>CM059449.1:35704576-36304576 GCA_030390025.1 Squalus acanthias | reverse complement strand
AGGTCAATAAAAATGCAAACCAAGCACTAGGGTTTATTTCTAGAGGGATAGAATTGAAAAGCAAGTAAGTTATGCTAAACTTGGAATACGGCATGCAGTTCTGGTCGCCATATTATAAAAAAGAATATAGTTGTACTGGAGCGGGTGCAGAGATGATTTACAAGGATGATACCAGAAATGCGAGGGTATACATATCAGGAAAAAAAACGTAGAGGCTGGGTCTCTTTTCTCTTGAAAAAAGAAGGCTGAGGAGTGACCTAATAGAGGTCTATAAAATTATGAACGGTTTTGATAGAGTGGATACAGAGAGAATGTTTCCACTTGTGGGGAACAGCATAACTAGAGGACAACAATATAAGATAGTCACCAAGAAATCCAAGAGGGAATTCAGAAGAAACTTCTTTACACAAAGAGTGGTGAGAATGTGGAACTGGCTACCACAGGGAGTGGTTGAAGCGAATAGTATAAATGCATTTAGAGGGAGGCTGGTCAAACATATGAGGGAGAAGGGAATAGAGGGTTATGCTGATAGATTTAAATGAGGAAAGACGGGAGGAGACTCGAGAGGAGCATAAACACCGGCATGGACTGGTTGGTCCGAATGGCCTGTTTCTGTGCCGTATATCCGATGTAATTCTATGAAGCAGCAGCTGCTAGCTAGAAGCCAGCACAGCTGAAAAACCAGTAGAACCAGTTCAGCAGAGACACAGCCACAGTTTTGAAAGGTAAACAAAATCTACGTTTAGCAGCAGAGATAGACACAGCATGTAAGTCTTACAGTGTAATTCGGTGTAGTCCAGTGCAGAAACATATTGGCCCAAAAATTAGTCTCTCTACGCGAGAGTACGCATTGTGTACTCTCGCGTATTCTGTCTCCAATTGCCGGTTTTCTGCATGCACTGCGCATGCGCTGAAAACCGGCACTTGGTGATTTCAAAATGGGGCGGTTCCGAAGTGAACCGCGTGCGCGCTACAGGCTGCGCGCACGCAGTGCACTTAGTGCTTTGAACGCGCAGGTAAGCATGGAAGATTTTGCACATAAAGAAAGGAGGCGTAAGACCCTCTTTTAACAAGGTAAGTAGTTAATTAAGTATTATTTTGAATTTTTTCAACAGGTATATCTTTTTTAGAGACTTTAAAGAAAGGTAAGTTTATTTTTATAACTTTTTAAAAGATTTTAAATTTTTTCAAAAATTTTATTTTTTGTTTAAAGTGGTTAATTTATTTAACTATACTTATTTTATTAATGTGATGGTTTTTTTTAATTTAATTGAGGTTTAGCTGTTCTTTTGGGGGGTATAGATTCATAGCTTTCACAGCACTTGATGTGAAACCTATGAATGAAAGATGGTGTGCTGCCATTGGCTCTAACTGAATCACGTGATCCCACAGCTCGCACGAATCAACTGCGCCTGTGGGATACGCAAGCACTGCCCAGCTGCTGTCTAGAAAATCAAGTTCGTGCGAGCTCGGAATGAAAAAGCCCGCGCGCAGTGAGATATCGCGGGGAAGCCTTACCCCCGCAGGAAGACTCCGTCTATTGATGTAATCCAGTGTAGTACAAAGCAGAAACGTAGTCTAGATATCCAAAGAAGTCCAGGAGATCGGAAAAGAAATTGACAAAAGAATCCAGCAGCATAAAACTTGAAGCGACTGCAAAGCAGAGCAGAGCCACAGCCGCTGAGTGAAACACTGTCATCAGTAGAGCAACGGACTCCTGTTCGCGAGGAATCCAGTGATGGAGGTTAAGTTTCACCAGAGTTCCGGCAGTTGAAAGAGCTCAGTGAGTACAAAGACACGCTGGGTCGAGGGATGAGCAGCTGGCTCTGCAGGGGGAGCTTTAAACTTGTAGGTTGAACGTGTAGTTTCCGCTGAAATGCCTTCGCTATCAAAGCCAGAGTATCTTAAGCAATGGAAGAAATGAGTTTGGGGGAAGAAAGGACAAAGGATGGCAATGGATGACCACGGATACAGTTGAACAGAATTGAGCTGCCAGCCCAGGAGCCATCTTGAGTGTGTTTCACAGGGATTGAATGATTTGAGTGAAGGAACAATCAGCATTAATTAATACCCGGTTTAATTGTACGATTTAATTTTGATATCCTGATGTATTTCACTTCCCCTCCACCGCCTGTCCTGCCCCTGTTTGCAGCCAACTTGATGACCATCGCGATTCTCCACCGGGGAAAGTGCGGTCTCGCCAAAGGAAACAGCCGTAGGAAATCCATCGTTCTACCGCTGGTCATATCTGGCAGTTTTATCCTGTTACGGACGGTAACTTTTATTCATCAAATATATTTACAAATTATGGATATTCAATACTTGCACACAGACTACCGTAATAATGTCACCATCATGGAATAAACTGGATATATGCTGCAGAATTTGAGTTCCTGCACAAACACCATTATTTATGCAGTGTCCCAGACTAAATTAAGAGAGGAGTTAAAGAATCTGATTCAATATCCCTTGTCTGTAATTACTAATTTACGGAAATAATTGAAAGGTCTGAGTCTAACCAGAGCTGACTACAAAGACTTGAGACTCGCTTCCATCTTATTTATTCAACACGGGCAGCAGCCGATCAGCCGCCTGTTATTCGCCCAACACGATGTGCTTTTCGGTCGAGTTTAATGGAGAGGAAAGTCGGGCGGGTGTGTAATGAGCGGCCGACCTGCTCCCGCCTGTTTCACACCGCACCTGAAGGTGAATTTCACCCCCGGTCGGTGGAACTTTCACCTCTGGCGGGAGCGAGGTCAATGGAAGGAGATTCGGGCGGCGTTTATAAACAACAGGCGATCCAATTCTCCCCATTTTACTCTACGCCAAATTAGAAGGTTCCCTGCAAAATATTCCCCATATCCATTTTTAGTTGTGTGACATTTAAACTTTCAACTTGACTCTCTGGCGAAGATTTTCAACTTGCCGCTGGAGCCTGAAACCGAAGTTGCAGATTCGCCACCGGTGATAGAAACCGTCTTATTCTCATTCCCATTGTAATCCCAGGGTTAGCAGCAGATTACTTAACTGGCCTCGCTCCCTTCAGTTACAGAGGCAGAAGTGGCCTCGGGATTTGCTCCGGACCACTGTGTTGGCGATGCTGCTGGTGAAATGTGAGTGTGTGGCAGGATCGGGCTCGGCTGTGTTTCCAGCAATTGAAAAGTGTTTTCATGGTCATTGTTTCTGCTCACAAGAGTAGACTGTTTATCTGAGGCCAATGTCGGTGTCAATTCTGATAATTATGAATGTATAAATATTAACAAAACATATTTTAAATCCCTGGCGTGCCTTTATTCCACGCGGCCAAAATGTAACGTCTAAAGAGCCAGTTTCTGCAATTGCAGATGAGATTTGACAATGTTCCTGCAATGTTAAACAAGTTAGTAATATTTTAATAAAGTGACTGAAATATAAGTCGCGGTGAAATGTTTATGCAAATTGAGTTTTTTCAGTAATAAAGCAATTGCACTTAGATGAATACATAGAAAACCATATATCCAAATTTGCCGACGACACAAGTATATGTGGAATTGTAGGCAGTGTATTTGGAAGCATAAAGTTACGACAGGATATCTACAGATTATGTGAATGGGCAAAACTGTGGCAAATGTATTTCAATGTAGGCAAATATGAGTTCATCCACTTTGTACGTAAAATTGATAGAACAGGATTATTTCTGAATGGTCAAAGGCTAAAAACATTGGGGGTCCAAAGAGACTTTGGGGTCCAGGTACATAGATGAATAAAATGTCATCAACAGGTACAGAAAATAATCAAAAAGGCTAATGAGATGCTGGCCTTTATATCTAGAGGTCTAGAATACAAGAGGGTAGAACTTATGCTGCAACTTGTACAACACCCTGGTTAGACCACACCTGGAGTACTGTGAAAAGTTCTGGGCACCACACCTTAAGAAGGATTTATTGGCCTTGCAGGGAGTGCAGCGTAGGTTTACCAGAATGATACCCGGACTTCAAGGTTTAAGTTATGAGGAGAGATTACACAAATTAGGTTTGTATTCCCTACAATTTAGAAGGTTAAGTGGTGATCTGTTCGAAATTTTCAAGATATTAAGGGATGCAGAAAGGGTAGATAGAGCAAAACTATTTCCACTGGTTGGGAATTCAAGTACTAGGGGGCATGGTCTAAAAATTAGAGCCAGATCTGTCAGGAGTGAAATTAGGAAACAATTCGACACAAAAAGGGTGGTAGACGTTTGGAACGCACTTCCGCAAATGGCAATTGATGCAAGAGCAATTGTTAATTTTAAATCGTAGATTGATAGCTTTCTGTTAACCATAGGGATTGAGGGCTATGGGCGAAAGGCGTGTTTATGGAGTAAGGTCGCAGATCAGCTAATATCTCAATGAATGGCGTAGCAGGCCTTATACTTTTCCTATGTTCATATGTTCCTATGATTCACGATGACTATTTCAGCATGTTCTTGGATCCAATGGAAACCTCGCGTTTGCCCCTCTCAGGTTCTTGTTAAACACCTTTGAAATCTAGGGAGTGAAATCCAAATGTTGGACCATCCCGAGATGTTGGTGCAGAGCATACTATATAGATGAAGTGACTTGCTCATTCTCTTTTCATGGTTCTTCCCCTTAAAGTTAGCTCAGTGGCAGTTAGTTTAGTGCACAGAAACAGCGGGCCTAAAGGGCGGTCGATTCTCACTGCCTTCGCCCGGATTTAACGTGCCGGTAATGGCCTCCAGATGGGGCCTACAGCCTTATCCTCCCGTTAGTGTTGTGCAGGCACCAACCAGTTCCACAGGCGATGTAACTGAAGAGACTTGCTTGCATCCCGGACTGCCGTCCTGCCAAGTCACTATCGCCCGATTTGCTGCCAAGTCGCTCTCTCCCATTTTCTGTCAAGTCATTAGCAAACGATTTGAACTCCCGCCGAAGACAAACTTATACACCAATGGGTGTCATTTTAATTATTGGTGTTAATGTAAAACGGGCGATATCGGATCGGGTATCTTTTGTACAGCTCTTCCGATTTTTCCATGAAGTCAATGGGAAAGAAAGTTGGGAGAGGTATGCAACGGGCGGCTGATCAGATATCGCCCGTTTTACCTTATCTCCAAATCTGAAAATGACTCCCAATGACTCTCCAACCTGTCTTGCCCCTATGAAGGTGCCATGACCATAGTAGAGACGGGCAATATTTGCCCTAATAGGGCACTCTTTTTAACACCTGGGAGTTCTAGTCCGCTTTGTGATCTTCTGATTATATTTCCTCCCTTTACCTTAATGCCACTCTGAAACCATTTACATCACAACCTTAGATTTGGTGAGAAGGAATATTCCGAAGGAGGCAGTCTCCCTCTACTTCACCTGACAGTCACGTGGGGTCCTGAATCTGGATTTACACTAAAACATCCGGCGTTAAGCCAAACCAGCCCTTATGTATCCTCAGACTGCAGTATGAATGTGGCCTGTGGGAAGATAAAGTATTCGCTACAATACTGAATCAGGAAGGTTATTAAACTTGCATTGTCACTGAGACAATTATTGTGGATCTGTGTCCTGTCAGCCCCCTTTCATTCACTACTAGGAATTAAGGTTCGCCTTTAAAACGTGCCAGACGAAATGACTCTTTCCATGGAGTGTGATGCTGACCTTTTTTAAATCTGGGTTCTTTTGATTGGTAGGAAGTGGGGTGCGGCATCAGTAAGTATTTTAAGTGTCAGCCTTGTTCTGAAAAGACAGAGAGAGAACGCTTGTAATCATACGATGATGTTGGTAATAAATGTTTTCAGCAAGTATGCTTCCCTCTGAACACATCAATCAAACATAGAATCATGTTGATGCTGATGGTGTTACCATGTGGAAAGTTTTCATGTGTGGCCCACCTGTTAGAAAACTTAATGGGGTGAAATTGGGCTCAGGCGGTAACGCCAACTGGCGATAGCGAATCACCAGCCAGTTTCACTCCTACCCCAAGGGCTTTTCCATTGACTTCAATGAAAGGGCGGCCGATTCACTAGTGGCTATTATGTGTTATTGCCGAAGACCAATTTCACCCCCTAAATTGATTAATAAAGAACTGGATTTCAATTTCACTTATCTTAGGGCACGTGCATATCGAAATATACAGAAGTTACAACATGGAAACAAATCCTTCAGCCCAACCAGTGAGTATCGGCATTTACTCTACACATGAGTAAATATTCCTAATCACATTTACCACCCTGTTCTCATATCCCTTAAACCCCTTTTCCCTTTGTCCAACTTCTGAATCTAATCTTAAATGTTGCCATAGTTTCTGCCTCAACCTCTATTACTGGAAGTGGATTCCACAGCCTCACAACGCTCTGTGAAAAGAACCATCTCCTACCCTCTGTCCTAAATCTCTAACATTTAACCTGGTATTTATAACTCCTCATTCTTGACCTTCAACTACTGGAAACAATCTGCTTCTATCTACCCTGAGCCATCCTTCCATCATTTTAAACACTTGTATTATATCACCCGTAATATGCATTGTTCTAATAAAAATGCGCATTTTCCAAGCCTTTCCTTATATTTGTGTTTCCTGCTATCGGGCCGCATACAAGTGAATTCACCTTGTAGCTTCAGGAAAGCTCAAGATCCCACCTATCGCGTGAAATTCAATACTGCACACAGTGCTCTAACTCAGGTCTTATTAAGGTTTTATAGAGCCTCATAGTTACGTCTTGGCTGAAATGTTCTATACCTTTTGTGATTAAACCTAGAATTCCATTGGCAACTTTGCCACGATAAGATACCATTTGTTCTCAATAAATGCACCATTTTAATCCTACTCCAGAGACTTGAGCGCTAAAATCTAGGCTGATAGTTGTAGGGAAAATGCTAGAGTCTATTATAAAGGATGTGTTAACATGACACTTAGAAAATATCAACGGGATTAGACAAAGTCAGCATGGATTTATGAAAGGGAAATCGTGTTTGACAAACCTACTGGAGTTGTTTGAGGATGTAACTGGTAGAATATATAAGGGAGAACCACTGGATGTGGTGTATTTGGATTTTCAGAAGGCCTTTGATAAAGTCCCACATAAGACGTTAGTGTGCAAAATTAAAGCACATCGGATTGGGGGTAATATACTGGCATGGATTGGTAATTGGTTAACAGACAGGAAAAAGAGAGTAGGAATAAATGGGTCTTTTTCGGGTTTGGCAGGCGGTGACTAGTGGGGTACCGCAAGGATCAGTGCTTGGGCACCAGCTATTCACAATATATATCGCTGACTTGGATGACGGAACCAAATGTAATATTTCCAAGTTTGCTCACGACACAAAACTAGGAGGGATTGTGAGTTGTGAGGAGGATGCAACGAGGCTTCCAGGAGATTTAGACACGTTGAGTGAGTGGGCAAATACATGGCAGATGCAGTATAACGTGGATAAATGTGAAGTTATCCACTTCGGTAGGAAACACAGAAAGGTAGAGCATTATTTAAATGTTGATAGATTGGAAAATGTTAATGTACAAAGGGACCTGGTTGTTCTTGTACACCAGTCACTGAAAGCAAACATGCAGGTGCAGCAAGCAATTAGGAAGGCACATGGTATGTTGGCCTTCATTGCAAGAGGATTATAGTACAGGAGCAAGGATGTCTTACTACAGTTATACAGGACCTTGCTGAGACCACACTGGAGTATTTTGTGCAGTTTTGGTCTCCTTAACTAAGAAAGGATATACTTGCCATAGAGGGGGTGCAGCAAATTTTCACCAGACTGATTCCTGGGATGGCAAGACTGTCGTATGAGGAGATATTGGTTCGACTAGACCTGTATTCATTAGAGTTTAGAAGAATGAGAAGGGATCTCATTGAATCGTGTTAAATTCTGACAGGGCTAGACGGACTGGATGCAGGGAGGATGTTTCCCCTGGCTGGGGGGTCTGGAACGAGGGGTCACAGTCTCAGGATACGGGGTAGGACATTTAGGACTGAGATGAGGAGAAATTTCTTCACTCAGAGGGTGGTGAACCTATGGAATTCTCTACCACAGAAGGCTGTGGAGGCCACATCACTGAATATATTTAAGAAGGAGAGAGATAGATTTCTAGAAACAAAAGGCATCAAGGGGTATGGGGAGAGAGCGGGAATATGGTATTGAGTTAGAGGATCAGCCATGATCATATTGAATGGGGGAGCAATCTCGAAGGTCCAAATGGCCTACGCCTGCTCCTATTTTTCTATGTTTCTATGTTGCTATGACACCCCAGTGCAATACTGAGGGAGTGCCGCACTGCTGGAGGTGCCGTCTTTCAGATGAAATGTTAAACCGAGGCTCCATCTGCCCTCTCAGGTGAATGTAAAACATCCCGTGACACTAGCTCGAACAAGAGCAAGGGAGATCTCTCCGGTTTCCTGGCCAATATTTATCCCTCATTCAGTATCATTAAAAACAGATTATCTGATCATTATCACACCACTCTTTGTGGGGACTTGCTGTCCACAACTTGGCTGCCGCGTTTCCTACATTACAACAGTGACTACACTTAAAACGAAAGTACTTCAGTGGCTGTAAAGCGCTTTTTGCAGTCCTGAGGTCGTGAAAGGCGCGATATAAATGAAAGTTTTTCTTTTCCTTTCTTTATAACAGATATTTAAAATTCAAGTATAAACCTGGGGCAGGCCAAAAGATTTTCTGCAAAGCCGCTGTGTCATACTTTTACAAATAAGACTGCATCATTATTCCCTCGCCTTACCTCTGTTTTATCCTCCACATATAGATTAAAACTATAACAATAGCCAGCAATACCAGTACACAC
Organism: Squalus acanthias; assembly: GCA_030390025.1. Taxonomy (NCBI): domain Eukaryota; kingdom Metazoa; phylum Chordata; class Chondrichthyes; order Squaliformes; family Squalidae; genus Squalus; species Squalus acanthias. The sequence continues at coordinate 36,295,804 of CM059449.1, read as the reverse complement.
ACGACAATCAGCCCCACATGCTTGACTTTCTCTACTTTTCCTTCTGAATATATTAGCAAGGGTTGTATAATTATATGTGCGGATTGACAGTTATATCTAATCAGTGGAAACCTGTATGATGCGCTGTTTTATATGGACAGTATCCCCACACCATATAGTGCACAATGTATTATTTCACTAAGGCAGAGCCAGGTTTCTTTCAAGCCATAAAGTTCAGTTTTTGGGAATAAAGCACAGACTCTGGTCAACGAGAGGTGGGCAGGCTGTAAAGGTGACTGGGGGGCGGTGGCGGAAGAAGCAATGGCTGTGAAGAGTGAAGCATGGATTCTAGACTGATCGGGGCTGGGCCAGCGATAAGAATGTGCGGCTGGGAGGACAGTGGAAAAGGGTTGTGGTCGTGGTACCCAGAGAGGCAGGAGAAAGCTAGAGAGAGAGACAGAGAGAGAGACAGAGAGAGAGACAGCGAGAGAGACAGTGAGAGAGACAGACAGAAAGAGAGACAGAGAGAGAGATAGAGAGAGACAGAGAGAGAGACAGAGAGAGAGACAGAGACAGAGAGAGAGACAGAGAGAGAGAGACAGAGAGAGACAGAGCCAGAGAGAGAGACAGAGACAGAGCCAGAGAGAGAGACAGAGATAGAGACAGAGAGAGACAGAGCCACAGAGAGAGACAGAGAGAAAGCCAGAGAGAGAGAGCCAGAGAGAGAGGGCCAGAGAGAGAGCGAGAGAGAGAGACAGAGAGAGAGAGAGAGAGACAGAGAGACAGAGAGAGAGACAGAGAGAGAGACAGAGAGAGAGAGAGAGAGAGAGAGAGAGAGACAGGGAGAGAGAGAGAGACTTAGTAAAAGAGAATGACAGACAGACAGACAGACAGACAGACAGACAGAGACAGTCAGACAGAGAGACAGACAGAGAGAGAAACAGACAGACAGAGAGGCAGAGAGACAGAGAGAGAGAGAGACAGAGAGAGGGACAGAGAAGAGAGATAGAGAGAGAGAGAGACAGAGTGAGAGAGACAGGGAGACAGACAGAGAGCCAGACAGACAGACAGGATTATTTGAAGCTGTGTATATGCAGCTTATACACTGACTTTAATGAACCGATTGTCTAATTGAAGGGATTGTACTAAACAACTGGGAATTGCACAGGTTGGGCCGCAACATCTGGAACTTGCCCTCAGCAGAGGATCAGCGCAGTAACCGACCAGAAATACATTTCCAGCTCATAAGGATCATCCTACCTGTTCCCCTGAGGGAGGCACCTTTCCATGGAGAGACCTGAGTGAGCAGCACCGTTATCTATTAAACAATTTGCGGTAGATTTTCACCGTGCCGCTCTGGTGTGAACCTGCCGCTGTGGATCAGCCGCCTGTCACACAAACTGCCCGCTTTTCATTCCCATTGGAGGAAACTCCGGTTTTACACCCGGGCGGCAGGTTGGAAATCTACCCCGCTGTGTCTAAACCAATAGCAGGAGGTTCCCCTGGAGTCATTTATTGACCCTGTTAATCACCAACAGCAATTTCTAGGCTTATTTCCTGGGGTTGCCCCCCAGCTGTCTCAACCTCCATTCTTGCTGCAGATTCTTGTTTTACCCACCTTCCCTGCCTGCAGCTCCCAGTCTCACACTCACCCTTGCCGCCAAGCCGCATTATTTTATCACCCCTCCCACCACTGCACTACATTTTAATGATCTTTCCTCACAACACTTCCCCACTCCTCCTCTAATATCCCAAAGAGACCCGTCCACTCACTCCCCACCAGAGCAAAGCGACAAGAGAAGCAAAAACCACAATGAAACTGAGAGGGAAATAGCTCAGAACAGAGCAAAAGTTCCAGCTCAGAAACCGAGCAGCTCCATCACCACAGTGAAAGGGAACAACAATGAGAAAGCAGAAACAAACATTGAAGCAACAGCAAGTCGGGCAAATAAAACGTCTGATGTCTGAGAGTGGGTGGTGAATGTAGATTAATCCATTCTCGAACCCAGATAGACTATGAAGAGGGTTTCATTTGTTATCTAACTCTGAGACCATGCAGTGTGTGTGGGGTGTTGTTATGGAGTGGAGATAGACAGTAAGAAGCAAATTGTATGATATCTGGAGAAAGCAAGAGTGTGAGAAGCACACAAGGAGGGGTAGGTGCAGATTATGGAAGAGTCAGTAGATAACAGAAATGGACTAAAAGGGAGAGCAAGAATGAAGAACATTCACAGACAGCCTGAAGAACAGACATAATAAACGTGTTGTCTGATGTATAAAGAAGTAGAGAGAAAGAGCAAGACATAGAAAAGTGACGGATAAGAAAAGACAGTTACAGGGAGTGGAAGATTTCAATTTTCCTGTTCTTGTCCATCAGCAACAGCACAGAAGACCCAATAGTAACAAATAAACATCACCGGGAGACAGAATATACAGTTCATTTCTAGAGCAATAGAATAGTCAAGCAGGGAGGTAATGTGCAATTTGCTTCAGTCATTCATTTAATTGACCTCTTTCTGCTCTCTATCTCTGTATGGGTGAGTGTTGCTATTATTGATGGATTGTTCAGTATTGCTGCTCATGTCCTTATCCCAGAAGACAGTCCCCCCCCCCCCTCCCGGCAAGCTGCTGTGCTCAATATTACAGGAGTATTGTTCCCCATCATACGGATCAAATTCAAGGGTTGTCGTTAGTTGATAGGTCCCATCTTCATTGGGTAATAACCCAGTACATTTGGTCTCAGGGACATGTTCGCCATTCTTCAATCAGGTCACGCTGAGGGACTGCAGGTAAAATCCAGTCACAATGCAATGGAGAAATCAACGATCAGCAGCCCTGGCAATAACTGAGACCTCAGGGGAAACTACATGATAGAACGACAGTTATTTTCAACTTCAATAAAAAACACAGATTTCAGAATAGAATGAAGGAAGTCATTTTAACATTTGCCACTAATGTAAAACAGGTGATATCGGATCAGCCGCCTGTTAAAGGAGAATGGAGAGAGGTTTATAACAGAATCTGATCCAATATCGCCAGTTCTACACTATCGCCAAACTTTAAATTACCCCCAGGTTGTTCTGAACTTACCTTGTCTGGTTAGTGATGCGTTTCCAATTGAATAGTATGTCCTCCATACATCCACACAGTCATTTTCTAAATAAAGATTCATTTTTGTTTCCTTATCCTATTTCACTTTGAGGGTCTGAGCTACTGGATCATGTACGGTCCAAACCAATTTTTCTTTATCAAAACTAAATGTGTATCTTCCATCAAAAGCCAACTTCAAAACCCCTACACTAGGATTGGCATCATTCAGCTCACAGCCAAACAGTCCTTGAATGTAGTAAGTACCTAGAGCAGTAATTGAATCGATCAATAGCTGCATAATTATCGCATCTATTCACACTAAATCTGAGAATTTCAGTTGTGTTCTCGTCACTCTTTCCATTACTAAGCGTAGAAATGAAGTTTGGCGTCTAAAACAGGGTTCATCACACAGGGACATAGAATTTATAGCACAGAAAGAGAACAATTGGCACCAAAATTAAAAGCAGCTGTTTTCTGTAATATTTTTGCTATATTAGGTGCTTAGAACTAAATGAAAGACCCCGACAGTGTCCTAACCAATGTCTTCTGTAAGCCACAGGAAATTGAGTAGAACATTTAAAAAATCTTACATCTGTGTGCAATTCCTGTTCACAAAAGCATACTTCCTGTTCTCATATTTCTATTACATTTGTTTTAACATTTCCCTTTATAAATTCCTACGTCCACCTTTATGAGGAAGCTGCCACCGCAAGCTGGTCATGCTGCAATGACAGCCTCCCACCGGTGGAGGCACTGTCGGACTTAGCTTTGCATTTCCCAGAGAAACCGCTGTGCTCCAAAAAATTCTGCTTCTCCGCTTCCCAAATTGAATAAATGTTGCTAGTTAACTATAAATCTGTCTGTATTATATTAGAAATGTTATGTACTACCTGTCCACACAACCTACTACGTACAGTTTTGGTCCCCTTATTTAAGGAGGGATATACTTCCATTGGAGGCAGTTCAGAGAAGGTTCACTAGGTTGATTCTTGGGATGGAAGTGTTGTCTTATGAGGAAAGGTTGTGCAGGTTCGGCCTATACTCATTGGAGATTCGAAGAATGCCAGGTGATCTTATTGTAACATATAAGATTCTGTGGGGGTTGAACAGAGTTGATGCTGAAAGGATGTTTCCCTCGTCAGTGAATCTAGAACGAGGGGGCACATTGTCAGAATAAGGGGTTGTCCATTTAAGACGAAGATGAGGAGGAATTTCTTTTCTCAGAGGGTCGGGAAGCTTTGGAATTCTTTACCCCAGAGAGCTGTGGAAACTGAGTCATTGAATACATTCAAGGCTGAGATAGACAGATTTTTGAGCAACAGGGGAGTCAAGGGTTATGGGGAGCGGGCAGCAAAGTGGAGTTGAGGCCAAAATCGTATCAGCCATGATCGCATTAAATGGCAGAGCAGGCTCGAGGGGCCAAATGACCTGCTCCTGCTCCTATTTCTTATGTTCTTATGTTCTTATGTACTTACTTCCTGTGGTCACATTTTTATCAACTTTTTCCAATTATCAATTCCTCTGGATTCATGTTCAAAATCATGAATGCCTTGGATTGAGTGAATATGGAGAAAGGTCGCTACCCAGAGGACACAGCTTTAAGGTAATTGGAAAAAGTAACAGAGGTGATATGAGGTTTTTTTTACGTAGTGGGTTGTTGTGATCTGGAATGCATTACCTGAGAGGGTGCTGGAAGCAGATTCAATCGTGACTTTCAAAAGGGAATTGGACACATACTTGAAGGGGAAACGTTGCAGGGCTATGGGGAAAGGGCAGGGGAGCGGGTCTAATCGGATAGCTTTCAAAGATCCGGCACAGGCACGATGGGCCGAATTGCCTCTTTCTGTGCTGTATTATTCTATGATTCTATACGTCAACAATTGAAATGGGAGTTCCTGATGTAAAGTCAGCATGTTGCAATTGCACCCTCGCTCCAGTGGTGGTGCTTTAATGCCTCAGTTTTCTGTTGCCCATCTCTTCAGGCTATAATTCTGGAAAACCCCCGTGTGTGAACCAACTCTACTTCTCACCTTCACAATTTTCTAGCAATGTTGTTACTTAACTATAAATAACATACCAGAATATAAGCCAATGCTGTCACAATACATGCCAGAATGTATGACATTAAATTGGGGACTGAGTTATGTTTGCACAGCATGGGCTAACATTCCATGTCCTCCAACCTTGTTACAATGGACTTGTCTCCATGGAGGTAATTTTGACATTGGCTGAGAGTTTAAAATGGACGATATTGGATCGTCCGCCCATTTTCCACCCCGCCTGATTTCATGTCCATTGAGGTCAACGGAAGGGAATATCAGACAGGGAGTATATTGGGTAGTCAGTTCGATATCGCTCATTTTACACTATTGCCCAAATATAAAATTTACTCCAAATGAATAGAAAACTGCGGGCAGTGCATTATGCTTTTCTGATAAGCCACCTGCGGGATATAAGATGGCATTGGAGCCTCAAACTTACACATCTACCTTATATATCAAATATGTGCTCACCAATATCACTGAGCAAATGCAATCATATGAATAATAATCCTTCAATTTAATATCGACAATATAATTCAATAAACACAATATTGTCAATATGATTCAATAAATATGTTATTTCCAATGTCATTCAATAAATCTGTTACGAATATTATTCATTAAAAGTAATATTACCATGCATGGGGGTTTAATTTTAAATTGTGGGCATAGTGCAAAGCGGACACTATCGAATCAGTGGCCTGTTACAAACTTCGCCCAATTGAAAGGGAATCTGAGGGAGGTGTAGAATTGGATCCGTCCAATATTGGCCACTTCACTTATTTGCTGAAGAGTAAAAAAATTGCCCAATAAACATAATATGATTAGTTGCATGTAAAATATAAGTAAAACAATTAAATAAACATAATATTAAAAATATCATTAATTAAATGTAATAATAGAAATGTCATTCAATAAACACTGGTGGTGGTGGGGAGGGGTGGATTTTTAACTGTTATCATCAGGTGAAATTTGACCAATGCTGAATGGGCCGCCCACTTTACACCATGTCCGAGCCTGGAGGAGTCCGTGTTCCATGTATATATCGAATGTGAGAGGTTGCGGCCCCTCTTCCATTATCTGAAGGGGCTGCTCCTCGATTTTTCGCTGCACTTCAGTCTCACGCTCCTGATATATGGTCACCCGGTGCGGAGGGGAGCGGCCAGATCGGGGGACCTCCTCGTAGGACTGCTCCTGGGCCTGGTCAAAGTGGCCATCAACTGTTCCAGGCAGCGGGCTGTCGAGGGGGTCATTCGGCCCGACTGCCTGCCTCTCTTCCGCGGCCACGTTCACGCCCGGGTGGCCCTGGAGATGGAGTCCACGGTGTCCGCCGGCACGCTCGAGGCCTTCCACGATCGGTGGGCACCGCAGGGACTGGAGAGCATTATCTCCCCGGTAACCAAATTTTTAATTTAAAATGTTAAGTTTTCATTAATGCTTATTTTTAGTTACAGTTTATTTGTTTATAGTGTGCACCAAAAGAGTACACCATGTCCGATTTTCAGAAAATCGATTACGGTGTGAAACGGCAGCTGATTCACAGGCGCCCATATTTCGCCCGTTTTAAACCACATCTCATTTTCTTTATCGATCGAGGTGTAAAACAACAGCTGAGTCACAGGCGACCATATTTTATCATGTTATGAAAGTGAAATTCAAATTCAGCAGGGTTGCTGAACGGGTGGGAGCGGACAAGCCGCCTATTGTAGAGTCCGGGCAATTTTACTGTGAAAGGAATGGGAAGGAAAATCGTGCAGCATGTATAAAGGGCGGCCTCGCTGCGACTGCCCATTTTACACCCACCAACACTGAATTTCAGCCCCAGTATGACCAATACTATTCATTGGGGTTAATGTTACCTTCCAGAGATTGTGTAAAATGGCTGATATCCAATTAGTTGCCCATTATACAACTCGCCTAATGTTCCCTTCTATTGAAGTCAATTCGATAAGCAGTTCGATATCACTCATGTTACTCTATCCTCCAAATTTAAATGACCCCTGTCGTTCGCTGCATTCATTCAAATGAAAACACTCACTTGATGTTTGGTTGTTCTGCTGCAAACATCTATCAACCGGTCCCTTGATGAGTCTGTGGAAACCAGCTTGAGTTATTGTGTATTCGTCCCAGTAACTCTTCTCAAATGCTTCTGCCATCCATTGCTGTCTTGGAACAGTTATTTTCATATTTTTGTCGAAATAGTCTATCTGACAGCCATCCAAAAGCCCCATAACACTATACTCCGGCAGATCAGCATTCCCATGGTTCAGGGTGTAGTAATATAGCAGTGAGTGAGACTCTGGGACATAATAAAACAAAATCATTGGGATATCAAATATTAGAAATGTCAGTTTGCTAAACAACTTGGGAAAAATAATTTAGTCAGAAAAATGCGAGATCACTGGCTATTTTGCCATCGCTCCCGTGTTAAACCATTGCAGAGAAGGTAAAATGAGCCATAATATTAAATATTATCCATTACAAGAATATTCCCATTTTCGAAATAAATGAAAAATTTGATGTTTCGAATAAATTACATCAGCTCATCTCATTTTTAAATCGTAACTTTAAGATTTTAGTCCCACGTCTGACCTGGGGATTCTTTGGTGAATTAGCGAGGAAGTGCACCCTGAATTATGGTACTAAGCCGTGCAGAATCCATCCCTAGTGCGTGCACAGTGATCTGCTCCCAGCCCGCTGCTTGTATCGACATTAAAATTGGCCTCAGATTTACTGAGCGGAAGAGGGGAAAAGGCAGCTTGAATATATGCAAATTGGGGTTAAAGACCCTTATCAAGGCGCTCAACAACATTTCCCTCTCTGCCCACATTGTTCCCGCTAGTTCCTGATTCTGCCCACAAACTGGAATCACTCGGGAGGCAGATATTACAGGGATCCTCAGTTGGTCTCAAATAAAATCCTGGAATATTTGGGAGACATTTTCTTCTATTATGTTGTTGAATTTCACTACTTAATCCACTTAAAATTCTTGTAGTTGCTGCTGAATATTTTGAACTGTTAACGGGCAACTGGTAATTCCACTGTGGAATGTACTGAAGGATCTGTTGTGATTGGAGGTGAGCCATGGGCAGTGGGGGGGACAGGATTAGTAATGCAGCGGCTAATTTCCGGCGGTCCGAGGCTGTGCAGACAGTAAGAGAGATGTGAAGCCGAGTCTGACCTTGGCAGTCCATGTGAGGTCATTACGTTTCTTCCTGCAATGCAGCTAGATCCTTGGGAAAATGGAATATAACTTTGTCTTGGGTGGCAGCGCGGAATGGGCGATAGCGAATCAGCAGCCAGCTTTGCCCGCCCGCTGAATTTCTATTCGATTGAAGTCATTGGAAAAGAAAATTGGGTAATAGATCAAAACAGGCTGTCGATCTCCATCAGCCGCTACGGGTACCGTGCACTTTATACCCAATGTTGCTGCCTTTGGCTTGCTCATCCACCACTCGCCATTGCAGCTGTCTAATTTGACGGGCCTATCGTTACCTATTAGAGGAGACGAGGTCCTCAATACCGGTGCTAACTTGCTCTACAAACATTTCCACCGCTGCCCAGAGAATCGGAGGACACCTGACCATTTCATGCAACCTGCTGCTTCAATAAGTCGCTCTCCATTAACCACCCTTGAAAAGTGCACCGGCCTTATAAGGGACTGCTTACTGCAAGAAACTCATGAGAAAGATAACAACAACACAACAATCACAATTATAATAATATTAGAGCTGGGACAAAAGGCTGGATGACTGGGCTGGAGGTCATGTGATGAAAGCTCTTGGAATGAGTTCAACCAACGTTGCCAACACGTCGCCCTGATACACCGCACAAATCCCCATCTTTAATTGAGGGACATTACTTCAGTCCTGCAGTAACTCTCCGGCACCTTTCTTAAGCGGCCAGCGCCACACGAGCCCCTACCGTCACCACACCATTTCAACCAACACAGGAACTCCCCCAGGGCATCCGTAAGTTCCGAGCCAGTCAGTGTAACCCGGGCTAAACAAGAGGGCAGTCGGTGTAACCCGGACTAAACAAGAGGGCAGTCGGTGTAACCCGGACTAAACAAGAGGCATTCGGTGTAACCCGGACTAAACATCGGGGCAGTCATCGTATCCCGGACGAAACACGGGGCAGTCAGTGTAACCCGGACTAAACACGGAACAGGCAGTGGAAACCGGACGAAACAGGGGGCAGTCGGTGTATCCCGGACTAAACACGGGGGCAGCCGGTGTATCACCGACTAAACCCAGGTCAAATACGTTGTTCACGATGGCGGTCTAGTCGTGCAATAATGAATATAGCCGCTCAAGTCCTGTCATTTGACTTACCAGGAATCATCCTTAGAAAAAAGTAAAGGCTCAGTAAAGCAAAGAGAAACATGTTTCAGGGAGTCACTCAGTTAAAACCCTGCACAACGAGACGGGAAGGTTTTGTAGATGTCCGAACCCCGCCCACATTATTCTGCTTATCTCGTTCAGTGAAACTCATTCTATCCAATGGGAAAGAAATCACCTCCCGTCACTGGGGAGGGAATCTCTGGCTCTATTCCCAGCATTAGGAACTGCGGGCAGAATTGGATTAGAAAGTAACACACTGGTCAATGGCAAAGACTTGAAACTGGAGGGAGACTGGGACACAAATTGAAAGCACCGGCGAGAATATTTCCCACTGAACCTGATCGGTAGCGATTGTAGAGCTGGCTGTTAAAAGCAGCAGCAATCTCCAATCCTGTGTTTGTACCTTATCAGAACAGGTGCAAACCTCACTGGCAAATATAGCCTCGCCTTGTTAAGGTCAATGAAAGGCCACTCACAGGCTGGTCACTTTCAATGTTTCTGCTGGGTGATAGAAAGTTTACAAGCTACACAATCTGAAAATTCAACACTCCTCCCTTTCAGTGGCGGTGTAAATCTATCTGCTGTGAACAGATTGAGGATCTGCTAAAATAGTGAAAAGAGGAATTTAAGACCAAGCTACCAATACACTTGTTGATTGACTCTTATTTCTCGCTGTACCGCTGTACATGTTCTGCCTAAAATTACTGTTGGCAATATTAGTGAGACACATTATCGTCCATTGCTGTAACACAGGTGATATCCCACTTGTTTTAAGCACGCTGCACCATTAAAATAACAGGCATAGGAATGTTACACCAATATGGTAAGCATTTCACCTCCAATATCACCAACATTGATTTAGGAACAGGAGGAGGCCATTCATCCCCTCGAGCCTTTTACTGTCATTCAATTAGGTCATGGCTGATCTGTATTTTAACTCCATCCAATCATGGAATGATACAGGACAGAAGGAACACATTCGGCCCATTGTGCCTGTGCCGGCGATTTGGTAGAACAAGCCAATGATTCCCACTCACCTGTTCTTTCTCCATAGCCATGTACTTTTGTTTTCCCTTTAAGTATTTGTCCAATTCCATTTTCAAAGTTTCTGTTAAATCGGCTTCCACCCGATGTCCTGAGGTGGTGAAAGGCGCTGTAGAAATGCAAGTCTTTCTTTCTCTCTTTCTTCCACAGCGAGCTGTAACAGGTGCCGAAAGCTGCCTCTGATGTTCACCCCGAACAGCTCCAGGCTGTGAGCAGCAGGCGCCGATCAATTCCAACAGTCAGTGGTCTCGATCTTGACTTTGTGCGATAGTAAAACGGGCGATAGCCAGTCGCCAGCTCCTTTTACAGCTCTCCAGATTTTTACTGCCATTGAACTCAATAGAAGGGGGAAACGGAGAGAAAGATGGAAAACGGGCGTCCGACTCGCTCTCGCCCTCTTTACACCATCGCACAGAGTCAACATGAGCCCGAATGGAACCGCACATGGTGGGAATCCGCTACAAACAGCTAATGTTGCAAACATGCAACAGGTCAGTGTGAAAGAGACAGAGAGGTTAACTCTGGGAGCTCAATCTTCACCCGAACCTGCACGGATCGCCTCAAGGCTTCATTCTAAAGCGAGTCGGAAAGTGTAAAAGAGGTTCCCGGGTCGCTGGAACCCGTTTCCCCCTTTGATAAAAGTGAACCCCTCCCTCTGTATTTTTAATGATTTGTCCGGTTTATTGGGAGGTCTAAAGGTTTTCCAAGTTCCCAGGAGGTAGAATGAAGCTTTTAAAATGCAGCTTCCCGCCGGCTGGAGTTAAACTGAAACAGGTGTGAACCCGAACCGACTGAGCCGCTTTCCTGCAGGAGTCTCGCCGCTGGGCTCTGGGTCACTCAGGGGGTCAGGTCGGGACTGGGCTCGCAGTTATACTGACACTTCCGTACCCGCAAGCCGCTTAGCGGGAACACACTGTCCGTCTCCCTCCTGCTTATCAGAGAGAACATACAAGCTGTCACAGTAACTGAGCTGTAATGTCAGGCTGTCCGGACAGTAATGGACATCATCTAATCCAAGCAAAGGGAGAAGCGAGCCTGAGAAGCAGGATGGAGATTCCAATCCCGCTTCATCGCTTCACTTCCGCACACACTGTCTAGTTTCCCTGTGTGAAACACCTGATGTGACCGACAGGCCTGCCGGTTACAGTCTAAGATCAGAGGGTGAGCCTGTAGACAATCAATGATGCAGCGGGAACCGGCTACTCACCAGACAGGGCCGCTTGTAGGCGGGAGAAACTCAGTACAAGTGACAGAAACTTGCCGTCCCCACCGTCCGTCCGCCCGCCGTCTCTCCCAGTGACAGAACAAGATTGAGCGCCTTGAATGAATCCGAGCCCAGCTTCACTCACAAGTGGGCAGTGCGGGAGCTCACCATCCAATCGCAGTAAAGATCCGTCACTGATTGTTCAGGGCTGTCCCTGAACCGTGAGCAGCACCGAAACTGACTCACAGTCCAAGGCCTGCGCCATGTGGCCATGGACAACACACGGCGGGCGGTTAGAAATATTTTTAACATAGCGCTCCGGTGGTTATGTTGTATAATTGATAACAATGAATATATTGCCTGAATCTAGCGGGAAATGCCCTCGTTGCCGCAGAGAGTCAAGTCATAAAGTATTCAGCTACCTGAAGCTCAATACAGTGTATCACTGAAGTTCATATCACGACAATTAAAACCTTTCTGACCCCGTGGTCCAATTTTAACCTAACCCGCCCGGCCGAACAACTAACGGGAACGGGGGCAACGCTGCTTTTACACCGCGCCCAATTTACTCTCCATTGAAATCAGTGGAGAGTAATATTGCGCGGGAATGGGAAATCAGCGTTCCACCCGCCCTTGGGATCCCGCCCAGCCACTTAGGTTAAAATTGCCCCAAACTGCGGCTGTCATTACAGCAGCGGCGTGTGGTCTAATGCTTTTTAAAAACAATTCCAGCTTACTTTACACTTGAACTGACGTTATATTATGCTTATGCGCTGTAAAACCAATCTGTAAAATATACAGTCAAAGTACTGAGTAAAAATAAGGACCGAAAGTAGTGACTTTCAAATGGGAATGAATTATTCTAGGAAAAACACCCAATGCTCCAACCACCCCAATTAACCACTTCCTAAATTACCGTAAATCTTCGTATGTAACTATGAGTTACATAAAACCAAAGGTTTCTATCAGTAAGGAGAGAAGGCAAAAATTACAGATAGATGGAGAGGAATGATGTCTGGGCGCCTTGCTCCAGTTTCCCACAAGCCTCGAACCCACCTCACTGGAATAATACACTCGGTGCTAAATGTTCAATAGAAGGGAAATCAGGCGGGTTCTGCAAATGTTGTGGGAACCGCTCCAGCTGGTTTTACTCTGTGCTCTGCCCAGGCGAGGCTGAAAATCCAGGCGGTAGGGATGGAAATCTGCCCCTTGGTCATCACCTTGTGTGCAATGCCAGGCAAGGTCAACAGTGACATCAGAATCACTGGTTTCTTGGTTGCACTATCACGGTTTTGGAAAGGAACTCTACCCTTCAGGGGTGGTTAATAAAACAAGTTGCAACATTTTGTGGTGAATATGCACATTATTCCTTCAAGGTGGGCAATTACAAATTGTTGCTTTGTTGGAATTTTCCGTCTCCAACAAAGAGTAGATGTGTCCCTCTGCTCTGTGTTGAGGTTGTTATTTCATCCAAGGCTGCGACCTGGTGGGATGTGGGATTAGAATTAGCCTCCGTGTTATGGGCTGACAGATCCCAGGTACACATTGCTGGTCGATATCATTGATGTTTATGGTGGACAACAGTGGTCCCAACTCAGATCCCTGCGGGACAGCACTTCCCACTTGCTGACAGTCTGGGAAACATCGCTTATCACCCATGTTCTATATTCTAACCATCTTTCAATGCATTCTGATACCTGACCTCTGACTCCACAGGCCGCTTATCGAGCACCTTATGGAAGGCCTTTTGAACACATTGCCCTTGTGTATTCCTTCCATTAATTCTTCAACCTATTCAATAAGTTTGCTTAAACATGGACTTCCTTTTACAAATCCATGCTGACTATTTTATATTATATTCTCCAGGGAGAAATTGGTCTCGGGCCCAGCGCAAAACAGGCGATGGTGAAGTGACTACAAAACATTTAATTTAACTGGTATTATGTGGGATATCCAAAAATGAGTAAATTATATATTGCAACCTGTAGACTTCTAGCGTTTGATAATCAAGTCAAATGTGTTTTATTCAAATTCTTATACTGAATTCACATCTGGCGACTGGGACACAGGCGTCTGACCCGAACTCGTTCCCGCCGGGTGAGGTTAAAATCACCCCCACATGTTCTCCTTCCTGTAATTCATCATCTGGAAGCAATACATGTCAGAAGGAGGTAGATAATTATGAACACAGATTTCTACACTAAGGCTTCGTCTGATATTCCATCCTGCTCATCAACTTTTTGATATTTAATGTGTTTGCCCCTATCTATAGCAGCAGTGACCCAGAATATTATGACAGTGATTCTGTGGGGAGACTACAGAAGCTGGGATTGTTCTCCTTCGAGTAGAGATGGTTAAGCTGTAATAGACTTGATCAAAATCATGAAGGGATTTGACAGAGTAAATAAGGAGCAACTGTTTCCACTGAAAGAATGGTCATGGAACCAAAGGACTCAGATTTATGGTAGTTGGCAAAAGAACCGCAGGTGAGATGAGGAATTTATTTTACGCAGTGAGTTGTTGTGATCTGGAATGCACTGCATGAAAGGGTGGTGGAAGCAGATTCAATTATAACTTTCAAAAGGGAAATGTATAAATACATGCAGGGAAGGTAATTGCAGGCTTTGGAGAAAAAGCAGGGGAGTGGGACTAATTCAATAGCTCTTTCAAAGAGCCGGCACAGGCTATATTGGCCGAAAGGCCTCCTCCTATGCTGTTATGTTCCATAATTGTTCAGGTTATGACTATCGCTGTGCTATTGATTATGTACATTTTCGATCATCTCAGATTATATCTGATGGTGTCCCAGAGGTGTGTCACAGTGCTTACCTGACAAAACTTTAATTTCTCAAGGCTTCACTACAAAACTTAGCCAATCCGCTCTTTATGTTCCGCCTAAATGAAGCTTTGTTATATTTGTGTATGAAGCAACATCTAATGGAAATCTAATTCAACCCCTCAGTATCAGTCCTATAGATGCAGCAAAGAAGTGACATCCGGAACCCCTAATGGATTCTTTCACTCACATTCGCTGAATGTGGGCCAGATGTTCCTGTCTCTGCACCTGGGAGCTGTTGAATTGTCTGTTGCTTTGAATACATGAAAACCTCCGGTAGAGTAGAGGGCTTTCCCCAAATGGAGCTCTCTGATTGTCCATTCATTCCTTTATATGGAGGGGAGATTGGGCAGACTTCTGTGTAGTGTGTTCGCTTCCCCGCCCAAAGTTGAACTGAGATGTGATTTCCGATTTCAGTGGTTATTATAACTGAGAATGTCTACAGATGAAAAAAACTAAGAGTGAAGACACTGTAGATTAGATCTATTAGCTTTTGATTAGGCTTGAGACTGACACGGAGAAGTATCAAGGCACAAGTGTCATTCATTAAATGATTATTAACTGTCTCTAAACTACAATTATTCATCAAATATGCAAAGAAACTGATACTAAATCGGTAAACTATTAATATATATATAACTGCAAGCGTATTATTAGATGTTATGATTTGTTCTTCCTAGTTGAGCGATTCTGGCAAGCCAGCATTTATTGTCCATCGCTTCTTGCCTTGACTGCATTAAGAGCCACCTATGTTGGGTGGGATAGAATCACTTGTAGGCCAGACCAGATAAAGACTGTCAGGTCTCCTTCTCTGTAAGACATTAGTGAAACAGTGCGGTTTTATGATAATCTGCCAGCTTCCGCGGTCATTTTTCTTGGTGATAGCCCACAAATTATCAGTCTTACTGATTTCAATTTTACAACTTCCCATATTGGAATTTGGCCTCAACACCTTTGCGATACTCGTCCAGTACTATCGTCACTAGGCTACTGTATTTTGCCCCTTACTCGTTCTGGAACATTGCTAATGTATTTACAGAAACCTGCTTTCATAGTTCTCTGGTGCAGTTGAATGAATAGGCAACAGTAAATAATAGAATTCAAGTGGGATTGCGGGCAGTGCGTTTCACCAGGTGGATCCAGGGAGATTGTTTTACCAATCAACTTACGTGAACTGAGGTTTATCTGCTGCAACGTTCTGGAAACTTGCCCTTTCTGATTCCGTGGAAACTGGCTACAGTAATTGTGAGTTCCTCACAGTAACTGGAGTCATAGGAATTTACCATCCACTGCTTCCTTGGAACCGTTATGTGCATACTGCTATCATAAAAGTCTCTCTCACAGCCATCCACAACCTCCATTATACTATAGTCTGGAAGATGAGAAATGCCATGGTTCAGTGTGTAGTTATACATCAAAGATTGAGAATCTAGAACATCATAACATATTAAAATAACATCAAGTGATAGAAATACCAGTTCACTGAACAATTTATGCAAGAGTCTAAACGTATATTCTGACACCAGAAACCTTTAATCAGTGGAAATTAATACACGTTTCCTGAGAAGATAAAATGAAACCTAAAAGATGGATATCTATCTATCTATCTATCTATCTATCTATCTATCTATCTATCTATCTATCTATCTATCTATCTATCTATCTATCTATCTATCTATCTATCTATCTATCTATCTATCTATCTATCTATCTATCTATCTATCTGTCTATCTATCGATCTATCTATCTATCTATACATCTATCTATCTATAAACAAATCACACTGAAATTATGCAATCTGGCCACGGGGTTCCCACAAATTACTCAAACATCTTTGTGTGTTTTTTTTCCAATCGCGGTTGTCTGAGCATTCTATTGTCCACAATAAGAGATTACATTTTAAAACGTCAACTATTATATTTTACAATGCAATCATTAATTCTATCCAGTAAATTGCTTTCCTCAAACTGTCTACCTGAAGGCCTCATTCTCTTCAGAAGCTTGGTCTTTGAGTTTGATGGTAACGATTCAATCTGGGATTGTTAACTCGGCCTAATTTCCCAGCATACATCTGTAGCGATCAGTGAGCGGGGATGGCTTTTCTTTACATTTTACCAGGTTTTTCTCAATGATGTTTCCTGAACTAATATTGAAGAAACCTGGAGGACCAGTGAAAAATCTTTATTGTGGTAAATCATAGGTTAACATTTTCTGTACAAGAAAAGGCCATTGGGCCCATTCCAACTCATCCCCCTGGGACCAAGACTGTCCCAGTATATTCGAACTGCATTGGGAACACCGCCAATGATTACCATTCGTGCTTTCCTACTCAGGAATTCATCGTAGCTTTCATCATCCTTGAGGAAAGTTGCTCCTAATAATTGTTTTCAACTCCGAAAGCACTAACCTAGATCTGTGTCTTCTGATTTACTTTAAACTTTTATTCTGTTCTCTTGAAAGTGGCCTTAACAGATTGAGATAAAATCTCCCTGTGGGATCGTAGAAATCCTAACACACCGATGTGAAAACAGCTTGAGTGACCGCATGCCCCCTTAACACACTGATATGAAATCACCCTGTGGAGCGGTGTGACCCCTTAACACACTGATAGGAAATCACTGTGTGAGGCGGTGTGACTCCTTAACACACTGATACGAAATCACCCTGTGGAATAGCATGACCCCTTAACACACTGATATGAAATCACCCTGTGGGGTGGTGTGAGCCCTTAACACACTGATATGAAATCACCCTGTGGGGCAGTGTGACCCCTTAACACACTGATATGAAATCACCCTGTGGGGTGGTGTGACCCCATAACACACTGATATGAAATCACCCCGTGGGGTGGTGTGACCCCTTAACACACTGATAAAATCTCCCATTCTTCGAGTTGTGTTTTGAACCTAGGACCCACAGTGAGAGTTTTCAATCTTTCTGTTTCACACCACTACATTTCTCACACAAAAAGACTCCATCGCAAATATCTTATGGCTTTCGGACAAGCAAGACCAAGGAAATGTCTTGCTGGAGCCCACCTACCGAAACAGCCCACTGTCACTTAACTGCGGATTTAGTACTGCTCCATATTGAAGGCAGGTTGGAGGAAATGCTCAGGGAAGCACGGACACAGAATGTAGGCTGAAGGGAGCTTCAATGTCCACCGCCAAATGTAGCTCAATAGTCTCTGCACTGGTAAAGTTGGGGCACTTCTACTGGACCAAAATGTCTGTACATGGCAAGGTTTTGGTGCTGATTATTGAATACAAATACTGGTACATGGAACTGTGCCCTTTAACATGTAGAGCGGAGGTTCTCCATTGCAGTTACTACACCGGCGGGGTCTAGTCATAGCGTGGATCCGCGGAATGAAGGCAGACGGGCAATGTGCCTTGTTAACAGCTCAAGTCCTGGGACATTGAATATTAGAAGTTTCATATTCGCTGCAGTATGTTTGTTCATGGCTTGTTTTGCTGCTATGGAGCAATTTGCAAAGGTTGAAGGATCTCTAGCTGTCTTCTCGCGGTTGAATCACTGAACATGCGGAACCGTGAGTCCGGTAACGGAAACTACTTTGTTGAAGGGACGCGGGTGTCTGTCCAGTTCGGCAGATGCTAAAGGAGCAAAGTTTCGTTTTTTGTCAGTCAGAGACGAGCAGTGTTCGCAGAAAGTCCCTGCACTTAAACCGCAAGCGACAACAAATATAGCACAGAGCACATTGCTAGAAACATCCACAACATGTTACACAGTCGGATCACGGAATCGACCATTCCGAGCCCAGCTCTCATTACATCCATTGTGTATACAGAGTGAATTTAAGTAAATGTCGTAAATAACAATGGTGTTCTAAATGGTGAATTCTCATTCTTCCGCTTTCTTTCGGTATTTTTAGACTCTGTTTTGCTAAAATAGAATATTTGGAAACTCCAGCGGATCCAGTAAATTGGAACGTTACATTGGGAAACTATTGGATCCGCCATTCCTCTATCGGGGGAGCGCAAGAGGCCGGAATTGGAGGCGCGCAGATATGTACATAAAATAAAGGCAGTGTTTGAAAAGTTTATCGGACTCGATAACCGTTTAAATGACCACCTGGCTGATCTCAATGATTGAGCTCCGATTTTAAAGGAAATCTGTTCTTATTAAAGTTTGTTCTCAACTTGGCTGCATTGTACCAATTACGGAAGGAGGATTTCATATTAATTAAAGGGGTTCTTTATTCACTGGAAAGCTCAAAGTTCCACAAGTATATCTAACACCTCGCCCCCTCCTCCCGCCCCCGTCTGTGTTTTAATCGTGAAACCTGCCGGTCTGGGCACCGTGCGAGGCCAGGAGGTAAGGACGGAATTCCTTGTTCAAAACAAGTATGAAGAGTCCTTCCAGTCACATCATAAATGGCCAGTGCGGCCGCCTTGCGGGAGAGGAACTTTACCAGCAAACCAAGACTCAGTGTCTGGGCTCCCCCATGAAACTCAGACTGAAAGGTGTTCTATCCGATGTCTGTTGGTTCTTGTGCACTCCACCGTGAGTCACTGTCTCCGGTATAGGAGAGAACAAATAGTTCATCGCCACCCCCAAAACAATAGAAACATTCTCGAAACCGTACATTTCAATTCGGTAATAGTGAGAAACAGACCTGGAGATATAAAGCTGTTGGTTATTTCAAATAATTCTGCGTAGTAATAAGAAAATAAATCCACGAAAAAGAAAAATTATCTTAGAGTTAGTTTTCTTCAATTATATAAAGGATGCCTAGGACCTGTCACTAACTACAACACCGAACACTTTTCTTCACGCGGTGCATTACATCGTGTTTACAGCACAGAAACAGGCCATACGGCCCAACTGGCCCAACTGGCCCCTGCCAGTGCCTATGCTCCAGACCAGCATCCTTGGAATCTATTTGCTTCATCTCACCCTATACACATATCCTTCTATTCCTTTCTCCCTCATATACTTATCTAGCTTCACCTTAAATATGTCTATGCTATTCGCCCCAAACACTCCACATGGTAGCGAGTTCCACATTCTCACCGCTCTCTGAGCAAAGAACTTTCTCCTGATTTCCTTGTTAGATTTATTAGTGATTATCTTATATTTGTGGCGCCTAGTTTTGGATTCCCCACAAGTAGAATAATCTTCTCTAAGTCTACTCTATCGAACACCTTCATAATCTTAAAGACCTCTCTCAGGTCACCCCTCAGTCTTCCCTTTTCTAGAGTAAAGAGCCCCAGTCTGTTCATTTTTTCCTGACAGTTATAACCTCTCAGTTTGTTGACATCCTTGTAAAAAAAAGTATATTTTCCAATGCATCTATATCCTTTTTTTAAAGTATGCAAACCAGAACTGTGCATAGTAATCTAAACGTGATCTAAGCAAGGTTCAATACAAGTTTAACATAACTTCTCTGCTTTTGAATTGTAGTTATCTAGAAATCAATCCCAGTGCTTTGTTAGCATTTTATGGCCTTATTAACCAATGTTGCTTCATTTAATGATCTGTGAATGTTTACAACTAGATCTCTTTGCTGCTGTACCTCATTTAGTCTCTTATTTTCCAAAGAGTATGTGGACTCGTTACATAAGAACATATAAAATAGGAGCAGGAGTATCCATTTGGCCTTTTGAGCCTGCTCCACCATTCAATAAGATCATGGCTGAACTTTTACCTCATCGCCACTTTCCTGCACTATCCCCATATCCCATGATTCCCTTAATATTCAAAAATAAATCGATCTCTGTCTTGAATATACTCAACACTGAGCCGCCACAACCCTCTGGAGTACAGATTTCCAAAGATTCACCACCATCTGAGTGAAGAAATATCTCCTCATCTCGATCCTAGACTCTCCAACCAGGGGAAACATCTACCCTGTCAACCCTTGTAAGAATGTTGTATGTTTCAATGAGATCACCTTTCATTCTTCTAAATTCTAGAGATTATAGACCTAGTCTGCTCAATCTCTCCTCATAGGATAAACCCACCATCCCAGGATCAAGTCTGATGAACCTTCGTTGCCCTCTCTCTATGGCAAGTATATTCTTCCTCAGGTAAGGAGTCCAAAACTGTACACAACACTCCAGGTGTGGCCTCACCAGGGCCCTATATAATTGCAGTAAGACATCTTTATTCTAATACACAAATCCTCTTGTAATAAAGGCCAACATACCATTTGCTTTCCTAGTTTTTTGCTGCAGCTGCATGTTAACTTTCAGTGATTCATGTACAAGGACACCCAGGTCCCTCTGCCCACCGCCATTTTCCAATCTCTCAATATTTAAAAATTCTCTGCTTTTCTATTTTTCCTGCCAAAGTGGATAACTTCACATTTTTCCACATTATATTCCATTTACCGCGTTCTTGCCCACTCACTTAGCCTGTCTATATCTCCTCGAAGCCTCCTTGCATCCTCCTCACAACTTACCCTCCCACCCAGCTTTGTATCATGAGCAAACTTGGATATTACATATAGTCCACTCATCCAAATCATTGATGTAGATTGTGAATGCTGAGGCCCAAGCACTGATCCTTGCGGTACCCAACTAGTCACAGCCTGCCATCCCGAAAATGACCCGTTTATTCCTACTCTCTGTTTTCTGTCCGTCAACATATCCTCAATCCATGCTAATATATTACCACCATTCCCATGAGACCTAATTTTGTTTACCACCCTCTTGTGTGGCACCTTATCGAAAGTATTCTGAAAATCCAAATGCACCACATCCACTGTTTCCATCTTATCAATTCAGCTAGCTACAGTCTCAAAAAACTCTAACAGATTTGTCAAACACGATTTCCCATTCATAAATCCGTTTTGATTCTGCCCAATCTTATTATTATTTTCTAAGTGCCCTGTTTCCGCATCTTTAATAATAGATTTTAGCATTTTCTCCACTACTGATGTCAGGCTAACTGGTCTGTAATTTTCCGTTTTCTCTCTCCCTCCTTTCTTAAAGAGTGGGGTTACATTTGCTATCTTCCAATCCGCGGTACCCGTTCTAGAATCTATGGAATTTTGGAAAATGACAACCAATGCATCCACTATCTCTATATCCACCTCTTTCAAAACCCTAGGATGTCGGCCATCTGGTCCAGGGGATTTATTGGCTTTCAGTCCCATTAATTTGTCCAGTACTTTTTTTTAACTAACATTAATTTCTTCCAGTTCCTCATTCTCGCTAGACCCTTGGTTCTCCACTATTTCCGGGAAGTTTTTTGCATCTTCTTCCATGAAGACAGGCACAAAGTATTTATTTCATTCTTCTGCCATTTCCGTATTCTCCATTATAATTTCTCCGGTCTCAGCCTGTCAGAGACCGACATTTACTTTCGCTAATCCTTTCATTTTTACATACCTATAGAACCTTTTACAGTCTGTCTTTATGTCTCTCCCAATTTACTCTCATATTCGAATTTCCCCTTTCTTCATCTATTTTAAATTTACTCTTCCCTGAATCCTCCCACCCACACCTTCATTAGTTTAATGCCCTGTCTACTGCCCTAGTTATTCCGTTCGGCAGGACACTGGTGCAAGCCCGGTTTAAGTGGAGCCCATCCCAACGGAACAGTTCCCTCTTTTCCCAGTACTGTTGTCAGTTCCCCATGAACTGCAACCCCTTCCTCCCACATCACTCTTTGAAGCCAAGCATTTAAAGCTCTAATCTGTTTGTCCCTATGCCAATGTGCGCGTGGCTCAGGTAACAATCCAGAGATTCTTACCTTTGAGTTTCTGCTTTTTAATTTGGATCCTAGGTCCTCAAATTCCCTCAGCTAAACCTCACTCCTAGTTCTACTTATGTCGTTGATTCCTACATGGACCACGACAACTGGATTCTCCCCCTCGCACTCCAAATTCTTCCCCAGCCGCGAGGAGATATCTTTAACCCTGGCACCGGGCAGGCAACTCAACCTTCAGAACTTCGGCTGCAGAGAACAGTATCTATCCCCCTGACTATAATGTCTCCTACCTTAACAACATTCCCTTTCACTCCCACCACTTGAATGGCCTCCTGCACCATGCTACCATGGTCAACTTACTCAGCCATCCTGCAGACTTTTCCCTCATCCACACTGGCAGCAAGGACCTCATACCTTTTGGACCAGGGCAAGGTCTGAGGCTCCTCCATCACTGCACCTGGGGTCCCTGTACCTGCCTGAATTGTCGTCACACTCTCCTGTCCCTGACCACTAACCAGACCTGTACCAATATCTAACCTAAGTGGTGTGACTGCCTCATTGATCAAAGCATCCAGGTAAGTCTACCCATTCGTGATGTCCCGTAATGTCTGCACTTCAGACTCCAGCTCAAAAACTCTGAGATGAAGTACCTCAAGATCTAGGCATTTACTGCAAATTTGGTTGTGCGGTATCAGAATTCTCTCCGCAAACTCCCACATGCTACAATTGCGGCAAACAATCTGCACTGCCATCCCTATATGACCTTGTTTTATTTAATTAAATGTTATTCATTGTGTATTTAGCTAACTTAATTTGCAGTGTAGTTCCTTCACTACTGACTTGATCTAGATTAAGTTAATTGTACTGAAATTAAATATCTACCTGTAACACAAAGCACTACAAGAAGTGTAGGCAAAAAGCAGCAACTTCTTCCCCCTCTTCTCCGACTTCCCACTCTTTCCAAATTCCCAAATAAAATGCGCTGTTTAAGTCCACTCCTTTTAATCCCGCTCTGTATAAGATTCAAAAGCCTCTGAATGAAGAAATGTCTCCTCATCTCAGCCCTAAATGGCCACGCCCTTCTCCTGAGACTGTGCCCCCTAGTTCTAAACTCTCCAGCCAGGGGAAACAGCCTCTCGGCATCTACCCTGTCAATCCCCCTCAGAATCACTCTCCCGCTGATACCCAGTGTTAGTAACAAGCACGGACGAGTCAAGAATTTGCCGTTGGATGCAGAGTGAAGCTCTCTCTTCCACCTCAATTAAGTTCCTCAGCTCTAACCTCGGAGGAGCGCCCCCTCCTGCATCACTGTGCAATGTTCTATTCCCTTTCGTGCAAATCACATCCATTCATTCCAATAAGTCAGTGTTCAAATTACAGTAACATAAGTTGGTGTACTTTTATTTTCAATGTTAAACTAAACCAAATAATTACTTCCGTGTTTATCTGTAATGCATCACATATGATGTTTACCAAAAATAAGTACTGTATTAAGTCTGGTAATGAAGAGCACACTTTGGAATCTAGTGACTGACTGTGGTCATGAATTGTATTCAACTGTAAAAGGTGTACAACATCGTACAGGGAGAAGCCATTGTGTATAAAGTCATTCAAAACTATACAGGGTGCGCTTTCAGTCAGTGTAAAATCAATATAAAATCGATATGTAATCTTGCGGGGGCGGGGCGGTGGATTCATTGCTGCAAAGCCAGGGCAAAAACATTCCGGGGAGGGAGGAGGCATTCATAATCAGTGCTAAATCACACAAGGAATGCATTTATTAGATTTATGTAATTTAAAAGAATCATACGGGGAATGCATTCATTACCTTTAGATAGTAAAAATAACATACTGGGACTGCATTCCGTAAGAGTTAAATCAGAATTAAATCACACAGAGAATTAATTTATTAGGCATAAATTCAGAACAAAATCACACAGGGGTGCATTCAGTAAGTGTAAAATCAGAACACAATCGCACACACTGCATTCCAGTGTAAAGGTAGAGTAAAATTGTACACGGGGTGCAGTCATTTGGTATAAAATTAATACAACTTATGCAATCGGCGCTTTGAATTGGCTTAAAATCAGTATAAAATCAGGCGGGGGCATATTCATTAGATATGGTTTCAGTACAAAACCTTTCAGAGGCGCTTTTATCAGGTTTATATTTGAATACAAAACGACAGAGGGGCGCAGTCATTCGGTGTAAATCAACACAAACCCACAGAGGGGATGCTTCCATTTGATGTAAAATTAGATCACGAAGTAGCAGAGAGAGAGAGAGAGATAAATGAGTGAATAATTCTAGAGTCACAAAAGTCAAAGAGGAAAACGAGACAGATGTAAGTAAAACAGAGGAGAGGAGGGGTTAACTTTCATCTGCCACATATCCACCCAGTCCACCAGCCTGTCTATGTCTTCCTGAAGTCTATCACTCTCCTCCTTACTTTTCACTGTACTTCCAAGTTTTGTATCAAATGCAAATTTTGAAATTGTGCCCTGCACACTCACGTCCCAGTCATTAATATATATCAGAAACAGCAGTGGTCTTAGAACCGACCCCTTGGGAACACCACTGTATCCCTTCCACCAGTCCAATAAACAACCGTTCATTACTTCTCTCTGTTTCCTGTCACTTAGCCAATTTCGTATCCATGCTGCCACTGTCCCTTTTATTCCATGGACTTCAATTTTGCTGGCGAGCCTATTACGTTGCATTTTGTCGATCACCTTTTGGAAATCCATGTAGATTAGGTCAACCACTATACCCTCATCAACCCTCTCTGTTACCTCAGAAAAAAACTCGATCAAGTTGGTTAAACACGATATGCCTTTAACAAATCCGTGCTGGCTTTGCTTAATTGATCCACCCCTATCCAAATGACTTGGTTTTGTCCCTGACTTCTGTTTCTGAAAGCTTCCCCACTACCGAGGTTAAACTGACTGGCCTGTAGTTGCTGGGTTTATCCTTGCACCCTTTTTTGAACAATGGTTTAACTTTTGCAATTCTCCTGTCCTCTGGCACCACCCCCGTATCTATGGAAGATTGGAATATTATGACCAGTACCTCTGCGATTTCCGCCATCAATTCCTTCAGCATGCTGGGATGCATCCCATCTGCTCCTGGTGATTTATCAACTTTAAGTGCAGCCAGCCTTTCTAATACCTCTTCCTAATCAATTTTTATCCTATCAAGTGTCTCTACTACCTCTTCCTTCACAATGTCTATGGAAGCATCCTCTTCCAATGGGAAGACAGATGCAAAGTACTCATTTAGTATCTCAGCTATACCCTCTGCCTCTATGCGTAGGTCTGCGTTTTGCTCTCTAATCGGCACCACCTCTGCTCTTAATGCCTTTTTACTATTTATGTGCCTGTAGAAGATTTTTGGATTACCGTTTATGTTGTCACTGAGCGGCTGCAGGACATTCTGAAGGGGGAGGGTGAACAGCAGAGGTCGTGGTCCATATCGGTACCAATGACATAGGTAGAAAGAGGGACGAGGTCCTGCAAGCAGAATAAAGGGTGTTAGGAAATTAATTAAAAAGCAGGACCTCAAAGGTAATCATCTCAGTATTACCCCCAGTGCCACGTGCTAGAGAGAGCAGAAATAAGGAGAATAGACCAGATGAATGCGTGGCTGGAGAGATGGTGCAGGAGGGAGGGATTTAAATTCCGGAGGCATTGGGACAGATTCTGTGGAAGGTGTGACCTGTACAAGCTGGGCGGGTTACACCTCGGCAGAACCGGGACCAATATCCTCGCGGTGGGGTTTGCTAGTGCTGTTGGGAAAGATTTAAACTAGTTTGTCAGGGGGCTGGGAACCTAAGTGTGGTCCCAGAACAGAGAGAAACAAAGCTGGAAGTGTAAGTTAGAAAAGTAGTCAACAAAATTAGTAGGGAGCAGAAACAAAGGCCAAATGTAAAGAGGGGCAGAAAATGCTGGAGAAACTCAGCAGGCCAGGCAGCATCTGTGAAGAGAGAAACAGAGTTAACGTTTCAGGTCGATGACCTTTCGTCAGAACTGTGCCCAGTTCTGACGAAAGGTCATCGACCTGAAACGTTAAATCTGCTTCTCTCTTCACAGATGCTGCCTGACCTGCTGAGTTTCTCCAGGATTTTCTTTTTTTATATCAGATTTCCAGCATCTGCAGTATTTTCTTTTTGTAGTAAAGAGGGTCAAATTGCAGAAAAGGATTAAACAGGCAAAGTTGAAGGCACTTTATCTAAATGCACGGAGCATTCACAACAAGGTGGATGAATTAATGGCACTAATAGAAGTAAATGTGTATGATGTAATTGCTATTACAGAGACATGGTTGCAGGCTAACCAAAGCTGGGAACTGAATGTTCCAGGGTACTCAACATTTAGGAAGGACAGACAAAAAGGAAAAGGAGGTGGCGTAGCGCTGTTCATAATGGATGAGATCGGTACGGTAGAGATAAAAGATCTTGGCTTGGCAGATCGTGAAGTAGAACTGGAATCAGTTTGGGTGGAGCAAAGAAACTGGAAAGGGTGGAAAGCATTGGTGGGAATTGTGTATAGGCCACCAAACAGCAGTGGTAATGTAGGGCACAGTATCAATCAAGAGATTAGATGTACATGTAACAAGGGCAATACAGTAATCATGGGGAACTTTAATCTATATATTGACTGGGCAAATCAAATGACCACTAATGGTGTGGAGGACGAATTATTGGAATGCGAGATGGTGTCCTGAATCATTATGTGGAGGAACCAACCAGGGAACAGGCTATTCTGGATCTGGCACTGTGTAACGAGAAAGGGCTAATCAATAATCTTGTGGTAAAGGGGCCTTTAGGGACAAGTGTACATAACATGATTGAATTTTACATTAAGTTTGAGAGTGATGTAGTCCAATTTGAAACTAAGGTCTTCAATCTAAACAGAGGAAACTACAGGGGTATGAGGGACAAGTTGGCCATGGTAGATTGGGAGTATACACTAAAAGGTATTAAGGTGGATATACAATGTCTAACATTCAAGGAAATATGAATAATTTGCAACAAACATATATTCCTCTAGTGCATAAAAACCCAAAAGGAAAAGTGATCTAACCATGGATAAAAAAAGAAATTAAAGCTAGTATTAAGTCAAAGGAGGAAGCTTATGAAGTTGCCAGAAAAAGCTGTCAGCCTGAGGATTGGGATCTTTTTAGAAATCAGCAAAGGGGGGACCAAGAAATTGATAAAGAAAGGGAAAATGGAATATGAGCACAACTAGCGAAAAATATAAAAACGGATTGTAAAAGCTTCGATAGGTATGTGGAAAGGAAAAGACCGGCGATGGTAAATGTAGGTCCTTTACAGTCAGAGACGGGAGAATTTATAATGGGTAATGAAGAAATGGCTGAGAAATTAAATAAATACTTTGTTTCTGTCTTCACGGAGGAAGACACAAAAACCCTCCCAGAAATACGAGAAAACCAAGGGTGTGGCGACAATGAGGAACTTAAACAAATTATTAATAGTAAAAAAACAGTACTAGCAAAATTACTGGGACTAAAAGCCGATAAATCCCAAGGACTGGATGATCTACATCCTAGGGTTTTGAAAGAGGTGGCCATTGGGGCAGTGGACGCATTGATTGTCATCTTCCAAAATTCTATAGATTCTGGAACTGTTCCTGCAGATTGGAGGATAGCAAATGTAACCCCGCCATTTAAGAACGGAGGGAGAGAGAAAACGGGGAACTACAGACCTGTTAGCCTCACATCAGTAGTTGGGAAAATGCTGGAATCTATTATAAAGGATGCAATAACTGGAAACTTAGAAACTAATAGTAAGATTGGGCAGAGTCAACCTGGATTTATGAAAGGGAAATCCTGTTTAACAAACCTATTGGTGTTCTTTGAGGATGTAACTTTGGAGTAGACAAAGGGGAACCGGTAGATGTGGTGTATTTGGATTTTCAGAAGGCATTCGATAAGGTCCCACACAAAAGGTTGGTGAAAAAAATTAGGGCACATGGAATTGGGGCTAATATACTAGCATGGATTGAGAATTGGTTAACAGACAGAAAACAAAGAGTAGGGATTAACGGGTCTTTTTCAGGATGGCAGGCTGTGACAAGTGGGGTACCACAAGGTTCAGTGCTTGGGCCCCAGCTATTCACAAACTATATCAATGATTTGGATGAGGGGACTAAATGTAACATTTCCAAATTTGCTGATGATACAAAGCTAGGTGGCAGTGTCAGTTGTGATCAGGATGTGAAAAGGCTTCAAAGGGATCTCGACAGGCTCAGTGAGTGGGCGCGAACATGGCAGATGGAACATAATGTGGATAAATGTGAAGTTATCCACTTTTGTAGAAAAAACAGAAAGGCAGAGTATTTCCTAAATAATGAAAGATTGGGAAACGCAGATGCTCAAAGGGGCTTGGGTGTTCTTATACATGAGTCACTGAAAGTGAATGTGCAGGTGCAGCAAGCCATTAGGAAGGCAAATGCTGGCCTCCATTACAAGAGGATTTGAGTACAGGAGTAAATAAGTCTTACTCCAATTATATAGGGCCTTGGTGAGACCACAGCTGGAGTACTATGTACAATTTTGGTCTCCTTACCTAAGGAAGGATATACTTGCCATAGAGGGAGTGCAACGAAGGTTCAGAAGATTGATTCCTGGGATGTCGGGACTGACGTATGAGAAGAGATTGAGTAAACTAGGCCTGTATTCTCTTGAATTCAGAAGAATGAGAGGGGATCTCATTGAAGCATACAAAATTATTACAGGGCTTGATAGGGTGTATGCTGGGATAATGTTTCCCTTGGCTGGGGTGTCTAGAACCAGGGGCTACAGCCTCAGGATAAAGGGTAGGCCATTCAGGACTGAGATGAGAAGAGATTTCTTCACACAGATGGTGGTGAATCTTTGGCATTCTCTTCCCCAGAGGGCTGTGAAGGCTCAGTCATTGGATATATTCAAAACAGAAGTCGATAGATTTCTGACTAGTAAGGGCATCAAGGGATATGGCGATAGGGCCGGTGAATGGAGTTGAGGCAGTAGATCAGCCATGATCTCATTGAAAGACGGAGCAGGCTCGCAGGGCCGAATGGCCTACCCCTGCACCTATTTCCTATGTTCTTATGTTGGCTGCCAGTCTATTTTCATATCCTTTCTTTGCCCCTCTTATTTTCACTTACATTTCTCCTCTGACCTTTCCATATATAGCCTGATTCTCAGAGGTATTTGCAACCTGACATATGTCATACGTGCTCTTTTTCTGCTTCATCATATTCTCTATCTGCTTCTTCATCCAGGGAGCTCTGATGTTAGTTGCCCTACCTTTCTCCTTCGTGGGAATATACCTCGACTGTACCCGAATTATTTCCTCTTTAAAGGCAGCCCATTGTTTCACTGCCGTTTTGTCTGCTAATCTTTGATTCCAGTTTACCCAGGCCAGATCAGTTCTCATCCCACTGAAATTGGCTTTCCCCCATTAAACATTTTTATTCTAGATTGCTGCCTGTCATTTACCATAGCTAAACTAAACCTTATGTTATTATGATCACTGTTCCGAAATTTCTACCTACTGACACTTGCTCCACTTGATCTACCTCATTCCCCAGAACCAGATCCAGCAATGCTTCCTCCCTCATCGGGCCAGAAACATACTGATCATGAATGTTCTCCGGAACACACTTCGGAAATTCTGACGAAGGTTCACAGACCCGAAAACTTTAACTCTGTTTCTCTCTCCGCGGACACTGCCTGTCCTGCTGAGTGTTTCCAGTATTTTCTGTTGTTATTTCAGAAATTCTTTCCCTTCTGTGCCCTTTAGAATATTACGATCCCAGTCTATATTAGGATAGTTGAAATCAGCCATTATTACTACTCTATAGTTCTTGCACCTCTCTGTAATTTCTCTGCAAATTTTCTCATCCATATCTTTCCACTATTTGGTGATGTATAGAATAAACCTCGTAGTGTAATGGCACCGCTAATATTTCTTAACTCTAACCATATAGATTCTGTCCGTGACACCTCCAGGATATCCTCCCTCTCCAGCACTGTAACATTCTCCTTGACCAATACTGCCACACCACCTCCTATCTTTCCTTCCCTATATTTCCTGACGACCTTATAAGCAGGAGTATTTAAAACCAAATCCTGCCCTTTTTGAGCCAGGTCTCAGTTACTGCCACAATATCATATTCCCATGTGGCTATTTGTTCCTGCAGCTGACTTACCTTTTTTACTACGCTTCGTGTGTTCACATACATACACTGTAAACCCATCTTCGAAAATCCTGTCTTCTCTCTTATATAAAAACAGAAAATGCTGGAGATACTCAGCAGGTCAGGCAGCAGCTGTGAAGAGAGACATAGAGTTAACGTTTCAGGTCGATGAACATTCGTCAGAACTGGAAAAAAGCAGGAAATTGAACAGATTTTTAAGCAAGTGCAGGGGCTGAGAAAGGGGGGAGGAGATGAAAGAACAAACTGGAAGGTCTGTGATAGGATAGAAGGCAGGAGAAGTTAAGAGACATTAAGAGATATTCAAGGAAAAAGGAGGTGGTAATGGGACAGGTTAAGAAACAAAGAATGACTCTAGATGAAGTGTGAATTGCATTGCCAGAATGAAAGACAGCTGCCCTGTGGGAGAGAAGATAAAAAGACACAGACAAAAAGTGTGGATGAAAAATATATATATGATAGTGGCCGAGGTTATGACCTGCAATTGTTGAACTCTATGTTGAGTCCAGAAGCCTGTAAAGTGCTTAATCGAAAGATGAGGTGCTGTTCCTCGAGCTTCTGCTGAGCTTCAGTGGAACAATGCAAGAGGTCGAGGAAGGTGAGGTCTGAGTGGGACTGGTGCGAAGTATTAAAGTGACAGGCGACCGGAAGCAAGGGGTCCCCCTTACGGACTGGACGGAGGTGTTCCGCAAAGCGGTCACCAATCTCTGTTTGGTCTCCCCAATGTAGAGGAGACCGCATCGTGAGCAGCGAATACAGTATACTAAATTGCAAGAAGTACAAGTAAATCGCTGTATCACATGGAAGGGTTATTCTCTCTTACTTGGACCCAACCTAATACCTTACTATTTCTTACTTCGGTGCTCTCTGCCTTTCCCAATCCTTTGATCACTTTATTTCCCCTTTCTAATGTTACATCACGGTGCCCAGCTCCCTGCCAAATTAGTTTAAACCCTCCCAAACAGCACTAGCAAATCTCCCCGCAAGGATGCTGGTTCCAGCCCTGTTGAGGTGCAACAGGTCTGGCCTGTACAGGTCCCACCTCCCACAGAACCGGTCCCAATGCCCCAGGAATCTGAAGCCCTCCCTACTGCACCATTTCTCCAGTCACACATTCATCTGCTCTATCCTCCTATTTCTATACTCACTCGCACGTGGAACCAGGTTGTGATCCGGAGATTACTAACTTTGAGGACCTGCTTTTTAAACTCTTTCCCAGCTTCCTAAAATCTGACTGCAGGACCTCATCCCTCTTTCTGCCCATGTTGTTGGTACACTCCCCCCTCAGAATGTTCTGCAGCCGCTCAGTGGCATCTTAGCCCTAGCACCAGGGAGACAACACACCATCCTGGAGTCACGTCTGCGGCCGCAGAAACGCCTTTCTGCTCCCCTAACTATCGAATCCCCTGCCACTATTGCTCTCCTAATCTTCTTCCACACCCCCTGTACAGCTGAGCCACCCGTGGTGCCGCGGACTTGGCTCTGGCTGTACTACCCAGAGGAAAGATCCCCCTCACCACTACTCTGAACAGAATGCTGGTTGGAGAGCGAGATGCACTCAGGGGACTCCTGCACTACCTGTCCTGGTCCTACTTTTCTGTCTGGCGGTCACCCATTCCCTCTCTGCCTGCACATTCCTTAGCTGCGGAATGAAGACCTCCTGAAATGTGCTATCCACATAGCTCTCAGCCTCGTAGATGCAACGCAGTGACGCCAGCTGCTGCTGAAGCTCCGAAACCGGAGCACGAGCTCCTCCAGCTGACGGCACCTCCTGCACACGTGGTTGTCCAGGACACAGGAAGCGTCCTGGGTTTTCCACATGGTACTGGATGTGCACTCTGTGGGACTGAGCTGCCCTGCAATGCATCTATTTGATAGGCTATTAACTAGCTTTACAATAACTTCAACTAAGATGTATCTAATTTAAATTATTAATATAATATGGTATTACACTTATTAATTTAATATAGTATTAACAGTTACTAATTGAATAAAGTATTAACAGTTACCAATCTCTAAGTTTCTGTTTTATCTCTAACCAGCTATTTACCCACGGAGCCTTGAAGAGCAAGAAAAAGAAAAAGACTGAGTGATCTTTACCAACCAATCAGTTACCAGCTGTCCTGTGACGTCAATGGAACTGAATGTCTGGCGCTGCGTATAACGAATGGCCGATCTGCTACCGCCCATTCTGCTACAGCACCCGAGATTAATTTATCGGCCTGAATGTATTCAAAGGAGGAAATGTGCAAGGGACAATGGCACACAAAAGCAATAATTTTAAAGGGAGCCCAGCTCCAGTACTCAATACCCCAAGGCTCCAGAGTAATACAGGTGGATTGTAGGAGGCTAATCCCGCTTGGAAATTTGGAGCTATGGTCCATTTCTGGAGACAGGTAGCAGCTGCAAGAGGTGTAGGTGGTAGGATAGGACATTTATATTCTTCAACTGTTCCATTTCCCTAACACAGGCACAATGTTCCAGTTGTTCATATCAATATATCTGGTTAACAGAAGGGAGGAGCTCCCTCATAGCAACTGTTGAGTCCGGGTTCTACTTTTTAAGCCTAGATACCAGGTACATCACTAAAAGAGATTATCTGGTCATTATCGCATTGCTGTTCCTGGGAACTTGCTGTGCGCAGATTGGCTGCCGTGTTTCCTACATTATCACAGTGACTTCACTTCAAAAGTACTTCATCGGCTGTAAAGGTTTTTGGGACGCCCTGAGGTCGTAAAAGGCGCTATATAAATGCAAGTCTTTCGTTCTGTGTAACTCTAGAAAGAGAGGACTAATAGATAGTAGGGCTACAGAGGGATATAAGTGAAGGAGAAAGAGATGCTGGTAGAGGTGAACGAGAGGTGAGGGAAAGAAAAGGACAGGTGAATGAGAAGAGATGAAAGAGGCAAAGAGAAAAGAAGTGAAGGCGGTGTAAATATCACGGTTCAAGGATTACAAGAAATACTAGTGTAGATTAACCTCATGCTGTGCTTGTAATATAGGAAAATATAGTTAAATGCCAGGTTATAACTGAAAAGAAGGGAGAACAGTCAAAGATAAAGATACAGAATTGGGCAAAGTTAGTTTCAATTAGTAAAAGTGAAGTTTCTTTTATTCGTTTACGGGATGTAGGCGTCGCTGGCAAGGCCAGCATTTATTGCACATCCCTAAATGCCCTTGAGAAGGTGGTGGTGAGTAGCCTTCTTGAACAGCTGCAGTCCGTGTGGTGAAGGCACTCCCACAGTGCTGTTAGGTAGGGAGTTTCAGGAATTTGACCTAACGATGATAAAAGATCGTCGCTATTCTTCTAAGTCAGGATGGTGTGTGACTTGGAGGGGAACTTGGAGTTGGTGGTGTTCCCATGCGCCTGCTGCCCTTGTCCTTCTAGGTGGTGGAGGTCGCGGGATTGAGAAGTCCTGCCGAAGAAGCCTTGTCGAATTGCTGCAGTGCATCTTGTAGATGGTACACGCTGCAGCCACGGTGCACCAGTGGTGGAGGGAGTGAATGTTTATGGTGGTGGATGGGGTGCCAATCAAGCGGGCTGCTTTGTCCTGGATGGTGTCGAGCTTCTTGAGTGTTGTTGGAGCTGCACTCATCCAGGCAAGTGGAGAATATTCCATCACACTTCTTACTTGTGCATTGTAGATGGTGCAAAGGCTTTGGGGAGTCATGAGGTGAGGCAGTCCTAGCCTCTGACGTGTTCTTGTTGCCACATTATTTATGTGGCTGGTCCAGTTAAGTTTCTGGTCAACGGTGACCCACAGGATGTGGATGGAGGAGGATTCGGCGATGATAATGCCGTTGAATGTCAAGGGGCTGTGGTTAGACTCTCGCTTGTTAGAGATAGTAATTGCCTGGCACTACTGTGGCGCGAATGTTACCTGCTACTTATCTGCCCAAGCCTGAACGTTGTCCAAGTCTTGTTCTATGCGGGCATGGAATGCTTCATTATCTGAGGAGTTGTGAATGGCGCTGAACACTGTGCAGTTATCAGCGAACATCCGCATTTCCGACATTATATTGGAGGGAAAGTCAATGATGAAGCAGCTGAAGATGGTTGGGCCTAGAACATTCCCCTAAGGAACTCCTGCAGCGACGACCTGAGGCTTTGATGATTGAACTTCATACACCACAACCATCTTCCTTTGTGCTAGATATGACTCCAACCAGTGGAGAGTTTTCCCCCCCGATTCCCATTGACTTCAGTTTTACTGGCACTCCTTGATGCCACACTCGGTGAAATGCTGCCTTAATGTGAAGGGCAGTCACTCTCATCTCACCTCTGGAACTCAGCTCCTTTGTCCATGTTTGGACCAAGTCTGTAATGGTCTTGGCAGACCCCAAAATGGCTTCAGTAAGCAGGTTATTGGTATGTAAGTGCCGCTTTATAGCACTGTTGATGACACCTTCCATCACTTTGGTGATGATTGAGAGTTGACTGATGGGGCGGTAATTGGCCGGATTGGATTTGCCTTTCTTTTTGTGGACAGATCATACCTGGGCAGTTTTCCACATTGTCGGATAGATGCCAGTGTTCCCGCTGTACTGGAACAGCAAGGCTAGAGGCTCAGCTAGTTTTGGAGTCAAAGTCTTCAGCACGATAGCCGGGATGTTGTCGGGGCCCATAGCCATTGCTGTATTCAGTGCTCTCAGCCGTTTCTTGATATCACGTGAAGTGAATCGAATTGATGATGGGGACCTCGGGAGTAGGCCGATGTGGCTCATCCACTCGGCACTTCTGGCTGAAGATGTCTGTAAACGCTTCAGCCTTGTCTTTTGCAATCACGTGCTGGGCTCCACCAGCGTTGAGGATGGGGATATTCATGGAGCCTCCTCCTGCAGTTAGTTTTTTAATATTCCAACACCATTCACATCTGGATGTGGCAGGACTGCAGAGCTTTGAACTGTTCCTTTGATTGTGGGATCGCATTAGCCCTGTCTATAGCATGCTGCTTCCGCTTTTTAGCATGCATGTAGTCCTGTGTTGCAGCTTCCCCAGAATGGTACCTCATTTTTAGGTAGGCCTGGTGCTGCACCCAGCATGCTCTTCTACATTCCTTATTGAACCAGAGTTGGTCCTCTGGCTTGATGGTAATGGTAGAGTGAGGGATATGCCGGGCCATGAGGTTATAGATTGTGGTGGAATACATGTCTGCTGCTACTGATGGCCCTTAGCGCCTCGTGGAAGCCAAGTTTTGAACTGCTAGATCTGCTCTGAATCTTTCCCATTTCCCATTTAGCACGGTGGTAGTGCCGCACAACACAATGAAGTGTGTTATCAGTGTGAAGACAGGACTTCGTCTGTACAATGACTGTGCGGTGGTCACTGCTATCAATACTGTCATGGACAGATGCATCTGCGGCAGGTAGATTGGTGAGGACGGGGTCAAGTAGATTTTTCCCTCATGTTTGTTCTCTCACCACCTGTCGCAGGCCCAGACTGCAGCTATATCCTTCAGGACTCGGTCAGCTCGGTCATTACTATCGAGCCTCTCTTGGTGATGGGCATTGAGGTCCCCCATCCAGTGTACATTCTGTGCCCTTGCTACTCTCAGTGCTTCTTCCAAGTGGTGTTCAACATGGAGGAGTACTGATTCATCTGCTGTACGAGGGTGGTAGGCGTTAATCAGCAGGAGGTTTCCTTGCCCATGCTTGACCTGAAGCCATGAGACTTCATGGGGTCCGGAGTCAATGTTGAGGACTCCCAGGGCCACTCCTTCCTGACTGTATGCCACTGTGCCGCCAACCCTGGTGGGTCTGTCCTGCCGGTGGGACAGGACATACCTAGGGATGGTGATGGAAGAATTTGGGACTATATCAGAAAATGTGGAATGAAAGCTTTACAATAAGGCAATGCAGAAACGGTGGGCATCATTCAAACAGAGGAATATTAAACTACAGCCTAGATATATTCCCACAAGTTAAGGTAGCTCACCTAAAGCTGGAATTCCTAGAATGTGTAGTGAAATAAAAATTAAAATGAGAGTTAAAAAAGCATGTGACATTTCGAATGTAAAATGATATCAAGCTGAAAAAAAATAGACCGGAAGAAATAAAATATAGAACTGTTAATAAGAAATCTGAAGTATAAGATGACTGGCAAGTAAATAGTAAAGGTTCTTAGAAAAAGATTTTTTTTAAATAGTTAAATAAAGAGAAGGATTCATTAAATGGACAAGGAAATAATCTTCAAGAGGAAGATAGAATGGTACAGATATATCAGAAACCAATATTCTGCCCCAATATTCACTAAGGAATGCGATAGAGGGTGTGAAAGATATAAGAGGAGGGCATCGTCGATTAGATTGGTCGTGTGACAGCATCTGGAAACAGAAAACGGGAGAACATTGAGCCAACCCTGAGAGTTGTTGGCTAGGTAAGGAGAACAAAAATTAGTCTGTAAAAAGCAAGCGCTGTCAGCCAAATGTAATAATTATTTGAGGACAAACAAGTGGCAAATTTACTTTGACAGTCCTTTTTACGTTAATGGGTTAACACCTCTGTAAAGTTGGCGCCTACAGGAATATAGGGCAACTAGGTTAAAATTCATCGGATTATTTCACTGATCAGGAGTTCCACCCTCCTAATAGCCAAGAATCATTGGAGTAAAAGCAGCTGCCTGATCTGTTTGTTTAAAAGACCGTAAGTAACGTCAGTCATTGTGTAATC
This sequence comes from Squalus acanthias, assembly GCA_030390025.1. NCBI lineage: Eukaryota > Metazoa > Chordata > Chondrichthyes > Squaliformes > Squalidae > Squalus > Squalus acanthias. The sequence continues at coordinate 36,258,701 of CM059449.1, read as the reverse complement.
TAATTGTCTCACTTGAGATTTCTCTCAGATATAAATAAAGGATTGGATTGAAGCGGCTTCATCGTCTTGTCAAACTGAGCTGTTGCCTCCAGCACCGGCACCGTGTGACTCAAAGAGATGGGTCGACCAATCCTTGCCCAGATTGAAGCGGTTTACTACCCGATTCTCGCAGTGTTTGGTGTTCCTGGTAAGTCATTACCATCAGTTGTCAATGTCACTCGGGGTTTACCTGTATCACTGCTCTAGTTGATTCTGTGATCTGTTTGTTTTCACGGGCTTGTTTGTACTGAGATTAATTAAATGTCACCACCTTCTACTGAAACCTTAACGCAATAACGTCACACAAATTCCCAGGGAAGTTACAATTGTCTCTGCAGTTTCAGCACCAACAATTTTAACAACTTTCATCACAGTCTCGCAGTACTGGGGGTGAAATTGGTCTTCGGCGGCAGCGCAAGACGATCACAGGGAATCCCAGCCCGATTCGCTCCACGCCCAATTTTTTCCCATTGAAATAAAATAAAAAGCAATTCGGGCGCGGTCTGAATCTGCTCCCAATTAACTATCGCCAGTTTTACGCTACCGTCCGAGACCAATATCACCTACAGAGTCAGAAAAGAAGAAGCTGACAGGGAGGCAGAGACAGAGAGAGAGAAAAAGATAGAGAGCGAAAGAGTCAGAAAAAAAAAAGAGATTAATGAAAAGAGGCAGAAAAGGAAAGTCACAGAGACAGAGGGTAAACTGAACTCTGCTCGCCAGGTGTATAACCGGGGCTCGCGAGCTGACAGCTTGTGTGAAAACTCGCTGGATTATTTTTCCATTTACTTCAAAGGACTTTGGTTTTGCTCCTGGACTAGGAATCCAGAGACATAGACTAATGACACAAAAAACGGGAGTTCAAACCCACCATGGCTGATTGAGAATGTGAATTCAATTAAAAATTACCTGGAAATAAAAGTAAATGTAGCATGCATAAATTGACCAGGTATCATAAAGAGCCAACTGATTCACTAACATCGTTCAGAGAAGGAACCTGCCGTCCTTACCCGTCTGGCCTATTTATGACTCCAGTCCGTCACCAACTGCCCTCTGAAGCGGTCTAGCAAATCACTCGGGATAAGCAATAAATGCCAGCGATGTCCACACCCCGGGAATCAATAAAAATATACACAGTAAAGGTAACTGTGCTTTACCAATTGATTTTTTTTCTCCCTATTGCCACTTCTCGCTGTCTGCCAACTTATGCCTGAACCTCGGACTTCCTTTCTTTACATAATTGCCTGTTTCTTCTTAGTCCACTATTCCTTCAACCTAGCCAAGATGGATAACGGGTTGAGATGCCTTCTGAGACTCTCCAAAGAATCTCAGAATCCATGATCCCTATTCTGACACTTTCTTGTAATATCACCATCCCTTGTATTTGAATTCTACCACTTTGCCTTCTCCCAAACCCGTCGCAATTTGCAGCTCAAGCTGTGCTAGTGAGTAGACCTGGGTGTTAAGAGCGCACTTCAGGTTAATACTGTACATTAAACCCTCCCTCATAGCCATTCTGGCCTAAGATACCCTGATAGAAAATCTCGGCTAAAGAGAGACAGAGACAGAGAGAGAGAGATGATTAGAGCGACACAAATACAAACTGAGACATAGAGAGAGGCAGGAAAAAGGCAGATCGTGAGCAACACAGAGGGATGGTCAGAATCAGTGACAGATATAGAAATTCAGAGTCAGAGAGAGAGAGCATGAGTTGAGCAGTAGAAAATATGTGCTGAAATTTGATAAACTGTCATTACCTGCCGGCCATTTTGTTTTGACTATAATGATTAAATTAATTTTCCCTCTTTTATTGCAGCGAATTTATTCACAATTGTGATTCTCTCCCGTGGTAAGTGCGGTCTCTCCACATGTATCACTCGTTACCTGGTGGCCATGGCAGCAGCAGATCTACTGGTCCTGATATTTGATGTAATTCTGTATGAGATTAAAGAGATTTATTTCCTACATTCATTCCTGAACTACACTCTGCTCTGCAGTCTCAATCTCACCCTGATACTTGCTGCCACTGATTGTTCCATCTGGTTAACAGTCGCCTTCACCTTTGATCGATTCATCGCCATTTGTTGCCAGAATATGAGAGTCAAATATTGCACCGAAAAAACTGCGGCTATGATTATAACAGCGGTGTGTGGGTTGAGCTGTTTACTAAACATTCCAGTTTACTTTGTAAACGAGTCTGGTGAAATAATTGATAACATACAATGGTTCTGTGTTGTAAAATCTGCCTTCTACACCTTGCCCATTTGGATAGCTTACTTCTGGTTTCGCAATTTTTTAACTCCTTTCGCTCCATTTGTGTTGATTGCACTGCTCAATGCGCTGACCATCAGGCACATTGCACAGGCCAGTAGAGTCAGGAGGGGACTCCGAGGGAGTAAGACGGGTGAGAGTCACAAAGATCCAGAGATGGAGAACCGAAGGAAATCCATCATTTTACTGCTCGCAATTTCAGGCAGTTTTATCCTGCTATGGGTGGTAAGTTTCCTCTATCAAATATGCATAAAAATTACAGATACTTATTTCTCCCGTACTGATTACACAGATTCATTTGCCGTCATGGAACACAGCGGATATATACTCCAGCGTTTGAGTTCCTGCACCAACACGGTTATTTATGCAGTGGCCCAGACTAAATTCAGAGATACGATAAAGAATGTGATTAAATTTCCCTTTGCTCAGATGATTAAGTTAATTAAATTAAATTAAATTAATAGGACTACATTTAAACCATGACTCCCCAGTCCCAATAACAACCAAAGCTGGTTCTCAGAACCTCCAATATAAATGGCTGTGGGGCTCAAAAGGCTCTGGTGAGTTGTGACAGTTTAAATGCTGCCGCCTGTCGGTAAATGTCCTCCACAACAGAGCAAAATCCTCATCACGAACACTTCAATAGCAGATTTGGGGCTCTGCCAATAAGCAGTCAGATACATCGCCATGAATTCCAGTAACCATAGTAACCAGACGTTCGTAATGGTGTAAATGACGATTTGAAAACATATTTCCTCTCTCGTAAGCCGTCAACTCCCTGACTCGGTTTGGGGTAAGTGAGTGACGATTACAGGTCCATATCACACTCAGCTGCCAGTGTTTAGATTGAGACATCACAGTGAATGCTGACTAGCCATTGGACAGAGGCCCATTACAGCCACTCTACTGCTGCTCTTCCCCAGACCAGCTAACTCAGCTCAGACCAGGGCTTGAACCTGGGACCTTCTTGGTCTGTATAAGGCAGAATTCCCACCTTAGTGCTCTGAGCGCTGCCCAGTAGCAGAGATTGTAAAACCACGCCATCATCTCATGATTCTCCATCCAATATTTTAATGGATGAAAATCACAGACTGAGAAGCCCAAGCACGAATTTCCAATGTAGAGGCTGAGGCTCTGGGTCTGGTGTCTGAAGTCGGTGAATCAGCCCTGAGATGTTTATAAGGTGGGCAATTGAAATAAGATCAGTAGGAGTATATTGAACGATTTGTGAATATGAATCATTTCATCACGTCTTTCGTGAATGTCGCAAAATGCTTCAAGTACAATTATTTGGACGCATTAAGTGTTTCTTTTTTATAGACGGCTATCCTGTACACATCGGGAAATCACACCCAGGGGCAGCTGAAGGGTTGAGCTAATAGGCATCAGGTTACGGGAAGAAAGGAAGGCCAGGCTTCCTGCTTCAACTTGTACTAAGCATCTCTGTACGTCTGATGAGGTCTGATTGATCGGAACTGGCCTCCTGCCCTTAAATGTCCAACTGAAACTTAAGTCTCTTGTTTGTCCTTGCGTAGCTGTGGCCACAATGGATGTTGGCAGATTAGAGAGACGTGGGGTCAGATTATTATTTTTACTGCCTGGTTTGCACACCCCTTACACAACCCACCTCATCTTCCTGGTTTATTTCAATGGATGTTTAATGCCAAGGCAGTAAAGATGAAAAATTAGCCATTATGTTTCTCAAATTCCCAATGGTCTCACTATTTACAGAACCTCCATTGCAGAGTTGGAATGATTTAAATGTTGCCGGTGAGGAAAATTTAAGCATCATGTTCTACAATTTAGCTTGCTATCGACTTCTTTAATTCTGTCATGTTAACCAAGAGTTTTCAATCCGCTTCACTCAAAGAAAATATGTCCCTCCTTTTCTTAACACAATTTTGTTCGGGTTGTTCAATTGGTCTCGGGGCAGTTATTTTCAAGAGAGCCGCTCTATTCAAATATATACATGCTGTGTGATTTGTTCAGGGTTGTGGCTTCTTGGCTGATGTTTCAATTTTAACAGAGATTTATTAATTTATGAAGCTTCAGAAAATTTAATGTTGGCACTTTTCAAATCCAAGCAAATTGCTTTGGATCGTTTCGAGAGAGTAGAGTGGGCAGATTACCTGCTGCTGTGTTTGGGCCTATTTAATCAACTGGGCACCATGAATACAGGGAAACAGGCAATAAATGCCCAGAGTGGATCCTGCCCATTGTGCTGTCCATTTAAATCAATGAGCAGAAATTCGGGAGTGTCCATCAGGGGCGTGTGCTCCTCCAACCCAATTTTCCTGTGCTCACTGTTCTGAGACAATCCAATAGTCCCAGCCTCAGGGACAGGAAAATCGAGCCTTGTTGTCTGGAGCAGTTTGAGGGAGATAACTCCCATATTTGGTGACAAAATATTCGAAGTGTCATTACCTAAAATATTAGTCACAGTACATTTCTATCACAAGATTTGCAAACGGATTATTATTTTCCACAACTCGATGCAACTGCTGTAAATGTATGTTACATTATTGCTGCTGTTCGCTTATTCTGTTAATGGTTAATACATCTGTTTTGCGATTAAAGCTAAAATAATGCTTGTTGTCATCTTCTTCGGTCACTTTACAACGACAAGGAGGATCCCACTAATTTACAAGATAGATAAAACAAATCTAAACCTCTCACTTCATGATGATTGATGTTTGAGATGATGTTAAATTGATGCCCTTCAGTAACCCTTTGCTGAACAAGTGGAAATAGAATTTTCTGATTTATGTGATCCAAATTCTTCATAATTTTGAACTCCTCTATCAGATCACCATTCAACCTGTTACATTGGCCCAAAAATTTGTGTTGATACGCGAGAGTACGCACTGTGTACTCTCGCGTATTCTGTCTCCAATTGCCGGTTTTCTGCATGCACTGCGCATGCACTGAAAACCGGCACTTGGTGAATGGAAAAGGGGGCGGTTCCTAGGTGAACCGCGTGCGCGCTACAGGCTGCGCGCATGCAGTGCACTTAGTGGTTTCAACGCGCAGGTAAGTATGGAAGATTTTAGACATAAAAAAAGGAGGAGTAAGACCCACTTTTAACAAGGTAAGTAGTGAATTAAGTATTATTTTGAATTTTTTTTAACAGGTATATCTTTTTTAGAGACTTTAAAGACAGGTAAGTTTATTTTTATAACATTTTAAAAGATTTTAAATTTTTTCAAAAATTTAATTTTTTACTTAAAATGGTTAATTTTTTTAACTATACTTATTTTATTAATGTGATGTTTTTTTATTTAATTGAGGTTTAGCTGGTCTTTTGGGGGGCTTTTGTATTCATAGCTTTCACAGCACTTATGTGAAAGTTATGAATGGAAGATAGTGTGCTGCCATTGGCTCTAACTGAGTCACGTGATCCCACAGCTCGCACGAAATAACTACGCCTGTGGGATACGCAAGCCCAGCACAGCAGCTGTCCAGAACATCAAGTTCGTGCGAGCTGGAACTGAAACGCGCAGTGAGAGATCGCGGGGAAGCCTTACCCTCGCACGAAGGCTTCCTCACGAATTTTTGGGACATTGATTCCTTAAATGTAAAGCTGAGGCTGATCACAATTATAGGCCCAAAAATTCGGCTGAATACGGGAGAGTACGCACTGTGTACTCTCGCGTATTCAGTCCCGAAGTGCTGGTTTCCTGCATGTACTGCGCATGCGTGGGAAACCGGCACTTCGGGTATGGAGAAGGGGGCGGTTCCTAAGTGAACCGCGTGCGCACTACAGGCTGTGCGCACGCAGCACACTTAGGTTTTTTTTCAGGTTTCAACCCGAAGATAAGTGTAGGACATTTTACACATGAAAAAAGGAGGCGTAAGACTCCCTTTTAACAAGGTAAGTAGTTGATTAAGTATTATTTTAAATTTTTTTCAACAGGTTTATCTTTTTTAGAGACTTTAAAGAAAGGTAAGTTTATTTTTATAACTTTTAAAAAGAATTAAAACAAATTCAAAAATTTAAATTTTTGTTTAAAGTGGTTCATTTATTTAACTATAGTTATTTTATTAATGTGATGGTTTTAAAAAAAAATAATTGAGGTTTAGCTGTTCTTTTGGGGATAATTTGTATTCATAGTTTTGACAGCTCTTCCTGTCAAAACTATGAATGAAAGATGGTGTGCTGCCATTGGCTCTAACTGGCCCACGTGATCCCAGAGGTCGCATCGAACTAACTACGCCTCTGGGACACGCACACACTGCGCGCTGGCACCAGGGAGTGGCCCAGGAGCAGAAGTTCGTGTGGGCCAAAACCATAAAGGCAGGGGCGGAGTGCGATATCGCGGGGGATCCTTACCCCCGCGGCAAACATCGAAGTCCAATTTCTGCGCCATAATCTAAAATATTGAAAAGCTGCTCTTCCTTGGGGTTAATACATGGAGAGCCAAGAGTATTCTTCAAGTGAAGCTGAGGTAGACGTTCGGAGCTTTAATGGACCAAAGTACGCAGATAAAATCCAATTCCAATTTTAATGTACTGCATTATACTCTCAATTTTATATTCTATTATAAATTTTGATATCTATATTTGTATTGCAAAACATGGAGTGTAAAATCGGACGTGTGTAATAGAGGCTACCGATTTGCTATCGCCCATTTTGGGCTACGCCGAAGATCAGTTTCACCCCCATTTATCACTCTTTTGTCTGGGTTCTCAGTCTGAATTCTCCGTGTGTTTTTCTGTGCCGCTGTTCTCAGCACATTTACCCACGCCTGTGTGTCAAACACAAATATCGACTGATCGGGGTTGAGAAGCGGACGTGGCTGAGAACAGAGCGTGAAAGGTACAATTTCGACAGTCCAGAAACGGTGACCTGTGAGGGACATTTACCTCATGTTATTTGAAGTAGAATTAAATATTCCAGCAGCAGCAAGTTTGCTACAATGGGCCAAAGGCTGACCGGCAGCGAACAGGGCTGACATGGTTGAGAATTGCCTGCTGAATCACTGATCAGCGGGGTCAGCGACCAGGAATGGGCACCCAAAGAATAAAAATGACCATATACATATGAAGTCAATGGAGAAGATATCAGGCGTACTGTAAAACGGTTGACTACTCCATCTCAGATTGAATCTGGAATCTGAATTAAAACATGGAATTTGCGGGTGACACCAAATTCAGCGGTATGGTTAATACTGGGGAAGACAGCGAAATAATCCAAGAATAGGTTAACAATCTTGGGGAATGGGCGTGTAAATGGCAAATAAATTTTAATATAGATAGTGTGAGTGGGTGATTTCTGATAGGAGCAATAAGAAGGCCACATACTCCTTAGAGCATAAACGTCTAAATGGGATGGAGACGCAAATGGATCTGGGGGCACAGCTTCCCAAATCGTTGCAAGCAGCAACTCAGGTTAACAAAGCCATAAAAAGTGCAAACAAAGCACTGGGGTTAATTTTTACCAGAATAGAATTTAAAACTGAGAAGTCAGGCTAAACGTTTTTAGAACATTGGTTATTACCTAAGCACAATCTAAGCTGGTATTATCGTATAGGAGTAGAACTAAGTTCCCTTTAACTTCAGGGCGTTATGCAGGGTCAGGAGCCTTGCAGCCGCACGGAGGCTGGGAGCTGGTCACTCCAGAACTTGTGCTGTTCTTTGACACCAGACAGCCTTCTCGGAGGCCGTCGGAGTCTGGGAATCAGGTTGTGTTATTTGCAAATTCTTTAATATAAATGGAAAACCAAATCAGTCACTGTAATAAAGCTTGTTATTATAAAAAACAGTCATATGTGAATCATAATCGGAGTTATTTTCGACGGACTATCCACCGTTTCTTGCAACGATAACCACTAAGAAAGCTGCAAACATGCATTAATTAAATTTAAAACTTGTTTATACACATAATTAGTGGATATAATTTTACATTATTAGTGTCACCAGCAATTTGAATCGGAAAATTTGATAGAATCACTTAACAAAATGGATAACAGGTTATAAATGCGATTCAGAGTATCGCCGAAATTCAGCATTAACTGGGTCGCTGATTTTAAAATTATAGCTCAGATCAGTGACTACTGCAAATTTGTGAGAGTAAAAGAGGATTGACTCCTTAGATAGTCAAAAACCTAACAGCATCAGGTAGCCTTCCTGTCGAATATATTACAGCCAATGGGTTAGAGATTGTTATCCGTTTTAAACCCTTGAATATATAAATTTGGGGACTAACCCCTGTTGAAGGACCCGTTCCCAAATTTGATTGCGACGTGCGGGGCAGGCTTTGGGCCTGCACCGCTTTGGATTTTTCAGCAGTTCCGAAGATCGCTGCCGTTCCCTGTACGGCCAGCCTGCGATGACCTTCATTCCCTCCCAGCGAAATTGATTTCTACTTTGTAGATCAATGGCCCGGGGGTGTGCAGCATGTATCTGAAGATCGCCGGTCTAATTTGAACGAGGCCCGATCCCCGATTTTGATCGTGTCTCGGGACCACCTGGTCTGGTGCAGGTATCGTTCCCTTTGGGTAATTATGACTTTGTTCGATGTTGTAACACAAGTTAGCAGCCCATCAGGTCCCACGTGCACGTGCCAGCACAAACACACCACTGCCACTCTCGACTCCTCCACTGACTCTGGTTCGTCCTGTTTCCTGTCCAACAACTATTACGGGATGACCAGAAATTTCCTCCAACTAAATATCGGTTAGACCAAAGCCGTTGTCTTCAAACCCCACCACAGACTTTGTTACATGGGCACCAACTCCATCCCTCTCCCTGGACACTGTCTGAGACTCAAGAAGACCATTCACAACCTTGGTGTCATATTTCACCCCGAGATGAGCTTCCGATCACAAATCCGCTCCATCACCAACACTGCCTACTTGCACCTCAATAATTTCGTCCAACTCCGCACCCGCCTCAGCTCATCTGCTGCTGAATGCCTCATCCATGCCTTTGTTACCTATAGCCATGACTATTGCAACGCTCGCCTGGCCAGCCAGCAATCATCCACCCTCTATAAACTTGAACTCATCCAAAGATCTACTGCCCATATCCTATCTCGCACTAAGACCCGTTCACCCATCACCACTGATCTACATTGTCTCCGGTCCGGCAACGCCACTCTTTTAAAATCCTTATTGTTCCTTTCAAATCCCTCAATTGCCTTACCCATCCCTATCTCTGTAACCTGATCCAGCCCTCTGAAAAATCTGCACTCCTTCAATTTTGACTTCCAGCACATCAACAATTTTACTATTAGTGGCTGTGCTTTCAGCTGCCTATGCCCTAAGCCATCCAATTCCCTTCCTAAATCTCTCTGCCTATCCAACACATTATCTTCCTTTAAGACGCTCCTTAAAACCTACCTCTTTGAACAAACTTTTATTCATCTGTCCAATATCTTCTTTCTCTTTTTGATAAAACCAATTAAATAACTGTAACTCAGTAAAACTTTAAAGGAAACTTAACAAATCAAATTAAAATTTGGTAGTCCGGGGTGACGATGCACTCCAGTCCCCGTGGCGCCCACCGGTCGCGGAAAGACTCAAGCGTGCCGGCAGACACCGCGTGCTCCAATATCTTCTTATGCGGCTCGGTTTCAAATTTTGTTTGATAACGCTACTGTGAAGGCCATTGGGACATTTTATTACCTTTAAGACGCTATATGAATGGAAGTTGTTGCTGTTGTTCGCACAAAGTCAAGATCTACCTTCTGTGCTCAGTTCACACTGGAATGCCGGCGCTGTGCTGGCAGCTAGCAGCGTTCAGGAACTAATATGTCCTTAATGTTATAGTCAAGTGGTAGAGTTGACTGCACACCGGGTCTCAGACGACAATACTGGCTGCAGGTTGTCGAACGATGAACCTCTCTCGCTCCAGTCGCTATCCATTCCTTTCGGATTCCCTAACCGAGCCGAATCCACTTCACACAGGAGTTAATATCCTCCTCCCCTGTCGTAGCAAACTTAAACATTTAAGTGACATCCTTATCGCTTACTCTAGCTGGCTAATTTAACCTGCTGCTCTCTCTGGTGGATATAATTTGGCGCTTGTAAAGGTACCTCCTACATATGATAGGTGAAGATCACTACCAAAGAATAAGAACGAGAAAAAGAATCTGCTGAGTGGTGTGCCGCGCACCCTCTTATATACATTCAAAGAAAAACCTTTGTATTCAATTGAGCAAACTGTGTGACACATGCGTCCGAAAGTTGCACTGTTTTGCCTTCATTCACTTCTAAAAGCTGTGTAAGTGAACTTGAAGGCCTCTAAATGCCTAAGCATACCAGACTGCTGCTCCCCTAAATTCTCACTCGTTCTTCAACAAAACACCTACTCAGGCCCAGACAAGGAATGACTTGCTGATATCCTACAAACAAGCCCTCTCTAGATATATGTTCTTGCAGCTGGAGCATCACTGGTGAGGAATGTTCTGTTTAAATATACAACGTCATGGTTTAAATTAGTTAATATTTCACCGGATTCAGTTTAACGACTGATTCCATTTTCGTGGTCACCTTTAAACTGGACCACCAACTTGATGACATATTTCAGGCAATTTGCATGGCATTTTTGTACAAGTGGTGGAAGGCTTTAGGGAGACAATCAATATAGGGCGGGTTGTATATGGGTCACACCATATGCAATGCCAAACTGCAGTCCAGAGGGGTAATCTAACATTCGCCAAAAGTGTAAAGCAAGCAATATCCGGATCTTATGCACATTATATTCCTCGTCCGATTTTACTTTCCGCTAAAGTCGATTACACACATCAAGTCAAAACGAAAATCTATCACTTCGACTGAAATTGGAATAAATGGCGAAACGAGCACAGAACGAAAAGGGAAGAAAAAAATAAAGAATTGAAAGGTGATAAATTCGCAGTCAAAAAAGAGAAGAGTTTAGTGAAAGAGGCAAAGATGAAGCCGCTTAGAAATTCAACTGTGAGGAGTAATGAGAAGATAACTGAAAGAAGTGAAGGGAGAGGGAAAGGTTGAAGGTAAATAGACTAAAACAGAAGGGAAAGAACCAGATTTATATGGAAGTGCAGGCAGACAAATGAAGAGGAGACAGTGAGTTGATAGAGAGAAAGAAAGAGTTGAACATGAGAGTGGGGGAAAGGTGAAGGAGAAACAACCAGCTGTAGTAATGAAGACATGTGCACCAGAGGTAGCCACTTCCACAATCAATATGTTCCAATTCTACGATCTGCCGAAGTGGAAGATTTTATAGGAAATTCCTATTCAAAAATGCAGGACAAATCTATTCCAGCCAATCAGCACTCCATCAGTTTCTTGCCAATCCTGAGATAATTGATGGAATTAATCAATTATACTACCATCATAATACCTTGTTGACACTGCTTAATCATATTATGATTTTCTAAATGCCCTGTTACCACTTCCTTAAGAATGGAATCCAGCATTTCCCCAACAACTAATGTCAGGCTGACTGGCCCGTAATACCCTCTTTTCTGTCTCCCTCCTTTCTTGAATACTGGGGTTATCTTTGCTCCCATCCAATCTGCTGGGACCATTCCAGAATCTAGGGAATTTATGAAGATCGCAAATAATGCATCCACTGTCTCTGCAGCCACCTCTTTTAGAAACCGATGATGTAGGCCATAAGGTCCAGGGGAGTTGTAGAATTTTAGTCTCATTAGTTTCTCAATTTGGTTTTCTCTACTGATTATAATTACTTTAAGTTCCTCACTATCATTAATCCTTTGTTTCCCCACTTTTTCGGTAGGCTTTTTGTGTCTTCTACTGTGAAAATAGATATTAAATATTTCTGTAACGTCTCTGTCATTTCCATATTCCCCATTATAATTTATCCTCTCTCAGCCTCTAAGGGACCAACACTTACTTTTGCTACTCTATTCCTTTTTACATACTTTTAGATGCTCATACAATCTGTTTTTATATTTCTTGCTAATTTACTCTCATAATATACTTTCTCCATTTTTAACAATTTTTTGGTCAACCTTTGCTGATTTCTAAATCTTTCCCAATCCTCAGGCATACTTCTATTCTTTGCAACAATATAAGCATCTTCTTTTAACATAATACTATCTTTAACTTCCTTAGTTAGGCACAGATGGATCACTTTTCCCTTGGAGTTAATATTTATCAATGGAATGTATATTCGTTGAGAATTTTGGAATATTACATAGAACATAGAACAATAGGAGCAGGAGTAGGCCATTCGGCCCTTCGATCCTGCTCCACCATTCAATATGATCATGGCTGATCCTCTATCTCAATACTATATTCCCGCTCTCTCCACATAACAATTGATGGCTTTTGAGTCAAGACATCTATCAATCTCCTTCTGAAATACATTCAGTGAATTGTCTCCACAGCCTTCTGTGGTAGAGAATTCCACAGGTTCACCACCCTCTGAGAGAAGAAATTTCTCCTCATCTCTGTCCTAAATGTCCTACCCCGTTATCCTGAGACTGTGACCTCTCGTCCTAGACCCCCCAACCAGGGGAAATATCCTCTCTGCATCCAGTCTGTATAGCCCTGTCAGAATTTTGTACGTTTCAATGAGATCCCCTCTCATTCTTCTAAACTCTAGTGAATACAGGCCTAGTCGAAGAAATATCTCCTCATACGACAGTCCTGCCATCCTAGGAATCAGTCTGATGAACGTTCGCTGCACTCCCTCTATGGCAAGTATATCCTTTCTTAGTTAAGGAGACCAAAACTGAACACAGTACTCCAGGTGTGGTCTCACTAACGCCCTGTATAACTGTAGTAAGACATCGTTGCTCCTGTACTCAAAAACTCTTACAATGAAGGCCAACATACCATTTGCCTTCCTAACTGCTTGCTACACCTGCATGTTTGCTTTCAGTGACTGGTGTGCAAGGACACCCAGGTCCCTCTGTACATCAACATTTCCCAATCTATCACCATTTAAATAATATTCTGCCTTTCTTGTTTTCCTACCGAAGTGGATAACTTCACATTTATCCACGTTATACTGCATCTGCCATGTATTTGTCCACTCACTCAACTTGTCTAAATCGCCTTAAAGCCTCTTTGCATCCTCCTCACAACTTACGAACCCACCTAGTTTCGTGACGTCAGCAATCTTCAAAATATTACATTTGGTTCCCTCATCCAAATCATTGATACATATTGTGAATAGTTTGGGCCCAAGCACTGATCCCTGTGGTACCACACTAGTCACCACCTACCACCCCGAAAAAGAACAATTTATTCCTACTCTCTGTTTCCTTTGTTTTAACCAATTTTCAATCCATGCCAGTATATTACCCCCAATTCCATGTGCTTTAATTTTGCACACTAACCTCTTATTTGGGACTTTATCAAAGGCTTTCTGAAAATCCAAATACAACACATCAACTGGTTCTCCCTTATCTATTCTACCAGTTACATCCTCAAAAAACTCCAGTAGGTTTGTCAAACACGATTTCCCTTTCATAAATCCATGTTCACTTTGTCTAATCCCATTGATATTTTCTAAGTTTCCTGTTATCACATCCTTTATAACAGACTCTACCATTTTCCCTACTACTGATGTTAGGCTATCCGTTCTGTAGTTCCCTGTTTTCTCTCTCTCTCCTTTCTTAAATAGTGGGTTTACATTTGCCACACTTTAATCTGCAGGAACTGTACCATAATCTATAGAATTTTCGAAGATGACAACCAATGCATCCACTATTTCCATGGCTACCTCTTTTAGTACTCTGGGATGTAGATTATCAGGCCCTGGGGATTTATCGCTTTCCGTCCCATTAATTTCGCAAGCACTATTTTTTTACGGCTACTAATTTCCTTTAATTCCTCCTTCTCACTAGACCCTTGGTTCCCTAGAATTTCTGGGAAGTTATTTGTGTCGTCTTCTGTGAAGACAGAACCAAAATATTTGTTTATTTGCTCAATCATTTCCTTGTTCCCCATTATAAATTCTCCCATTTCTGACTATGAGGGACCTGCATTTGTCTTCACTAATCTTTTTCTTTTTACATACTTTTCGAAGCTTTTACAATCCGCTTTTATGTTCCTTGCATGTTTACTCTCTTACTCTATTTTTCCCCTCTTAATTAATCTCTTGGTCCTTTTTTGCTGAACTCTAAGCTGTTCCAATCCTAAGGCTTGCTCCTTTTTCTGGCAACTTTATATGACTCCTATTTGGATCTAATACTATCCTTAATTTCTTTTGTTAGCCATGGTTGGGCCGCTTTTCCTTTTGTGTTGTTATACCAAAAAGGAATGTATAACTATTGCAATTCATGCATTTGTTCCTTAAATATTAGCCATTGCATCTCCACCATCAAGCCTTTTAATGAAGCTCCCCAATCTATCATATCCAACTCACTCTTCATACCTTCCTAGTTTCCTTTGTTTAGATTTAGGACCCTAGTTTCGGATGGGACTACTTACTTTCCATCTTAATGAAGAATTCTATCATGTTATGGGCACTTTTCCTTAAAGGACCCCGCACAACAAGATTATTAATTAATCCCTGCTCAATACCCAATCTAGGATAGCCTGTTCCCTAGTTGGCTCCTCAACGTACTGGTCTAAAAAAACACGTCGTACACACTCCAGGAATTCATCCTCCACAGTATTATTGATAATTTTTTTTGGCCAGTCTATATGTAGATTGAAGTCACCCATGATTATTTTAATACCCTTGTTACATGCATCTCTAATTTCCTGTTTGATGCCATCCCCTACATTACCACTACTGTTTGGAGGCCTACAGACAGCTCCCACCAATGTTTTCTTTAAATATTTGCCACTGTTTATCTAATGTCATACATTTTAATCTAATTTCATAATCTAACTTAGCCAACTCTCCACTCATACATTTGGCTTTAATAAAGTTTCAGACTCTGGTTTCGTACTTATGTATTTCAGTCTCAAACCCAACGTGGAATTCTATCATATTATGATCACTATTCCCCAGAGGTTCCCTCAATATGTGATTACTAATTAGACGCGTTTCATTAGACAAGTTATGTTCTAAAATAGCCTACTCTCTGGTTGGCTCCACGATGTATTGTTCTGGAAAACTGTTACGGAGGCAGTACATGAACTCGTCCTCCAGACGACCTTTGCCAATTTGAATTGCCCAGTCGGTATGAAGCTTAAAGGCCCCACAAATATTGCAGTACCTTTATTAGTTGATTAATGCTCTGTCCAACGGTGCAGCTTCTTTTAGGGACCCTATAAACCCTCCATCTTTTTCTGCTCTTTGTTATTTCTTAACACCACTGACATGGACTCCTGGATCGAAGTGTCTCGGTAACGCTCACCCTTCATGATGCCCCACAATATCTGCACCTCGGATTACAGCTCAACAAATCTGAGCTGAAGTTCCTCGACATGCAGACGCCCAGTCTGGACAAGGTCTTCCTGGATCGCGATGCTCTTCATAAACTCCCACATGCTGCAATTGCGGCACACCACCAGCAGTTCCATCCCTATGTAACATAATTTTATTTATTTAATTAATTAGCGTTTAAGAATTAATTAACTTAACTTAAAGATTAATATTTTAACTAATTACTAGATCTAGCTTCAGGTATAGGTCGATTAAATTAAATATTTACCTGTAACATAAAGAACTGCAAGTATTGGAGGCAAAAAGAAGCACCTCCTTCTCCCTCTCCTCCGAATTCCCACTCTCTCCAAATTCCCAAGTTTAACACTCTGTTTAGAAGTACTCCATTTCACACCACTCTGTGCAGACTTCTCTGTGCATCAGCAGATATTGATTCCTTTTTTACTTCTTGAAGCCACATCAAAGTTACAATTGTTCGCTCAGCTTCCTGCTCACTGTCATTAGCACCTATTCCAGACAAATACTTTCAGCTGATTAACAATTAGCTGCCACTGACAGGCAGATTCTGTTAACTACAATTTTTAAAGTTGTAAGTTAAATTCAAAATGTGAAATTAACTTTCACTTTTTCAGCTAATACTTAGCCAGAGACTTTCTCCCTCGCCAAATTCCCAACATTAACACTCTGTTTAGGATCAGTCTTTATAAGATCACTCTGTGCAGACCACTCTCCACCTCCAAGTCTCCCTCCAAGAGACACGCTGTCATGACTTGGACATATATGAGCATTCTGTCATTACACCTGGGTTAATGTCTTGGAATTTCCTACCTAACATCATCGTGGAATTACCATCACCACAAGGACTTGAGCTTGTTAGGTAAATGCCCACCATTTTCTCATCAGTGCAAAAATTCATTGACAGCAAATGCGACCTTGTCAGGTTTGTCCATTTGCTCAGACTAAAAGGGCGGGGTGAAGGAATGAACAATAGAGCTGAAGGACAGAAACTAACTTTAACCAGAAGACAGGAAGACTGAAGTCAAAATAGAGACAGATAGGAAAGGGAGAGAGAAACAGAGTGGAGCAGGTGACGAAGGACGAAAGGCAAGATGAAATTGGAGGGAAGGAACGGAAATAACTGAGAATGGAATCAGCAGTAAAGGAAGAGGACCTTTAAAAAACCTTTAACATTCCACTGCTTGTTGGTTTATTTCCTCGTACCTTTAAAATAATTTATGGATGCTGCGTCAACAATGGTTTCCTGCAAAGAATTCCACGTTCTCACCTCGCTTGGAGCAAAGAATGTTTTCTAACCACCTAAAATATATGTTGCCGTGTCATATTTTATGTTAAGGGATTAAATTTAGTAATTCGCCTTTTTCCACAGCAGCCAGTAAAATGTCTTGAATAAGAATAGTAAAGGCTAGAAATACTGAGCATGTCAGGCAGCATCCGTAGAGAGAGAAACCGAGTTAATGATTCTGGTCGATAAACTTTCATCAGTACTGGAACAAATTACAGATGTACCAGGTTTTAAGCAGTAAAGTGGTAGGGAAAGCGGGGAAGGAATGAAAGAACAAAAGGAAATGTTTGTAATAGAGTGCAGGGCAGGAGTGATTAAATGGCAAAAGGGATAATTTTGCAAGGTAAAAGGGTTGGTAACGTGACAAGAAAGGAAACAAAAGATGGGTCTGCAGGAGCTGTAAATGACCACAGCAGAAACAGATCTACAGTTGCTGTCCGAAAACGATGGGAGCAGTGGTTGCAATCTGAAATTGTAAAACTCAATGTTGAGTCCGGAAGACTATAAAATGCCTCATCGATAGATGAGGTGCTGTTCCTCGAGCTTCCGTTGACCTTAATTTAAAAAGCGCAGGAGGCCGAGGAGAGAGATGTCAGAGTTGAAGTGAGGCAGAGAATTAAAATGACAAGTGAACGGAAGCTCAGTGTCATGCTTGCAGACTGAATGGAGGTGTTCCACAAAGTGATCACCCATTCTGTGTTTTGTACCGCGTCGTGAGCAGCGAATACACTATACTAAATTGAAAGAAACACAAGTGAATTGATGTTTCAACTGGAAGGAATGTTGGAGCACTAGACGGTGGGAATGGAGGAGGTAAAAGGATAGGTGTTGCATCTCCTGCAATTACAAGGGAAGTTGCCGTGGGAAGGAGAGTGGGTGCCGTGGGTGATAGAGAGGTGGACCACGGTACCCTTCAGGATGCTGAAAGGGGAGGGGAGGGGAAGATGCGTTCGATGGTGTCATCATGCTTGAGGTGGTGGCAATTCCAGAATGTGGTGAATGTGGTGGCTGATGAAGTGGAAGGTGAGGATAAGGGGAACGCTATCGTGATTCTGGGATGCAGGAGAGTGGGTGAGAACAGATGTGTGGGAAATGGGATAGACACGGTCGAGGGCTCTGCGAACCTGTGGAGGGAATCCTCGGTTAAGTAAAAAGGAAGACATATCGAATTCAATGTTATGGAACGTGGCATCCTCAGAACAGATGCAACAAAGCCGGAGACACTGGGAGAATGGAATAGAGTCCTTACAGGGAACGGATTTGAAGGAAGTTTAATGAAGTTAGCTTTAGGAGTCACGAGGCTTAGCCTATCCCCAGAAATAGAGCTGGAGAAGTTGAGGAAGGGAACGAAATAGTTGAAGATGGATCAAGTGAAGGTGAGAGAAGGGTGGATTTTGGAAGCAATGTTGATGAATACAAAGCGATAAATTTTCCTCTGGTGGGAGAATCCAGACCAAAGGGGTAATCCATAAAAATAGGATTAGGCCATTCAGGGATGATGTCGGGAATCACTTCTTAACACATAGGGTAGCGGATATCGGAACACGCTCCACAAAATCAGTTGAGGTTGGTGGTCATGTCAAACCTAAGGTGGGTAGTGTTTTGTTAGGCAAGGGTATTAAGAGTTATGGAACCAAGGCGGCTAGATACAGTTCAGACACAGTTCACCCATGCTCTAATCGAATGGCGGAACAAGCTCGAAGGGCTGAGTGGCCTACTCCTGTTGCTATTTTCCTGTCGCTCATATGTTGAGAGGTAATTGTTTATAATCCCTGGGCATCTGATTATCAGTGCTGGTCAATAATTTGTCTGTCCCTGTTACTCGACCATCCTAGCCAGTTTAATTTCCGTATGCCTTTAAGCTCCAATATTGAAAATTAATCTGCTTATTTCGTTCTACTCAGTCTACCGTCACTATTTGTTACTGCTGCAATTCATATTTTAAATTTTATTTTATATTATTCATATACAATTGCTTTCGTTTACTTTCATCCTATTATTTTTTTCTGGTTATTCTTGTATAGAAATCCATCCCCAGCTGAAAGTGCTGTTACTGGTATCAATTTCCACCTCTGAAAGACATCATAAAGCTGTTTGTTGCAAACAAACTCCAGTAATCTAATGGTTTCACTGCGAATCTGATCAGTAATTATTCTAACTCTTAACGTTATGGTGATTGTGGTTCTGTCCCAAGGAAAGACTTTGGTTCAAAATGCATCACATCGTTTGATGTCACGTTTCAGGATTTCAGATGCCATTATGGGGGGTAAATGGGGGGGGGGGGGGTGCAGTGGACATTGGTGCTAAAAATGCTACTATTGAGTTAAAATTAGCTCTTAGAGGGTCAAGTTGAGAAGGCATCTGAAGCAGCCTGCTGAAGACATACATGAGATCGTTCACATCCACTGCTAATCTGACAGCTCGCTTCGTTTTAACTCAGCCACGATTGATTCCACGTTAAGCTGGTGGATTCTGCACTTTGAGGGTGTAATCAGTTTGACAAAGAAAACTGACACTGGAGTCAGATTTTTAAAACAGAGCGAGCTGCTGAAGCTAGCGGGAGTTCGGCAGCAGAAAAACAGATGTAAATACAGAATTCGAAAGTAAAATGACCACTGAAATGGGGAGGCATAGCGTGTTCATTCTTTTATATTAATATTATAAAAAGACAAACTTGTGTTGATGGGGATATGTGAATCCAAGCTTAACTGGTTTCTCTGCATGTTCACCGGATGGGGAATAAAACAGTTTAACATTCCAGTGCAATTCTCGTCTCGCCAATTGCATGTTCGGTCTGCCTTTGGAGAAATTGAAGAAATGCACATTTCATGACTGCTCTCCACCTCACAGTATCGTGCCTTGATGGAAACTTACAGGTTGCTTCTGAAAAGGCTGAATTAACCATAATAGAAAGCCATTCCACAATACAACTGTATCCATTAAAATATTCAAAGAATCTTCCCGACAAGCCTAAGCCAACCATGGGTAAACACTTTCTTTAAGGAGTTAGTCTAAGATATATACTTGATTTCCGAAAGGTTATGTATTTGGGGAATTCAGAAGATGTTGTTTTATTGTTGTTTTTAAATAAATTCTAAATCGTGCACGAACCGAAGATGTTGTTTAAATCTAATGTCTATTTTTCAAGTGGACAATAAATGAGTGTTTCCTTTATCAATCCATAGTTTACGCCTGACGTTTCTTTTGGAAAAAGAGCCCGCAAAGTTAAACATAAAACTAAAAAATGTGGCGATAAATGGACTTTCCCCAAATTAAAGTGTGACATCACGTTACGATGTTTTGCTCCTACACTGAGTAAAAGTGAAATGTAAAATCGGTAGAAAGTCACATAAGGATTGGATTCATTAGTTAAAATATAATTACAGATTCACACAGGTAGTAAACTTCTCGTTACAAAATCAGTACAAAATATTATAGAGTGTGCATTCAGTAGCGGTCTAATCTGTATAAGATTATACAGGGGATGATATCTGTAGGTGTATAATCAGTATAAGATTATACAGGGGATGATATCTGTAGGTGTACAATCAGTATAAGACCAAACAGGGCCTTTTTTCTGCAGGTGTTCAATCAATATAAGCTCATTCAGAGGCTGCTTTCTCCAGATATATTAGCAGTATAGGGTCATACAGCTCAATCTGTAGGTGCGCAATCAGTATAAGATCATACAGCACTTATTTATGTAGGTGTGCAATCGGTATTAGATCATTCAGAGGTTGCTTTCTGTAGGTGTGCAATCAGTAAAATATCATACAGATGATGTTTACTGTAGGTGTAAAATCAGTACAAAAGTATGCAGAGGATTCATTAATTAAGTGTAAAGCACGAAGGAAACTATACGTGCAATCTATATCTTAGGGAAAAATGTGCATATACTCCTGCAAGATGCGCATTCATTAGGTGTAAATTCAGTACAAAAATAACCCGCTAATTTTCATGGAAATGAATGCTTGTTGGATTCTATAAGGGGCAGCAGGTGCAGACTGACAGTCTAATGCCCCGCCAGTGCTTTCAACATCTGTCCGAGATATCTTGACATACCAGATGTGCTCATGTGAGCTATTACTGCGAGATAATTATTACTAAAAATAAGCATCGAAATACAACTTAGAAGTTATTAAAATACAGACATGTTAATCATATAATCCACATGGAGCCGGTTTATGATACTGCCCTGGCGGTGAAGATGAAAATGACTCCTAATGCATCCTTGATCTATTTATGCAATGATAAGGTACAGAATGAGAAAGAGGGATAAATGGTTGAAATTTGGCTTCGAGGGGGCGTAAAACAGGCGGCAGCAAATCCGTTGCCTTTTATACAACCAGCCTGGCTTCCCTTTCCATTGGCTTCATTGGACACGAAAATCTGTTGTGGTGTGTAACTGAATTAATACAATTGATATTGGCGGATCAGTTACCACTTGTTGCATTGCTAACATGTTGTGTATTTCACCTCGAGAGGAATAAAGATGTTACATGTGGAGTGAGAATGACTGCCCTGGACATCAAGGCAGCATTTAACAGAGTGTGGCATCAAGGAGCCCTTGTAAAATTTAAGTCAATGGAAATCGGGGGGAAAACTCTCCAACCGCTGGAGTCATACCTAGCACACAGGAAGGTGGTTGTGGTGGTTGAAAGTCAATCATCACAGCCCCAGGACATCGCTGCAGAAGTTCCTCAGGGCAGTGTCCTAGGCCCAACCATCTTCTGCTGCTTCATCAATGACATTCCCTCCAAAATAAGGTGAGAAATGGGGATGTTCGCCGATGCCTGCACAGTGTTCAGTGCCATTCACAACTCCTGAGATAATGAAGCAGTCCATGTCCGCATGCAGCAAGACATGGACGAAACTCAGGCTTGGGCTGATAAGTGGCAGGTAACATTCACGCAGCAGAAGTGCCAGGCAATGACTATCTCCAACAAGCGAGAGTCTAACCACCGCCCCTTGACATTCAACGGCATTACCATCGCCGAACGCCCCACCATCAACATCCTGGGGGTCAACATTGACCAGAACAGTAACTGGATCAGCCACATAAATACTGTGACAACAAGAGCAGGTCAGAGGTTAGGTATTCTGCGGCGAGTGTCTCACCTCCTGACTCCCCAAAGCCTTTCCACCATCTACAATGTACAAGCAAGGAGTGTGATGGAATCCGTTCCACTTGCCTGGATGAGTGCAACTCCAACAACACCAAAGAAGCTCGATACCATCCAGGACAAAGCAGCTCGCTTGATTGCCCCCCCCCCCCCCCCATCCACCACATTAAACATTCACTCCCTCTACCACCGGCGTACCGTGGCTACAGTGTGTACCATCTTCAAGATGCACTGAAGCAACTCGCCAAGGCTTCTTCGGCAGCACCTCCCAAACACGCGACCACTTCCACCTAGAATGACAAGGGCAGCAGGCGCATGCGAACACCACCACCTCCAGGTTCCCCTCCAAGTCACACGTAATCCTGACTTAGAAGTTTATAGCCGATACTTCATCGTCGCTGAGTCAAAATCCTAGATTTCCCTGCGTAACAGCACTGTAGGAGTACCTTCACCACACGGACTGCAGCGGTTCAAGAAGGCGGTTCACCACCATCTTCTCAAGGGCAATTAGGGATGGGCAATAAATGCTGACCTTGCCAGCGACGCCCACATCCCATAAACGAATAAAAAGAAACGTGTCATATGTGCCATTCATAAGTTCTCCCACGTGCTATTTTGATAATTTTATCTGTTCTGTATTGCGTTCATTTTAAGACATAGTTCTAAATTAAATTATAATTATTATGGATTACTAACCTATTAAATTGTGAAAACTCGACTTTTATTGTGGCCCCAGTGAGATTCTGGTGATTATAAGTTATGTGGAGGCCTCTAATTCCAGACGTGAGTCTAACGCATGTAAAAAATGGGCATTTTTTGAAGTTCTTAAATGCTTAAATATTTGAAGTGGAAAATGAGTTAATGTAAGTGTAATTGATGAGCATTGATGTATCTAAAAATGTGGACATTTGTGGAGATTCTGCTGTTTAATCATCTTGTTTGTACTGGAATGTGATAGCTATTAGGAAACTGACAGTACCGTTGATCTTCTGATTGACTGTGGTCAGAAAAAGGGACCGAAAGAAAAAAAGGGAAATGATTAAAAGATCTACTGCTATCTCTGTGCCAGCAATCTGGAGATATCTTGCAGTTAGCTTTACTGCAGAATTGTTTCAGAGAGTGTTTAGAGTTAACAGTGATGTTACGAATTATTTCTGTTGTTTTAACAGATTTTCAATTCCTAAGGATGAAAACAGTTTGGTCGGATATTCTTGCCGTTTTAAAGGTACAAAGATATTGAAAAACTAACATGAAAGTTGGTTCTTTTTCAGTTAGGAAAGATTTTTTAATTTACTTGAACGCTGTTATTACAGGCGTGATTCAATCTGACACTGATTGATAATGTTTGGGCCTGTTTTCATTTAAAGGCAAAGAATTGAACAATTTCCGCTGATCGCTGTTTTTAATTCACTGGGCAAAATCTTTTGGATTGCTGAAAGTAAACACCTTTGGGGCATTATTAACTTTCAATGTTCTTACTTTGAGTGGATATTTCCTCACAGTGACAGAAGGAATCATGAATTAACGAATTAACCTCTTGGGCTCACAAGAAGAGCCACAACGGATTATCACTTTTTCTTTTTTTTGAAGAGGGGACCATGGTTTTCAGGAACGCATGAGCGTGGGATGGAGCAGGATTACCGAGAGTAGTTCTGTGACATAAACATGACTTCACAGAATGTTTGTTGAAAAAATGTTGGTTCAAGCGGCGATTCAGTGTTGTTATGAATTTAAGACATGATCTGCAGACTTTGGCTAATATCAAATGTCACAGCGTGGTGACGATTTGGACTGAAGACTTTGCTGTTTAAAGGTCTGGCTTTAATTCATTCAGGGACATTTTTCATCTTCCAGGTAAAGAGCTCGGGGGCGGTCTGAGGGGAAGAGGTTGGGGGAGATATGTGAGTTAATATACAAGTGTGTTAACATACAAGATGCTGATATGTGGGTTAACGTACAAGAAGCTGATATATGAGTTAACATACAAGATGCTGATATGTGAGTTAATATACAAGTGTGTTAACATACAAGATGCTGATATGTGTGTTAACATACAAGATGCTGATATGTGAGTTAACATACAAGACGCTGACCAGTAGAGAATGTGAACCAAAAAATAAACCTTTGAAATATTTTAGCTTGTGAAAGTCAATTTTAGGACGCAGAATCACCAACATCTGGGATGGGTTGCCAGAGACGGAGATTGAGGATATGACAGTGGACTTATTTAAGTCACTTCTAGATGCTGTATTGGGAAGACGGTAAGGTTAATATTTTGAGCAAAGAGAGCAAATCGTGCAAGGAGCTTTTTTCATCTTCTCCCATCCCCTGATTAGTGCAAATATAATAGGAAATTATTCCAACAAGGAATGCGCAACGTTGCTGTAGTACAGCTTTTCTGCCACAGGGGACCCTCAGAGAGCCATGGTTAGTAAAGCACTCTCTGGTGGCAGAGAGCGGTGTTGCAGCATTAAGATTCACTGCTCTGAAAGGATTTTTTTTATTTTTGAGATTTTCATAGTTACCGCCAAACTCGGACCTATTTTGCATTCCGAAGAGGAAAGCTGCTGGAAAGGAGCCATGCAAGGGGTTCTTGAACTGTGTGTGCTAATTCAGCCAGGACTTTTTAAAATCAATTACTTCATATTTTCAGTATTCACAGAATATTTACACTTTGTATGGACGGCATATGTTAATGTATACGTTTCCATCAGGATATTCAATGGGTGGAGTAAGAGTCCATGGTGGAATCGGCTGTGCATGGTCTCTGGAATCCAAGCTGGCTTCTATTCGCTTGTGTTTTCCTATGTAAACTAAGATGAGTTCAAAGGTTTCAAAAAATGAATTGCGGGTTGGAATCTTTAAGTTTGATGTGAATCAACTCTTGGAAGAGTCTCCCTTTCAGTAGGCTTCCAAGCCCTTAGTACTCTTTTCGGTACCAGAACGTCCTTGGAGGGTATGTTAAATGGGTTAATCTGCATTGAAAGCCAGTACTGTGTCATTACTAGCCTTGCTTCCTGAATCACTGTTGTATTTCAGCTGTGATGATGAAAACCAACCAGAAATGCAAGGATGGTCTCCTTTATTTTAACATCACAAGGCTGTTGACCGTGTTGTTTACCAGGTGAGCACATTGTGTCTTGATGTCTCGTACAGTAGAGACTGCACGCAATTAATGATTGGGTTGCTGGAATTTCAATGGGAGAAATGAGTGGCAACACGACAATTTACATTTATATGGGGCCAGAAATTCGGGTCTCCACGGGTCAGTACTTGCTGCGCACTCACCCGTAGACCCAACGAATGTGCCAGTTTCACGCATGCACTGCGCATGCGCTGGAAACTGGAACTTCCGTTCCCCTGAAGGAAGGGGTTCAGAGGTCGAATGCGTGCGCAGGAGAGGCAGTGCGCACGCAGTGAACTTCGGGGATTTTTTCAGGTTCCTCCGTGAGGGTAAGTACGGAGAAGCTGCACATTTAAAAAGGCAGCGCAAGACCTGTTTTTAACAAGGTAAGTGCTGAATTAAGTACAATTTAAACAACTTTTCAACAGGTTTATCTTTTTTACATACTTTAAAGAAAGGTAAGTTTATTTTTAGCACCGTTAAAAAGTGTAATTAAGTTCTTCAAAAATTTAAATTTTTGTTTTCAGTATTTAGTTCATGTAATTTATAGTTATTTTAAAAAGGTGATGGTTTTTTTTAAATTTATTTGAAGTTTTGGTGTAGTTTTGGGGCCGATCTCTATTCATAGATTTGACAGGTCTTCCTGTCAAATCTTTGAATGAAAATTCCCTGCTACGATTGGCTCTCCATGGCCCACGTGATCGCAGGGGACGCTTCGAACTAACTGCGCCCCTGGGATACGCGAGCACTGCGCGCTGGCAGCTGCAGGAGGCCCAGGAGCCGAATTGCTCTTGGGCCCGAAGCAAAACGGCAGGCGTGGTATGCAAGTACGCGCACGATGCGTGCACCCGCGGGAAACCGGAGAGCCGAATTTCTGTCCCATTGTGTCTTTTAAGATATATGGAACAAAAGGTTGAAGCTACTTCGTAGATGAGAATATCTGAAGTGGATGCCCGTCTAGGAAGGGAGAAATTGGGAGGGATGACCAAAAGATTGGTTGAAAAGCTTGTTTTACAGCGTGCACAAGCAAACAATGGACTGGTCAGTTGGCAGAAAAGTGGCAAATGGAATTCAATCCGGAGAAGTGTGAGGTAATGCATTTGGGTAGGGCTAACAAGGCAAGGGAATACACAATAAATGGTAGGACACTGAGATGTATAGAGTAACAGAGGGACCGATGAGTGCATGTCCACAGATCCCTGTAGGTAACGGGACAGGTAGATAATGTGGTTAAGAAGGCATACGAGATACTTTCCGTTATTAGCAAAGGCATAGAATATAAGAGCAGGGAGGTTATGCTTGAACTGCATAAAACATTAGTTAGGCCACAGTTAGAGTACTATGTACAGTTCCGGTCACCACATTACAGGAAGGATGTGATTGCATAGAGAGGGTACAGAGGAGATTTACGAGGATGTTGCCAGGACTGGAGAATTTTAGTGATGAGGAAAGATTGGATAGGCTGGCGTTTTATTTGGGACACAGGAGGCTAAGGGGAGACTTAATTGAGGTGTATAAAATTATGAGGGGCCTGGAGAGCGTGGATAGGAAGGACCAAATTCTTTTATCAGGGCGGCCAATAATCAGGGGGCATAGAATTAAAGTAACTGATGGAAGGATTCGAAGGGAGCTGAGGAGAGCTTTTATCACCCAGAGGGTGGTGGGGCTCTGGAACTCACTGCCTGAAAGGGTGGTAGAGGAAGAAACGCTCATCGTATTGAAAAAGAACTTGGATATGCACTTGAAATGCCGTAACCTGTAAGGCTACGAATCTAGAGCTGGAAAGTGGGAATAGGCAAGATTGCATTTTTGCGGCCTGCACAGGCACGATGGACCGAACGGCCTCCTTCTGTGCCGTAAATTGTTTATGATTCTGTGCACTCCAACAGTAATAAAGTAATTGCAAGCTTTCTGTCTCTGCTGTAAATCCACCAAAACCAAGACAGCATTAGTTTCTGAAATTGGAATTGATAAGGAAAGTTGATATGAGTTGGTTTTCAAAGACTAGAGAAGGGAAAATTTACCTGACGTTTAAGGGGATAATCAAATTTGTTTTAATAAAAAGAGAGGATTGCAATCGAGGTGCAACCTGCCCCAATCAGTGTATCAAGGACGAAAGTTTTTTGGGGCAATAAAATTGACAATTGACATATCCCGTTATTTCAACAATACTGCTCTTTGGATTTGGGATAATGTGGAAATGATAAAATGGAGTCAGGCACAATATAGCGGGTTATTTTTGGAAACAAAATGTGCAAGAAGAGGTTCAGTTAAGTAAAATGAAAAAGCAAAATGTGTTAATAACTTGGACCAATTGGGGACATTTAGTCTATGTTTGACCCATATTATGGTAATATTGTACGGAACAATAAAGTTCCTCTAGCACTCAAGAATCACACGAAATGGAAATACAATGGGATGAGTGGAAATGGATGAAAGGAAATGATTGGACATGCATTAGACAGAGCGAAGGGATCCCACAATCAATACATCAGATCAAAGGTCTGCAGTCCTGCCACATTCAGTCGTGAATGGAGCTGGACAATTAAACAACTAAAGGGAAGAGGAGGCACAATGAATATCCCCATCCTCAATGATGGTGGAGCCCAGCACGTGAGTGCAAAAGACAAGGCTGAAGCGTTTGCAACTGTCTTCAGCTAGAAGTGCCGAGTGGATGATTCATATTGGCCTCCTCCTGAGGTCCCACCATCACAGAAGCCAATCTTCAGCCAATTCGATTCACTCCGAATGATATCAAGAAGCGGCTGAGCGCACTGGATACAGCAAAGGCTGTGGGCCCCGACAACATCTCGGCTGTAATGCTGTAGACTGGTGCTCCAGAACTAGACGCCCCTCTAGCTAAGCTGTTCCAGGAAAGCTGCAAAACTGGCATCTAACCGACAATGTGGAAAACTATCCAGGTATGTCCTGTCCACATAAAGCAGGACAAATCCAATCCGGACAATTACCGCCCAATCAGTCTATTCTTAATCATCAGCAAAGTGATGGAAGGTGTCATCGACAATGTTATCAAGTGACACTTACGCATGAAGAACCTGCACACCGGTGATCAGTTTGGGTTCCACCAGGACCACGCGGCTCCAGACCTCATTACAGCCTGTGTCCAAACATGGACAAAAGTGCTGAATTTCAGAGGTGAGGTGAAATTGACTGCCTTAACATCAAGGCAGCATTTGACCGAGAGTGGCATCAAGGAGCCCTAGTAAAATTGAAGTAAATGGGAATCCGAGCGGAAGTCGTGTCCCCCCAGGGGTCGGTCCTCGGACCACTGCTTTTCTTGATATATATTAATGACTTGGATGTAGGTGTACAGGGCACAATTTCAAAACTTGCAGATGATACAAAACTTGGAAGTATAGTGAACAGTAAGGAGGATAGAAACATAAATGATAGGAGCACGAGTAGGCCATTCGGCCCCTCCAGCCTGTTCCGCCATTTAATAAGATCATGGCTGATCATCCAAATTCAGTACCCTGTCCCTGCTTTCTCCCCATATCCCTTGATCCCTTTAGCCTTAAGTGATAGCCTTCAAGAGGACATAGACAGGCTGGTGAATGGACGGACACGTGGCAGATGCAATTTAATACAGAAAAGTGCAAAGTGATACATTTTGGTAAAAAGATTGAGGAGAGGAAATGTAAACTAAAGGGCACAATCCTAAAGAAGTGCATGAACATAGAGACCTGGGGGTATATGTGAACAAATCATTGAAGGTGGTTCGGCAGCTTGAGAAAACGGTTAAAAAAGCACACAACAGGAGGAGATTTTGTAAGCCGTCGTGCCCTTTGGTCATCCTATTCCTCCGTTGTCATTTAGTCCTGTGTCCATACTGGCACGGCCCCACATCTCACTTTACCACCTAGTTAAAATGAAAAGAGCTAATTAACATAGAGAGCAGTGGGACTTTATTTGACTGGCTACTGTCCAGATTCAAGAATCACTGGAACATCCGTATCACTACACCCTGTTTTTCTTCTCTATTTACTTCAACTGCAAACAAACTGGGCACGGTGTGAAACAAGTTGCCAATTCGCTATGGGATAAACATTTGTCTCGGTCTATAGCGATATATGAACATTATCACATCGGCCCGTGTTATATGGTCCGCCTGATATTCAGTTCTATTAAATGCAGCGGAACTGAATATCGGGTCAGGCGTGTAACACGCAGCCGATATGATAACGCCTGTTCTGCGCTACAGCCCAAGGCAAATATTTGCTCTGTGAGTCCGTTGCGTGCTATTCGCAGAGACCAATTACACCTCAAATGCCTTGCTTGTTCCATCATACAGTACAGGTTGTCTATCTCTCTTCGCCCCCACACATTACTCAAAATGCTTTCAGAGTGCCTGAATTATCCAACCAAAGATTTAAATCAAATTAAAATTACAAAACATTTCATTCTGAGCAAGAACATCATTCCATTCAGCATTTTTAATACTTTATTGTAGTTTTGATCTGAATGATCCTGTCTCTCCCAAATACATTGGTTTGTACTTGTGAGTTTGCCCAGAGAGATGGCCCAACGAGCAAGAACCATATAAAAATGAGAGATCATAGCTGGTCTGGCAGTGCCGTCCATAAGAGACTAATGAATCTCCGTCTAGAGGAGGACGTCCAACCAGAAGAAGAATAAATTGCCACGCGGGAGCTGATCACTCTGCTGCCTTGACGTTGTTTCCTTGCTTTTAGGGTTCTTTCGATTGCTTGATTCTTGCTTGTGAAAACTGTTTGAATGCTGTGTGCAATGAGAAATCATTAACGGTAACTTTGATTAATTAATATACAGAGTAGTGTGACTTTCTTTGACTGATTATGGTTCAGGTTCAGGAGTCAATGGAACATCTCTATCCCTACACTTTCTGTTCAATTCAATAAGCCATCAAATTCATTTATCTCTGGAGTCTGAACCTGTAAAATTTAACGCCTTTGATTTCAATGGAACTCAACCTCGTGTGTTCTCTCTAAAATAGCCGGCCAACCCGCAATGACAGTTTAAGGTCAGGGCGCCTGTGTGAAAATCTAAATCCTCCTCTTGACAGCCTGGGCAGTAATCCACAGAGCAGTTCACCCGCCTGCTGTAGATCCTGTCCAATGTTCATTCAATATCAAATTATTGGGATAAAATTTAAGTGAATTCAATATAGGGCGGGCAATCCGCTCGACCAAACTACAGCTCAAGCAGTGAATACGAAAATCTACCTGCATGTTATAGAGCAGAGAAAGGTAAGAAATGGGAGCCGGAGTAGGCCATACGGCTGTTCGACCCTGCTGCACCATTCAATAAGTTCTTGGCTGATCTTCGACCTCAACTCCATATTCCCGTCCGATCCCCGTATACCTTGATTCCCCTAGAGTCTAAAAATCTATTTATCTCAGCCTTGAATATAATCAAAGACTCAGCATTCACAGCCCTCTGGGGCAGAGAATTCCAAAGATTCACAACCCTCTGAGTGAAGTAATTCCTCCTCATCTCTGTTTTAAATGGCCGAACCCTATCCTGAGGCTACGCCCGCTAGTTCTAGACTTGCCAGCTATGGGAAACAACCTCTCAGCATCTACCCTGTCAATCTCCCTCAGAATCTTATATGTTTCAATGAGACTACCTCTCATTCTTCTAAACTCCAGAGAATATTGGCCCAATCTACTTAATCTCTCCTCATAGGACAACCCACTGATCCCAGGGATCAATCTAGTGAACTTTTGTTGCACCGCCTCTAAAGCAAGTATATCCTTCCTCAGATAAGGAAACCAAAACTATGCACAGTACTCCAGGTGTGCTCTCACCAAAGCTGTGCACAATTGTAGTAAGACTTCCTTACTCTTGTACTCCAACTGCATTACAATAAAGGCCAACATATCATTTGCCTTCCGAATCGCTTGCTGTACCTGCCCGCTAAATTTCTGTGTGCAAAGGCGTGGGAGATCTGCTAGTATTACATTGAAAGTCCTGTTTATTTCCGTAATAGAATTATGGGTATGTTTTCGATTTACACCCAGTAGTAAGACTGGCATTGTGGGTTGGCAGCCCCTTTAATAAACCACAGATCTTCATTACACAATTCCAATTTCTATTAAGGGCGGACTATCTGCCAAAACAGTTTTACTCTCAGGTGGCAAATAGTAAATCTACAGTAAGGAATCTTCTAACACACAGTGAGCAATGGTGTGGGGGACCTGCTCGTGTTGTATTGAAAGTCCTGTTCATTTACGTAATTAATTTGCTGACAGGAAGTGTCCCGTCACACGTTCGATTACACCATTTAACATGCCTGGGTTTCACACCTGCTTGTCATTTATGTCTGTCAGCTTTAGCTGTCTGGATTCAATTTCCAATTTCCTCACTCTCAACTCGCCCTTCAGTCCTCCCAGTTCCCATTTTACACTTCAAGATAAGGGGCACTAGTTGGCTTCAACTTTGTGCAATGTTCGTTCGAAAATGTTGATTTTTTTACCCCAGCCAAATCTCAAAGCTCTCCCTGATTTAATGTCTGCGATCTCCCCCTCCCCATCTGTGCCCCTCACTGGGTAAATCCACCAACCCACAACGGCATCGCGCATGTACCAAAATCCAGCCTACAACCCAGGCCACTTCCTCCCCCCAATGGTAGCCCCGTAGCTTTATATGTAAAGTACGCCCATAGACCTGGTTGTATCCCTCAATCACTGTTAAAGGAATAATGCTGATTACTTGAGGATATCGGAACCCTTTCAGTACACGGGGAGCAAAGATCCAGCAAACGACAGATTGTGTGACGAAATTGAAATTGAGAAATTGCTCAAAATAATCTTGAAAAGCTTTTAGCCACCATCTTGCTTTTTAATGAATCGAAATATATCGTCTTCACTCAATAAGCACATCATAATTATGCCATTGATCAAAAAAGGTAACAAGATGGACGAATACAAGCGCATTTGGCAAAAGTTGCAGAATGCTTGCCTTGAGTCAATTCCCATTCCAGACTGACCAGACAGCAGAGCACTGCACTGTTCGAAACGCTATTATCTGGACGGCATGTAAGACGGGGCCAGTGGCTGAATGTTTGTAAATATGTTACAGACCCAATGCCATTAATCAAAAATCACCCAGAGGTCTCCCAGTGAACTGGCTAAAATTCATGAAATAATCAACGCCAATATTTTGCACTACTTGAATCACTGCACTCATACGGGCGGCTGACAATGGCCTGGATCATTCTGACGAAAGTTGATCGAGCTGAAACGTTAACTCTGTTTCTCATCTGCAGATGCTGTCCGACCTGCTGAGTATTTCCAGCATTTTCTGTTTTCATTCCTAGATCATACGTTGCTGGAGGTGGCCATCCGGCATGTTCGGAAGCTGTAGGCCGTGCAGGAATCCTCTGGGAGTTTGGCGCTCACTAACCGATTTTCAGTACTTTACTGTTGAGGTTGATAACTCCTCGAAGGAGAGTGTGAGTGGCACCATGGGGCCATGGATTGCCGACGGGGAGGGGCGTACAGCGAATTGTAGGAATCTAGTGGTTATAGGATATTCAATAGTAAGTGGGGCAGAAGGGCGTTTCTGTAACCGGCAATGTGAGTCCCGCATCATGTGTTGCCTCCCTGGTGCCCGGGTAAAGGACTTCACTGAGAGGGTGAAGAACATTTTATGGGGGGATGTGGAACAGCCAGATGTGATCCACGTTGGACCTAATGACATAGGAAGAAAAAGGGTTGAGGGCCTGCAGTCAGAGTTTCAGGAGCTAGGGAGGATGTTAAAAAGCAAGAACTCAAAGGTTACTCACAGTGCCACGCGCTAGTGAGTATAGGAATAGTGGGAAAAAACATGTTAACACGTGGCTGGAGACAAAGTACAGGAGGGAGGACTTCAGTTTCCTGGGACTTTGGGACCAGTTCTGGGGCTGGGACCAAACTCGTCGTGGCACGTTTAACCAGTGTTGTGGGGGAGGGTGTAATCTGATTTGGCAGGGGGATGGATATCGGGATGAAACATTTGAGAGGAAAACAAGGTCCACAGAGGACTGGGAGAGACCAAGAGCAATGGAGTATAGAATAGTTCGAAAATAGGAAAGATCAGACAGCGTGCAAATGAGAGGCAGTCTAAATGGGTTTGGAGTCTAGTTGCGTAAATGCACGTAGCGAGGTAAATAAGCTTGGTGAGCTACCTGCACAAGTCACCATATGGGACGATGCTGTAGTGGCAATAACAGAGACCTGGCTCAAAGAAGGGAAAGAATGGGAACTCAATATTCCCGACTATAAGGAATTAAGGAAAGATAGGGAATGATGAAAAGGAGAGGTTTGGCAGTATTGAACATAGAAACTATTGCAGCATTGGAAAGGGATGCTGCAGTTGAGTGGTCAATGGCAGAACCTATTTGGTTTGAAGCTTGGTTTGTTCCCCTTAGAGCAAAGGAGGTTAATAGGCGACTTTATAGTGAAGTTCAAAACCATGAACCTTTTCGATAAATAATGAGAAACTGTTTCCAGTTCAAAAGGAAACGGAAGACACATATTTAAGATGGCAGGCAAAATATCTAAAGGCGACATGAGGAAATGTGTTTTTTTAATGCAGCGAATTGTTATGATCTGGAATGCACAGCCTGAAAGGTGGTGGAAGAAGATTCAATTTTACCTTTCAAAAGTGAATTGGATCAATACTTGAAGATAAATATATATATATATATATATATATATATATATTCAGGGCTATGGGGACAGGGCCAGGAATGGGAGTAAATGGATCGCACTTTCAAAGAGCCAGCACAGGCGCGACGGGCCTCCTTCTGTGCTGTATCATTCTATGATAATCTGATGAGCAGATCATTCAGCAGTAAAATCAAAACCAATGGATCTAATGGGCTTAAAATAGTTTCCTACCACAAAATTCTACCATATAGTTAAGCTATAGACGCTTTATATTACATAGCAGGACCATGTTACTTTATCAATTATTTCACGAAGCTCATATACAAAGTAGATTGGAATACTTTGTGAAACGCTCATGGAACAGACCACTGCTATAACCACAGCCACAGTGTTTTCAGTGCAGTATGGCAACAATTGGCCCAACCCGATCAAAGGTGAAACTGACAGTTAACCAGACAGAACAACTGACATTAGGATTACATAGGATTACATTGGCTATACGGCACCGAAACAGGCCTTTCGAACCAGCCAGTTCATGCCGGCGTTTATGCTCCACTCGAACCTCCTCCTGTCTTTCCTCGTCTAAATCTATCAGCATAACTCTCTATTCCCTTCTCCCTCACATGCTTGTCTAGCCTCCCCTTAAACACATCTATACTTTTCGCTTGAACCACTCCCTTTCTCATTTATTTTAAATGCACTTATCTCATTACTCATCTCATCATCCAATGTCATGTCCACCTGTTCTATCTCCCTGCTAAATACTGAAGCAAAATAATTATTTAATATTTCTGCCATCTCTCTATCATTACTTGTGGTATTGTCCTGTCTATCCCTTAATGGCTCTATAACCAACCCAATCTTCTTTTTTATTGATGTAACTGTAAAATATTTTACTATTTTGTTTTATGTTCCTTGATAATTCATTATCATAGTTCCTCTTTGTCTTCCTAATTGTTTTTTGACTTCTCTCCTAATCTCTTCGTATTCTCGTTTATCATGCACTCCCCTGCTGTATATGTACTTAATGTAGGCGTCTTTCCTTTTTCTGAATTGTTCCCTTATGGCTTTATTCATCGACGGAGTGTAATTAGTGTTTAGTTTGTTCTTTCCTTTTAGAGAAACATATTGTTCCTGCACTCTGTTGAACACCTTTTTAAATGTTTCCTATTGCTGTTCTACATCGTTGTTTGCCAATATTGTTGTCCGTTTTATTTTACCAAGTTCTATTTTCTGCCCCTGAAAATCTGCTTTTCTCCAATCTATTACCCTGGTTTTCGTCATACACATGTCCTTTTCAATTATCATCATGAAGCGAATTATATTATGGTCACTATTACCTAGATGTTCCCCTACTTTTACTTTTCGTGTCTGCTCTGGTTCATTCCCCATTACTAGATCCAATAGCGAATCCTCCCTTGCTAGGCTTTTTACATATTGGGTTAGAAAGAAATCCTGTAGACATTGTATGAACTCCATTCCCATATCCCCTTTACCCACCTCTCTGTCCAATTTATAACGGGGTAGTTGAAATCCCTCCTTATTATTATTCTATGTTTTTTACTAATTTCCCTGATTTGTCTGCATATTTCTCTCCACCCCCTTTCACTATTAGTTCGTTTGCAGCCTATACCTATTAGTGTGATTGATCCTTTATTATCTTTAATCTCTATCCAAATGGATTCTATTTTTGTCTTGCTGATAGCTGCATCACTTTATTTCCACTGCCATTATGTTATCCCTAATAAGTGCAGCTTCTTCACCTTCCTTTTTTCCCTCTCTATTTTTTGTAAATATGTTGTACCCTACAAATTTTAATTCCCAGTCCTTATATTTCTGTAGCCATGTCTCAGTAATCCCTACTATGTCTGGTTCCTCGCAACGCATGATTGCCTCTAGCTCTCCCATTTTATTACGGACACAGTGCATTGCTGTACAGACATTTTAACTCATTGTAATACGGTTTCCTCTCACTTTATGTATAACCATCTTTTTACACAGCTGCTCTATAACTCTATTTGTTCCCTTGCCACCAATGTCCTCCCTTACTTCTTTCTTTCCTATGCTCTCTTTTCCTTTTTTGTTTACACTTAGGCTGGTTACCTTTCTTGGAGATCCCTCCCCCATATTGCTAGTTTAAAGCATTTGCTACCTTACTATTTACAACTTTCTGCTAGGACACAGGTTCCATCCCGGTTCAGGTGGAGCCTGCCCCAGCGATACAGTTCCTTCCTGTCCTAGAACTGTTGCCAGTGTCCCATGAAAAGGAACCCCTCTTTCCCATACCAGTCCTTTAGCCACGTGTTAATTCTCCTGATCTGTCTGCTTCTGTGCCAATTTACACGTGGCTCGGGCAATAATCCAGAGATTATGACACTCGAGGTCCTAT
The DNA here is from genome assembly GCA_030390025.1 of Squalus acanthias. Taxonomy (NCBI): domain Eukaryota; kingdom Metazoa; phylum Chordata; class Chondrichthyes; order Squaliformes; family Squalidae; genus Squalus; species Squalus acanthias. The sequence continues at coordinate 36,222,508 of CM059449.1, read as the reverse complement.
TTTTTAATTTAGCGCTTAGCTCCTCATAAACTTTCAGCAGGACCTCCTTCCTGTTCCTACCTATGTCGTTTATTCCAATATGGACTACGACAACTGGATTTACCCCGTCCCTTTCCAAGTTCCTCTCCAGCCGCCATGAGCTATCCCTTACTGTGGCACCAGGTAGGCAACACACTCTTCGGGATTCTCGGTCTTGGCTGCAGAGGGCGCTATCTAATCCCCTAATTATAGAGTCGCCTACCACTACCACATTTCTATTCTGCTCGTCCCCCACCCACCACCCCGCCCCCACCCTTGGACAACCTTCTGAGCCAAGGTGCCTTTGTCTGCATTGTAACTGTCCTCCCTGCAGTCTTTCGCCCTGTCCTCACAGGTTCAGTGTGCTTCGTACCTGTTGGACAGATCCAGTGTCTGCGGGACCTCCTTCCCAAACACTCCTAAATCCCCGCTATTCAGCTCCCTAGCAGTCACACCATTCTCTTCCTGAACCTGTGCTTTCGTCTGAGCTATAACTGCATTCTGGATAAAACTGTCCTTTTGTGTCGGATTGTCTCCAACACGCACTCCAACTCAATGACTCTGAGCCGGAGAGATCCGAAATGGAGACATCTCCTGCAGACGTGTTCGCTCTGGACAGACTCGCTGTCCACAAACCCCCACACACTGCAGTCCAGACACAGAACTTGCCCTGCCATATCTTAATCTAGCCTTATTTTATTTACTTAATTAGTTAAAGTCTTTATTCAACGATTATTTATAGTTGTATTAATTAATTTGCCTAGTTAAGCTATAAATTTAATTCAGTACTTTGCAGTGTTCCGCACTTGGATAAAACCACTGTCCTAGGTTAAATAGTAAAGAGAGAGAAAAAACCTTATTACTCACAACCATTACTCAGTAACCTGTGTCCTGTGACGTCACTCATTTTTTTTAGAAATCGTCGAAGGTTCAGCCGCCGCTGATACCGCCTCCAATTAGTGAAAATTAGACCGAGATTGCGACAGCAAATGGGAGCTTAGTTCAATAACGAATATGAACAATAAGCATCTTGAATCTCATACACTATTAGATCAGATATGAGGACCAGGAGACTGTCGCTGCCATGGCCACCAGGTAATGCGTGTTGCATTTGCAGAGACCGTAACCTCCGTGGTAGAGAATCACCATTGTACCTAAATTATCTGCAAAAAGGATGCAATGACATTTCTAACTTTCCTTATATTGAGAGGATGATAAGTGGACAGTTATTTTTATGAAAATTCCTGCAGCCTTTATCTTGTTACTCCAAAGCCTCTGTCGCTAATTTTAACCGAACTCGGAGGGCGGGAATCCCATGGAATCGCTGGAAGGCTGGTTTTAGACCACGCCCAATATTACTCTCCAGTAGATTCACTGAGACGTGTCTCAACAATTTAAAGCAATATATATGTCAAGCTGCTTTTAAACCCAGAACACTATTGGGAAATTAGTTCAAATTTATCATATGCATTTTCAGGGTTACATGTTTGATGCGGATTTTTTCCTGTGATCCGTTTCCCAGAATAAGAATAATTTAAAAAAAGATTTGCCCACAAGTGAAGTAAAGTCTGTCAGTGATTTATATCATTAATGCCTTGTCTTACTAACGCCGAAGAAAGCAGAAGCAGCACAGAGTTTATCTCCAGCGATACTTTACTGGGTCGAATTCCGGAGGTTGGAGGTTCTTCCGATCGGCGGCCGTAACTTGGCCGTTCAGACCGGATCTCCCGGCAGATCTCGGTAACTTATCCTAATGGATATTTTGTACTCTTCAATAATATTAACCAACTAGAAAGAAGCTGCGATGCTAATGTTTGGCTCAGACTGAAATTTGCAAGACTATCTACAAATGAGACAAAATCCCCAGAAACTGTTAATTGAAAACTTCAGAGCAATTTGTGCTGCCCGTCCGGTTATTACATGAGGAAAATATAGGAACATTTGTGTTTTCTTGTTGTTATTTATTTGCTGGCGGTAATTAATGTCTGTACATCAACCACGTCAAAACAAAGAGATAATATTATTACACCGACAGCAGGAGCAGTGAGACAGTGGAATAATGCTAAAGGTGAATATTAGCTGAATATAAGCGGCTTACTCTGAACACCAACTTTTGCAAGAATAGGGTAGTATGTGATTTCTATCTGTATGATTATTACCGGCTGTCCTATTTTCGGAGGGAACAGATGCGGTCTGTTAGTGTTATGGACACACTGCTTTCAAAATGAGTTCCTTATCAGACCTGAGAGAAAGCTCAAATGATAAAAGTGAATTGAAAATTGGCATCAATTAAAGTCATTTGAACAAACAGATTAAGCCGAGCCGTATTTGCTCCTACTGATCAGGGAGCAGGACATTCCACATTCGAAAAATGTCAAGAGAATGATATTGATCATATTTTAAAATAAACTAGTTTGAATTCTGCACTCCTAAGCTAAATGTGCAGACCCCTGAAGCTGAGTTCATTCCATTAAAGGTTCATGGAAGGCATTTGATGAAATAACTGTGCATATTAGCGGTAGATAAGCAACACCTACATGTTAGGCGCATCATAAATTTTCTTTGTTAATTGATATTCAATATAATATCAATATAAGGAGGCTCCGTGGTTCACGTGAGATCGAAGAGCGTTCACAGCTACTCACAGAAAGTGATATGGTCAGTTGTATACAGCTGAGCAGCCCCGCGGATATGCTGAGATGTTCGTTTTCAGCATCAACAGCTGTTGGGAGGAGGGGAAGGAGACAGGGTCTGGTCTGATATATATCGGGTGCGGGAAAGTTAAATGCGGATAACCATCTCAGTAGCCGTTTGGAAGGGCTATGGAAGTTCATGTCCGTGAAATTCGAAGGAGTTGGAGGGCAAAACGGAGACTCCACGCCGACCGTGTAGCCGGAATTGGGAACGGGGAACCGATTATATCCCTCGGCTCAATGGTATGTAGCCCTGCCTGAAGCCGAGGTATTTTAGAAATATAGCACATTCCCTTAATGCCTGTCATCTTTTTGAATATTTAACCATTTGGTCAACGATGAATTTTGGTGTGATGTATATTAAAATGATGATGTACATTCAGATAGTTCCCCAAAGTGATTACCATTCTCACTGCAGCAGATGCTGGGATTGGGGGCAAGGTTTGGATGGCGGAAAGAGGTGCCACTTTTGTATATGAAAGTTAGATTGTCCACTTTATGCTACTTGAATGCTATTTTCATAAACTTTCCAAAAGTCCTATCCAAAATTATTCCCGAAAGTTGCAAACTGAGGTCGCTGATCCCATTCAGGGTGGCGATTTCAGGCATTACAATCCGTCTCAGCTCCCTTCGATTATTTTGAGAAATGGTCTCTGCTTCCCTCTCCGAATTGATATTAGTGACCCCTCATAAATGTTTGCATTTTGGGAAAGTTTGATGCGATTTGTTTTCTGTGATTCTGTAACAAATTGAGATTCTTTGTGTTTTAAGTTGCATGATTTGAAATAGGAAGTGTAATGTGACTTATACATAGATTGAGCAAACTGCATCATTATGAGAATTCCATTGTTGCCATGCCAGTGATGACGCTAACTTTGCAGATCTGTCCGTCTGAGCGAAAAGAAACATCGAATCTGATGGGGTTTCTTTGCTTTCTTTGTACCTTGGTTTGGAAATAAATTAAGGGAAAAATTATGTTTAGTTTAGAGAATGGCATAGTTGTAAATCGAATACATATGGACTGAGAACCAATGTAGTTGGCGGTTTTAAGCTCTCTAATTGTGGATCAATTAAGGCCACTTAACATTGCTCACAAACTAGGAGTCAGTTGACCTCAAGTTTTGTTGACTTCAAGGTAATTTCTGTAGCTAGATTAATTTCCACTGTAACAGCAAGTCTAAGGGTTGCCTTGTCTTTAATGCTGACTGGCGATCTAAACTTTGGGCTTACATAGAATTACTTACAGTACACAGCAGAGGAATATTCTATTCGGTCCGACCAGTACAAGCCGGCGTTGATGCTCCACTCGCGCCTCCTATCATCCTTCTTCATCTCGGTCTATCAGCATAACCCTCTATACCTTCTTCCCTCATATGCTTATCTCGCTTTCCCTGAAATGCATCTTTACTATTCGCCTCAACTACTCCCTGTGACAGCGAGTTCCTTATTATCCCCACTCTCTGGGTAAAGAGTTTCTTCTGAATTACCTATTTAATTTCTTAGTGACTATCTTCTGATGACGGCCTTTAGTTTTGCTCTTCCTCACAAGTGGAAACACTCTCTCTTTCTTTCTCTGTCTACTCTATCAAAACGTTTCATAATTTCAAAGACCTCTATTATGCAACCACTCAGGCTTCTCTTTTCAAGAGCCTGTTCATCCTTTCCAGATATGTATAACCTCGCAGTTCTGGTATTATCCTTGCAATGTTTTTTGCACCTTCTCCAGTGCCTCTATATCCCTTTTTCATAATATGTTGACCAAAATTGTACACCGAACCTAAAGGGTAGTCTAATCAAGCTTCAATACAAAGTTTAGCATACTTTCTCTACTTTTTCAAATGTGTCCCCTTAGAAATATACCCTAATGCTTGGTTAACTTTTCTAATGGTCTTATTGACCTGTGTGGCAACTCTCAGTGATTTTGTTGTTGTAATTCCTGATGAATTTGCTCCACTACACCATTTAGATTCTTATTTTCCAAGTAATATTTGGATAATTCTTCTTACCAAAATGTGATACTTCACAGTTATCTATGTTAAAATTAATTTGTCAATTGTATGCAAATTCTGAAAGTTGATTAATGACTTCTTGCAATTTGTTTCAGTTCGCCTCAGTATTGACTAACCTCTCCCCCAATTTGGTGTACACCACAAATTTAGAAATTATGTTTTTGATTCCAATGTCTAAATCGTTGATATAAATTGTGAATAAATGTTGTCAATTCTCAAGTTGGGAACAAAATGACAGATCAGGCAGGACATTTTCATTGAAAGAATCATACGCCCGGGGGCTCATTTACAAAATTAATCCTTTGATTGGAATAGATGGCTGTTTCAGCAGATAACTGCACGTGTTACTGATGGGAGTAAAGTTTGAGGGATATGTTAAGGAAACCGGTGTTGGGTTTAGGTCAGGAAAGGAAACAGATATGTTTGTCTAATTGATTTTATTTCGGTTCTGAAAAATTCTTATGTGTTTGTTCCGATCCGACATCGTCTGTCTTACACTATCGGCAAAAGTTAATAATACCCCAAGCGTATTTGCTCTATTACAATATGATATCTAATATATCGCACAGATGGCAGCTGCCATTTACTTTAGAGCTTCCTGTTTGTAGATGTCAATTGAACAGCATCTGCTCGCTTCCGATGGTTGTAATTGAATTTTAGTTCTGTGAAGACATTTAACTTAATTAATTAAATTAATAATGAGAGCCAGGGGATGCTTAATCACACTCTTGAAATCCTCTCTGAATTTGCTCTGGGTACTGCATAAATAAACGTTTTTGTGCAAGCACTCAAACACCTCAGCATATACCTGGATTGTTCCGCAATGGTGAAAGAGCCGTAATCTGCTTCTAAAAATGGAGTATCTGTAAATTGCACACATATGACAACTATAAAATTGCCAGATATAGAGAGCAGTAAAATGATGGATTTCCATCGGTTCTCCATCTCTGGATCAGTGTGACTCTGAACATTGTTGATTGCTCGGAGGCTCCTCCTCACTCTATTGGCCAGTTAAATGAGACTGATGGTCAGGGCATTGAGCAGCACGATCAACACAAATGGTGTTTTGGGGTTAAAATGGTTTCCTACCACAAAAATGCTGCCCATATGGTTGAGGTGTGGAAGCTTCATTTTACATAGCAGGATAATAGTACATTGTCAATGATTTCCCGGGGTTCAAATACAAAGTAGATTGGAACATTTTCTAAAACGCTTAAGTAACACACCACTGCTAACACCACAGCTGCAGTTTTTTCGGTGCAATATTTAGAGCAATCAATGGAAACAAGAAGCACAGCGATATTGAGACTACAAATAGGAGTATAGTTCAGGAATGAATATGGAAAATAAGCATCGTTAATCTCATACAGAATTACTTCAAATATCAGGACCATTAGATCAGCCGCTGCCATGGCCACCAGGTAATGGGTGATGCATTTGGAGAGACCGCACTTTCCACGGGAGAGAATGATGATTGTCACCAAATTAGCTGCAAAAAAGGTGGAAATTAAATGACTAACTCTCCTTACTCTGACAGGATGATTAGTCGACAGTTCTTTGTATGAAATTCATGGAATGTTTTCTTATCACTCAAATCTCTCTATATTTCTCTCAATCTAGCGGATGAGCCTAGTAATTTTGTTAAGATACATTTCTTTATGGATACACATCGTTAACTTATTCTGAGTTACTTCAGAAGAAAACAATGCTGCAGTGAATAACGTGGTTGGATTTTCAACTTTCCACCTGTCCAAAAATGTACTTTTCCGACTAGCGGCCGCAAATTGAATCCGCCCGATTTTTATTTCCATTCACTTATGAACAAAGGAATGTCCGGCTCGGTGCAAAAAAATCCAAGAAGAGGGGTGGATTTTCTTATCCCTATCCCTCCTTACACATCGTGGTGTAGCTTCCTAATGGTTTTTCCATTAAAACGGCGTTGCGTATCTACTAACAGATAATAGCGGGCGGGCGAAGCTCAAGGCCAGTTCTAAAACAAACTTCAGATTGTAAATATAGCCCAGTATCTCCTCATTGCAAAAATCCTCAATAATCGTTCAATGTAGGTTTCAGAGTGATGGCACGATTCTGACTGCAATGTTCTATCGTTGTATCTTCTGGAAGCAGGTGAAAATTCCGAACAGGTTTCCTTCCCGTGCTTTTCGTCAGCAAATGATCAGCAAAGAAAGATTTCGCAGTGATACATGATAAACATTTCATTGTGGATTGGGACAACTTTGTACCACCCGGATGGCTTACAGCAAACTAACCGGTTAAATGACTAGCGATACGCGGGGTCTGAGCATGGGCGGAGGAAATTTTATGATATATCAATTATTATTAGACATGTGGACGCTGGTATTGCTCAGATGCCAACATTTAAAGCGCATTTGACATGTAGTTTATTAATAATGTGCAATAGCTGTTAATATCAAGTGGGGCTCTGGAAAGAATGACTGTGCTTTGCAAACAGGACAAGGATTGTCTTGCGTGGTAATGCGCGGCCCGCCCGTTATCTGCCCGCTCGTTCCTTAGACCAATGGAGACCTAGAATTTCTACCCCCAGATAGCTGAGCCTTACTGAAATAATTTCTCATCAATTAACCTAAATAATTTCTCAACATTTCTCAAAGATGTATTTCAAGCTGTGTATTTGGATCCAAATATAAATATTGTCCCCCATTTTCCGACATAAAAACGGTCAGAGAGTCATAGAGTTATACAGCACCGAAAGAGGCCTTTCGGCCCATCGTGTCCGCGCCGGCCATCAAGCCCTATCTATTCTAATCCCATTTTCCAGCACTTGGTACGTAGCCTTGTATGCTATGGCGTTTCAAGTGTTCATCCAAATGCTTCTTGAATGTTCTAAGGGGTCCTGCCTCTACCACCCTTTCAGGCAGTGAGTTCCAGATTCCAACCACCCTCTGGGTAAAAAAGTTTTTCCACAAATCCCCTCTAAACCTCCTGCCCCTTACCTTGAAACTATGCCCCCTGGTTATTGACCCCTCTACTAAGGGGAAAAGTTCCTTCCTATCTACCCTATCTATGGCCCTCATAATTTTGTACACCTCAATAAGGTCCCCCCTCAGCCTTCTCTGCTCTAAGGAAAACAACGACAGCCTGTCCAGTCTCTCTTCATAGCTGAAGCGCTCCAGCCCAGGTAACATCCTAATGAATCTCCTCTGCACCCTCTCCAATGCAATCACATCCTTCCTATAATGTGGCGACCAGAACTGCACACAGTATTGCAGCGGTGCCCTAATTAGCGTTTTGTACAGCTCCATCATAACCTCCCTGCTCTTATATTCTATTCCTCGGCTAATGAAGGCATGTATCCCATATGCCTTTTTAACCACCTTATCTACCTGTCCTGCTGCCTTCAGGGATCTATGTACATGCACACCAAGGTCCCTCTGATCCTCTGTCGTTCCTAGGGTCCTACCATTCATTGTGTATTCCCTTGCCTTGTTAGTCCTCCCAAAATGCATCACCTCACACTTTTCAGGGTTCAATTCCATTTGCCACTGTTCTCCCCATCTGACCAACCCATCTATATCGTCCTGTAGCCTGAGGCTTCCCTCCTCGCTATTTACCACTCCACCAATTTTCGTGTCATCTGCGAACTTACTGATCATACCTCCTACATTCATATCTAAATCATTAATGTACACTACAAACAGCAAAGGACCCAGCACCGATCCCTGCGGTACACCACTGGACACAGCCTTCCAGTCACAAAAACAACCTTCGCCCCTCACCCTCTGCCTCCTGCCACTAAGCCAATTTTGGATCCAATGTGTCAAATTACCCTGGATCCCATGGGCTCTTACCTTCTTGACCAATCTCCCATGCGGGACTTTGTCAAAAGCCTTACTGAAGTCCATGTAGACTACATCAACTGCACTACCCTCATCCACACACCTAATCACCCCCTCGAAAAATTCAATCAAATTGGTTATTTGGCGTCCCGGCTGAGCCGAACATAATAAAAACCAACAGCTGTTGTCTCAGATCCAATCTCTGTCAGGAGTGTAATCTTAATTTTGGGAGCTGTAGCGTGTACAAACATAGAATTGGAAGTCCCTGTGTCTATACAGACAAGCTATATAATTACCATCTCACAATTTATCGATTCCCTCTTTTGCACTTGATGTTTGACACTGTATTTCTCTTTCGTCCAGTTTTCGTGAATAACAAACTTAAAAAAAAAATCTACCAACAGAAATGTTCAAATCTAATATTGATTTGAACTATTTTTCTCTTAGTTTATCAAGTGGAAAGAAAGGACCAATTGCAAAGAGGGTAATTTTCACCGATACCACGTGGATGATAATGTTGCACTCACTCTACTTCTACCATGCATAGGAAAAATGGGAAAAAATATTCATTAAAATTCGGCGCTAAACAGGAGGTAGCGCATCGGCCGCCTTCATACACCTCGCTTAATATGGAGTTCTGTTGAAGTCAATGGAACTGAACATCAGACGGGGAGTGAGAGGCAGACACGATAGCGCCGCCTACCCCTGTATGTAGAAAGGATAATCTGGCAGCTCTAACCGCAAGTGTTAACAGAAGCGACCGATTTTTCGTCCATTGAAAGTAATGAAGTAAATCCGCTGTTTTTAGGGAAGCTCATCCTCCGCGGAGGATTTGGCTTTTTGTGCTTGGCCCAGGATATTTTGAACACCCCGGATGCAAAGACGAAAATCTATCCCATGGTTACCAGAGAAATCACCACCTGGAATTAGAATTACAACAGCGCAGCAGTAGCTGGACGCGCTTTAGTGGCACTTGTCTCATTTTGCTTTGCTGTTTTAGAACAATAACTGACTCCAGTTTAAATCAACATGAGATTCTGGCCCGCATTTTCCGATAGGCGGCATCCTATCGGGAAAAAAAAAATCTACGCTCTTAACTGAGTGCTCCCGAGATGCACACTCTTCCGCACCTGGGCCTCTCCTGGTGCGCGCGCGCAGAGGCCCAGGTATCCCAGGGGCGCAAACGCATCGCAAGCGTCCCTGGGATCATGTGGGCCAGGCGACCCAATGGGAGAAGGGAATCCCCCTTCATACTTTTGACAGGTAGACCTGTCACAATTATGAATGGGGATCACTGAAAAAAGACACTACAACATTAAATGCATTTTTTAAAATCACGTTTTTAAAATGAGTTCAAAATTACATTAAATTAAATTATTTAAACAAAAATTAATTTTTTTGAAAAAAATAATTAAAGTTTTTTACGGGGCTAAAAATAAACTTACTCTTTTTTAAAGTATTTTTACCTTATAAATGAGTGAATTTTTTTTTTTACTTTTTAAACTCTTAACAGGTAAAGGCAGGCCTTACACTGCTTTTAACAGGCGTAAGATTTTTACGGGTTTTCAGCGGGTGGAGGTTCTGCAGAAAGCGGAACTCTCCAACTGCAGAGGCCCTTCTCCAGGTCAGGCGGAGGACCTGTGAAGAGGTTTCTTGACAGATCGGAAGTGCCGGTTTTCAGCGCATATGCTTCACATGACTGAAACCGGCACTTTCGAGGTCCTACGGGTGTGTACACAGCTCCTATATAACTGTAGGCATCAGAAAATACCGGCCAATATATCGCACAGTTTCAGAATCAAGCGCTTCAGGTTGCTCAATAAGCTCTATTACCGAGTAGTTGCCTGAGATCAATGACCTCGCCTGGCACCAACATATACGCCCACAACTCATTGATCCAGTCCCAACTCGGAATATTAGTGACAATGGGGCTTGAAATGTGTCTCAGGCAGTGGCGTAAACCTGGCGATAGCGTATTCGCAACATATTTTACCCAAATTACATTTCCATTGTCTCCCCCGCAACACTCTGCGCTCCCCCAAGATGACGCAAAATGACCAGGTGGTAAAGACAAAAATATACACTATAGTCTATAGATATGGTATAAATACACCGAACAGTTAAAGTTGCGCCAAAAATGAATTCTACACACAAGAAATCCCAGATGAGGTTCGGCTTTCAGCCTCGTTTACACGCTGCTGGCCCGCTGCATGCACCAGAAGGGCGCCCGGATCAGCTCCCGGTTGGAAAATGTAAGGAAACAGTCAGCTCCGATGCTAATCTGACAGCTGGTTAGGTCTGCAGGCGGGATACAATCCCATTGAGGCTACAATACGTCAGCATTGCACCAGCGTGTTTTTGAGGGCGCTGGAGGCTCTCTTCTGTTTCTCCTCGGTTCACAAAAATATAACTAAAAATGTCCTTTGCTTTTGCTGGAGTAGCCTCCAGAAATCTCTTTAAGAAATGTTGGTTTGGCTTCTCGATCCGATATTGACACTTGGAGCAGACACAGAACTACAAGAAAATCGATCAAGGCCGAGACATCCCCAATAAATTGCTGAAATTAAATAGTCAGTGTAAACTGTGCTTCCTCTCAGGTTGTTATATAGAAACATAGAAGATAGGAGCAGGATTAGGCCATTCGGCCCCTCGAGCCTGCTCCGCCATTCGATGAGATCATGGCTGATCATCCAAACTCAGTACCCTGTCCCTGCCTTCTCCCCATATCCCTTGATACCTTTAGCCTTAAGAGATATATCTAACTCCGTCTTGAATATATTTACTGACTTGGCCTCAACTGCCTTCTGTGGTAGAGAATTCCACAGGTTCACCACTCTCTGGGTGAAGAAATTCCTCTTCATCTCTGTCCTAAATGGCTTACCCCTTATCCTTAGACTGTGACCTCTTGTTCTGGAGTCACCCGCCATCGGGAACATCCTTCCTGCATCCAGTCTGTCTAGCCCTGTTAGAATTTTAGAAGTTTCAATGAGATCTCCTCTCATTTTTCTAAACTCCAGCGAGTATAAGCCCAATCGACCCAATCTCTCCTCGTACGTTATTCCTGCCATCCCAGGTATCAGTCTGGTGAATCTTCGCTGCACACCCTCCATGGCAAGAACATCCTTCCTCAGATAAGGCGAGCAAAACTGCACAGAATACTCAAGGTGTGGTCTCACCAAGGCCCTGTACAGCTGCAGCAAGACATCCTTGTTCCTGTACTCAAACCCTCTCGCTACGAAGGCCAACATACCATTTGCCTTCTTAACCGCCTGCTGTACCTGCATGCTTACCTTCAGCGACTGGTGCACAAGGACACCCAGGTCTCGTTGCACTTCCCCTTCTCTCAATCTATTGCCGTTCAGATAATAATCTGCCTTCTGTTTTTGCGACCAAATGTGATAACCTCGCATTTATCCACATTATACTGCATCTGCCATGCTTCTGCCCAATCACCCAACCTGTCCAAATTAAGAAAATGACAGAAACTTGGAGCCTTTTGAGTTATTTATTTGATGTCGGTAATCAGTCTCTGCGAATCAAACATATCAAAACAAACAGATAAGTTCTTTACACCGAAGCACAGTTAACAATGAGCATTAGCTGATTATAAGCGGCTTACCAGGAACACCGACTATTTCAAGAGTCGGACAGTAAATGTTTTCTATCTGACTGATCACCGGCTGTGTCTTATTCGGAGAGAAGCGACGTTGCCTGTAACTGTTAGGCAGAGGCAGATCTTTGCTTTCAAACTAAGGTCTTATTTATACCTGAGAGAAACATCAAGTGACACACGAGCATTACACAATAATTCCCATTAGTTACAATCATTTGAACAAACAGAGGCATATTCACTGCTACTGATCAGAGATATTTTGCATGATTTTGCCCGTTAAAAGAGTAAGGACTCTGGAATATTATTGTCATCATACGTTTCAAACAAAATATTTCGACATCTCCATTCCTACAGTCATGGTACAAGACTCCTGAAGCTGAGGATATTTATTATAGATTCATGCAAGGCATTTGATGGAATAAATGCACATATTTGGATGGATTAACATTCTCTAGATCTTAGTTACATCAAGAATGTTCTCTATCTTCTTTAATCTATACTATATATAACTTATATTAAGGGGGCTCAATGCTACAGGTGAGATTGAAGAACATTCAGATACACACAAAACGTGATATAGTCAGTTGTATACAGCTGAGCAGCTCCACAGATATGCGGCAATGTTAGATTTCTGGAAGTGTTAACACACTTTGCGCACAGGTAAAAGAGAGATTAACAATTAATTGGGCAGTTTGACCATTCGAATGTCATTTGAGTAAACCACCTAAAACGCTTAGCCGCACAAGATCATGAAATTTCATTAGGGGAATTGTATTGTTCTCATGGCGGTGATGACGTTAACTGTGCAGACCTCTCAGTCTGTGTAAAAAATAAACATCATATAATTTTTACGGGGTTTTATTGGTCTTTGTCCACGACCTTATTTGGAAATTCACGAAGCAGAAAAGTAACTAGTTGTGTTTTGAAGAGGACTGTTTATTTATAATGTTAATAGAGATGGATTAACAATCAGTGGGTTCAATATCTCTGATTGGAGAACGATTAAACTATCTTTTATTGGAAGGAGCCAATATATATAGACATTAAAACAATGCCTCACAAACTGTGAAGTCTGTCGACCACCCACTTTGTTGAATTGAAGGGATTCATTAAACACATCACGTCTCAGGATTTCATGTCTTTAGTTCTGACTGTAGATCTGAAATGCTGGACACAAACGACAGAGCGATTAATGTTTGGCCCAGAGCAGAAGCGGAAATGATATCTCTTCTGGACTTTATTTTAACTCTAGGGCGGGAATGTGAGTGGCCCGCGTGTTTGGGAGAAGCAGTGCGCAGGCTCCGCCGAGTTTAATGGCCGGTAATAATGAGTCTGCTGTTTGCTGTGTTTCCTCCCTAAAACTGCTGGGAAGACGGTGGCAAGCTGCTGCCAGGCCGGTAAAACCACGTGGCGGAAGGGTGCATCTTGGGACCTTCAAGGAACCGCTTCCTAGCACAAGGAAAGTGGATGGACGCAGAACGTTGTCAGGGAAGTGAGGAGCCCAGGGTAGGGGAAATCCAAGAAATCCTTGGGCGATTGGGAGGAAAATTCCAGCTCCTGCTGATCCACAGCTAACAGCAACTTTCAGATGCTTCGATAGCCTGCGGTACCGGTCATCAAAATCTCCTACAGCAAAGAGACCTGTTGCATGTTACACAGTGCTGCAAACACCCCAGTGATTCCGAAGAGGTTCTAGATGATGCCCCAAGAAATCAGGGTGTGTAGACTGATGTCACAGAGCCAGAGTAGAAGTTTGAGCTTGGTGAACCAGCCTGGGAGCCTGGTCATGCACAGAGGCGACAACAGCTGATTAGTAACAACTTCACCTGAATAATTTCCAAACCCTATGCATTGGGGATTAGGGTGGATTGCTCTTTGTCGGCCGGCACGGAGAAGATGAGCCGCATGGCCTCCTTCTGAGATGTAAATTTCTATGATTCTATGCTTCTATGATGATTAACAGTCCTAAAATTATAGTGACCCCCCGTGAAAACAGTTTGATCTGAATCACATTCTCACTGGTGACTCTTTAGCACCAGCACAATGTCGGAAGCCCATGTTAATTCTCCCTGACAAGACCAATCTTACTAATCAGTCACATCAAATTATTTCAGTGGTAAACATTAACATTCAACTTCCGTCCTTCTACGGTTCACAACAACACGTTTCGCATAGCCTAGAGACAGTTAATGGTAGAATATAAGGAACAGACTTTGTTGATATACAGCACAGTGATCTGCCTAACTGTATACAGTGAGAGCAGCTTTTCGGTTTCTGTATCTTTCGAGCTCTCCAAAGAACTACTTAAAACCGTGACCCTTTATACACCATATTTTGCCTACGTCACATGTGTATGTCATAGATAAGACCTCATGATATTTCTATTCCCAGATCCCTTAACGACAGTCTATTTATTTAAACAGTTCTAGTTGCTTATTCACAAGCTATTTCCCTCAAGCAAGACGTCCTGATGTTACTGTTCTTAATCTTGCTGAAGAACAGGTTTTAGTAACTGCTTTCTTTCTATACTGGAGCTAATACATACCTCTGCCTATGTTTATTAACCTAGCCCCTAAAGTTAGCTTTAATCACTCATGGCTGACGTCATAACTGTCACTTATTTACTAACACAAGCACTTCACGCAGCAGAAGAGAACCTCTGCATTCCTCACACGATACTTCCAAGCCATCCTGTTTATCTTGGAAGGACTGCTGCTCCAAAATACAAAGAAACTCGACTAATAACCCTTACCTCTCCAAGATATCCAACATGTAACTCTCCAGGATTTGCAACGTTTCCACCACTTATTATTTCTGATAATGCATGCACATATAGTGAGATTGACTGCTTATACTGTATAATGCTGCTTCACGGTGCTGAACTATGTCTTAAACTGCCACCCACGATTCATGATTTCCAAGGGTAGATGTCCCATTTTCAACCCCAAAGTTACATAATGTCATATACACTATCAGTCATTTAAAGTTCGGGTTTTTAAACTACAGAAGTAATCCAAGATAATTGTTACCTTTACTACATATCAATCTTAATCGCCAACAGCCCCTGGCGATCACTCGTGGGCATATTTAAGGTTTTAATATTATTAGCATCACATATCTATCACAAGCCCTTTGCTCATCTAGAAGAAGTTTCATTTGGTTAATATTTCACATCATGATACAGACAAAGAAAATCATAATACATTGCGCAGCACACTAGAGTGTACCGTATTATCAAGAAATAAGGGACTTAAAAGATTAACCAGCTCCCCTTTTAATAGTATCCATCTTGTAGATATGTCTGCTAAGTATTATTTTCCACTATCTTGCAGTGATCCCAATTTAATTGTCAACTCAAAAGAATTCAACACTGAATTTTAGAAATTCAAATTCTATGTCCCTCTTTAATTTAATTTCCATCCCTCTGATAGGTACCATTGCGTTCAACGCTATATTGCTTCATTAAAAGGTTAGTTTCACTATGGGCCTTATGTCAGTGCTTTTTAAAAAGAAATCACACATTCCTGGGACACATTAACCATTTCATGTCTCAATGTTGTGAAGTAACTGAGCATGTCTGAGACACGTTCTTCAGTGCATCTTTACCATGCATTACCCCATGCAAGTTGCCTCATGCACAACATATCAAATTTGCACTCACACCGGTATTCCAATATCATACCACACTTGACATCGGATACAAGCCATTCCTGGGCTTTTAAATTACTTTATCAAAAGATCTGTGTTCTTTTCTCATCACCTTGCATGGTCCCAATATCGGATAGTGGCCAGGCTATCAAATGCATTAATCTCACTGTTCAGTATAGGCAAATAAACAAAAATCTCCAAGAGAAGCCTATCAATCAATGTTTCCACCTATAATTACCTGACTTTCAATCGAATGTACATCGATACCAAATTGAAACCCTTTCATGAATCATGCCCAGGTGATTTCTGTTACTCAGGGTTTCACTCACACATCTTTTCACCAGACATTCCTCTCACGATACTTCAAAGCCATCCTGTATATCTTGAAATAACTGTTGCTACAAGATGCAAAGAAGTTCGACTTTAACCCTTAACCCACCAAGATGTCCAACATCTCTCCAGTATATCCAATATTCATAATACTTTTGTAAAACAAATATATGTTTTCACTTCCACCGTGCCCAGCTTTGGCGAATACACTCTTCATTATTTAATGTTCTTCATCTTACTTTTCTGTAAAGTGTCTTCAGTGGCAGTATGTTCAGAGGGGAAGTGCTGATGCCTTGCAACAGGAGCCCCCTGGAAATGAAATGGCCTTTGCCTCATGGCAGCTGTGGGCCACAAGAAATCAGTTGGTGATTGCATCTCCAATATCAAAACAAGGTCTGGAAAGTGGAGATATGAATGGAGTACGGTTGGGAAAAGCAGATAAAAAGGTGAGGAAGCCGGTGCCAATGGTCAAGGTATTACACTAATAGGCTCTGAAATTGATATTACATTAGCTAACAGGTTGCAGGCAATGTCCAATAATACAGATGTATATAAGAATGAAGGACCTTGCATTTATATATCACCTTTCGCGACCCTGTGAAAGAATCTAGGATGGCACCAGAGACCAATCCCAATCCAGGCTCCTCCCGGACTGATAATCCGCTGGAGAAACGCACCAGCTCAGGAATTTTGCTCAGCCAAAGTCTGCTTCAAAGTCAAGAGTGCCACCGACTGGGTAAAGGTGGCTCTCTAGAGTGAGATTGGTGCCAATTTGGGATACTTGGTCGCTGAGGTCCAAACCAGGAAGTGCCTCTCTCCCCTGAACCAAAGGAATCAGGGGGAAATACAAATGAATGTTGGAGCTGGGAACTGAGTTTGAGCTGTAAGTGAATCACTCCCACCTCTGAATTTTAATGCACTGTAAATGACTTAAAAAAAACTATACTGACCCATCAAGTAGCTTTATTGGTGTACACTGTTCAGTTTCTCAGTAAATCTATTTTTTTTACCTGTAGAAACTTTTCTACCGTGCCGACTGGTGCCTGTGCGCAGGAGAAAAGCTCAATTCAAAGAACCTCCTGGAACGGACACAATCATCGTAGACTCGCCAGGCTCATTATGTACATCTGGGGGCGTGGGCACATTTGGGGGCGGGGCCGTCTTTAGGATAAATTACTTTTAAACCAGCGTTAAAGATCGCGGAAAATCTGTTTACGCTGACGTAACTCACACTTGAGTTTCCACGAGCTTTTGCACTGGTTTGGCTAATTTCACCCGGATTGCACTGATAAAACAAGCAGAAATTCTACTCCTTTAAATTGAACTTAGTGGCTCTTTTAGCTAATAAGAAATTTCAGGCATAACCCTTGATATTATAAACAAAAGATGATTTATTATATGGCAGAAAGATACGTCATTAGAATTAAATATCCACAATTGATGCAAGATTTAGAATTGATTTAACAACAAAAAGAGCTCCCAAAATGTGTTCCCTTATCTGAAAACAAAGGCCTGTCCAAGAATAAAATCTTAATGAAAGTTTTACCTCTACTCGTGGTTGGCTCAGACTTCTGGAGGCACTCAAAATATCTCGGTGCCCCCGGGTTGTGTTGTAGCACAAGGTCTGGAGCCAGGTTATGGATATCTTCAGCTGGTCTGGAAACAGGTTATGGAGATCTTCAGCTGGTCGGAGCCAGTTTATGGAGATCTTCAGCTGGTCGGGAGCCAGTTTATAGAGATCTTCAGCTGGTCTGGAAACAGGTTATGGAGATCTTCAGCTGGTCGGGAGTCAGTTTATGGAGATCTTCAGCTGGTCTGGAAACAGGTTATGGAGATCTTCAGCTGGTCGGGAGCCAGTTTATGGAGATCTTCAGCTGGTCGGGAGCCAGTTTATAGAGATCTTCAGCTGGTCTGGAAACAGGTTATGGAGATCTTCAGCTGGTCGGGAGTCAGTTTATGGAGATCTTCAGCTGGTCTGGAAACAGGTTATGGAGATCTTCAGCTGGTCTGGAAACAGGTTATGGAGATCTTCAGCTGGTCTGGAGCCAGGTTATGGAGATCTTCAGCTGGTCTGGAGCCAGGTTATGGAGATCTTCAGCTGGTCAGGAGCCAGGTTATGGAGATCTTCAGCTGGTCTGGCGCCTGGTTATGGAGATCTTCAGCTGGTCTGGAGCCAGGTTAAAGAGATCTTCAGCTGGTCGGGAGCCAGTTTATGGAGATCTTCATCTTGTCTGGAGCCAGGTTATGGGGATCTTCAGCTGGTCTGGAGCCGGGTTATGGAGATCTTCAGCTGTTCTGGAGCCTGGTTATGGGGATCTTCAGCTGGCCTGGTGCCCCGTTATGTAGATGTTCAGCTGATCTGTGGGCAGGTTATGTAGATTTTCAGCTCTTCTGGAGCCAGGTTGTGCAAGTTTCTATCGTGAGCTTATCGTCTTTTATTCCAACCACGAGGTGTAACTCAGCGACCCCTTGTTGCTTGAGCCCGTCCAGAACCAATTTTGCTCATTTATATGCTACTTTTGTAAATGTTATGTATTTTTACTCTACTAGCTCCTGCGTGTGTATAACCAGTGCAATGTGAGTCCGGGATCCCGTTACTTTGGTTTCCTGACGGTGAGCGGCACTGCTAGAATTTGTAACACGGACCCCGGATTCACATAGAGCTGCAGGGCCTCTCACGGTGGAATGACCAGGAGTGAAGAGTTCCAGATTGGACAGCTGATGCGAACGGCCATGAGCTCACGGTGGAACCTCTTCACCCTGCACAGTAACACACGTCCCAGTCCGTGATCACAGCCCAGGAGCTCAGCGCAAGGAACACTTACAATTCACCAGCCCAACACTCGAACCCCACCATTTATTGCCAAGCCCCTTTCCCAGTGCTGTTTCCTGCTGTGTCTCGAAGTTACTGTGTGAGATGTGCAATATTCGCCCCGCAGTGGACACATTCTCTCCGTACTCTGACACATCAGTTTAGGAGCCTACGGTTCGAAAGGACGCAGTTTAAGAGGAGCAGCATTTTTACCCTCATCGCACAATCCAGGATACAACAAAAGAAAGAGTTTCTCAGTGAATGTGTCAGTGGAAGTGTAGAGATTGGACAAATCATCAGCATTGTGAAAGGACACCTGTCCTCCCTCATAGTCCAGGTAAACTCCGATGGTCCTGGGATTCACACTCGGGGTTAGTGGGACTAAAGGGCTTTCAACAGCTCTATCTTCATTCCCATTTCACGGGTGTACAATTCAGTCCATGTATAGGCCCCAGGTTTAACTCTCCTTTCCGATTGGATGACTCTCTGCCAAATCCAAAGTGCACCCAGTCTTGTCCCTGAAGTCCACCGCCCAGTAGTGTTTCCCTGATGTGAATCCCTGTGATCCCAGGATACAGACAGCAGCATTGAATCCCTCTGGGTTATCAGGAAGCAGTAATTCTCTGTTACCGAGTCTCACACTGGTCCGGTCCTCAGAAAGAACAAGCTTACGATGCGATGTGTTTGGCTCCAGGGTCAGTGAGGCTGGGACTGGGGGAAATAAAATTGACATCATGTTAAAAATTTTGGACAGAAGAAGGTGGACGGACACAGGTTAATATCTGATGTCTGTAGAACTGGACTCGGCACCAAGTCCATAATTTCCATATTAGTAAATAGTGCATACTGGGTACAGTGTACAGTTCCATATATTCCTAGACTCCAGCATATGGTGAACAGATTTTACAGACTGGGTACAGAGTACAGTTAGATATATTCATTGATTCCAGTATATGGTGAACATGTATTACAGGGTCCCAGTCTGATCACTGTCCAGTGAGTCCTGGATCAGAGGGGAACACAATCAGCCAGGGGTCACAGTCTGATAACGGTCCAATAAACCTACTGGAAAGTGCGAATGTCTGGATGTCAAAAAGGAAGAGGTTCTGATCCCCTCATGCTTGAATCGCTCAATCTAAGGTCCCACATAAAGAATGGCCCCTGGAGTGAGGCCCCAGAGCTGCTGCCCCAGTGATCTGTACCCAGCAACAGGCAGCACCTTCAGGAGAGAGGAAGAGAGAAGGACACTACAGAAAGTGGACACAAAGCTGTGGAGTTTCTTACCTGGAGAGATGATCAGTTTCATTTCCTTCCGCACTGCGTAGAGTAACGGGCCTCGAAACACTGTGTATTTCAGACTTGCAGACACCAGGATCTCTTCATCTTCACCTCTCTTTGCACCTTCACCTTCCTCACCCTTGTCTCAATCTTTTCAGTTCTTGCAGGACAGATACTCAGAAACATCTTAATAAATGTACGGAAAACGTTTAGATTGTAGTTTTTGATGATGTATAATCAATGGTTTTAGTAAAATGTGTAGGGATCTGCGTGGAGTTTTCACTGACGGGCTCCAGTGATGTGAAACCACGTCAGTTACCCCAGGAATACACTCGACAGGGTTTCCTCTGCTGCTGAAGACTTTGAAGGTTCACGGATCAGTTCCTTTTATTTCTGGTCTGTAATTTCCCAGTAACACAGAGCTTGTCTCTGGTCTGTGCGGCCCTGAGCTGGGGACAGTGGTGTTACACCTAACCTCAGCATCCTCTCGATAGGGAGACAACAGTCTCTGTACCAGCTCCTGGACATTTCCTGGCAGCTCTGGACAAGAGGATTAGGCTTACTGTGATGCCCATACAGTCAAATAGCTTCCTGTTGCTCGGTTTTTCATCAGAGCATTTGTTGCACTCGTGGGACTGCACCTCAACAAGTTACTGCACTCAGGGGTAGCACACTTGGGACTGTGCATCAGCCTGACACTAATTTAAGGACAGAAGAGAAGGGGAGAAAACTGAGAGGCGACAATTGTTAAACAGAACAAAAAAACTTCTGTAACCTATAGGAGCTATTGGTATGGTGAATCGAATGATGATGCATTACTAGATGCTGGTATGCACTGTTTGGCTTTTAATAACAGTGTAAGGGGTAGAGTGACAGGACAAGATCAATATCTCTTCCTCAGTCAGGCTCTTAGAACCAGGTGCCAGGATACACAGAGGGATTTCCAGCAGTAATGGTCTGCAACCCTGGTAACATCTATAAAAACAGCTCTGAATTATACTGCCGACTGCACACCACAGTCAAACACGGGGAAGCCAAGGACTGTGCCGCTCTTTTTAAAGATATTGGTCGAGTTCTCAGTGACAGTGAAGTGTTTAGTTTTAGCTAAAAATGGACCGTCCTCTCAATTCTTTACTAACATTGAAAACATAAAAGGGACCAGCAAGAGCTTTAATAAGCTGCCTTTACGCTGGTTCCAGTTGTACTGCAGCCAGTGTGAGGTCCTGACAGTGTGGGACAGTCTGCTCGACACTCAGAGCTCAATCCTGACTGATACCTGTTTGTCCTCAGTTATACCGCACATTGTGCATTGTTGTGATGGGGTTTGAGCCCTATTATAAAGAGTTGTTAACACTTACACCAACAGCTTGGGGATTGGGTTATAAAGGGTCAGCTTGAGAAAAGACATACTGTCTTGCTGCTCGAAGTTTATACAAAGATTCAATATGTTCTCCTCAAGTGACGTCAGTTCCTCTTCAATTCTTTCCAAGTTCTTCTCCATTGGTCGCAGATCTTCCTCCTTTTGTCTCCTCAGCTCTTCGATTAAAAGTTTCTGTTTGTCTTCAAGATATCGATGGATTTCGGTAAATTGTGCGGAGATGTCTTGCTCCAGGGGTCCTGTGAGTTCCTAAGATGTTGGAAGAGATCATTTAAGCAGCGGGTTGTTAAAGGGTGGCAGTGTTTCAAGGTAACAGCAGTAACACTCACATCCAGTTCTGAAATCTTCCCCTCCTGCTGCCGTTTTAATTCACTTTTACTTTTCTTTTCATCCTCCATGGAATCCAAGGCCGATGTCAGCTGGTCCTAAAAATGGAATCAGATCTCCCCATAACCCACTACAATGTCTGCTGTTTATTCCCAAACTGTGGGGACAGTTGTTCAGGCTTTTAACCAGACACTAGTGTTTATATTGTGTATTAAATTACTTATGTGGGTCACACAGTTCATTGAAAACTCCTAGAGAAACAGTTCCTGTGGGAATTGCAAGGTTTAAAATGTCCAAACTTACTGCCGGGACTCTGAACATTCTATCTATTGGCACTTTAGTAGGACTTCCAATGTTAATCTAAACAGTGGCCTAGCACGGCTTCATGTTAAAGCCCCCCATGGTGTTGGTTACCTTATTCCCCTCAATTCACTCAAAATGCTTTCTGAAAAGTGTTTAACTGCAATTTTTCCCTCAGTAACTGAAATTTCTAATTTCCCAAATTCGGTTTTATACAAACTCAAAATAAAATATAATTAACAGAAACATAAATATATGTATCCAATGTGTCTTTAAAGGCCTTCATTACCGTTTTTATTTGAAGGCCTCAGCCTCTCCCAAAAGCCTGTGCTTGGAGTTGATATTTTTGCCTGGAGCGTTGATTCTGTTCACTGAACGCAGATCGTGCGCTCTTTTCAAGCGCAGTGAACCCAATTTCACAGCGAGTATCACTACCGCTCAGTCAGGTAAATGGATGGAATATTTTTCTGCAGCTCGAGCAGTTTCTGCTCAGCTGTGTTTTTTTCAAAATAATTTGAAGAATATCGACAGGACACATTTCAAAAGCTTTAAGTTGAAGGTCATATTGAGTAAATGAATATAGGGAATACAGTTCATTACAGTATTTAATAAAATCACTGTAAGGAATCAGTTTCATTGCACTATTTCATTTAAATAACTATATGGGAATCTGTTTCATTACAATATTTACATTAAATAATTACAAGGAATCAGATTCATTGCACTATTTACATTAAATAACTATATGAGAATCAGACTCATTACAATACTTACATCAATTATGTATAAGGAATCAGTTTCATTGCAGTTGCCGAGAATTTGTTGTCCTGATGATGTTGAACCGTCAATCTGCCTTTGAAACTTTCCGCAAATTCGATAGTTTTTCTTGTGAAAATCTGAAGTTGTGGTTTGTCTTTAACTCCTCCGCCACATGCTGCGCTGTGCCCACCACCTCCCCACCCCAGCCTCCCAACCCACAGAGCTGGCAATCAGTGTAATCTCTCAAATCAAGGAAAATGACAAAACCTTTGGCTCTTGCGGTGTAATTACACTGTTAAATTTCCCACGAAAAGGCAAACCCAAAGGGATTAGGTATAGCTGGGGTTTCAACAGTGTGTTGAATGCTAAACAAACGTTATGAACCTGGAAAAAGAACAATTTAAATTTTCTGCAGTGTCAATTTATCGATTTTAATAAAAATTAAACTTTTTAAGAAATTGATATAAAAAATGTATATTTTTAAATTTGTTCATCTTTATATCAAGTTTGCCTGTTCCCCATTTGAGAGCTCCAATCTTTGTTTAGCTGTCTAACATTTTTAACAAGTTTGAACTTTAAGAACTTACCCAGTTCCTTGTTCGCTGTCTTTGAGAATTGTGCATTTTGATTGGATGCTTAGACAGCTTGTTGACGTTACAGCAGCTCGCACTAGGGGTCACCCTACTATACTCCATTGATTATAATTATGCGTTGGAAAACCTAAAATTCTCAATACAGAGATGGCGAGATCTTTCTGTGAAACCTTATTCTGGGCCTGCAGCAAGCACCTTTGCGTTGCTGTTGACCACAAATTCCCAAGCATATGTGTTCTTATTCAGGCTAAGCTGGCTGCCATCTCAAACGGATGCTCGTGTCATTTTAAGAGGTAGGCATTACATTAATAGGATTGTAAACCAACAAGAAACGACCAATTGGGTGAATGTTCATTTTCAGGCTGAAATCGGATGTGCCGTCTCTTTTACACCCACTGATTTCTTTTTCATTGAAGTCAAGGGAAAGACAATGGCGCTGTGTGAAACGGGCATTGTGGTCCTCCCGCCCTCGCTGTTGGCGCGTGCCGCACCTTCCCTGGGCCCCGAACCCGCTGCTAATCGAAGCTGCGCCACTCCTGGGCCTTGACCTCGCTGCTGGGCTCGTCCTCGCTCTGGGTTCCGGCCTCGGACATGAATGATGTTGTCTCTCACAAGATCAAATTAGCACTGATATTCTCACGATCCCTGGCTCCGAACGCCACTCGCGATCCACTTGTCACTAGATCAATAGTCTAGTGGAGAAGCGTAGTCATGACGGCAGAGAGGTCTGGGAATTTGGGGGCTAAGTTTAAGTGAAGAGCCAGTGCTCACTGATGAGAACAAAGAACAGGTCGGGGGATGGGCTGTGGGCTCAGGTAACTTTTACCTGGCAGCTTGAACTTGCAGTTAGGGATAAAATACACCCACTCTTAGAGCCAGGGGAACCTAAACAGCAGAAGACAGGAGACTGGGGGTCACAGGCCCACGCTAACGGCCGCCATTTTAATTCAGTGAGTAGCAAAGCGCATGCGCAGCCATTTTGGTCAAGACATTGGACCAAGACCTTGCTCTGTCAAGCCCGTGTGGTAGCTGGTGTGCAACGGCCACCCCACGTTAAAGGATTCACGCACAGGCATCTTCCACCCTTTAAAATGAAGTTCGGGACCTGGAATGTCAGGACCATCATGGACAAACCCAACAGTGACAGACCGGAACGCCGGACTGCTATCGTTGCCCGGGGGCTCAGACATTCCGACATAGACATCGCCACCCTAAGCGAGACCCGGCGGGCAGGGGAAGGCCAGCTCCAGGAGCAAGGCTGTGGCTGCACCTTCTTCTGGAAAGGCAAACCTGAAGAAGAACGCCACCTCCATGGGGTAGGCTTCGCCATAAAAAATGAACTAGTTGGGTGTCTCAGAGACTCCACTAGCGGTATAAACGAGCGCCTCATGACTCTTCGGCTCACCCTAACCCGGAACCAGTGCGCTACGGTCATCAGTGCGTACGCCCCAACACTGGAAGCCACAGACGAGACCAAAGAGGAATTCTACTCCAGCCTCGAACAATCCCTGTCCCGAGTCCCAACGGGCGACACGCTGATCCTCCTTGGAGACTTTAACGCCAGAGTTGGAAAGGACACTGACCTCTGGGGAGGTGTGATCGGCAGAGTGGTGGTCGGGAAAGCCAACTCCAACGGTACCCTCCTCCTGTCGAAATGCTTAGAACATGGCCTTGTCATAACCAACACCTTGTTCCGTTAGAGAGACATGTACAAAGCTTCATGGCACCACCCTCGCTCCAAGTACTGGCACCTGCTGGACTACGTCATCGTCCGAGCGAGGGACCACAAGAAGGTCCGCATCACCTGCGCCATGACAGGAGCTAATGACTGCTGGAAAGATCACCGCCTATTCCGCTCTGTCATCTCCATCAATGTAGCCCCCAAACAGTGGCGGTAACAGAAGCAATGCTGCAGGAAAATTAATGCTGGAGCACTCAAAGACCCCGCTAAGAAAGCTCTATTCAGCCTGCGCCTCACAAAGAACCTGATGACTCC
Source organism: Squalus acanthias (assembly GCA_030390025.1). Taxonomy (NCBI): domain Eukaryota; kingdom Metazoa; phylum Chordata; class Chondrichthyes; order Squaliformes; family Squalidae; genus Squalus; species Squalus acanthias. The sequence goes on along the minus strand of CM059449.1, from coordinate 36,196,936 downwards.
CAGTGATGCAGAGACACAGAGTGCCCACAGCGCCTGGTCTGCACTCAAGGACTCCATAATCAGCACCTGTGAAGAGATGCTCGGTCACTCGACCAGGAAACACCAAGACTGGTTCGACGAGAATGATCAGGAGATCCAGGAGCTAATAAACCGCAAGCGCAAGGCATTCCTGATCTGGAAACAGCAATAAAACTCGAGAGCAAGAAAGCAGCTCTACAGACGCCTGAAGGCGGAGGTCCAACAAAAAACTCGCGAGCTAAAGAACAGATGGTGGGTGGAGAAAGCGCAGGAGATCCAGCAGCGAGCCGACAACCACGACATGCGTGGATTCTTTAGCGCAGTCAAGACCATCTACGGCCCAAGCACCCAAGGCCCTACCCAACTGCGGGCCAAGAACAGAGAGGTACTCATCAAGGACAGAGAGGCAGTCAGTGACCGCAGGAAGGAGCACTTCGAAGATCTCCTTAACTGTGACTCTGTCTTCGACGCCAGTGTCCTCAACTCCATCCCGCAGCATGCTACACGCCACCATCTCAGCACAACCCCAGCACGGCATGAGTTTGAAAAGGCCATCCGAAAACTGAAGAACAACAAGGCCTCAGGAGCAGATGGGATCCCCGCCGAGGCACTAAAGCATGGTGGAGAAGCACTACTGGTGCAAATACATGGACTCATTTCTCTTATATGGAAGAAGGAGAGCATGCCAGGGGATCTCGGAGACGCCGTAATTGTGACCATCTTCAAGAAAGGTGACAAGTCCGATTGCGGTAATTACAGAAGAGTTTCCCAGCTGTCTGACACACGGAAAGTCATCGCAAGAATCCTCCTCAATCGCCTTCGCCCAGTGGCCGAAGAGCTCCTCCCAGAGTCGCAATGCGGATTCCGCCCACTAAGGGGCACAATGGACATGATCTTCACCACACGTCAATTACAAGAGAAATGCAGGGAACAGCCTCAAGCGCTGTACATGGCCTTCTTTGATCTCACAAAGGCCTTCGCCACTGTCAACCATGAGGGATTATGGAGTGTCCTCAAAAGTTTGTCACCATCCCCCGCCTGCTTCATTGTGACATGCAAGCCGTGATCCTGACCAATGGTTCCACTACAGATCCAACTCACTTACGAACCGGGGTCAAGCAAGGCTGTGTCATCGCACCAACGCTCTTCTCGATCTTCCTTGCTGCAATGCTCCATCTCACCCTCACTAAGCTCCCTACTGGAGTGGAGATAATTTACAGAAAAAACGGGAAACTGTTCAACCTCCGTCACCTCCAGTCCAGATCCAAGGTCGTCCCATCCTCTGTCGTCGAATTACAATATGCAGACGACGATTGCGTCTGCACTCACTCGTAGGTCGAATTCCAAACCATCGTCAACACCTTCAACGAAGCGTACGAGAGCATGGGCCTTACACTAAACATCCTTAAGACAAAGTTCCTCTACCAACCTGCCCCCACCACACACTCCTGCCCCCCGATTATCAAAATCCACGACAAGGCCTTGGACAAGGTGGACCACTTTCCATACCTCGGGAGCCTACTGTCAACAAGGGCTGACGTCGACGACGATGTCCAACACCGCCTTCAGTGTGCCAGTGCAGCCTTCGGTCGCCTGAGGAAGAGAGTGTTTGAAGACCAGGACCTCAAACCCGGCACTAAGCTCATGGTCTACAGAGCAGTAGTGATACCCGCCCTGCTGTATGCCTCAGAGACATGGACCATGTACAGCAGGCACCTCAAAGCACTGGAGAGGTACCACCAAGGCTGTCTCCGCAAGATACTGCAAATCCATTGGCAGGATAGGCGCACCAACGTCAGTGTTCTTGCTCTGGCCAACATCCCCAGCATCGAAGCTTTGACCACGCTCGATCTGCTCCGATGGACGGGTCACATTGTCCGCATGCCCGATACGTGACTCCCAAAACAAGCGCTCTACTCGGAGCTCCGGCACGGAAAGAGAGCCCCAGGTGGGCAGAGGAAACGCTTTAAGTACACACTCAAAGCCTCCTTGAAAAAGTGTAACATCCCCACCGACACATGGGAATCCCTGGCCCAAGACCGCACAAAGTGGAGGAGAAGCATCCGGGAAGGTGGCGAACACCTCAAGTCGCTTTGCCGGGAGCAAGCGGAAGCCAAGCGCAAACAGCGCAAGGAGCACACGTCAACCCAAGCACCCTACCCACCTGCCCCTTCAACCACCGTCTGTCCCACCTGTGACAGAGACTGTAGGTCCCGCATTGGACGTATCAGTCACCTGAGAACTCATTTTTAATATGGAAGCAAGTCATCCTCGGTTCCGAGGGACTGCCTAAGAAGAGAAGTGAAACGGGCATGCAATGGGCTATCGCTTTTTTTTCGCTGCTGCCCAAGATGATTTCAGCTAATCAAGTCCTTGAGGAATTATCACTTTGAGCGATTGTGTAAAATGAAGGATATTGAATAAATTGCCAATTATAAAAAACGACCGATTTTCCCTTTCATTGAAGTCAATGATGGATAAATCAGCTGGTACTCATAATTGGAATTCAATTTTAAACCATCCATTTTACACTAACGTCCAATGTTAACTTAACGCTTACTCCGGGAAAAGCCTGTGTTTCAGCAACTGTTACTTGTTAATCCCACATTCTTGCATCATATATGAAATGATGAAATAATTAATAAGGTCGAAAGGAGTGATTGTAACAGCTGCGCATCGATTCCCAATCCAAATTGGTAAAAAAAATCGTCATTAATTTTAATCTATCCTCCCCGGAGGCGAACTGAGGCGATAGGATCTGCCAGCCATTCACACCCCATGGGAAGTAAAATTGTGTGGTGTGTGAAACTGGTGGTCGATCGATCCGTCAGTTTACCGCCTGGCGGGTTATGCATATCATGTAAAATACACAGCAGAGAAACACGCCAATCAGCCCAACTAGTCTGTGCTGGTGTTTGTACTCCACACGAGTTGTTCCCATTCATTCTATCTCATCTCAGTCTTTCAGCATATTCCTTTTTCTCACATGTAATCTTCTAGTTTCCTTTTGAAAGCATTTTAGGTATTTGCCTGAACCACTTCCTGTGGTAGCGAGTTCCACATTATAACATCATCACTTCCTTCAAATAAAAGGCTGTGCTATTGGAACACGCATGGGCCCTAGCTAGAATTAAAACAGAAAATTCTGGAAATACTCAGCAGGTCAGGCAGCCTCTGTAGAGAGAGAAGCAGAGTTACCGTTTCAGGTCGATGACCCTTCGTCAAAACTGGAAAAAGTTAGAGAAGTAACAGATTTTTAAGGAAGTATAGGGGCACGGAAAGTGGGGAGGGGAGGAAAGAACAAAAGGGGAAGTCTATGATAGGATGGAAGGCAGGAGGGATTAAAAAACAAATGGGTCATAGCTATGCCTGCCTTTACGTGCGATATGTGGAACATTCTTTGTTCCAGTCCTATTCCCGTCCCCTCTCTCAACTCTTTATCCGGTACATTGATGACTGTATCGGTGTCATTTCATGCTCACGCCCTGAACTGGACAATTTAATTCCATTGCTTCCAATTTCCACACTTCCCTCACCTTCACATGGGCCATCTCCAACTCGTCACTTCCCTTCCGCGAATTCTCTGTCTTCATTTCTGGGAATGGGCTGCCAACAGACATCCACTATGAGTCCACTGACACCCACAGCTACCTGGACCACACTTCCTCTCACCCCGCTTCTTGTAAGGACTCTCTCCCATTCACCCTGTGTTTCCGTCCCTGTCGCAACTGTTCTGAGGAAGCCACCTTCCATACAAGTGCTTCCGATATGTCTCCCTTTTTATTCAACAGAGGATTCCCCTCTACCATGATTGACATGGCCCTTGACGGTGTCCATGCAATTTCCCGCACTTCTGCTCTCACCCCTTCAACTCCCTCCCAGAACCACGATAGGGATCCCCTTGCCCTTAGCTTTCACCCCACCAGCCTCCAGATTCAATGGATCATCCTCTGTCATTTCCAGCACTCCCAGCGTGATCCCACCACCAAACAGACCTTCACCTCCTTCGCCTTTCAGCATTCCGAAGGAACCACTTCCTCTGTGACTCCCTGATCCACTTCTCAAAACCCACAATAGACCCACCCCTTCCCACTACACCTTTTCTTGCAAGCGCAGGAACGGAAGACCTGCCCTTTTACCTCCGCCCTTCCCAACGTCCAGGGCCCCAAACTCTCCTTCCAGGTGAAACAGCACTTTACTTGTATTCTTGCAGTATACTGTATTCGCTGCTCACGATGCGGTCTCCTCTACATTGGGGAGACCAAATGTAGATTGGGTGAATGCTTTGCGGAACACCTCCATTCAGTCCGTAAGGGGGACCCCGAGCTCCCGGTGTCCTGTCACTTTAATTCTCCGCTCCACTCCCACTCTGACCTCACTGTCCTCGGCCAATTACACTGTTCCACGGAATCGCAGCATCAGCTCGAGGAACAGCACATCATATTTCATTCAGGCACCCGACAGCCCTCTGGATCAACTTCGGGTTCTACAATTTTAGATCATAACCTCGGCCCCTATCACATTTATATTTTGTTTTTTCATCCACCCTTTTGTTTGCCCCCCCCTTTTTTTCCCTCCCAGGAGCTGGCAGCTGTCCTTCATTCTGCCAGTGCATTTCACACTTCATTATGCTTCAACCTGTTACATCAACACCTCCTCTTGCCTTGATTATCTCTTAATATCTCTTAATGTCTCTTAATCTCTCCTTTTGTTCTTTCATCCCCTCCCACTTTTCCCAGCTTTATACTTGCTTTAAATCTATTCCATTTCCTGCTTTTTTCCAGTTCTGACGAAAGGTATTCGACCTAAAATGTTAACTCTGTTTCTCTCTCCTCGGATGCTGCCTGGCCTGCTGAGTTTTTCCAGTGTTTTCTGTTGTTATTTCGGATTTCCAGCATCCGCAGTATTTTGCTATCGTATCATTAATCTGATACAGGATTACAGCAAATATCAGGACCAGTAGGTCAGCCGTTGCCATGGCCAAAAGGTAACTGGTGCTGCATTGGTAGAGACCGTATCTTCGACGGGAGAGAATCGCAATTGTCGCTAAATTAGCTGCAAAGAGGAGGAAGATTAAATTACTGACTCTCCTTATATTGAGAGGATGATCACTCGCCAGTTTATTGGCATGAAAATTGGTGAATTTCTAACCCAAGCCCTCAAACGTCTCTCCGGGGTAGTCTTAACCTAACACGCAGGGTGAAAAACCCACTGGATCTAGCGCAACGCTCGATTTGCTCCCGGCCCAATATTACTCTCTATTATCTTCAGCAGAGAGTAGAATCGGCACAGTGTTAAACCAGCACTACTCCCGATCCTGTCAGTTTACCGAGGGGCGGGTTAGGTTAACATCGTCCCACAGCGGGAGATTGATTGGCTGGGGCGCTGAAAGGAAATTCTGTCCAAGGATCACCTGTTAACACAACCCGCCGCATTTTCCTTCGTTTGATATTTATTGGCAGGAAAATCCATCGGATTATTCAAAGGCGGTGGTTCCAGTCGCCAGTTTGCCGACCCCGCCGTACAGAATAAAATCTCCCCCAAAGCTGCCAGTGCGATCGTTACAAACTCTCCGCACCTTGACTTTGGGATTCAAGCAGTGTGTTGGCCTTTACTGTGCTGGCTCACACCATTAGCTGGCCTCAATTTAATGCAGCATCCAATATCGCACAGTTTCACACTCGCAACCTTCAGGGTTGCCCTGTGAGTGTAAACATTCCGAGTCGTTGGCCGCTTTCTGAGATCTCGCCTTTCAACAAAACATAGCGGCAAATGCGCCCATGGTTTACGGATATCTGGGAACAGTGACAAACAATCGCTGCTGCGGGCACATTGCCAGAAAGTTAGTGGGAAACATATCTTGATGGATATTTTAAACTTTTCAACAATATTAACCAACCAGAACCCAGGTGCGATGCCAGTATTTGGCTCGGATTGAAAATGACAGATAAGAATAGAAAATGCTAGAAATGTTCAGCAGATCAGACAGAATATGTGGCGAGAGAAACATAGTTAATGTTTTAGGTGGATGATCTTTCATCAGACCTGGTCATCGACCTGAAACTTTAACTGTGTTTCTCTCTCCACATGTGTTACCTCGCCTGCTGCTGAGGTTTCCATAATCCGAAGTATGTTGCTTCTGAAAATTACAAGAATCTCTACAAAGGAGACGCAATCCTACCGAAATTGTTTCATTTAATAATTCAGAAGAAATTGTGCTGCCCGTCAGGTTATTACATTTAAAATATGTCAGAAACTTGGAGTTTTCTAATTATTACTTGTTTGATGGCGGTAATCAGTGTCTGCACATCAATCACATCAAAACAAACAAATATTATCAATACACCGACAGCAGGAACAGTGACACAGTGAGACACTGTTAAAGATGAATGATAACAGATTTGAAGCGGCTTACCAGGAACACCAACTATTGCAAGAATAGGGTAGTAAATGTTTCCTATCTGTATGATCACCGGCTGTCCCATTTTCGGAGAGAAGCGATGTTGTCGGTTCGTGTTTTGCAGACGCAGCTCTTGTGCTTTCAAAATAAGGTCTTATTTATACCTGAGAGAAACCTCGAGTGACACACGAGCATTGCACAATGATTGGCATTAGTTACAGTCATTTAACAAACAGATTCAGCCGAGCCTTATTTACTGCTGCTGGTCAGAGAGTGGGATATTTTGCAATAATATTTCACGTGGGAAAAATTTTAGAAATGAAACATTTTGAAATCTTCATTCCTAAATTAATGGAACAGAATCCTGAAACTGAGGATAATCGTTTATAGGAGCGCGGGAGACTTTTGATGAAATAAATGCGCACATTTGTGGTAGATTAGCACCATCTTAACTGTCGATACATCATATTTTTTCTTTTTTAAATTATACTCTACACAACATCAATATAAGGAGGGTCCGTGGTGCACTTGAGATGGAAGAGCGTTCACAGATGCACACAGCAAGTGATATAGTGAGTTATATGCAGCTACGCAGCCCCGCGGATATGCTGAGATGTTGCATTTCAGCATCAGCAGGCGTAGGGCAGAGGGGAAGGAGACAGGTTCTGGTCTGACAGGTACCGGGTGTGAGAAAGGTGAATATGGATAAGGATCTCAGTAGCCGTTTGGAAGTGACGTACGAGATTATGGCCATCAAAGTAAACTAATTGGATGGTGAAAGGGAGACTTCCTGCCGGCTGTCGAGGCGGAATTTGGAGCGGGACACGGATTATATATATTAATCTCAGTCTTGAAATTTCAATTGCCCTAAATTCTGCAGCTTTTTGGAGGAGAGTGTTCCCGATTTCTTCCACCGTTTGTGTGAAGAGGTGTTTTGGAAACCACCCCTGAACGGTGGAGCTCTAATTTTAACTTTATGCCCACCAGAGGAAATCGTTTCTCTCTATTTACCCTTTAAAACCCTTTATTTATCTTAAACACCTCACAGTTAGATCACCCTTATCTTCTATACTCTAGTAAATACAAGCCTATTATGCACAACCTGTCCCCATAATGTAACCGTTTTAGCCCTGGCATTATTCTGGTGAATCTGCGCTGCACCCACTCCAAGGCCAATATATGCTTCCTCAGGTGGGGGGCCCAGAACTGAACGCAGTGCTTTAAATGGGAGCTAATCAGATTTTTGTAGAACTGTAACGTCACTTGCCCCCTTAGTATTCCAGCCCCGTTCAGATAATATCCAACATTCTATTAGGATTTTTAAGAACATTAGTTTTAGGAGCAGGAGTAGGCAATACGGATCCTCGAGCCTGCTCCACCATTCAACAAGATCATGGCTGATCTTCGACCTCAACTCCACTTTCCTGACGGATCCCCATATTCATTAATTCCTCTGGAGTCCAAAAAACTATCTATCTCAGCCTTGAATATAAACAGCTACTGAACATCCACAGCACTTTGGGGCAGAGAATTCCAAAGTATCGCAACCGTTTGAGTGAAGAAATTACTCCTCATCTCAGCCTTAAACGACCGGCCCCTTATTCTGAGGCGATGCCCCCTAAATCTAGACTCTCCAGCAAGGGAATAATCTCTCAGCATCTACCCAGTCAATCCACCTCAGAATCTTATATTTTCAATGAGATCACCACTCATTCTTCTAAACTCCAGAAAGCATAGGCCCAATCTACTCAATCTTTCCTCATAGGACAACCCTCTCATCCCAGGGATCAATCTAGTGATCCTTTGTTGCACCGCCTCTAAGACAAGTGTATCCTTCCTTAAATAAGGTAACCAAAACTGTGCACAGTACTCCAGGTGTGGTCCCAACAGTGCCATATACAAGTGTAGCAAGACTTCCCTAATCTTCTACTCCAATCCTCCAGCAATAAAGGCCAACATGCCGTTTGCCTTCCTAATTTCTTGCTGTACCTGCATATTAACTCTCTTTTTTTTCTTTTACTAGGACACAGAAATCTCTCTGAACACCAACATTTAATAGTTTCTCATTACTTAAAAAATATTCTGTTTTTCTATTCTCCCTACCAAAGTGAATAACCTCGCATTTCCCCACATTATACTCCAGCGGCCACTTTATTGCCCATTCACTTAATCTGTCTATATCACTTTGCAGGCACTTTGTGTCCTCCTCTCAGCTTACTGTCCCACCTAGCTTTGTATTGTCAGCAGAGGTGGATATATTGCACTAGGTCCCTACATCGAAGTCATTAATATTGATTGTAAATAGCTGAGGCCCAAACACTGACCCTTGTGGCACTCCATTATTTACAACCTTCGAAGGTGAAAATGACTTGTTTATCACAACTCTCTGTTTTATGTCTGTTAACCAATGCGTTATCCATGCTAATACCTTACCGCCAACCCCATGTGCCCTTATCTTGCTTAATAACTTTTTATGTGGCACCTTATCGAGTGCCTTTTGGAAATCCAAATGTACTACATCTACTGGTTACCCTTTATCTACTCTGCTAGTTACATCCTCAAAAAACTCTAATAAATTTGTCAAACACGATTTACCTTTCATAAAACCATGTTGACCTGTTTAATCATATTATGATTTTCTAAGTACCCTGATACCACTTCCTTAAGATTGGATTCCAGCATTTTACCGACGACTGATGTCAGGCTAACTGGCCTGTAGTTCCCGGTTTTCTCTCACCCCCCCCCCCTTTCTTGAATAGGGAGGTTGCCTTTGCAAACGCCTGTTCCCATCTACACTATTTCCTGACCCACCTTGGTGTCGTCAGCAAACTTGGATATATGACTCTATATTCGCTCATCTAAGTCACTATAAATGTAGCGAAAAGCTGAGGCCCCAGTTCAGTTCCCTGGGCACAGCACTGCCAATCCTGAGTGCACACCCATAATCACTTCTCTCTGCCTTGTATTGCCGAACAGATTTCCTACCTGTATCAATGATCTCGGATTCTAACTCCGAATTGATATTATCGACCCCTCACAAACTGAGCATGTTGGGATAGTTTGCCAGGAATGTTTTGCCGTGACTCTGTAACAAAGTAAGATTTATGTTGGTGTTATGATGCTTAATTTCAAATAAGAAGGGAACATTTGATTTCAAATTAGATTGACCAAGCTGTACCATTACGGGATTTCCTTTGCTCCCGTGGCAGTGGTGAACTTAACTGTGCAGACCCGTCAGGCTGTGCAAAAGGAAACATCGAATCTGCATGGGGTTTCTTTGTTTTTCTCCGTGCCTTTGTTTGGAAATTAACTAAGTCGAAAAAATTAGATGACTGGTGAAGAGAACAGCCAGATTGTAAGGCCAGTGCCTATGGATTGACAACTGATAGAGGTAAATGATTTAATCTTTCTGATTGTGGTGCAAATAAGGCAAATTTTAGTGAAAGGTGCAAGTATATATAGGCATTAAAACATTGTTTGAAAAGCGATAAGGTTTGTTCACCTCCTTTTGTTTGACTACTAGTTACTGTCTGTAGCCGGATACATTTCCAGTGCCACATTCTAAGTGTTGACTTGCCTTTAACCGTGACTGGAAATATGACCTTTGTGGGTTGACTAGAATTTTGTATTATCCAGCCTGGGGAAAGTCTAGGTAAGATTTGCTTCATTCCAAAATCGCTGTGCCTTGTCAAACTATATAAGAAATTCTCCCACGGGTGGTTAGATTGCCACCTTCATGAGTAAATAACTATTGATATTAAAGTACATTACACGGCATCCAGTTATGCATTACCCAGTCGATGTGTTGTGGAGCCTGTGATTAAAATCTGATCGTTAGATTTAGCCTGTGAATTCATCTGGCGACTGTTACTTTTCGCTTTTTATATAATCAGATGAATTTGGTGGGTGTCCCACGTGATCTCTAGTTTTCGTTCCCAAAATCGGTGTGTAATTATTAATCCTGGGCACATGCTGGGAATGGGAGGGGGTGTTGGGCGGATGGCGGGAACAGCTGCCAGTTTTGTATATAAACGTTAGATTGCCCACTTTATGCAACTTGAATGTTGTTTTCATAAACTTTCCTAAAATTCTATCCAAACGTGTTTCGAAAGTTACATCCCCATTTGGAACTGAGGCAGCTGATCCCAGTCAGGGCGGCGATTTCAGCCATTAAAATCCGTCTCAGCTCCCTTCGATTATTTTGGGAAATCTTCTCCGCCTCCCTCTCCGAATTGACAGTAGCGGCCCCTCATAAAGGGTGCATGTTGTGAAAGTTTGATGGGATTTGTTTTCTGTGATTCTGTTACAAAATGAGATTTTTTTGTGTTTTAAGTTGCATGATTTGAAATAGGAAGGGTAATATGACTTATACATTGATTGAGCAAACTGCACCATTACGAGAATTCCATTTATGACATGCCAGTGATGACGTTTTCAGTGCATATCTGTCAGTCTGAGCAAAAGGAAACAGCGAATCTGATGGCGTTTCTGTCCTTTGTTTTTCCCTATTTTTGAAATTAAATTAAGGGGGAAAATGATGTTCAGTGAAGAGAACGGCATAGTTGTAAAGCGAATGCATATGGACTGAGAACCAATGTAGGTGACGGTTTTAAGCTCTCTAATTGTGGATCAATAAAGGCAACTTTTAGTGGAAGGAGCCAATCCATTTAACATTGCCTCACTAGCTAGGGGTCAGTTGACCGCCCAGTTTGTTGACTTCAAGGTAATTTTTGTAGCTGGATTAATTTCCACTGCAACAGCACGTCTTAGTTTTGCCTTGTCTTTAATACTGACTGGAAATCTGAACTCTGGGTTAACATAGAAATACATAGAATACACAGCACAGAAATAGGCCATTCGATCCGACCAGTACATGCCGGCATTAATGCTACAGTCGCGCCTCCTCTCATCTGTCCTTCTCTGCGTCTATCAGCATAAACCTCTATACACTTCTCCCTCATACGCTTATCTAGATTTTCCTGAAATGCATCTATACTATTCGTTTCAACTACTCCCTGTGATAGCGAGTTCCTTATTCTCATCACTCTCTGGGTAATGGAGTTCCTTTTGAATTCTCTATTTTATTTCTTGGTGACTTTCTTTTGATGACATCCTATAGTTTTGCTCTTCCCCACAAATCCACGCGTAAGGCTCATTCTTACGACAATTTAATCAACTTTGAAAAACTTCGCACTCAAACTTTTTGGACGAACTCGGAACTAAGGATCCAGGGAATCACCCATCATGGAAAACATCCTTAAACCATCGCGTCTTGACTTGGACCCAAACACCCCAGCAGCCGGTAAGGTGTGGAATCACTGGTATCGCACGTTTGACAATTTTCTTGAATATTGCAAGGCTGATGATGACACAAAGTTGCGGATACTCATCAACTGTGTCACTCCAAATGTATTTCAGTATGTTGAGGAATGGGGCAGTTACGAGGAGGCAATTCGGACGCTTAAAAGACTATATACTAAGACACCGAATGAGGTCTATGCCAGACATCTACTAGCTACAGCCCAACAAGGGCCGGAGGAATCCATTGATAAATTCCTCCAAGAGCTTCGCAGACTTAGTATGGACTGTAACTTTCAGGCGGCCTCAGCTGAGCTGTACCGTGAAGAAATGATCCGTGATGCTTTCATCTGCGGGCTTGCCTCCCCATTTATACGCCAGCGTCTACTGGAAAGTAAAACACTTGAGCTTCAGAGAGCTTATGACATGGCTTGCTCTCTAGATCTGGCAAAAAGAAATGCAGACCTTTATACAGTGCCCAGACCTCGGTCTGCTGCCTTAACTACAGTCAGGCAATTTAAGAGGCCACAGGTGAACTCTATTAGGGAGGACTTTATCCCTGACGATCAATCTGATGACTTCACTGATGAAGAGGATGATGACCCCACTGTGGCAGCCTCTTGGCAATCTAAGAAATGCTTCTTTTGTGGTGATGAGTTTCACCCTCGGAAATTCTGCCCTGCTCGCAATGCGTTTTGCAGTCATTGCAACAAAAAGGGTCATTTTGCAAAGGTTTGCCTATCAAGAGCCTCTACGAGGGCTTATCAAGCTAAGTCCTACCGAACTGCCCCGGTAAGGGCCTATCAAGATGTTCCGGCTAAAATCTATCGTGCTTCCTCTCGGGTTTTCTCTCGAAGAAACACACCTAGAGTTTCAGCCACTCTTTGTGCAACGACACCAATTACAGCTGCTTGTCCTCAGAACCTATTCCATGCAGCTACAAAAGCATCAATTAATGGACATACTTTAGATGCCTTAATTGACTCAGGTAGCACTGATAGTTTCATTAGGGAACAGATTGTTGCAGAGTTAAAGCTACATGTTTTCCCATCGGACCAGGCAATTGCGATGGCTCAGTCATCACTTAATACCAGAATTTCTGGCTTTTGTATGGTTGAAATAACACTTAATGGTCACAGGTATCCCTCCACCCGGCTTTCGGTGCTCAAGGACTTATGTAGTGATCTTATCTTAGGACTGGATTTTCAAAAGCAGCATAAGAAGCTCACCATTGAGTTCGGCGGATCCAAACCTGAACTCACTATTTCTAATATACGACCTCGATTACCGTTCTGTGCATTGTCAGCAGCTTCACTGGATGAACCCTCACTGTTTACCAGTATCCCTCCTCGATGCAAACCGATTATAACAAAGTCACGACGTTTCAGTCAGGAAGACCAGTCTTTTATTGCGGCTGAGATTTCTCGGCTTTGAGCAGAGGATATCATCGAGCCTTGTTCGTCGCCATGGCGCGCCCAGGTCGTTATTGTTAAGAACCCTCTACAACCTCACAAGAAACGGCTGTGCATTGACTATTCACAGACCATCAATCAATATACGGACTTGGACGCATACCCATTGCCGCGCATCGATGATATGGTTAATAAACTGGCTGAGTACACGGTGTTCTCAACATATGATCTGAAAAGTGCCTATCATCAGGTACCCTTGAAGGTCTCAGACAAGCAGTATACGGCCTTTGAAGCCAATGGACGGCTGTATCAATTTCGTCGCCTCCCCTTTGGGGTCACTAATGGAGTGGCTGTCTTCCAGCGAGCAATGGATGACCTGGTCAAACAGGAAGACTTGAAGGATACGTTTCCTTATCTGGACAATATTACTGTCGCAGGTCGCAATCAGCGGGAACATGACGCCAATCTCCAACGATTTTGGGATGCACTCCAGCACCGTAATTTGACATTGAATGCGGCTAAATCCATTGAGTCACAACCAACCATCAACATCCTTGGCTATTGTGTGGGCAATGGCATCATTAAACCTGACCCTGAAAGGCTTCGCCCACTCCAAGAACTCTCGCCACCTAAGAATCCGGCCTCCTTGCGCCGGGCCCTCGGCCTGTTTGCATACTATGCTAAATGGATTCCTAACTTCTCGGACCGAATCCAACCTCTACTGAAGGCCAGCACATTCCCACTAGACACAGCGGCTGTTGCAGCCTTTAACCTCCTGAAAAAACAGTTGGAGAAAGCGGCTCTTCACTCCATCGATGAGAGTCTTCCTTTTGTTGTTGAGTGTGATGCCTCGGAGGTGGCGATCTCGGCCACTCTGAATCAGGAAGGTCGTCCGGTGGCATTTTTGTCCAGGACTTTTCAAGGGGCTGAGCTACATTATCCTCCAGTCGAGAAAGAAGCTACAGCCATCATAGAGGCAGTACGGAAGTGGACTCATCTCCTAGCTCGCCAGCACTTTACCTTAATCACGGACCAGCGATCGGTCGCCTTCATGCTCGATAATCGAAAACGGACCAAAATTAAAAATAATAAAATCCAGCTTTGGCGGCTGGAATTGGCCTCTTTTGGTTACACCATCCACTATCGACCTGGCAAGGAGAATGTGGCTCCAGATACCCTCACACGAGCATTCTGCTCCGCCATGGCACCCTCTACGCTCGTAGACATCCATGATGGGTTGTGTCATCCGGGCGTTACTCGCATGCTACACTTCGTGCGGTCCCGAAATCTCCCATTCTCTACCGGGGATGTAAAGAAGATGTGCTCGGACTGCAGAGTCTGTGCGGAATTGAAACCTCAGTTTTTCCGCCCCTCGGGTGGTATACTCATACATGCGACCCAGCCAATGCAACGGCTTAGCATCGATTTTAAGGGGCCGTTGCCCTCTTCAACTCGCAACACTTATCTATTGACCATGGTCGATGAGTATTCCCGTTTTCCGTTTGCCTTTCCCTGCCCCAATATGCTGACGACCACGGTTATCAGCTGCCTTGAGCAGGTATTTGCTTTCTGTGGCATGGCATCCTATGTTCATTCGGATCGGGGCCCTTCTTTTATGTCAGGAGAACTCAAGGCCTATCTCTCGGAACGGGGTATTGCTGCCAGCAGAACGACGCCTTATCATCCGGTCGGGAATGGGCAAGTCGAGCGTTTTAACGCTATCATCTGGAATGCGGTACGTCTGGCTTTGAGATCTCAGGGCCTACCCAACCAGCAATGGGAAGCAGTACTTCCAGACGCATTACACTCCACACGGTCCCTCCTTTCGACCGCCACAAATACGACGCCTCATGAACGGTTCTTCCGATTTCAGCGTCGCTCATCCTATGGGATATCTCTCCCGTCATGGCTGACTGCACCGGAACCAGTGCTACTCCGAAGATATGTCCGGGCGTCTAAGAATGACCCCCTGGTAGATGAGGTTGAGCTCACTGACGTCAACCCTACCTACGCCTATATTCGGTATCCTGACGGTCGGGAATCTACTGTGTCATTGCGGGATCTGGCTCCCTGCCCGCCGAAACATAGAGGGACACCAGGGGATGATATTGTACCAGGCACATCTCTGGGCTCGCCAGGTGCCTCTCATCATGATCTGGATCTGACGCCGGCTGGTACCTCACTCCAGCATGCCGACCTGGGGCAGACTGACTACGAGCCCGTCGGGGCTCGCACGCGCAGCCACGATCCACCCCATACCATACGCTCGGAAACGGATCTGCCACAGCCCTGCCCGACACCCGTTCGGGCACCAGTACACAGTCAGGATCGTCCTGACCCCTCACAGAGCGGGCTGGATCACTCGGACTCTGGTCCACGGCCCGCGACGGGTAAACGGGCTAGGGGCCCTCTATCGCTACGAGAACCCATAAACATTCTCTCTCTTTCTGTCTACTCTATCAAAACCATTCATTATATCAAAGAGCTCTATTATGTAACCACTCAGGCTTCTCTTTTCCAGAACCTGTTCATCCTTTCCTGATATGTATATCATCATTGTAATGATTTTTTGCACCTTCTCCAGTGCCTCTATATCCTTTTTCATAATATGACGACTAAAACTGCACACAGAACACTAAGTTTCGATACAAGTTCAGCATAATTTCTCTACTTTTCAATTCTATCCCTCTAGAAATAAACCCCAATGCTTGGTTTGTTTTTATTATGGCCTTATTGACCTACGTCGCAACTTTTAGTGATTTGTTTTTGTGTACACCCTGATCCCTTTGCTCCTCTACCCATTTTAGATTCTTATTTTCCAAGTAATATGTAACCTCCTAATTCGTCTTACCAAAAAGTGGTAATTCACACTTCCCTATGTTAAAAGTAATTTGCCAATTGTAGGCCAATTCTGCAAGTTGATTAATGTCTTCTTGTAAATTTTTGCAGTTAACCACAGTATTGACTAACTTCTACCCGCAATTTGACGTCCTCCACAAATTTAGAAAGTGTGCTTTTATTCCAAAATCTAAATCGTTAATATAAATTGCAAACAAAAAGTTGGAAATTCTCAAGTTGGGAACAGAATGGCAGTTCAGGCAGGACCTATTCACTGAAAGAATCATACGCCCGGAGGATCATTTACAAAATTAATACGTTGATGGGAATAGATGGCTGTTTCAACAGTAAATTAAATGTGTTATTGACTGGAGTAGGGTTTGAGGGGTATTTCAAGGACACCGGTGTTGGGTTTAGATCAGGAAAAGCAACAGATATGTTTGTCTAATTGATTTTATTTCGGGTATGAAAAAATCTAATTTGTTTGTTCCGATCCGATATCGCCTGTCTTACACTATTGGCAAAAGTTAATGGGTCGGATATTCCGATCCCTACGGGTGGGTACGCGCTGTGTACCCACCCGTAGGGACATCGGAAATGCCGCTTTCAGGCATGCACTGCGCATGCGCTGGAAACCGGCATTTACGATCTATCAAGAAAGTTCTTGACAAATCCTCCGGCTGCCCGGGAGAAGGGCCTCTGCGGCGGATAGTTCCGTTTATTGGAGAACCTCCGCCCGCAGAAAACCCTTACAATTCTTGTGCCTGGTAAAAGCAGGCGTAAGGCCTGCTTTTAACAGGATAAGAGTTGAAAAAAGTATTTTCTTTAATTTCCACTGATTTATCATTTAAAAATACTTTAAAAACAGGTAAGTTTATTTTTAGCCCCGTAAAAAACTTTAAATACTTTTTTGAAAAATTTAAAGTTTTGTTTAAAATAGTTAATTTATTGTACTTTCGAGTCCTTCAAAATGTGATATTTTTTTAATTTATTTAAAGTTTTACTATGTTTTGGGGTGAGCTCCATTCATATATTTGACAGGTCTTCCTGTCAAATGTATGAAGGGAGATTCCCTTCTGTGATTGGCCCCCCATGGCCCACGTGGTCCCAGGGACGCTGCGAACTACCTGCGCTTCTGGGATACCTGGGCCCTGCACACCGGCAGTTTGGAGAGGCCCAGCATCGGAACTGTGCGCCTGCCGGGAGCCCTCAGGTAAGTGCGCAGATTTTTCTAGATCGCAGGCCTCCGCATTTTTAATCTTTAATATAGCATCGAAGATGGGGGACAGAGGGCAGCTTCCATGTCCTTTAGAGATTCCTGTTTGCAGATGTCAATTGAACAACTTCTGCTCGCCTCTGATGGATGTAATTGCATTTAATTCTCTGAAGCCATTTAACTTATTTGATTAATTTAGTAATAAGAGCCAGGGGACGCCTAATCACATTCTTCAATTCCTCTCTGAATTTGCTCTGGGACACTGCATAAATAAACGTGTTTGTGCAAGCACTCAAACATCTCAGCATATACCCGGATTGTTCCGCAATGGTGAAAGAGTCGTTGTAATTTGCTTCCATAAATTGAGTATCTGTAAATTACACACATATGAAAACTATGAAATTTACCATCCATAATAGTATAAAATTGCCAGATATAGCGAGCAGTAAAATGATTGATTTCCTTCGGTTCTCCATCTCTGGATCAGTGTGATTCTGAACATTGTTGTTGCCTCGGAGGAATCTCCTCACTCTATTGGCCAATACAATATGCCTGATGGTCAGGGCATTGAGCAGCACGATCAACACAAATGGTGCAAATGGGGTTAAAATGGTTTCCAACCACAAAAATGCTGCCCATATGGGTGAGGTATAGAAGCTTGATTTTACATAGCAGGACCATGGCACGTTGTCATTTATATCCCGAGGTTCAAATACAAAGTACACAGGAACATTTTCTAAAACGCTTAAGGAACACATCACTGCAATCACCACAGCCGCAGTTTTTCGGTGCAATATTTTGTTCGCAACGTTTGGTAACAAATAGCGACAAATCGATCAAAGGTGAAAGCCACCGTTAGCCAGACAGAGCATTCAATGGATACATAATGCAGGGCGATATTGAGACTACAAATAGGAGTATAGTTCAGGAATGAATATGGGAAATAAGCAACATTAATCTGATGCAGAATTACTTCAACTATCAGGACCATTAGATCAGCCGCTGCCATGGCCACCAGGTAACGGGTGATGCATTTGGAGAGACCGCACTTTCCACGGGAGAAAATGACGATTGTCACGAAATTAGCTGCAAAAAGATGAAATTAAATTACTAACTCTCCTTACTCTGAGAGGATGATCAGTCGACAGTTGTTTGTATGAAATTCATAGAATGTTTTCTTGTCACTCAATTCTCTCTGTCTCTCTTTATTTCTCCCAATCTATCAGATGATCCTCGCAATTCTGAAAATATAAATTTCTTTGGGGATAGGCGTCGCTTACTTAGGCTGAGCTACTTCAAAAGAAAAAAATACTGCAGTGAATGACATTGTTGGATTTTCAGCTTTCCACCGGACAAAAAATGGGCTTTTCCGACCGGCGGACACCATTAAATCCATTCGATTCTTAACAGAAAGCAATGTCCAGCTAATTGCAAAAAATCGAAAAGGGCAGTTGATTTGCTTATCCCTGTCTATCCATACACATCACGGGGTGATTTTCCATCTGTCTTTCCTGGTATAAACCAGCATTGTGAATCCACTAACAGATTAAAGCGGTCGGCCGATCCCCCATCACCAGTTGTAAGCCAAACGTCAGATTGAAAATGTTCCCCAGTATCTCCTCATTTCAAATATCCTCAATAATCATGCAGTGTAGGTTTCAGTGTGATAACACGATCCTGACTGCAATATTCTATCGTTTAGTCTTCTGGAAGCAGATGGAAATTCCTACCGGGTGTCCTTCCCGTGCGTTTCCTCAGCAAATGACCAGCAAAGAAAGATTTCTCAGTTGTACTTTATTTCATGTGTACAATATAATGACAAACATTTCAAAATGGATTTTGCCCCAACTATGTACCGCCCGAATCGCTTATATTAAAGTAGCCGGTTAAATGACAAGCGATACGTCGAGCCTCGGCATGGGCAGAGTGCATTTTATGACATATCAGATATTATTTAAAATATGGACGCTGGTTTGCTCGGGTACAAACAGTTAAAGCGAATTTGAAATTTAGTTTATTAATAATTTGCAATAGCTATTAATATCAAGCGGGGCTCTGGAAAGAATGACTGTGCTTTTCAAACAGGACCAGGATTGTCTTGGGTGGTAATGCGCGGGCCGCCCGTTATCTGCCCGCTCGATGGCCAGTTTCTAAGACCAATGGAGCTGAATATCGGTAGGGGCGGATAACAGGCAGCCCGTGCCATTCCGCCAAAGAATTTCTAATCCAGATCACTGCTGGTACATGAGAAGCTCTCCTTAAATAATTTGTCAACAATTATCTTAAATGTATTTTAAGCTGTGTATTTGAATCCAAATATAATTATTGTCAAAAGCAAAACACTGTGGATGCCGGAAATCTGAAATAAAATAAGAAAATGCTGGAAATACTCAACAGGTCAGACAGCTTTTGTGGAGAGAGAAACATAGTTTACGTTTCAGGTCGATGACCTCTCGACAAAATAATTATTGTCCCCCATTTCTCGACATAAAACGGTTCTTTAGCGTCAAATCTGAGCCGAATAATGTAAAAAGCAATAGCTCTTGTCTCAGATCCAAATCTCTGTCAAGAGTGGAAACGTAAACGTTGGGCACTGCAGCTTGTACAAACATAGCATTGGAAATTCCTGTGACTGCACGGACATCCTATGTAATTACCATATCCCAGTTTATCTATCGTCCGTCTGTGCTTGATGTGTGATGCGATATTACTCTTTACTCCAGTTTTCGTAAATAATAAATGGTTAAACTACTCCCAACAGATGAATTATAATCTATAATTGATTTGAACTATTTATCACTTGTTTTATCGAACGGGACGATAGGATCAGCAAAGGGGGCAATTTTCACTTTCACCCCATAATGTGAAGAACGGGGGACCTGCCCATTGTAAACCCCGCCTGACATTCATCCCATTGTTGAAGGTGGTAATGACCCCTGCATCAGCGGTGTAGTATCTGCAGCAACACTATTGAATTCAATTACTAGGGAGGGATCGGCCGATCTCCGGTGGGACCTTCAACTCTTTACAACGTTTCTACCAGATTACAAAGATCTTTTATCGATGCTCTGGTGGGATATCGGGAGAAGACCAGTGGAAATTCCATTGGAGTTACTCTACTTCGACCAAGCATAGGAATCTTGGGATAGATTGTAGTCTTTATCGCTTGGGCATTAAACATCGCACGACTCTGTATGATAGAAATTGTTTTTTGGCTGTGGTGCTGAACAGGAGGTATCACCTGGGCCGCCTGTTATAAGCCTCGCTTGATATTTAGTTCTACTAAGTTAATGCAACTGAACATCAGACGTGGAGTGAGAGGCAGACACGATAGCACCGTTGTACCCCTGTATGTAGAAAACAAAAATTTGCAGCTATGAACGCAGGTGTTAACTAAACCCGCCCGAATTTCTTCCATTGATAGTCATGGAGTAAATCCATTGTTTTTAGGGAAGCCTCTCCTCCGCGGAGGATTTGGCTTTTTGTGCTTGGCCCAGGCGATGCAGAACACCCCGGATGTAAAGACTGAAATCTATCCCATGTTTACCTGAGAAGTCACCACTTGGATTTAGAATTAAACCATCGCAGTAGTAGCTGGACATGCGTTTGTAGCACTTGTCTCATTTTACTTTGCGGCCTCCCAACACTAACTGACTCCAGCTTAAAGCAACAGTGACGTAAAACTGGTGATAGCGAATTGGAGGCCCGGTTTGCGCAAATTACATTTCCACTGACTTCCTCCGCACCGCTCTGCTCTCCACCAAAGTGATTCAAAATGACCCGGCGGTAAAGACCAAAATCTATACTACAGTCTATAGTTATGGTATAACTATCCCGGAAAATGCGAGTTGCACCCAAAATGGGTTCTGCACACAGGACATGCCAGATTTAGGGGTCAAATTGGTCTTCGCCAGTCGCGTGAAATGAGCTGATAGCGCACAGGCAGTCTGATTAACAATGCGCCCGATTTCCCTTTCCATTGACCTCAATGTATACGAACATCAGACTGGGTGTGAAATGAGCGGTCCATTCGCTCCGAGCCCGACTCGCGCGGCTGAGGAAGACCAATTTCCGAGCGCCTGGGGCTCGACTTTCAGCCTTGTTTACACACTGCTGGCCAGCTGCATGCGTCAGAAGGGCGCCCGGAGCCGCTCCCAGGTGGGAAGCGCGGGAAATCAGTCAGCGCCGACGCTGATCAGGCAGCCGGTTAGGTCTGCGGGCGGGATGCAATCCCAGGGAGGCGACAATACGCCAACATTGCGCCAGAGTGTTTTTGTGGGCGCGGGAGGATCTCTTCTATTTACCATGGATTCACAAATGTACAATAGAAAATTTCCTTTGCCTTTTCTTGAGCTGCCTCCGGGGATCCCTTTAAGAATTGTTGGTTTGGCTACTCGATCCGAAGCTAATACTTGGACCAGACACAAAACTACAAGGCTGTCTGTGAAGGCCAAGGGATCTGCACTAAATTGCTGAATGTAAATAGTCAGAGTAAATTCTGCTTCTTCTCAGGTTGTTACATTAACAATATGACAGAAACTTGGTGTCTTTTGAGTAATTATTGTTTGCAAATCAAACACATCAAAACAAACGGGTAATATCATTACACCGACAGCAGGAACTGTGACACAGTGAGACACTGTTAAAGATGAGCATTAGCTGATTATAAGCGACTTACCAGGAAGACCAACTATTGCAAGAATAGGGTAGTAAATATTTTCTATCTGTATGATCACCGGCTGTCCCATATTCGGAGAGAAGCGACGTTGTCTGTTAGTGTTGTGGAGACGCAGAACTTCTGCTTTCAGACTAAGTTCTTATTTATACCTGAGAGAAACCTGAAGTGACTCATGAGCATTACATAATGATTGGCATTAGTTACATTCATTTGAACAAACAAGGCGGGTCATATTCACTGCTACTGATCAGAGATATTTTACAATGATATTGTCCGTTGAAAGAGTAAGGACTCTGGAATATTATTGTCATCATACGTTACAAACAAAATATTTCGACATCTCAATTACTGCAGTCATTTATACAAGACTCCTGAAGCTGAGGATATTTATTTATAGATTCATGCGAGTCATTTGATGGAACACATGTGCATATTTTTATGGATTAGCTTTCTCTAGATCTTAGTAACATCAAGAATGTTCTCTATCTTCTTTAATTTATACTATATATAATTTATATTAAGGGGCCTCAATGCTACAGGTGAGATCGAAGAACATTCAGATACACACAGAAAGTGATATAGTCTGTTGTATACAGCTGAGCAGCCCCACAGATATGCAGCAATATTAGATTTCTGGAAGTATTAACAGACCTTGCCCGGAGATAAAAGAATGATTAACAGTTAGATGGACAATTTGTCCACTCGAATGTCATTTGAATAAACCCCCTAAAACGCTTAGCTGTACATGATCATTAAATTTCATTAAGAGAATTGTGTTGTTCTCATAGTAGTGATGACTTTACCTGTGCAGATCATTGGTCTGTGTAAAAATATACATCATATAATTTGTATGGGGATTCTTTTTCTTTGTCCATGCCTTTGTTTGAAAACTAATTAAGCAGAAAAGTAACCAGTTGTGTGTTAAAGAGGACAGCCTGGTTGAAATGTTAATACACATGGATTGACAATCGGTGATTTTAACCTGCCTGATTGGGGAACAATTAAACATCTTTTACTGGAAGGGCCAAGTATAAGGATACACTAAAACAATAGGCCGGATTTTCCGACCCCCACGGAAGCGTACGTTGTCTGTACGCACCCGTTGGGGCCTCGCAAATGCTGGTTTCAGGCCAGCGAAGCCTCTTGAGAGATCATTCACCTGCCCGGGACAAAGGCTTCCGCGGGCAGAGAGTTCCGCTTTCTGCACAACTTCCGCCCGCCGAAAGCATTTCAAAATCTTATGCCTGCATGAGAGTTTAAAAAAACAAAAAATATATTTTTCTATCATTTATAATTTAAAAATACTTTTTAAAAATGGCAAATTTATTTTTAGCCCCGTAAAAAAAAATTTTTGTTTGAAATATTTAATTTAATGTAATTTAAACTCATTTTAAATGAGTGATTTAAAAAAATATTTAATGTTTAACTGTTTTTGAAGTGATCCCCATTCATACTTTTGACAGATCCGTGCGTAGAGACCTGTCAAAAGTGTGAAGGGGGAACTTCTTTCTTTGATTGTTACCCATGGCCCACGTGATCCCAGGGGCGCTTGCAGCCGCATTCGGCCCTGGGTTACTTGGGCCTCTGCGCATTTCGTAGTGGAGAGGGCCGGGATCACAAGTCTCGGGACCTACGGAGCCAGCAGGTAAGTGCGTAGATTTTTTCCGATCGGAGGCATCCGCACGCAGGACGTCTCCGATCGGAAATTCAGTACCAATGTCTCATAAATTCTGAAGTCTGTCAACATTCCACTTTCTTGAATTCAAGGGATTCACTGTTCCTTGAAGATATTCCACTACACAAATGTGTCAGGTTTTTCATGACTTTAGTTCTGACTGGGGATCTGAAATGCTGGACACAAATGAAAGAGCAAGTAATGGTTGGGCCAGAGCTGAAGCGAAAAATGGCATCTCTGGTGGGCACTATTTTAACTCCAGGGAGGGAAAGTGAGTGGAGCACGTATCTGGGAGGCTTCGCTGATTTTAAGGATACGGTCGCATCGTGGTTATATTACTGGACTAGTAATCCAGAGGCCTGGACTAATTATCGGGAGACATGATTGCAAAACCCACCACGGCAGCTGGGGAATATAAATACAGTTAATTAAATAAACCTGGAATAAAATCTTGTATCAGTAATGATGACCATCTAACTATCGGTTTCCCAGGCCAGCCGACCCTGCAAAGTCCTCTTCGCTAACATTTGTGGACTTCTACCACATTTGGGAGAGTTCACCAACATACGAGTCAATAAAAAGCCTGTCATACTCACAGAATCATATCTTTCAGCCAATATCCCAGTATCCTCTTTCACCATGTCTGGTGATGTCCTGTCCCACCGGCAGGCGAGACGCACCCGGGGTGGAGGAACAGTGGTATACAGTCGAGAGGACTGGCCCTGACAGTCCTCAATATTGACCCCGGACCCCATGAAGTCTCATGGCTTCAGGTCAAGCATAGGAATGGGCTACGGTAGCATAGTGGTTATGTTCCTGAACTAGTAATAAAGAGGCTTGGACTAATGATCTGGAGATATGCGTTGAAAACCCAAAACGGTAGCTGGGGAATTTAAATTCAATTAAATAAATCTGGAATAAAAAGCATGTATCAGTAGTGATCATGAAACTACGGGATTGTCGTAAAAACCCAATTGGTTCACTAATGTCCAATCGGGAAGAATTTCAGACGTCCTTACCCGGTCTGGCCTATATGTGACTCCAGACCCACAGCAATGTGGTTCATCTTAACTGCCCTCTGAAATGGCCGAGCAAGCCACTCAGCTGTATTCAAGTGAGGCAATAAATGCCGGACTTATCGGCGATGTCCACATCGCGTGAATAAATATAAAAAAGTAAATCTCCTGCTGATTAACACCTATCGCCCAGCCTCAGTTGATGAATCAGTAAATCTACATGTTGAACACCACTTGGTAGAATAACTGAGGGCAGCAATCGCACAGAACATACGCTGCGTGGGGGACTTCAATGCCCATCAGCAAGAGGGGCTGGTTAGCACCACTACTGATCGGGCTGGCCGAGTCCTCAAGGGTATAGCTGCCAGATTGTGCCTGCTGCAGGTGGTGAGAGACCCAACACGAGGGAAAAACCTACCTGACCTCTTCCTCACCAACCTAACGGTTGCAGATGCAGCTGTCCATTGCAGTACAGGCAGGGGTGACAACCATAATGTCCTTGTGGAGATTAAGTCCCGTCTTCACACTGAGGACACCCTCCATCCTGTTGTGTGTCACTGTCACCTTGCTAAATGAAATAGATTCAGAACAGATCTATTTCTCAAAACCTGGCATCCATGAGGCGCGGTGCGCCAGCAGCAGAAGCAGAATTATATTCTTTCACAATCATGGCCCGGCATATTACCATCAAACCAGGTGACCAGAGGAGTGAAGAGCATGCCAGAAGCAGCACGAGGCGTACCTAAAAATGGGTTGCCAAACTGGAGAAGCTGCAACACAGAACTACATGCATGCTAAACAGCAGGAGCAGCATGCTGTAGGCAGAGCTCAGCAATCCCACATCCAACGGATTAGGTCAAAGCCCTGCAGTCCCGTCACATGCAGTCGTGAATGGTGAATAATTGTACACAGGAGGAGGATCCATGAACACCTCATACGCAATGACGGCGGTGCCCAGACCGTGAGTGCGAAGCACAAGGCTGAAGCGTTTGCAACCATCTTCAGCCAGAAGTGCCGAGTGCATGATCCATCTTGACCTCCTCCTGAGATCCCCAGTTTCACAGAAGCCAGTCTTCAGTCAATTCGATTCACTCCACGTGATATCAAGAAACGGTTGATTGCATTGGATGAGTCTCTACAACATCCCGGCTATCGTCCTGAAGACTTGTGCTCCAGAATTAGCTGCGCCACCAGCCACTCTGTTCCAGGACAACTACAACACTGGCATCTACCCGATAATGTGGAAACTGCCCAGCTATGTCCTGTCCACAAAAAGCAAGACAAGTCCAATCTGGCCAATTACCGCCCGATCAGTCTACTCTCAATCTTCAGCAATATTATGGAAGTGTGGTTGAAAGTGCTATCAAGCGGCACTTACTCACCAATAACCTGCTCACGCATGCTCAATTTGGGTTCAACCCGGACCATTCAGCTCCAAACATTGACAAAAGAGTTGAATTCCAGAGGTGAGGTGAGAGTGATTGCCGTTGACATCAAGACAGCATTTGGCCGAGTGTGGCATCAAGGAGTCCTCATAAAATTGAAGTCAGTGGGAATCAGGGGGAAAACTCTCCAATGGCTGGAGTCATACCAAATACAAAGGAAGAAGTTGAGGTTGTTGGAGGCCAATAACTTCATCCCCAGGACAGGAGTTCCTCAGGCATTGTCCTAAGCCCAACCATTTTCAGCTGCTTCATCAATGTCCTTCCCTCCATCATAAGTTCAGAAGTGGGGATGTTCCCTGATGACTGCGCAGTGTTCAGTGCCATTCGCAACTTCTCAGATACTGAAAAAATCCATGAACGCATTTAGCAAGACTTGAATGACATTCAGGCTTGAGCTGAGAAGTGGCAAGTTACATTCGCGCCAGACAACTGCTAAGCAATAACTATGTCCAACATCAGAGAGTCTAACTACCGCCCCTTTATATCCAACTGCATTACCATCGCCGAATCTCCACCATCAACGTCCTGTGAGGTCACCATAAACTTTACTGGACCAACCACATATGTACTTTGTCTACAGGAGCAGGTCAGAGGCTGGGTGTTCTGCGGCGAGTTACTCACCTCGTGACTCCCAAAACAATTTACACCATCTACAAGGCACAAGTCAGGAGTGGGGTGGAATAATCTCCACTTCCCTCGATGAGTGCAGCTCCAACAACACACAAGAAGCTCTAAACCATCAAAAACAAAGCAGCCCGCTTGAGCGGCACCCCATCCATCACCTTAAACATTGATTCTCTCCACTACCGGCGCATCGTGGCTGCAATGTATACCATCTACAACATGCACTGCAGCATCTCGCCAAGGCTTCTTTGATAGCACCTCCCAAACCTGCGACCTCCACCATCTAGATGGACAATGGCAGCATGCGGATAGGAACAACACCACCACCAACTTCCCCTCCAAGTCACACGCCATCCCGAGTACGAAATATATCGTTGTTCATTCATCATCCCTGGGTCAAAATCCTGGAACTACCTCCCAAGCAGCACTATGGGAGTAACTTCAGCACGGGCAAAGCAGCGGTTCAAGAAGGCGGATCATCACTACCTTCTCAACGACTCTTTGGTATGGCCAATAAATGCTGGCCTTGACAGCGACGCCCACATCCCAGGAACGAAATTAAAGAACGGCCTGGAATTATTAGCCTGCCGCTTGCTGAGTTCAGGACCAAAACGGCCAGGAATGCGATGCAATCTGCTGCCAGACCGTTAAAATCGATGGCAGTAGGGTGCAGCCTGGGACCTTCAATCAACCGGCTCCTAACACAAGGTAATTGGATGGACGGAGAACGTGGTCAGGGAAGGGGGAAGATCAGGGTAGGGAAAGCCCAACGCTTCCTTGTGAGAGTCAAAGTGAATTTGTTCTCCTACTGATGCACAGGTTAAGAGCGACTTTCAGGATCCTAGACAGCCTGCGGTACAGGTCATTAAGAATCTCCTACAACATAGAGATTTTCTGCATACTAAATCATGCTGCAATCACCCCAACGAATCCAAAGAAGTTATGGATGATGCCAGAAGAAATGAGGATCAGTAGTGAAAGTAATGGATCACAAGTCACACATAGATTACCCAGAGGGTCTTAGGAGTTGTAAGACTTTTTATGAAAGAGCGGCAGTTTAAGTTAAGTTCAACACGCAGTCAAGATAGACATAGTAAACATACGAACGTGCCAAGCAGCTGGTATCGGTTCCGATCGGACAGCTGGCTGGCGTGCGCGACAGCTCTTCCCTTCCCTTCATCGTCTGTGCTAAAAGCTCTTTAGATATCTCTTTTACTCTCTTTTTAGGGGTGGGCCCAGGGTAGATTATCAAAGATACAGTCAACAACCTTTCTAGCAAACAAACAGCAGACAGCTAGTCTGGAAACAAGGTCACCGTCACGGTGCAGAATGTTATAACATCCGCAGGGAACTAAGAACATAAGTAAATTCTAAGCGTCAATCCAGTTATTCAAACAAAAGTCTGAAGAGACTCTTTTGTCTCCAGTTATTTCTTCCAATTCATGATTTCTTACAACTCCCCACCTTGCGAAGGAAATATCCTTATTGACTTCTCACAATCCTCTTGATTAATCTAGCTAGTTCTAAATTATCGGCCCGATGACACCATTCGTGCCCAGGGATGATGGCTGGCATTATAAGCTACTTCCCACCACTCGAAGTCACCTGATTTGCTTATTGCTTTCTCAAATTGGGCGTTAATTAGTAGGGAGACTCAGAAACGAAGATTTTCCCCCTTCCTTACAGTCCATTCTTTTGAGGGGGAGATGCAACTTCCGACACTTCACACAGGTTCAGTTCACTGTTCCGGTATTCCAATTCTGCCCCGCCTGGGGTTTCCTCTGTTTCTTGTATCTTTCCTGATCTTACCCCACCTGGGGTCTCCTCTACGTTGCTTCAGATCGTCACTTTCGGTGTGCTCAACTAATTTGTTAGTGCTGATTAGTCATAGGCTTGAGTACACAATTGGCTTGTGCATCAAAGTGTTACTACACGGGTTACATATATCAAATACACTATCATTACAAGTTGGAGAACTACCAGGGCGTGTGAAATAATACGAACCTAAGGGTGTGCTGATGTATTAAGCCCAATATCCCACTAGTGTGAATCGTCCCATATGCTGTCAATTTCAATATATATTCTAGAGTAGTCTTACTCCAAAACATAAACATGCTTGAGGGAGGAGTTCAGTCGCATCACGAGCTCACTGAAACGCTCAGACAACAGGGGAATGTCGTACCCGAATTATGCAGCTCATACTTAAGTGTCTCATTTACTGTCAGTATCACTTGAGCATAGGTTTTGATACTGAGTAAAACGTGTTGGTTGATGGTCGTGGGTAGCTGTGGTGTGAAGCAGAAACTGGGGCTATTAATTGGACAGGTCCTGTTAGACCCGTAAAGCATGGTATTTGCGGTAGTAGTGGCACAAGAGGCACCATCAAACCACATCATACTGGATTCGTACTGGCTTTTTCCATGCTCTGTTACCTACAAAACACAAGTATTACATTCACAGTTAAATTCAGTCTTACAATCATTTGAAGTGACATTACAGTTTAACATCCATTCAACAAGTCATAGACATAAAAGATTCTCCAGATCTGTTTTACTCGTATCCATCTTGTGGATTATTCTTGCTAATTGTGATTTCTCCTTATCCTCAATTGTCCCAATCCAAATTCCATGTAATTCTCCTCTTCAACTTCAATTTCAATCACTCTAACGGGTACCAGTGTGTTTAACTCTATTCTGATTCTTTCATTAGTTAGATAGTTTCTAGATGGAGTTGTCTCAATCTCCTGAGCCACATTAACCATTTCATGTCGTGCTGTTGTCAAGTAACTGAGCATGTCTGAGACCCGTTCTTCAGTTTAGATTCACCATGCATTTCCGGATGGTAATTGCTTCATATGTACCAAATCACATTTGCACACTCATACCGGTATCTCAACATCATGCCGCACGTGCCATCTGACAAAAAAACATTCTCGGGCTTTCAGGTGATTCTATCAAAAGATTGTAGTCGTCTGGAGATCTTTGCTCATCTCCCTCTGCATGGTTCCGATGTCTTGTGTCGTGGCCAGGCTAGCAATGCAATTTTCTTAAAAGGTACATAGGCAAGGATTCAAATGTCTCCAAGAGAAAGCTAGCAATTTACTATTCGTAGCTACACTTTCCTGACTTGGACTAGAAAGTTAGGAAGATTTCCTTTGGTAGTGTAATTTTCCTGTTTCAATCTTATATCTTAAGTGGGACATCCCATTAATTATTATTCATATATCATTAATGAGCCCTGGAGGAACATTACTGCCCAATACAATATTAAAGATAGAAAACATAGTTCAACGTTGTTTGGTGAACCAATGAAAAAAACAGCTGCCAGCGGAAAGGGTTAACTCCTTTGCAGGTTTATAATTCGGCGGAGCAAATATTCTTATTAACTAAACACGATACAGAGCAGAAAATAAAACAAAAAAAACAGTAAGTTACGTAATATTTCTCTTTGTTCTTTCTTCAGATGCGGTTTCAAATGACTGTAAAAATACTGAATACAACTGGAGAAAAAATAATTTTCACTTTAAACTAAACAAATCAAACTGCTTCGGAAAATTCACAATAGCAACCGCAACTCCAAGGCTAAATCTTAGATTGAAACTTAATCTATTGTTAAACAAACTTTTTGTTCTTCTCAGTTTGTCCACACCAGCTTAACTTAAATTGTAATTCATGTTTTTTTAATTAAATTTTGGGTGCACAATCTTATTTGCACATTCTTAAAACTTACAAAATCCATGACAAGTCTACAATGGATTAAATGGCTTTTAGCACAGAGAAGTGGGTGGAGTAAAACACTCATAACAGACACTTTCTTTTAAATACAGACTTTCAGGCAAAAGGAATACTGTAACTTCCCAAACACTCACAGATGCTTTGTAAAAAGACATCAAAATTCACACTGTCAACAAATAAAAACCTATAGAATAGCAGAAAAGAGACATGATCTTCCCTTTCTCCTTAATCCCATCGAAGTTATTTTATCCTTTCTCCCATGAGCCAATTTTCAATTTCTGATGTTTTCTACTGAATCTCCTTCTGGATTGATTAATGCCACTGGGAACCTGGGAGAGTAGGGTGGGTGTCTCCCGAACCACCGGGGCATGCGCGGGGGTGATTGAGTTGAGTTTGCGACAGTCAATAGTCATCCGATATTCACCCGGTTTTCTAACCGGCCAAATTGGGGAGCTGGTCGTGAACGTGCCTTTGCGAACAACACCCTGCTTTAGCTCCAAGGGATGGGACCCTTGTATAGTTTTCTGGATTGAATTGTCAAAGCCCAATAAATGTTGGGGCACGCCCTTTGTAGGGTCGGGGTGGGGATCGTGAATGTTCGTGGAGAAGGAGCTGGAGTTAACTAACATTAATTGTTGACGGGATCCAGAATCAACACTATGGACGAGCGGTCTCCCACCACCACCATATCGGAGACGGGAAGTCATCTCTCCCTGAGAGGCCTGCAGGACTCATAGGGGAGGTGGAAGGTCTGCCGTTTGCTCGGGTTGTTGATGCACCGCGGCAGCCGGTCGGGCTCCCTGACCGATGGTCAAGGCCCCTAATGCGGCTTCCATCCTTTCCGTTCGTCGGGGCCTGCCTGTCTGGGGTGTTGTGACCGTTGCTGCATTGACGGGCATAGTGGCCTAGATGGTTGCAGAGATAGCAGCGCACCGAAGCACTTTTACTTGGAGTTCTAGATGGCCTTGACTTTTGGTTAGGCAGCGGGCCCTCAAAGGCCGCCACTACAACCTTGGCAGGTGTCCTAGGGATATTGCCACGGGGTCTGATCTCAAGCAGTCCTGGAGTGGACGCGTATTTGGTCCCACTCGGTGTCTTTAGAGAAATAAATGTCCAGCGTGTTAAGGAACAGCGGTTGGAGGCCGTTCAAAAAGCGTGTTTTGAAGCCCGGGTAGTTGAAGTAATTCCCTCCACTGCTCCTGATGCGCTGGAAAATGTCATGGAGTTTATGCGCGAAGAATTCGGGCTTTCAGTAGGGCCCTGTTTGATGTTAGCTAGGAGCTGGTGGAAATCAAAGCCCTCCTCCTTTAGTTTGGCATAGTTCTAACTCAGTCTCATCTAATGTGCCCTCCTCCCCCTCAGGATGTCCAGGTCCATTTCTTGATTTAATCCTGAGGAACATGCGTCCAGGAGCACCTGTTTGAGGTCGGCCACTTCTAGATCTGGATGGGGAATTATAACAATCCTCCGATGCCTGGTTGATGTAGTAGTTTCTGCCTCGCTACTAATGGAGGTCGACGAGGGTGCCTCGCCTTCCAGGTCTCGTACAGCCTGGCGTTTGGTCTCGCGTGCTGTCTTACCTCGGGTGACCACACACACTGGTATCGTCTCCTCGGCCTCGCCATCCTTGTAAGGTGGGGGGTGGAGCAGAGGTAACATATGGAACAGGGGGAGCACAGGGAGTAGGGTCCTCAACTATGTTGACCCAGCAAGGGCCGGGATCCGTTCGTTTTGTCTGGGAGACAGCAGCCGCCACTGCCCGGTGTTGGCCGATTTGTGCCTGTAGATGTTGGATTTTTGCTAAGCACGGGCCATGGTCTGCTTCGGGGGAGGCAGTGGTTTGGCGCCGGTTTAATTCCCTTAACGCTCCCCTTGCATCCTCTAACTCCTCACTCAATCTGGTGTTTTCTGCCTGTAGTTCCATATTCTGTTTGAGTATTTGATCTAGTTTATTTTGTGTACAATGCATTTTGACATGAATCTTTTGCTTCCAGCGCAACTGATTGTGAAGGGCAGAAACATTCTCTCGCCATCCACTGCTTCCCACATCTGGCTTACTAAATATTTTACCCATTTGGTCTCCCTATTTAACTGGGCAGCGCACAAGTGTGCCCCGTAAGCTAGCCTGTCTCGACCTCTCTTTATTTCAAGTTTGCTTTTCTGAACATCCTGAGAGATTTTATCAAGGATGTAGTCATTGTCTCCGTTACTGTCTTCTAAGATTTTTAGGAGGTCCGCTGCTGTGGACGTGCCGACGTTTTCTGTCAGGCTGTCTACTAGCTGTTCCCGGTGATATGCCAATGCCATTGTATCTCTGCTTTTACCCTTACACCAATCTCCCCCTCTACCTTCTTTCATGGAGTCTTTTTCTCAGTCTTAAACAACGATCACGCGCGACCAGGTCCCTCCGGTCTACAAACTTACAACTCCCAACTCTGTGATCCCACTTCTGACACCACTGTAAGATTTGCATCACAGGACACACACAGATTACCCAAAGGGTCTTAGGAGTTGTGAGGCTTTTTATTAAAGAATGGCAGTTTAAGTTAAGTACAACACGCAATCAAGGTAGACATAGTAGACATACGGCCGTGACAAGCAATTGGAATTGATCCTGATCAGACAGACGGCTGGAGTGCGCGAACAGCTCTTCCCATCCCTTCACCATCCGTGCTAAAAGCTCTTTAGATATCTCTTTTACTCTCTGTTTAGGGGTGTGCCTAGGGTAGATTATCAAAGATACAGTCAACAACCTTTATAGCACACAAACAGCAACCAGCTAGTCTGGACACAAGGTCACCGCCACGGTGCAGAATGTTATAACATCCGCAGGGAACCAAGAACATAAGCAAATTCCTAGCGTCAATCCAGTTATTCAAACAACAGTCTGAAGAGACATTTTTGTCTTAAGTTATTTCTTCCAATTCATGATTTCTTACAGTAGGCTGTGGACACAGAGCCAGAGTACATAGAGTCATACAGTCATAGTGTCATAACGACACAGAAGGAGGCCATTCGGCCCAGCGAGTCCGAGCCTGCTCCCTGTAGAGCAATCCAGTCAGTCCCATTCCCCCGCTCTATCCCCGTAGCCATGCAAGTTTATTTCCCTCAAGTACCTCTCCAGTCTCCCCTTGAAAACATTGAGTGTGACCGCTTCCACCACTTCCGTCGGCAGCGAATTCCGGTTCAGCACCACTCGCTGCGTAAAAACGTCTTTCCTCACATCCCCCCTGTATCTCTTGCCCAAAACCTTGAATCTGTGTCCCCTAGTCCTTGTACCATCAACTAGTGGGAACAGCCTTTCCCCGCCTAGCCTATTCAAATCCGTCATAATCTTGTACATCTCTATCAAATCACCGCTCAACTGCCTTTGCTCTAATGAAAACAAATCCAGCTTCTCCAAACTGGCCTTGTAGCTACGATCCCCCATCCCCAGAACCATTCTGGTAAATCTCCTCTGCAGCCTCTCAAGGGCATTCACATCCTTCCTAAAGTGTGGCGACCAGAACTGGACGTAATACTCCAGCTGTGGCCTAACCAGCACTTTATAAAGGTTCAGCATAACTTCTCTACTTTTGTACACAATACCTCTATTTCTGAAACCCAAGATCCCATATGCCTTGCTAACGACTCTCTCCAAATTTCCGGCCACCTTCAGGGACCTATGCACACTAACTCCCAGGTCCCTCTGTTCCTGCACACTCTTTAAAACTGTGCCACACAGTCTATACTGTCTCTCCCTGTTTTTTCTGCCAAAATACATCACCTCACACTTCCTTGTTTTAAATTCCATTGCCACTTGTCTGCCCATTCTGCTAGCCTTTCTATGTCCTTTTGCAGTCGATTGGTTTCATCATCACTGTTTGCCACACCCCCAAGTTTGGTGTCATCGGCAAATTTAGAAATTCTACTTTGTAGTCCAATATCCAGGTCATTCATACATATCAAAAAAAGCAGTGGCCCCAGCACTGCCATTGGTGAACACCACTGTCTACCATCCTCCAGCCTGAAAAACAGCCATTAACTACAACTCGCTGTTTTCTGACCTAACCCAATTGCTTATCCAAGCTGCCACTGACCCACCTATTCTATGAGCCTCAACTTTATTAAGCAGCCTTCTATGTGGTACTTTGTGAAAAGCTTTCCGAAAATCCATGTAGACAACATCCATTGCATTCCCTTCATCAATCCTCTCTGTTACTTCATCAAACAATTCAATTAAATTAGTCAAATACGATCTGCCTTTTAAAAATACGTGTTGGCTCTCCTTAATTAGCTTAAACCTCTCCAATTGCCCGTTAATTTTTTCCTTGATTATTGTTTCTAAAACTTTACCCATCACTGATGTTAAACTGACCGCCCTGTAGTTACTAGGATTGTCCTTACACCCTTTCTTGAACAATGGTGTCACATTTGCCACTTTCCAATCCTCAGGCACCTCCCCTGCATCTAGGGAAGTTTGAAAAATTATGGAAAGCTCTTCCGCTATCTCCTCCCCCAATTCCCTTAGCAACCTGGGAGGCAAGCCATCTGGACCAGGCGACTTGACCACTCGCAGCATACCCAGCCTTTGCAGTACATCGTGTCTATCATGTCATGCCTTCCATTGCTTCTACCTTTTCCACTTCTACCGATATTTTGTCAGCATCCACCTCCTTAGTAAACACCGATACAAAGTACTCATTGAGTAATCTAGCCTTGCCCTGCGCCTCTAAACATATATCTCCTCCTTTGTCACTAATAGGCCCACCCCGCCTCTTACGACCCGCTTACTGTTTACATGCCCGTAGAATATTTTTGGGTTCTCTTTTATGTTAACTGCCATTCTACTCTCATATTCTCTCTTTGCCAATCTTATTTTCATCTTCACATTCCCTCTCAACTTATTCTATTTGCTCTGGTTATCCCTCAAAGAATTCACCTGACATGCATCATACACCCTCTTTTTTTGTTTCATCATCTTCTCTATCTCCCTCGGCATCCAAGGAGCCCTTGCTTTGTTTCACTTACCCTTCCCTCTTGTCGGAATGTACGTAGCCTATACTTGGAACATCGCCTCCTTAAAGGTCACACATTGTTCCGTTACAGTTTTTCCTGTCAGTCTTTGGTTCCATTTTACCCTGGCTAGATCCTTTTGCATCCCATTAAAGTTAGCCCTGTTCCAGGTTAGGGAACAATCCATTCTAGATTGTTCCTTGCTTGTCTCCATTGCCACTCTAAATCTTATGATACGATGATCACTCGTACCCAAGTGTTCTCCAATAGACACTTGGGCGACCTGGTCCGCCTCATTCCCCAGCATCAGATCCAGCAATGCCTCATTCCTAGTTGGGCCAAGAGCATATTGGTCAAGGAAATTCTCCTGAACACATTTCCGAAATTCCTCCCCCTCCTTTCCCTTTACCCTAGCATTATACCAAAATTAGTTTATTAATTATCGACACCCGTTCTGTTGTAAATGTATTTAAATCTTTTTTCATCACTTTTTCCAATGTAATTTCCACACGGCTAATCGCCCTGGTAAATAATGAGGCAAAGCAACTTTTCAATATTGCTTCCATTTCACTGGCATTAACTACAAGTTTAACTTATGCATTCCTCAGTGGTCCTATTTCGATTCTGATTGTTATTTTCTTACTTATGTGTCTGTAGAATGCTTTACTAATTATTTTTATATTCCTTGATAATTCAATTTCATTGTTCCGCTTTGCGTTCTGAATTGTTTATTTTATTTATTTCATAACCTGTTCGTGTTCCATTTGGTCAACTTTTCCTATGTTTTCTATGTATTTCCTGCCCGCCTTTTATTTTAGTTTTAATTTTGCCCTGATGACGAGGCCGTAGCTCACACTGTGTCCTTCACTCCCACGGATCACAGGGTGTGAGAGTCAAAGGAATTATAGTGAAGGAGAATAAAAAGGTGCTGTTCTGCATTGTTCCTCTTTGCCTTCTTAATTGTTTTATTTTACTTATATTTCTAACGTCTTCGTGCTCCCTATTCTCATCCTCCCTTTCGGTTTCTATGTATTTCCTGTACGCCTTTTGCTTTGGTTTTAAATTTGCCCTAATGACGAGGCCGTAGCTCACTCTTGAAGCCTTCACCCCCACCTCCCACAGATCAGAGGGCGTAAGAGTCACAGGAAGTAAATTGAAGAAGACTAGAAAGGTGTTGGCCTTCCTTTACAACAGGAACCCTTTGGATGCTCGGAGCTGGAGGCCTTCTGCCTGCTGTAGGTTTCTCTGGCCTTCAGCAGTGGCTGGAATTCTGCTCCCACTGACAGGTGCGAGCAGCTGCCAAGGGGCTCATCCGCACTGTGGGATCATGGGGTATTCTAAAGACATGAAGCCACAAATCCGGTCAGATTCAG
This sequence comes from Squalus acanthias, assembly GCA_030390025.1. NCBI lineage: Eukaryota > Metazoa > Chordata > Chondrichthyes > Squaliformes > Squalidae > Squalus > Squalus acanthias. The sequence goes on along the minus strand of CM059449.1, from coordinate 36,160,214 downwards.
GTCAAGTGCAGCGCACATCAAGTGCATTAGAAGCTGACTAGCACATTGGGACAGGGCGCCTCTATCTTTTACACAATAACTAGTGCAAACAAGCATTTGTGCACTGTGTATTACTCTGTGAATGTTACTGGATGTCATGTAAACCGTGTGATACACCAGCTCTGCAGACAACAACATTAAACACTTGTAATTATATTCTCTATCTTTCTATTACCCATATGACAATGTGACAGATTTGATGAAATAAAATCGTTACCTTGGAATAGAATGCACCAGTGCTTTGGAAGTGGAGATTTAGTAATATTTTGAATCTAAAAAAGCAGTCATATTCTAGCTTATTAAATTTCTGAATATCGGTGGGAAATGTTACTAAAATAATGTATTCCCAGTTCAGTGTTTCAGTGCAGCAGTTGCCTAATCTGTTTGTTCAATGACTGTAACTAATGTCATTAATTCTCTACACTTGAGATTTCTCTCTGATATAAAGCAAGGTTTGTCTGAATATGTTTGATCCGTGTGTCATCATACCGACGGCCAACGGTACCTCTCAGTGTAAATGGAGCGGCCAATAATTGTTCAGATATCAGCAATTTTCTATCCTATTCTGGCAGTGGTTGGTGTCCCTGGTAAGTCACTAAGAACAGTTAGTATTAACTTTTCGTACTGTTAACTGTATTACTGTTCTTGCTGCCTGTCTAATGATGCCATTTGGTTGTTTTGATGTGTTTGATGTTCTGTCATTAGTTTCAGATATCAGTTAAATGAGGAACTTGATCCCATATTCCAGCATGTTTTAAATATAATCACCAGACAGATAACAGGACTTTTTCTGAAGTTCCAACATTTACAATTGTATCGGTTTTATTCTCAGTCATAAAAATAACGCAGATAATTGCCTCCCGTCTCCCAGCACTGGGCAGGAGTAGCCGATCGAAACTGCACAGTTGCTTTCTAGCACTGGAATCGCCAGGATTTGCTGCCCAGACAGTTTAAAAGGTTTGCGGGCAGCACAGGGCAGACCCATGGCCTTGGCGAGCGTGGCCTGGACTGTCGGAGAAGACAATCGGAGGCCTGCCTGCAGGTTTCTGACAACGGGGATCAGGACCTTCTGGCTACCGATCTCTACCGGCAGCCTGGGGTTCCCGCTTAGACTCCAGGATGCTGGCGAGAGTGCAGACTAACTCTGGAAGCTTAGCTTACAATCTTCTGTAGGTCCACCCTGTCCCAGAGACTTGGATCAGCAGGAGTCCGGGGCAGATCGTGATGCCAATGTTTTGCCCTCAAGCCATTCCCTCCACTCCCGCCGCCCCGTGTTGTGTCACAGAGCATGAGGTACACCAGGGCAATGATACCGGGACTAGAAAGTCCATTCCGCCTCATCACCATCAGAGACATGGTCTTGTACCGACTGTATGCTCAGGTCATGCTCCCTGCCACATCCCTAGGAGGCATTAATGGTCCAGGAACGATGTGGAACACGTCCCTGTGCAGAAATATCATTCTTGGGTGGGTGAAGAGGTACGGATTTGGAAAATCATGGATGCAATTGGTCTTCCCAAGGGACACAAAAAGACTCAGTGCGTAGAAATTCTTCTTAGGCGATAGTACAATGCTGATCTAATCCAATCGGCCGCCTGAGTGAAGCCGAATATCGGACGTGGCGTATAATTGGCAGCCGTTCGATGCCGACCATTTTGCGCTACTACCGAAGTTAAAATTCCCACCCGATAGTAAATCGCTGACCATGTGTTAGCGCCCATTTTGCGCTAACGACCAAGTCGAATTTCACCTCCATATTGCTGAGTTGCATTTACCAGGGTAGACAAGAAACAAGTTACTAAACTGATCCTACTTTGTGTGGATAATTACACCCTTTGGCCCAGACGGCTCCTGTCTCTGGCCCCATGAGATACCCTTTAAACACCTGTTACTAGGAACATCTTAAGTATTATAAATATATTTTTCCATGTTACAAGGAGCCAGTGAACCTTCCATGGGCTAACGCTTCTTTGCAATAGTTCACGGCCGTTATAAATCATCTACTTGTCAAGCAGGTGATTAAAATATGTTATGTTCTATTGTAATATGCGTGTTTCCAATAATTACTTTGCATTGGTATTTTACGAACACACATCCAGTATGTCCAGACATCCATGTGCAAAATGCTTTAATGTGATTAATTTCAGCTGTTCGTAACTGGCTGCGAGTCCGGTGTGAACTACTTTCTTTCCACATTGTGCCTTAATACAACGAGGCACAGAGACACCTGACCAACATTATTACGCACAGGGCTTGTACCGGGCAACACCTTTCGAATGAATTCCATTTGTTTCCTCACCCACTGCGTGAAGCTTCACATTGTGATTCCTATTATTACACAACTGGAAGCTACAATGTATCCCTCAGGTTATTTGTAATTAATACGCCAGGTCTGTGTGTGTGGTGCACATTCTCATTAAAATAATTTACAGTAAAGCCGCAGGGTCTGTAATATGGATGTTGCTCTAGATTGTTTGTATTTTCTACAATTTTATGTGAAGCGATATTTGTAACAAACAGATATAGAATGAATAAAGTTTGGGAAATCACTGATCAATTACAGCACGTTTTGTGTCTTGCAGGGTATATATTTATGTGTCTGGATAAAGAATTGTTTTGCTCTCGAATGATCCACTTGATTAACATACAGACAGAACGGCGTGCGTGAAATCAAGAACAATCGGCAAAAAATTTTATTCATTTTTGAAGAATGATAATCCCTTTGTTGTGAGAATCGCTCATTTTCCCTTTTCTCCTCTTTTTTGCAGCTAATTTAGTGACAATTGTGATTCTCTCCCGTGGAAATTGCGGCCTCTCAAAATGCATAACTTGCTACCTGGTTGCCATGGCAGTGGCGGATCTACTGTTCATCATTGTTAATGTGATACTTTTTGAGATTAATAATATTCATTTCACAAATTCTTTCCTGAACTACACTCCTGTCTGCAGTCTTAGCCTTGCCCTGTGTTTTGCTACCATGGATTGTTCCGTCTGGTTAACAGTCTCTTTCACTTTTGATCGATTTGTGGCCATTTGTTACCAAAAGCTGAGAATCAAATATTGCGCCGAAAAAACTGCGGCTGTCGTTATAGCAACAGTGTGTGTGCTATTCTTTGTAGAAAACATTCCAATATACTTTATATTTGAACGTCGGGAACTAATTGACAACGAACCGTGGTTCTGTATAGTAAAATCAAGCTTCTATACTTCACCCGTGTGGACGGCATTCTACTGGTTTGACAATGTTTTAACCCCATTCGCCCCATTTGTTTTGATTTTGTTGTTCAATTCTTTGACCATCAGGCACATTCTAGTGACCAGTAGAGTCAGGAGGGGACTCAGGGGCAATAACAATACTGAGAATCACAAAGATTCAGAGATGGAGAGTCGGACAAAATCCATAATTTTACTGCTCGCCATCTCAGGTAGTTTTATCCTGTTATGGTTGGTAATTTTTGCATATGATATATGCGTACAAATTATAGATATTGAGTTCATGTTCGCAGCTTCCAATAATCCTCTCACCATCATGCAAGAAACTGGGTATATGCTTCAGAGTTTGAGTTCCTGCACAAACACATTTATTTATGCAATAGCGCAGAATAAATTCAGAGGGCAGTTGATGAATGTGATTAAGTGCCCCTTTGATCTAGTTATTAAACTAGTGAAAAGATTGAAATAAATTATCTCAATTCTACCTTACTCAGCTTCAGGTTATCCAGCAAATATCATCTTATACTGTCTAATATTTATAGTTGTGTGACATTTTAACATACATGTCTATCTATCTATCTATCTATCTATCTATCTATCTATCTATCTATCTATCTATCTATCTATCTATATATATATATATATATATATAAGCTTTGTGCTCCCAGCTTTTCGAAACTTGATGAAAACAGGAATTGTAAGTTTTAGTTACGAGGACTTGACCAACGGGGTAGATATTCATTATAATTGATAAGGTTAAGCACATATCTGTTTAATTTGTTCAAGATTACGGATGTCTTGATGAAATAAATGACGGAATAATTAACACTGTTTGGTAACTGGGGGACATCAAATTTAGATCATCAGCAAATGGTCGAAAGGAAAGCTTCTGCATATCTGTCTATGTGTATAGTTTCAAAGTTTGAGAATGCGCTCAGAAATAAATAGAACAGCATTTAAAAGCGAAGTATATATATATTTGATAAAAAGTAAGATTTTGGGAAAAAGACGGAGGAATGGAAATAAGTCGATACTTGTTTCAGAGAGTCAGTGCAGGTTAGCTTTGGAAAACCTGGTTTGGTAGGACACTGATTTGGGAATGCGTAGCTTTCGGAGGGCAGGAGTTTATGTAATGAGAGTTGGGAGATTATTAGAGAAGAAACGAGGATTACATTCAGGTGGCCAAGGAAAGGAAATAGTTGAAGGAGTTATTGAAGGGGACGTGATAGAGTGGGAAGTGGGGGTGGGAATGTGATAGTGCGAAAGGGCTGTCTACACTATCAAAATCCTTCGTAATTTTGAATACCTCCATTAAATTTCACCTTAACCTTCTCTGCTCGAAGGAGAACAATCCCAGTCTCTAGTCTCCACATAACTGAAATCCCTCATCCTTGATACTATTTTAGTAAGTCTCCTCTGTACCCTCTCCAAGGCCTTGACATCCTTCTCTCAGAATTGGACACAATAATCCATCATATCAAAATTTGAATTGGTAATTGGAAGTCAGTCCTCTGCGAGTGAGCTTTGCAAACCGTTAGACATCAAAGACAAAGGGAACTTGACGAAACCTTGTGAAACACACTGCACATTATGTACATCAGTGAACATCCAAAGAACATAAGAACATAAGAACATAAGAAATAGGAGCAGGAGTAGGCCAATCGGCCCCTCAAGCCTGCTCCGCCATTCAATAAGATCATGGCTGATCTGATCCTAACCGCCAATCTACTATCTATCACAGAACCATATCCTGCATCTAACAGAATTGCACACACGAAATAGGAGCAGAATCAGGCTACACGGTCCCTGGGCCCGCTCCACTACCCACAGGGCCATGACCGATCCTAACCTAGACTCATGTCCAAATTCCTGCCCGCTCCCCGTAACCCTTAATGCCCTTTACTTCTAGGAAACTGTCTATTTCTGTTTTAAATTTATTTAATGATGTAGCTTCTACAGCTTTTTGTGGCAGCATATTCCATGGACCTACCACCCTCTGAGTGAAGTAGTTCCTCCTCATCTCAGTTTTGAAAGAGCAGCCCCTTATTCTAAGACTATGTCCCCTAGTTCTAGTCTCACCCGTCATCGGGAACATCCTCCCCGCATCCACCCGATCCAACCCCTTCACAATCTTATATGTTTCAATAAGATCGCCTCTCATTCTTCTGAACTCCAATGAGTAGAGTCCCAATCTACCCAACCTCTCCTCATATGACCACCCCCTCATCCCCGGGATTAACCGAGTGAACCTTTTTTGCACTGCCTCGAAAGCAAGGATGTCTTTCCTTAAGTAAGGACACCAAAACTGTATGCAGTATTCCAGGTGCGGTCTCACCAATACCTTGTACAACTGAAGCAATACCTCCCTATTTTAATATTCTATCCCCCTAGCAATGAAAGCCAACATTCCATTTGCCTTCTTAATCACTTGCTGCACCTGCATACTAACCTTTTGAGTTTCGTGCACCAGGACCCCCAGATCCCTTTGCACTTCAGTACTCTCCAGTTTCTTGCCATTAAGATAATAAATTGCTCTAGGATTTTTCCTGCCAAAGTGCATCACCTCACACTTTCCAGTGTTGTATTCCATCTGCCAAATCTCTGCCCACTTACTTAGCCTGTCTATGTCCCCTTGCAGGTTTTTTATGTCCTCCTCACTCACTACTTTCCCTCCCATCTTTGTATCATCTGCAAATTTTGATATGTTACACTTGGTCCCTTCGTCCAAATCGTTAATATAGATTGTAAAGAGTTGGGGACCCAGCACTGACCCCTGTGGAACACCACTAGTTACTGATTGCCAGTCTGAGAATGAACCATTTATCCCAACTCTTTGCTTTCTGTTAGATAGCCAATCCTCCAACCATGCCAGAATATTACCCCCAATCCCGTGATTTTTTACCTTAAGCAATAATCTTTTGTGTGGCACCTTGTCAAATGCCTTTTGGAAGTCTAAATACACTACGTCCACTGGTTCCCCTTTATCCACTCTATATGTTACTTCCTCAAAGAGATTTCAATGATTGTGCAGAATGCCCCTGATGCAATATCCCGGCTACGGGACTGAAGCAAAAGCCAACCACACGTTTTTTTTTCGTTTATGGGATGTGGGCGTCGCTGGCAAGACCAGCATTTATTGCCCATCCATAACTGCCCTTGAGAAGGTGGTGGTGAGCCGCCTTCTTGAGCCGCTGCAGTCCGTGTGGGGAAGGTACTCCCACAGTGCTGTTAGGTAGGGAGTTCAAGGATTTTGATCCAGCGACGATGAAGGATCGATGATATACTTCTAAGTGAGGATGGTGTGTGAATTGCAGGGGAACTTGGAGGTGGTAGTGTACCCATGCGCCTGCTGCCATTGTCCTATAGGTTAAAGAGGTCGCGGGATTGGGAGGTGCTGCCGAAGAAGCCTTGGCGAGTTTCTGCCGTGCATCTTGTAGATGTTACACACTACAGCTCCAGTACGCCGGTGGTGGAGTGAGTGAATGTTTAAGGTGGTGGATGGGGTGCCAATTAAGCGGGCTGCTTTGTCTTGGATGCTGTTGAGCTCCTTGAGTGTTGTTGGAGCTGCGCTCATCCAGGCAAGTGGAGAGTATTCCATCACACTCCTTACTTGTGCCTTGTAGATGGTGAAAAGTCTTTGGGGAGTCAGGAGGTGAGACACTCGCCGCAGAATTCCTAGCCTCTGATCTGCTCTTGTTGCCACCGTATTTATGTGGCTGGTCCAGTTAAGTTTCTGGTCAATGGTGACCCCCAGGATGTTGATGGTTGGGGATTCGGCGATGGTAATACCGTTGAATGTCAAGGGCTGGTGGTTAGACTCTCGCTTGTTGGAGATAGTCATTGCCTGGCACTTGTGTGGTGCGAATGTTGCCTGCTAGTTATCAGCCCAAACCTGAACGTTGTCCAGTTCTTGTTGCATGCGGGCATGGATTGCTTCATTATCTGAGGAGTTGTGAATGCTACTGAACACTGTGCATTCATCAGCGAACATCCCCATGTCTGACCTTATGTCGCAGAAAAGGTCATTAATGAAGCAGCTGAAGATGGTTGGGCCTAGGACACTGCCCTGAGGAACTCCTGCAGCGATGTCCTGGGGCTGTGATGATTGACCTTCAACCACCACAACTATCTTCCTTTGTGCTCGGTATGGCTCCAGCCTGTGGAGAGTTTCCTTCGCCCCGATTCCCATTGACTTCAGTATTACTAGGGCTCCTTGATGCCATAGTCCGTCAAATGCTGCCTTGATGTCTAGGGCAGTCACTCGCACCTTACCTCTGGAATTCAGCTGCTTTGTCTATGTTTGGACCAAGGCTGTAATGAGTTCTGGAGCCGAGTGGTCTGGACGGAAACAAACTGGGCATCAGTGAGCAGGTTATTGGTGAGTATGTGCCGCTTGATAGCACCGTCGATGACACCTTCCATCATTTTGCTGATGATTGAGAGTAGATTGATGGGGCGGTAATTCGCCAGATAGGATTTGTCCTGCTTTTTGTGGACAGGACATACCTGGGCAGTTTTACACATTTTCGGATAGATGCCAGTGTTGTAGCAGTACTAGAACAGCTTGGCTAAAGGCGCGGCTAGTTCTGGAGCACAAATCTTCAGCACGATAGCAGGGATGTTGGTGCCATCCATACCCTTTGCTGTATCCAGTGCGCTCAGTCGTTTCTTGCTTTCACGTGGAGTGAATCGAATTGGCTGAAGACTGGCTTCTGCGATGGTGGGGACCTAAGGAGCAGGCCATTGTGGATCTTCCACTCGTCACTTCTGCCTGAAGATTGTTGCAAACGCTTCAGCCTTGTCTTTTGCACTCACCTGCTGGGCTCCACCATCATTGAGATGGTGATATTCATGGAGCCTCATCCTCCCGTTAGTTTTTTAATGATCCACCGCCATTCACGACTGGATGTGGCAGGACTGCAGAGCCTTGATCTGATCCGTTGATTGTGGGATCACTTAGCCCTGTCTATAGCATGCTGCTTCTACTTTTTAGCATGCATGTTGTGCTGTGTTGCAGCTTCTCCAGGTTGGCACCTCATTGTTAGGTACGCCTGTTGCTGCTCCTGGCATGCTCTTCTACACTCCTTATTGAACCAGAGTTGATCCCCTGGTTGATGATAATGGTAGAGTAAGGGAGGTGCCGAGCCATGAGGTTACTGATTGTGGTGGAATACAATTTTGCTGCTGCTGATTGCCCACAGCGCCTCATGGATGCTCAGTTTTAAGCTGCTGGATCGGTTCTGAACCCTTCCCATTTAGCACGGTGGTAGTGCCAAACAACACGATGGACGGTGTCCTCAGTGTGAAGACGGGACATCGTCTCCACAATGACTATGTGGTGGTCACTGCTACCAATACTGGCATAAGCAGATGCATCTGCGACAGGTAGATTGGTGATGATGAGGTCAGGTAGGTTTTTCCCTCGTGTTGGTTTTCTCACCACCTGCCGCAGGCCCAGACTTGCAGCTATGTCCTTCAGGACTCGGCCAGCTCGGTCAGTATTGGTGCTTACGAGCCACTTTTGTGATGGACATTCAAGACCCTCACCCAGATACTTTCTGTGTCCTTGCTACTCTCAGTGTTTCTTCCAAGTGGTGTTCAACATGGAGGATTACTGATTCATCAGCTAAAGGAGGGTAGTAGATGATAATCAGCATACGGTTTCCTTGTCCATACTTGACCTGAAGCCATGAGACTTCATGGGGTCCGGAATCAATGTTGTGGACTCCCAGGGCCACTCCTTCCCGACTGTATACCACTGTGCCGCCACCCCTGGTGGGTCAGTCCTGCCGGTGGGACATGACATGCCCAGGGATGCTGATGGAGGAGTTTGGGACATTGATATGAAATGCGAACACACAATTGCAAAATGTTGAAGACATTTTATTATTGTATCATTAAACAAATTAAACAAACAGACTTTCATTTATAGGACACCTGTGTCGTGTATCTGAGTAACTGTTTAAATGACTTTGATGAAAGTACTTTTGAAGGGAAGTGTTATTTTTCAGAGTAACATGGCAGCAAATTCACCCAGAGTCACGTCCTACAGGTAGCAATGAGGTATTTATGAACCTATTTAAAGAATCATATGATCATAGAATGATACAGCACAGAAGGAAGCCATTTGGCCCATCGCACCTGTGCCGGCTCTTTGACAGTGCCATCCATTTACTCCCATTCCCCTGCTCTGTCCCCTTAACCCTGTAGTTTTTTTTTACCTTCAAGTATTAATACAATTCCCTTTTGAAAGTTAATATTGATTCTACTTCCACCACCCTTTCAGGCAATGCTTCCAGATAACAACAACTGGCTGCTTAAAAAGAACATTTCCTCGTGTCGTCTCTAGTTCTTTTGCCTATCATCGTAAATCAGTGTCTTCTGGTTAACGACCTTACTGTCACTGCAAACAGATTCTCCTTACTTACTCTATCAAAACCGTTCATGATTTTGAACATCTCCATCAAATATTCTCTCAATCTACTTTGCTCTTAGGAGAACCCCAACTTCAAACCAAATAGTTTGTATCATTGGACCCTCAACTACATCATCCCATCCCAATGCTACAATATTTGTTTAATTAATACTGACAAACCTCTCCTTTTCATCGTTCCCTATCTTTCCTGAATTGTTTATAGCCAGGAATATTGAGGTCCCATCCCTCCCCTTCTTTGAGCCAGGTCTCTGTTATTGCCACTACAGCATAGTCCCATGTGGCGACTTGATCCAGCAGCTCACCAACCTATTAACCACGCTACGTTCATTTACGCACCTGCACTCCAAACACAACTTAGACTGCCTTGCATGTTTCCGCTATCTGATTCTTCATATTTCTGGACTATTCTATAGTCTAGTAATTTTGTGTCTCCCATCCCTCTATGGCCTTGATTTTCCTCTCAAACTTTCATCCTGATACCCATCGAACTGCCAAATTAGTTTACACCCTCCCCCACAGCACTGGTTAAAAGCCCCGCGAGGAGATTGGTACCAGCTCCGTTGAGGTGCAACCAGTTAGAATCATACAATCATAAAATGGTTACAGCACAGAAGGAGGCCATTCGGTCCGTCGAGACCGTACCGACTCTCTGCAAGAGCACTTCAGCTAGTCCCACTCCCCGCAGTTTCCCCTTGTCCCTGCATTATTTTTCCTTCAGGTACATATCCAATTCACTTTTGAAAGCCACGATTGAATCTGCCGCCACCACTCTTCCAGGCAGTTCATTCCAGATCCTAACCACTCGCTGCCTAAAAAAGCTTTTCCTCATGTCGCCTTTGGTTTTTCTGCCAATCACCTTAAATCTGTGTCCTCTGTTTCTCGACCCTTTCGCCAATGGGAAAAGTTTATCTCTATCTACTCTGTCTAGAACCCTCATGATTTTTAATATCTCTATCAAATCTCCTCTCAAAACCATCTCTGCTCTAAGGAGAACAACACCATCTTCTCCAGTCCATCCATGTAACTCAAATCCCTCACCCCTGGAACCATTCTTGTAAATCTTTTCTGCACCCTCTCTAAGTCATTCACATCCTTCCTAAAGTGTGGTGCCCAGAATTGGACGCAATACTCCATTTGGGGACGATCCAGTGTTTTATAAAATTTCCTCATAACTTCCTCACTTTTGTACACCAGGCCCCTGTTTATGAAGCCCAGGATCCCGTATACTTTTTTAATCGCTTTCTCAACCTGCCCTGCCAACCTCAACGATTTGTGCACACATACCCCCAGGTCTCTCTGTTCATGCACCCACTTTAGAATTGTACTCTTTAGTTTATATTGCCTCTCTTCATTCTTCCTACCAAAATATATCACTTCGCACTTTTCTGCGTTAAATTTCATCTGCCATATGTCCGCCCATTCCACCAGCCAGTCTATGTCCTCTTGAAGTCTATCACTATCCTCCTCACTGTTCACTCTATTTAAAAGTTTTGTGCCAACTGCAAATTTTGAAATTGCGCCCTGTGCACCCAAGTATAAGTTATTATATATATCAAGAAAAGCAGTGGTCCTAGAACCACCCCTGGGGAACAACACTCTATAGCTTCCTCCAGTCCGATAAACAACCATTCACCACTACTCTGTTATCTGTCACTTAACTAATTTCGTATCCATGCTGCCACTGTCTCTTTCACTACATGGGATTCAGCTTTGCTGGCAAGCCTATTATGTGGCACTTTATCAAACGCCTTTTGAGGGTCCATGTCCACCACATCAACCACATTACCCTCATCAACCATTTCTGTTACCTCAAAAAACTCAATCAGTTTAGTTAAACACGATTTGCCTTTAACAAATCCGTGCTGGCTTTGCTTAATTAGTCTACACTTGTCCAAGTGACTGTTAATTTTGTCCCGGATTATCGTTTCTAAAGGCTTCACCATTACTCTGGTTAAACTGACTGGCCTGTATTCGCTAGGTTTATCCTTACACACTTTTTTGAACAAGTGTATAACATTTGCAATTCCCCAGTCCTCTGGCACCACCCCCGTATCTAAGGAGAATTGGAAAATTATGGCCAGTACCTCTGCAAGTTCCAGCTTAACTTCCCTCAGCATCCGAGGATGCATCCCATCCGGTCCTGGTGACGTATCTACTTTAACTACAGCCAGTCTTTCTAGTGCCTCCTCTCTATCAATTTTTATGCCATCCAGTATCTCAACTACCTCCTCTTTCACTAAGTCTTTGGCAGCATCTTCTTCCTTGTTAAAGACAAATGCAAGTACACATTTAGTGCCTCAGCCATGCCCTCTACCTCCATGAGTAGGTCTGCTTTGTGGTCCCTAATCGGACTCACCCCTCCTCTTACTACCCGTTTGCTATTTATATGCCAATAGAAGTCTTTTGGATTCCCCTTCGTGTTAGCTGACAATCTATTCTCATATTCTCTCTTTTCCCCTCTCATTGCCTTTTTCACTTCCCCTCTGAACTTTCTATATTCAGCCTGGTTCTCACTTGCATTCTCAACCTGACATCTGCCATACGCCCCTTTTTCTGCTTCATCTTACTCACTATGGCTTTCATCATCCAGTTCGTGTTGATCAGAACCCTCCTGCCACAGAACTGGTCCCAATGTCCCAGGATTCTGAAGTCCTCCATCATGTACCATGTCTTCAGCAACGTGTTAACCTGTTTTATCCCACTATTCCTATACTCACCAGCGCGTGGCACTGGGAGTAATTCAGATATTACTGACTTTGAGGTCCTGCTTTTTAGCTTCCTCCCTAGCTCCTGAAACGCTGTCTGTTGGACCTCAGCCCTTTTCCTTTCTATGTCATTGGTTTCCACAACATCTGGCTGTTCCTCACTCTTCCTTAAAATGTTCTTTAACCTCTCAGTCGTGTCCTTTACCTGGAACCATAGAGGCAACACAAAGTGCTAGACTCACATTGGCGATTACAGAAACGTCTGTCTGCCCCACTGACTATTGAATTCCCTATAACCACAGCATTCCTACACTTCACTGTGGCCCCTGCCTCCACCCCAGCCCCAACCCCCGGCTGTGCAATCCTTTGCCACACGGTGCCACTAATGCACTGCTTCGAGTAGTCATCAGCCTCACCAGTACAGTTAAAAAAGATTAGTCAGATAGCGTCACACTCCTGGAGGATTCCTGCACTGCCTGCAAATTCCTACCCTGCTGGATGGCTACCTAATGGAACATATGATCCAGGACATTGTCGGTCTCCGCGATGCGCTGCAGTGATTCCAGCTGTGCAATATCTTGGTGTTGATTATTTGATGATTTTTTGCCAGGTCACTGGGAGAACTCTGGGTCCTTTTTGATTACGGCTTTTGGGTCTGTAACCTATCGCCAAACAATCAGACAGCGGCTCTGTATTACATGCCATCCAGATAAGGTCGTGTCTATTTGTAACACCAAAGTTCTGATTGGTCTCCTTGGATGACAAGATCTGATTTTTGATTGGTCCCCTTGGAGGACAAAACACACCCATAAGTTTCTCTGGAAAGTGTAATTCGAGCCATTCTGAATGCCGACTCCAGACAGAACAGAGCTCACTTGGAACAAACAGGGTTCACCCTTGTGGGTAAAGACCTCCTCCCACCCCCCAAACAAGTTCCTGTCACCAACGCCCAAAGTCCTGATCTCCAACCCCCCGCGCCCAAGTTCCTGACCACCCCGCTCCCCCCGCCATTCCATAGATGGGGCATTGTGTGTGGGTCACGAATTATTAACAGATTTATTGGGTATGAAGTATATAGTGACAGTGACATGACTTCCGGATTTCGGCCAGTCCAATGATGTCACTTGCCGCGCACCCACTGAGCTTTCCGAGAAATCAACAAGGTCAAGGGGGAGGAAAGGGAGAATATGGTGCGGGCGCAAAGGGGGTGGTGTTGGAAGAACGTGATCCATCTTATCATCTAGATCACGGTCTCGATCCCATTCCCCCACCCCCTTTTGACCTGGATAACATTCTACCCCATCCCCATTTTTCTCTCCTTGTACTTTACCCCATTCTCCGAGTTACTGACCTCTTCTCCCCTCCGATCCTCCCTCTGCCCTCCGCTCTCTCTCTCCCTCCACTCTCTCCCCTCCTATTCCATCCCTCTCCCTTGTGATTAACTCCCTCTTTCCCCGCTCCGATTGCTATCCTCTCTCCCCCCTCAATACTCTTTCTCTTCACCCTCCAATTCCCTCTCAATCCCCCTCCAACTCCCTCTCTCATTCCAACCTCCGATTCTCTATCAATTCTGCTCCGATTCCCTCTCTCTCTCCTCCGATTCCCTCCCACGCTCCCCCTCCGATTCACCCTCAATCCAACCTCCGATTCTCTCTCAATTCCGCTCCGATTCCCTCTCTCTCCCCCTCGGATTCCGTCCCACTCTCCCGCTCCAATTCCCTCCCAGTCTCTCCCTCCGATTCCCTCTCCAGCTTGCCCTCCGATTCTCTCTCTCACTCCACTCAGAATCCCTCTGTCTACCTCCGATTCCCTCTCCCTCACCCTTCTGATTCCCTGTCTCTCCCTCCTCCGATTCCCACCCACGCTCCTCCTCCGATTCCCCCTCATTCCAACCTCCGATTCCCTTTATCTCTCCACCCCCCGATTCGCTCTCTCTCTCTCTCCGCCTTCCAATCCCTCTCTCTCTCTCCCTCTCCGAAACACTCTCTCTGCCCTTTGATTCCCTCCCTGACTTCCCATCCAATTCCCTGTCTCTTCCCCCCCAATTCCCTCTTTCTTTCCATTCCGATTCCCTCAATCACCCTCCGAAGCCCTCTCTTCCTCTACCGATTCCCTATCACTTCCTCTCCAATTCCCTCTCTTCCCCCTCCAATTCCCTCCCACTCTCCCCCTTCCGATTACCTTTCTCTGCGCCCTCCGACTCCCTGTCTCTCCCCCCTGCGATTCCCTCTATCTTCCCCCTCCGAATCACCCCGTCTCTTCCCCGTCCACATCCCTCTCTCTCACCCCTCCGATTCCATCTGTCCCGCCTCCGTCCCTCTCAATCCCCCGTCCGATTCCCTCTTTCGCCCCTCCTACTTCCTCCCTGGCTTCCCCCTCCAATTCCCTCTCTCTTTCCCCTCTAATTACATTACTCCCCCTCCGAAATCTTCTCTCTCCCTGCGATTTCCTCTCTCTCCTATTGTGATTCCCTCTCTCCTCCCCCTCCAGATCTATCTCTCTTCCCTCAGATTCCCTCCCTCGCTTTCCCATCTGATTCCCTCCCTCTACACACTCCGATTCCCTTTTTCTCCCCTCCGATTTCCTCTCTCCCCCTTCCGATTCCCTCTCTCTCCCCTGCTATTCCCTCTCTCACCCCTCCGGTTCCCTCTCTCTCCCCCTACCATTCCCTCTCTCTCCCCAGCCGGTTCCCTCACTCTTCCCCTCCTATTCCCTCTATTTCTCTCCTCCGATTCCCTTTCTTTCTCTCCAACCCCGATTTGCTCTCTCTCTCTCCCCCCGTCCAAATTACTCTCTCTTCCCTCGGTTTCCCTCTCTCTCCCGCCTCCGATTCACTCTCTCTCTCTCCAAACCAATTCTCTTTCTCACCCTCCGATTTCCTCTTTCTCCCCTACGATTCCCTCCCTAGCTTCCCCCTCCAAATCCCTCTCTTCCCCCTCCGATTCCCTCTTTCTCCACCCTCTGATTCCGTCTCTCCCACTCCGTTCACTCTTTTTCTCCATCCAAATCCCTCTCTCATGCCCACCCTAATTTTCTCTCTCTCCCTTGTGATTACCTCTCTCTCACCCCTCCGATTCCTTCACTGTCCCCACTCCCAGTCTCCTCTACCAGCAGCGATTCCCATTATCTCCCCCTCCGATTCCCTCTTTCTGCCCTCCAACTTCCTCCCTCTCTACCCCGTCCAATTCCCTTTCACTCCCCTCCAATTTCGTCTCTATCCCCTACGTTCCCTCTTTCAACCCTCCAAATCCCTCTCCCTTCCCTCCGATTCCCTCCCTCACTTCCGCGTCTGATTCCCTCTCTCTGCCCCCTCTGATTCCCTTTCGCTCCCCCCTCCGATTCCCTCTCTTTCCCCTCCGTTTTCCTCTCTCCCCCTCCGATTACCTCACTGCCCCCTCTGATTCCCTCTCTCTCCCCTGCAATACCCTCTTTCTCCTCCGATTCCCTCAGCCGTCTCCTCCAATTCCCTCTTTCTCTCTTCCGATTCCCTTTCTCTCTCTCTACCCCCGATTCGCTCTCTCTCTCTCCTCCTCCGAGTCATTCTCTCTCTGCTCGGTTTCCCCCTCTCTCCCCCCCCCATCGATTCCCTTTCTCTAAACCCTCCGATTTCCTCTCTCCCCCCACCGATTCCCTCTCTCTCCCACCTCCGATTCCCTCACTCTTCCCTCCAATACCCTCTCTGTCTCTCC
Source organism: Squalus acanthias (assembly GCA_030390025.1). Lineage (NCBI taxonomy): Eukaryota > Metazoa > Chordata > Chondrichthyes > Squaliformes > Squalidae > Squalus > Squalus acanthias. The sequence goes on along the minus strand of CM059449.1, from coordinate 36,144,132 downwards.
ACTGATTCCTTCTCTCTCTCTCCACCCCCGATTCGATCTCTCTCTCTACTCCTTCGTATTACCCTCTCTCTCCTCGTCTTCCCTCTCTCTCCCGCGTCCGATTCACTCTCGCAATCCCCAAACCGATTCTCTCTCCCCATTTGATTCCGTCTTTCTCTCGGCCGATTCCCTCCCTGTCTTCACACTCCTAGTCCCTTTCTCTTTCCCTCCGATTCCCTCACTCCCCCTTCGAATCCCTTTCTTCCCCCTCCGAATCCCTCCCTCTCTCCCCCGTCCGATTACCTCTATCTCCCCCCTCCGTCACACTTTCTCCCCTCCAATTCCCTATCTCCGCCTCCGTTTCCATCACTCTCCCCCCTGTGATTCCCTCTCTCTTCCCCCATCCGAATACCCCCGTCTCTCCCCCGTCCGATGTCCTCTCTCTCTCCTTCCGATTCCCACACTCTCCCCCTCCAATTCTATCTCTTTCTCTCCTCCGATTCTCATTCTCTCTCTCCACCCCCGATTCGCTCTCTTTCTCTCCCCATCCAAATCCCTCTCTCGCCCACTCCAATATTATCACTCTGCCCTGTGATTACCTCTCTCTCCCCCCTCCGAGTCCCTCTCTCTGCCCCCTCCGAGTCCCTCTCTCTCCCCCTTCCGATTCACACCGTCTCTTCCCCGTCCAAATTCCTTTCTCTATCCACTCCGATTCCGCCCCTACCCCCTCCGTTCCCTCCCTCTCCCACCTCCAAATCTCTCTCTCTTCCCTCCGATTCCCTCCCTCGCTTCCCCGTCTGATTCCCTCTCTCTACCCCCTCCGATTCCGTGGAGGCCCTTTTCCCGGGCAGGCAGATGACCTGTCAAGAGAAATCTTGACAGATCGCAATTGCCGGGGTTCAGCACAAGCAGTCCGCATGCCTGAAACCGGCAGATGCGAGGTCCGTACGGGGCTGTACACACCTCGTACGAACCCGTGGGGGTCGGAAAATCCGGCCCATTATGGGGCATAAGGAAATGGCAGAAACGTTAAACAAATATTTTGTATCTATCTTCAGAGTAGAAGACGCAAAAAGCATACCAAAATGGAGGGAACCAAAGGTCTAATGAGGGTGAGGAACTTAACGTAATTAATATAAGTAGACAAAAAGTACTAGAGAAATGAATTGGACTAAAAGCCAACAAATCCCATGGACCTGACGGCCTACATCCTAGGGTTCTAAAAGTGGTGGCTAAGGAGATAGTGGATGCATTGGTTTTGAACTTCCAAAATTCCCTAGATTCTAGAATAGTCCTAGTGGATTGTAAGTTCGCAAATATAACACGGTTATTCAACAAAGGAGGGATAAAAAAATAGAGAACTACCTGCCAGTTAGCCTGACATCAATCTTCGGGAAATTGCTGGAATCCATTGTTAAGAACGTGGTAACAGGTCACTTAGAAAATCTTAACATGATTAGGCAGAGTCAACATGGTTTTATGAAAGGGAAATCGTGTTTGACAAATTTTTTAGTGGTTTTTTGAAGATGTAAATAGCAGGTTAGATAAAGGGGAACCAGTGGTTGTAGTTTATTTGGATTTCCAAAATGCATTCGCTAAGGTGCCACATAAAAGGTTATTACACAAGATTAGGGCTCATGGGGTTGGGGTAATATAATAGCTTGGTTAGAGGATTGGTTAACGGACAGTAATCAGACAGCACGAATAAACGGATCTTTTGCAGGTTGACATGCTGTAACTAGTGAGGTACCGTAAGGATCAGTGTTGGGGCCTCAGCTATTTACAATCAATATTAGTGACCTAGATGAAGCGACCAAGTGTAATGTATCCGAGCTGATACAAAGCTAGGTGGGACAGTAAACTGTGAGGATATCACAAAGAGTCTGCAAAGGGATATAGATAGACTAAGTGAGTGGGCAGTAAGGTGGCAGATGGAGTATAATGTAGGGAAATATGAGGTTATTCACTTTGGTAGGAAGAATAGAAAAACAGAATATTTTTTAAATGGTGAGAACATTTCAAATTTTGGTGTTCAGAGAGATTTGGGTGTCCCCGCAAGAAACACAGAAAGCTAGCATGCAGGTACAGCAAGCAATAAGGAAGGCGTATGGCATGTTGGCCTTTTTTGCAAGGGGGTTGGAGTATAAGAGTAAGGAAGACTTGCTATAATTATACAGGGTCTTGGTGAGACCACACCTGGCGTACTGTGGCCAGCTTTGGTCTCCTTATCTAAGGAAGGATATACTTGCATTGGAGGTGGTGCAACGAAGGTTCACTTGATTGATTCCTGGGATGAGAGCTCTGTTCTATGATGAGAGATTGTGCAGAATGGGCCTATACTCTGTGGAGATTAGAAGAATGAGAGCTGATCTCATTGAAACATACACGATTCTGAAGGGGATTGACAGGGTAGATGCTGAGAAGTTGTTTCCCCTGGATGGAGTGTCTAGGATAAGGGGAAGGCCTTTATTACCGAGATGAGGAGGAATTTCTTCACACAGAGGGTTGAGAATCTTTGGAATTTTATGCCGGAGAGGGCTGTGAATGCTGAGTCTTTGAGTATATGCAAGGCTGAGATAGATAGATTTTTGAACTCTAGGGAATTCAAGGGATTTGGAGATCGGGCAGGAAAGTGAAGTTGAGGTCGATGATAAGCCATGATCTAATTGAATGGCGGAACGGGATCGAGGGGCCGTATGACCTACTCCTGCTCTTATTTTTTATGTTCTTCTGTTCTTATCACCCAGGTACGTCACTGAAACCACAGACATTCCAGTCCACAGCCCCTCACCCAACCAGGTTTCTGCTTCTCCCACTTTGACCCAGCCGCCCTGGTGTGGGAGAGTCCAAGGAGAGTCTGTCTTTGAGCAGAGGGCTGGAGCCATATGCAGAGCCCTAAATGTTTCATTTTTGTGTCAGTGTGCTTCCTTCCCCCAGGCAACTCTAGTAATAATTCACGTTTGTGGTAAAACATGTATAAAATGCAATATCTCACAACTTCTGTATTTGGCTCTTTCTTTGTTTAATTCTGCACATACACAAACTGGACATAGATTTTTGATAATCAGTTTCTCGCATTTCCCCAACTGCTGGAGTGAGTGAGGCGGCGACAGCAGCAGCGTTCAGAGCGCCTGTCCCGCCCCGCTCTCTCCAATATCCCACTCCCAGAGTAAGTGAGGTGATGACAAGCAGCAGCAGTCAGGCCACCTGTCCCACCTGTACCGCCCCACTCTCTCCAATCACCCGCTACTGGAGTGAGTGAGGCGGCGACAGCAGCAACTTTCAGGTCACCTGCCCTATCTCGCTCTCTCCAACAACCCACTCCCGGAGTGAGTGAGGCGATGACAGCAGTAGCATTCAGGCTGCCTGTCCCACCTGTACCGCCCCGCTCTCTCCAATCACCCTCTGGCAGAGTGAGTGAGGCAGCGACAGCAGCAAGATTCAGGCCGCCTATCTTACCTGTACCGCCCGCTCTCTCCAATCACCCGCTGCTGGTGGAAAGCAGTGAATGCAGCGAACTAGGGGGCATAGACTTAGGATAAGGGGTCGACCATTTAAGACTGAAATGAGGAGCAATTTCTTTACTCAGAAGGTTGTGAATCTTTAGAGTTCCCTACACCAAAGGGCTGTGGATGCTGAGTCGTAGATTATATTCAAGGCTGAGGTAGATATGTGAAGGAATAAGCCATATAACCTATTCAGAAAAATACAGTATCCTATGAAGGAGTTCTGACCTTATTAAATCATGACAAACTGGGATTGGAAATTTAGAAATCTAACTATGAAATAGCTATGAAAGCATTCTGGCTTTTGAGATAAGACAGTTGTTGACCCTGAATAAATAACCTTATTGATACAGAAGATGCATGGCTCCGACAAGCTGCCTTTTGTGGACAAAACAATGGTTCACCCTAGATAAGGTGTTCTAAATTAAACTTCGTAATGATGGCACGTAAGATAAGGATCATCTGCCCTCATAAAGATGACATAAAATAAGGAACACCTGCCGTTCACACCGTTTGTATATGGTGACCCTAGAACACCTGGAGATGAGACAAGATTCTGCCTGATGTGGCAGTAAGAATTGCAGAGTTCGGCAGAAAGATAAATAGAGATAATTAACTTGCACCAGCAGAAAACCTTAAAGGAAATACCACTGGAAAAGGGTATAAATATTGAAATTTCAAATGGAATATCAGACTCGCTTTAATCAGGCAAAGCGATATTCGACTTCAGAGGCGGCTCTGCAGTCTACCACTCTTTGTACCTCGGGGATCAAAGGTATTTGATATTGATAGATATCCTGTATAAGATAACTTTAAGAATTGTAATATTGTAGTAAAGTAAAGATTTAAAAGTAAGAATCTCTGTTAAAAAGATCGTATGTTTTCTCTTTTTAGAATTGTTAATGTTGCGATTGACTGATTCACCAACTGTAAATTGCATGTCGGTTCTTTTAATAAATCTCTATATATTTTTAGAATTGTCTGACAAGTCTTTTGTATTAAAAACTCGCGAACTCAATCTCTGTACGCACTTTGGTGAAGAGTTGCAGAATTCTGAGGGAGTTTTCCGGACCCTAATAATTTCTGGGACATTACACTCCAGCTAAACTTATTAAAAGCGCTATCTGGAGGATGGTAACATTCTCGGGTTGTTCCTTTACTTTAGGGAGAGATAGCCCGGACCTTTAGACCCAATTAAGCGTCTTTAGGTTTCGGCTACCTCAAACTTTAGCTGAAAGTGAACGTCTGAGAAATACACCTGATCCGGGGTAGCCCTAAAGGGGCTAGGACTAGTAAATATCCCTTCAGGTAAAGTGTTATACTCTAGGGGAATCAAGGGATATGGTGGTCAGGTGGGAAATTTGTGTTGAGTTCGAAAATCAGCCATGATCTTATTGAATTTCAGAGCAGGCTCAAAGGGCTGTTTGGCCTAATCCAGCTGCTAATTATTATTTTATTCTGTTCTTAAGTATTAACGACACCCACAACTTTTGTGTCACTAGAAATTTTGAAATTGTACTGCCGGTTACCGAGTCTAAATCGTTACTTTAAACTATAAGCAGCATTGGTCCCGGGACAGATCCCTGTGGAACACCACTTCCTACATTTTGCCAGTCTGAGTAGCTACACTTAACCCCTCCTTTCTGTTTTTTGTTTCATAGGCAGCTTGCTATCCATTGTGCTATCTGTCCCCTGACTCCACATGCTCTGCCTTAGTCAGGAGTCTACTATTATGTACCTTATAAACGTCGTTTTGAAAATCCAAACAAATTTAATCTACCACACTATGTTTCTTGATTCTTTCTGTTAGTGATAGGGTCAGATGAAGAGGGGTAGGCTGAAGCCCTGATGGAGCGTAAACTTAGATCAGCTAGTCCGAATTGCCTTTTTCTGTGCTTTAGACTTGATGTCTCTGCCCTGCAACATTGGCTAGAAAGACACTCAGTTGTATCAAACCAATGCATAAAAGGAATAAAAAGTGTAAAACCTGAGCCAAAACTCGGCTGCGACCTCGGCAAAGGGACAACCAGCACAATCAATCCTGCAAAGTCCTACTCACTGACATCTGGTGAAAGATGTCAAATTTGGAAGAGCTGTCCCACAGACTAGTCAAGTAACAGCCAGACAGAATCATACTCACACACCTGTCAGTCATCATCAGTACTCCAACAATTGTTGAACACCACCTTGTCAGTGGATAAATCCCCAGCACTTTCTTTCTTTCTTTCTTTCTTTCTTTCTTTCTTTCTTTCTTTCTTTCTTTCTTCTTTCTTTCTTTCTTTCTTTCTTTCTTTCTTTCTTTCTTTCTTCCCTCCCGGTTTGGGGTGCTGATGATTTTAGGCCCCTAACGGTTTTACTGGGGACAAGGTCATGAGAGTTGGGGTGAGGGAGTCATGGAGAAGATCCACAGCTGACAATTATGTGTGAATGGAAGTCCAAACCCTCGGCTGTCGGGAGTTTCAAAGTGTGATTGCAGGTAACTTATGAACAGTTTTTTTCATAGGCGACCGACGTTGGGTTGGAAGGGGGAGCGTGCTGTGGGTGATGCATGCTCGGAGTTTATTGGGTATAAACATGAAATAGCATGAAGCACTAGAAATACACCATCAATTCCACCCAGGTTGTATGTATGTGTGTTTACATAGAAGTAAGAAGACCTTACTGCACAGAAACAGGTCATTCGTTCCAACGGGTCTCTGCTGGTGTTTCTGCGCCACGCAAGCCTCCAACGATTCTATTTACATCCACTTGCATGTGTGTGTGTTCCAATTTATGTATTTGTGTTTACAAGAATGTATATGTGTGTATTTATAGATGTGTGTTTTTTGCGTCTGTTTATAGGTGTGTGTAGGTGTCTGTGTACACGTCTGAGTGTGTGTGTCTTTGTTTGTACACATATTCTGTATGTACGTCCGTGCATGTGTGTGTGCTCTTGAATATGTGTTCACATGTGTGTATGTGTGTGTATGTACGTCTGTGTGTGTGCTTATATGTATGCTTGTTTAGATATATATTTGTGTATATGTGTTTGTTTGTGAGTATGTGTGTGTAATGTATTTATGTTTGTGTGCATGCATGTAAAGTATGTGTGTATATATGTTTGTGTGTGTGCTTAAACGTGTGTGCTTTTGTCTGTACATATATCTATGTGTAATGTATTTGTCTGTGTGTTTATGTGAATGTGTGTGTCGTGTATGTATCTGTATCTAAGAGTGTGTATGTCTTTTTACGTGAATGCTCGTGTACATATGTCTGTGTGTATCTTGTGTGCAGGTGTGTGTGTGTGCACTCTTGCTGCAGGAGGGATGTTGGAAGCTGTATACTGGGAGTCGAGAGGCTGAACAATGAAGATATGATGATGTGGAGATGCCGGTGTTGGACTGGGGTGAACAAATGTGAGAAGTCGCACAACACCAGGTTATATTCCAACAGTTTTATTTGAAATCACAAGCTTTCGGAGCGCTGCTCCTTCGTCAGGTGAAGTGAAGAGATGTATATAGGCACAGCATATATAGTCAGAGAACACTGCCAGATGATTACAATTAATCTTTCTAACTGCCCTTTATCACACCTCGGCAGAGAGATAATCACGGCAATCAAAGGTGTCGATGGTGTCTAACAGGTCAGTCAGGAAAACATTACATCAAAGACAATGAGGTGGGGTCACAAGGGGTCAAATGTGGCAGATGCTGGTGTCTGTATGGAAAACAAAAAACTTATTTTGCTGGAAATCACAGCAGGTCCGGCCGCATCTGTGTAGAGAGAACAAGCCAACGACGACTCGAGTCTGGATGTCTCTACTTCAGGTGGGGTTACATGTAGCGTGACAGGAACCCAAGATCCCGGTTGAGGCCGTCCTCATGGGTGCTGAACTTGGCTATCAGTTTCTGCTCGACGATTTTGCATTGTCGTGTGTCTCGAAGGCCGCCTTGGAGAACGCTTACCCGAAGATCGGAGGCTGAATGTCCTCGACTGCTGAAGTGTTCCCCAACTGGGAGGGAATACCCCTGCCTGGCGATTGTTGTGCGGTGTCCGTTCATACGTTGTCGCAGTGTCTACATGGTCTCGCCATGCGAAATGAAGATATGAGACATGCGGGATTCATTTTGGACTTTTTCATACAACGGCAGCAATGTGAAGCAAGTGTATGGTCCATTGGATCCAAATCATCTCTCCACTCTCATCGTCTAACCCTTCCTTCCCAACATCTAACCGCAGTTCAAATTGTCCCTGTATTCTGTCTATAAATGACGCTGTCTGGGAGATTCTGGCAGCACTTGGTCATTCTCTGTGTGCGCGGCAGAGCCGGGCACGCCCCCTTAGTCCGATTGACAGGTTCGGCTCGCTCACTTCAACCCCGCTCCCACAATGTGTTTGACAGCCCCGCCCCCACACTGTCTGATTAACAGCCCCGCCCCCACACTGTCCGATTGACAGCCCCGCTCCCACACTGTCTGATTGACAGCCCCGCTCCCACATTGTCTGATTGACAGCCCCGCTCCCACACTGTCTGATCAACAGCCCCGCTCCCACATTGTCTGATTGACAGCCCCGCTCCCACACTGTCTGATCAACAGCCCCGCCCCCACACTGTCTCATTGACAGCCCCGCCCCCACACTCCCTGATTGACAGCCCCACACCCACACTGTCTGATTGACAGCCCCGCTCCCTCACTGTCTGATTGACAGCCCCGCTCACACACTGTCTGATTGACAGTCCCGCTCTCACACTGTCTGATTGACAGCCGCGCTCCCACACTGTCTGATTGACAGCCCCACACCCACACTGTCTGAGTGACAGCCCCGCTCCCACACTGCCTGATTCACAGCCCCGCTCCCACACTGTCTCATTGACAGTCCCGCTCTCACACTGTCTGATTGACAGCCGCGCTCCCACACTGTCTGATTGACAGCCCCACACCCACACTGTCTGAGTGACAGCCGCGCTCCCACACTGTCTGATTGACAGCCCCGCTCCCACACTGTCTGATTGACATCCCCGCTCCCACACTGTCTGATTGACAGCCCCGCTCCCACACTGCCTGATTCACAGCCCCGCTCCCACACTGTCTGATTGACATCCCCGCTCCCACACTGTCTGATTGACAGCCCCGCTCCCACACTGTCCGATTGACAGCCCCGCTCCCACACTGTCTGATTGACAGCCCCGCTCCCACACTGTCTGATTGACAGCCCCGCTCACTCACTGTCTGATTGACAGCCCCGCTCCCACACTGTCTGATTGACAGCCCCGCTCACTCACTGTCTGATTGACAGCCCCGCTCCCACACTGTCTGATTGACAGCCCCGCTCACACACTGTCTGATTGACAGCCCCGCTCCCACACTGTCCGATTGACAGCCCCGCTCCCACACTGTCTGATTGACAGCCCCGCTCACTCACTGTCTGATTGACAGCCCCGCTCCCACACTGCCTGATTGACAGCCCCGCTCACTCACTGTCTGATTGACAGCCCCGCTCCCACACTGTCTGATTGACAGCCCCACACCCACAATGTCTGATTGACAGCCCCGCTCCCACACTGTCTGATTGACAGCCCCGCTCCCACACTGTCCGATTGACAGCCCCACACCCACAATGTCTGATTGACAGCCCCGCTCCCACACTGCCTGATTGACAGCCCCGCTCCCACACTGTCTGATTGAAAGCCCCGCTCCCACAATGTCTGATTGACAGCCCCGCTCCCACACTGTCCGATTGACAGCCCCGCTCCCACACTGCCTGATTGACAGCCCCGCATCCACACTGTCTGATTGACAGGCCCACACCCACACTGTGTGATTGACAGCCCCGATCCCACAGTGCCTGATTGACAGCCCCGCATCCACTCTGTCCGATTGACAGCCCCGCTCCCACACTGCCTGATTGACAGCCCCGCATCCACACTGCCTGATTGACAGCCCCGCATCCACACTGTCTGATTGACAGCCCCGCTCTCACACTGTCTGATTGACGCCCCGCTCCCACACTGTCTGATTGACAGCCCCAGTTCTGATGAAAGGTCATCGACCTGAAACGTCAACTCTCTTTCTCTCTCTACGGATGCTGCCTGGCCTGCTGAGTTTTTCCAGCGTTTTCTGTTGTTATTTCGGATTTCCAGCATCTGCAGTATTTTGCTATCGTATTAGTGTTTGGTTCACTGCCACCTCTCTTCTTGGAATGCCTACCTTGAAGAAGTTCTGCTCTTCTCTTCGACGGGATTTCCGTTTGGCTCTTCAACCTTGTTTAAATCTATTTGATTTCCAGCTCTTCCCAGTTCTGATGAAAGGTCATCGACCTGAAACGTCAACTCTCTTTCTCTCTCTACGGATGCTGCCTGGCCTGCTGAGTTTTTCCAGCGTTTTCTGTTGTTATTCCGCTCTCACACTGTCTGATTGACAGCCCCGCTCCCACACTGTCTGATTGACAGCCCCGCTCCCACACTGTCTGATTGACAGCCCCGCTCCCACACTGTCTGATTGACAGCCCCGCATCCACACTGTCTGATCAACAGCCCCGCTCCCACACTGCCTGATTGACAGCCCCGCATCCACACTGTCTGATTGACAGCCCCGCTCCCACACTGTCTGATTGACAGCCCCGCTCCCACACTGTCTGATTGACAGCCCCGCTCCCACACTGTCTGATTGACAGCCCCGCTCCCACACTGTCTGATTGACAGCCCCGCATCCACACTGTCTGATCAACAGCCCCGCTCCCACACTGCCTGATTGACAGCCCCGCTCCCACACTGTCTGATTGACAGCCCCGCTCCCACACTGTCTGATTTACAGCACCGCTCTCACACTGTCTGATTGACAGCCCCGCTCCCACACTGTCTGATTGACAGCCCCGCTCCCACATTGTCTGATTGACAGCTTGGCTTCCTCACTCCTGATCTGGGCCATTTCCTTTTCAGTTAAATTTCAATCTTCCACCGAAATTCATTGCAAACCGATTAATAAATAAACATTTTTTTAAAATTCGATGGAAGATGAGAGGCTCTGAAATTTGGAAAGTCTCCTGTTCCAGATGGAATCTATCCGAGGCTGCTTATAGAAGCAAAAGTAGACCTAACAGAGGCATTGTTCACATTCTATCAATCATCATTGGATACAGGATTAGTGCCAGAGGACTGGAGGGTCGCAAATGTTATACCACTATTCAAGAAAGGGGAGAGGGATAAATCAGAAACTACATGCGAGTCAGCCTAACATCTGTGGTGGGGAAGTTATTGGAAACCATTAACAGGGACAGATATACTTTCGTTTGGAAAGGAATGGGCTACTCAAGGAGAACCAGAATGGATTTGTTCAAGTTAAATCGTGTCTGATTAATTTGATTGAATGTTTTAATTAATTATATGAAAAGGATGAACAACATAGTGTAGTAGACGTTCTCTATATGGACGTTCAGAAGTCGTTTGACAAAGTGCCACACAGGAGGCTTATTAAGAAAATGTAAGGCCATGAAATTAAAGGGAACGTGGCGGGATAGATGAGAAATTGGCTCAGTGATGTGAAGCAAATGTTAGTGGTGTATGGACGTTGTTCAGACTGGGTGGTGGTTTGCAGTGGTGTTCCCCAAGGGTCGGTTCTGTGTCCATTAATCTTTTCAATGTTTGTAAACGTCCGAGACACGGGTGTACGGACCAGCATTATAAAGTTTGCAGCTGATACAAAAGTTGTCAAAGTAATAGATAGTCATGAGGATAGTTGTAGAATTCAGCGTGACACAGACAGGATGGTGAAATGGGCAGAGGGTGTTCAGAGGTTACCTGCCCTTGCGTTTCCAAACTGTCTGTTGTTCATATATAGAGACAAGATTAAGATTTGCCTTTCGCCCACATTTGCTCTACCACTAAAAATCCTAAAAGTTAGCGATGCTGGGACACATTGAACATTTAAATAATCTTAGAAAATTCTAACTAAGGATAAATAATGTTTCCGTTATGGGCGATGAACTCATATGCCAATTGTTACATGACAGCCTCATCCTGTAAACCCAAGACTGAGCAAATAATTGCTTAACGAGCTGTTCAGAGTGGCCAGCGACAGATAAAGAGCTTTCATAATTTAATAATTTGATCAGAATCTCAGTCTGTAAAATCACGTTATTTAGCATCAATTACTGTTATTCAGTTCATACTCCGGCTCCTGGAAATTCTCATCTTGACCTGGTTAATGTTGATGAATCCCTTGCTTCTCTACAATGCAGCCAACCTGCCTGGAAGCTGTTGTGCTGATTCCGTATTGGTGTTGCTGTGTCCAGCAGCCCAGGTTGTTTCCCCAATAAGGGCTCCCCAGAGGTGAAATTTTAGACCATGATCCAATAGTAGATTTAGCTGCAATGGCGCTGGCAGCTCCACTTTTCACAATCCTCTAAATCAGGTTTTCTATTCACATTTTACTTCCAAATAATATTAAGTCACAACATCCATCGAGAAACGGATCACCCTTCCCCAGAGGTGACTAAAGCCCTGACTCACAAATCTTCCGCTTGCAGCCCTTTCACACTGATCAACAATTTCAAATCTGATGGGGCGATATGGAAATAGATTTTCAACTTCCTACCTGGATGAAACATTTATCCCTGCTGTTTATAGAAATCGCCCAATATTCTTTGCTCTGTTTTATGTCAGGGCAGCAGGTTGAGAATAAGGGGGTGAACATGGCCTTCGGCAGTTGTGCAAAATAGACGATAACAAATTGCCACCCTATTTTATAACCCACCAAAGTTGCTTCTCCATTGAAGTCAAAGGACAAGACAGGGTATAAAACGGACGGCCAATGTTTTATTGTCCATTTTGTGCTAATGTCAAATTGACAATCGGGTGGTTTCTACAACGGGTGGCCGATCCGCAATGGTAGTTATCTATCGGGTTGGCAAGTTAAAATCTGCCCACTGTTCCCTCCACTGTTCGCCTATCACCTTTTAGTACCAGGAACTGTTTGCTTTGTGTTCCATCTGCTGAACTTATGACAATGAGTAACCTTAAAATCGGCGTTTTCTGATCTGCTGAGCTGCAGTGTAGATCTGACGGGTTGTCAACTAATCTGCTGGGTTACTGAAATACCTGCCATTCCCCGAGTAGGAACTCTCTTCCTTTCTATTCCTCCTTTGCGTCTCAGGCATTTGCAAAGCCATCACTTGATCGAATTGTTCCTCGATTTTAACTCGCCCCATCTGGCAGAAAGCAGGGGAGGTGATGGGGAGTTAAAATGGCGCTGCCCAAATGCCCATTCTCTTCCCAACCAGACCTGGCGGTCTGAAATTTTAAAAGTCCAGCTTTTAGTAACCAAAATTAATATCATACTTTAGTAAAAGTTAGAATATATATATATACCGTGTAACCAAAATTAATATCATACTTTAGGTTAATGTTAAAATATGTATAACATAGCATCAATGTACAGGGTGGAGGTGGCAAATTAATCCATGCCCTGAGTTAAATGGTACACAGGTCTGTATTCATTAAACAAGACTGCAATGGTGGGAAATTAAACTGCAGAGTCAGCTGCAGAGTATAACTCGTGGGGAAAATTAGGGAGGATACCTACTCAGCAACGCAGGATAACACACATACAAGATAACATACATAAGGATTGAGTGACAATGTGGCCTGAGGTGGCCTTCGCTTGTTTGTGAAGCTACAACATGGCTGACCAGAAGACAAAATGGCTTACATCAAAGTCAGGTTGAACTAATTATACTTTCTGATGAAAGGTCATCGACCTGAAACGTTAACTCTCTTTCTCTCTCCACGGATGCTGCCTGGCCTGCTGAGTTTTTCCAGCGTTTTCTGTTGTTATTTCAGATTTCCAGCATCCGCAGTATTTTGCTATCGTAATTATACTATGCTTGCTTTGCAGAAGTACATGAGCAGGTCACAAGGTCAGAATCTGTGCTTTGAAGAGATTGTGACTCTCAGACTACACGAATAGATAAGAAAGAAGGCCACGATGATAGAGGGGTTGGGATAAGTCAATTAAGCAAAAACATGATTGACTGCAGAATGTGGGAAGAAAGCGTTAAAATGTCATGCGGTAGAAGTAATGGATATAATGGAATACTACACACCATGATGGATAAATTTGTATCCGCCCCTAGGGCAGGATGAGACTGATAAGGTTATGTATAAGAATGTAATTTACTAAGCTGTCGTTGGAGTCGGATCCAAGAGCGGTCTTGAAAGGTTCTCCCCAGGCCTGTGAATAAAGATCGTTTTGAACCATCACTCGAAGTCTGTCATCTGTACTGAAGCTAAGCGTTGACCTTGTATATCACTTGGTCCGCTGACTGCTTACATCACAGCTCAACAGGGTCCTCTTGGAATATGCAGATCTGGTCCAGCGACCTGCTTTATTTACCTGATGCCTTAGCGGGGAACAGTAATGGCTTCCCCGCTAGGCCAAACCTGCTGCGAACAGCAGTCAGGGCCAGAAGAGGCCCACAAAGATATGTTATTTTGTTAAAAAATCGGTTCCTTGTGTGCCAGAAAGAGCAGGAGTTCTCCTCTGAGCACCGGAAGGTAGGCTTGGATTTCACCCATCCTGCACTTCCGCCTCCCCTTACAGCGCTTTCGCTGCCTGGTTCCATCCATCCTCTTAACTTGTGCTGGGGCAGTTTCCCTAGGTCGCGATGGCAGCCTCCTACAGCCCGATTTCGGAAAGTCCACGACTGACATGCTCATGAGGCGCCGCAGTTACAATAGACCGAACCTGTTTGCTGCCATTCCCCGAACAAACGTAATTCGCCTGCGAGTTAAAATCGGAGGAGTTGCGATGTTGCACTTCTGCTCTGACCCAACCATTACTTTCGCTATTTTGTGTACACAGGATGAACAATTAGAGACCGATTTTGAGAGTAACACTGGAGATCACGTGGGATGTTCAGTACATTCCTCTGAATTTGATGAAAATGGAAAAATACCATGTTGTCAGGTCAGGCTAAACCTAATGGTTAGATTTCAATCACAGGCTGAATAATACATTGAAACCGTAAGATACAGTAAGGTAAAAATTTAAAAATAAAAAATATGATAATTTAGAAGGGGATAAATCCCACCCCCACCCACTCCCACGAGGGATAATTTCTTACAGTTTGATAACGAACAGCACTTTTGGTTGAAAAGATTTAATTCGTAGACATTGACCATGCGAGGTCATTGATGAAGCAGCTGAAGATGGTTGGGCCTAGGACACTGCCCTGAGGAACTCCTGCAGCGATGTCCTGGGGCTGTGATGATTGGCCACCAACAACCACAGCCATCTTACTTTGTGTTAGGTATGAATCCAGCCAGTGGAAAAGTAACCACCCCCGCCCCCTCCCCCACGATTCCCACTGACTTCAGTTTTACTAGGGCTCCTTGATGCCACACTCGGTCAAATGGTGCCTTGATGTCAAGGGCAGTCAGTCTCACCTCACCTCTGGAATTCAGCTACTTTGTCCATGTTTGGACCAAGGCTGTAATGAGGTCTGGAGCCCAGTGGTCCTGGCGGAACCCAATTGGGCATCAGTGAACAGGTTATTAATGAGTAAGTGCCGCTTGATAGCACTGTGGACGACACCTTCCATCACGTTGCTGATGATTGGGAGTAGACTGATGATGAGGTAATTGGCTGGGTTGCCTTTGTCCTGCTTTTTGTGGACAGGACATACCTGGACAGTTTTCCACAGTGTCGGATTAATGCCAGTGTTGTGGCTGTACTGGAACAGCTTGGCTAGAGGAGTGGTTAGTTCTGTAGCACAAGTCTTCAGCACAACAGTCGAAATGTTGTTGGGGCCCATAGCTTTTGCTGTATCGAGTGCGCTCAGCTGTTTCTTGATATCACGTGGAGTGAATCGAATTGGCTGCTGGAGACTGGCTTTTGTGAGGGTGGGAACCTCAGGAGGTGGCCGAGATGGATCATCCACTCGGCATGTCTGACTGACTTGATTGAATTATTTAATGAAGTTGGTGGATGAGTGTAGCTTGGTTGATGTTGTGCATATCGACTTTAAAAGGCTTTTTGTTCAAGTACCACATATGAGACGTGTTAGCAAAAATGAAGCCCATGGGATGAAAAGGGCAGTGGATGCGTAGATACGAATTTGGTTAAAGGACATAAAGCAGAGAGTTGGGTTAAGCGGTTGTTTTTTCAGACTGGACGCAGTTGTGCATCGGCCATGGATCGCTGTTGGGACCACTGTGCGTTTTGATATATACAAATGAGCCGTACTTGGATATACAGGGCATACTTTCAAAGTTTGCAGATGACACGAAACTCTAAAATGTTGTAAACGGTGAGGCGGATAGTAAGATACATTAGGAGGACATAGACAGTCTGGTGAAATAAGTAAACCAATGGCAGATTTAATTTAACGCAGAGAAGTGTGAAGTGATTCATTTTGTTCGGAAGAATGAGGAGAGACAAAATAAACTAAATGGTACAAATTTCATAGGCAGTGAAGGAACAGCGAGACCTGGAGCTGTACGAACATTAGTGTTTGAAGTTCAGCAGGTTGATAAAAAGGCAGACAGGACCCATGTTTCTTTAAATAGTGGCACAGAGCACTAAAGCAAGCAAGTTATGCTGAATCTTTATAAAACACTGGTTAGGCCTTAGCTGAGGTATTGTCACCTATTTTGAACCAAATGGGATTTTACAACAATCCGATAGCTTCATGGTTGCCATTACTGATAGTAGTAATTATTCCAGATTTATTTAATTAACTGAATTTAAATTCCCCAGCTGCTGTGGTGGGATTTGATCTTACATTGCTGGAACATTACGTCGAGGCCTATGCTGGATTACTAGCCCAGTGACATTACCACGCATTAAAGTATTGAAGAGTCGCAGCTAGTTCTCCCCCATAATCAGACATACAGAGTTTACTTTTCTTGCTTTACCTCACTCAGAGACTATAATAAACGGCCAGTGTTTACTCAGAAATGAAAGTGATTCTTGGGCCTGAGCAGCACATTGGACGGTGCCAAAGTCCATGGTATTTCTGTGAGGTGAAAGAGGATCCAGAGGGCAGGGTTAGAATCAGCTTCCACTTCAGTTTCACCCTGCTGAAGTAACACCAGAAGGTTTGGAAAGAATGACCATTTATAGAACGCTTCTCGCTACCTCAGCACTTCCATTCTTGTTGGTGGGACCGCACTGTGTCTAAATGTCGCGGTTCCCTACTTTAGGGCAACACGGTGGCATAGTGGTTAGCACTGGTGCCTCACAGCGCCAGGGACCCGGGTTCGAATCTGGCCTCGGGTGACTGTCTGTGTGGAGTTTGCACATTCTCCCCGTGTCTGCGTGGGTTTCCTCCGGGTGCTCCGGTTTCCTCCCACAGTCCAAAAATGTGCGGGTTAGGTTGATTTGGCTAAGGTAAATTGACCCTTATTGTTAGGGGGGGATTAAATATGTGGGGTTACGGGGTTTGGATGGGATATGTTAGGGGGAATTAAATATGTGGGGTTACGGGGATAGGGTGGGATATGTGTCGGTGCAGGCTCGATGGGGATTCTGTGTGAGAAAGCAGGGACAGGGTACTGGATTTGGATGATCAACCATGATCGTATTGAATGGTGGAGCAGGCTCGACGGGCCTACTCCTGCTCCTAGTTTCTATGTAGAACAATGGCGAAATTTCAAGAGGTTGTGAAGTGCTTTGAGATGTTCTGAGGTTGTAAAAGGTGCTATAAAAATGTAAGTTCTTTCTTTACTCTCCTTCAGGTGCTCCCTGTTTCCTATTTTGTTGACCAATTTTGTATCCAGTGCCAATCCTTGATTCCTCTGGATGTACTCCCGCAGTGCTGTTAGGGAGGGATGCCAGGATTTTAACCCAGCAACGATGAAGGATCAGCGATATATTTCCAAGTCAGGATGTTGTGTGACTTGGAGGGGGATGTGGAGGTGGTGGTGATCCCATGCACCTGCTCCCCTTGTCCTACTAGGCGATAGCGGTTGTAGGTTTGGGAGGTGCTGTTGAAGAAGCCTTGGTGAGTTGCTGCAGTGCATCTTGTCAATGGTACACACTGCAGCTACGATACGCCAGTGGTGGAGGGAGTGAATGTTTAAGGTGGTGGATGGGGTGTCAATCAAGCGGGCTGCTTTGTCCTGGATGGTGTCGAGCTTCTTGAGTGTTGTTGGAGCTGCACTCATCCAGGCAAGTGGATAGTATTCCATCAGACTCCTTACTTGTGCCTTGTAGATGGTGGAAAGGCTTTGGGGAGTCAGGAGCTGAAACGCTCGCCGCAGAATACCTAGCCTCTGACCTGCTCTTGTTGTATTTATGTGGCTAGTCCAGTTAAGTTTCTGGTCAATGGTGACCCCCAGGAGCAGCTGTCTCGTGGTCCCCCACGGCCAGAGAGCCGGCTTCCCAATGCAAAGAATTGTGCATACGTTGAGGTTTGAATGGGCCGTGCAGCCCGTTAAAGGGGCCATGAAGCCCAAAAAAGAAATTAGGGGGCACATCGGTTAGGTGGTCAGTCATTCACCACAAAATATCCAGCCTCTAACCTGCTCTTGTAGCCACAGTATTTATATGGCTGGTCCAGTTAAGTTTCTGGTAAATGGTAACCCCCAGGATGTTGATGGTGGGGGATTCAGCGATGGCAATCCGGTTGAATATCAAGGGGAGGTGGTTAGACTTTCTCTTGTTGGAGATGGTCACTGCCTGGCACTTGTGTGGTGCGAATGCCACTTACCACTTTTCAGCCCAAGCCTGAATGTTGTCCAGGTCTTGCTGCATGTGGGCACAGACTGCTTCATTATCTGAAGAGTTGTGAATGGCACCGAACATTGTGCAATCATCAGCGAACATCCCACTTATGATGGAGGGAAGGTCATTGATGAAGCAGCTGAAGATGGTTGTGACTAGGACATTGCCCTGAGGAACTCCTGCAGCGATGTCCTGGGGCTGTGATGATTGACCTCCAACAACCACAACCATTTTCCTTTGAGCTAGGTATGAATCCAGCCAGTGGGGAGTTTTCCCCCTGATTCCCACTGACTTCAATTTTACTAGGGCTCCTTGATGCCACACCCGGTCAAATCCTGCCTCGATGTCAAGGGCAGTTACTTACCCCTCACCTTTAGAATTCAGCTCTTTTGTCCATGTTTGGACCAAGGCTGTAATGAGGTCTTGAGCCGACTGATCCTGGCGGAACCCAAACTGAGCATTGGTGAGCTGGTTATTGTTGAGTAAGTGCCACTTAGTAGCACTGTCGACGACACCTTCCATCACTTTGCTGATGATTGAGAGTAGACTGATGAGGCGGTAATTGGCTGGATTGGATTTGTCCTGCTTTTTGTGGACAGAACGTACCTGGGCATTTTACACTTTGTCGGGTTGTTGCCAATGTTGTAGCTGTACTGGAACAGCTAGGTTAGAGGTATGGCTAGTTCTGGAGCACAAGTCTTCAGCACTACAGCCAGGATGTTGTCGGGGTCCATAACCTTCGTTGTATCCAATGGGCTCAGCCGTTTCTTGATATCTCATGGAGTGAATCAAATTGGCTGAAGACTGGCTTCTGTGATGGTGGGGACCTCAGCAGGAGGCCGAGATGGATCACCCACTAGGTACGCCTGGCTGAAGAAGGTTGCAAACGCTTCAGCCTTGTCTTTTGCACTCACGTGCTGGACTACATCATCATTGAGGATGCGGATGCTCATGGAGCCTCCTCCTCCCCGTAGATGTTTAATTGTCCACTACCATTCGCTACTGTATGTCTCAGGACTGCAGGTCTTTGATCGGATCCGTTAGTTGTGAGATCACTTAGCTCTATCTATAGCATGCTGCTTCTGCTGTTTATCATGTATGTAGTCCTGTGTTGTAGCTTCACCAGGTTGGTACCTCATTTTTAGGTAGGCCAAGTGCTGCTCCTAGCATGCTCTTCTACACTCCTCATTGAACCAGGTTGGTCCCCTGGCTTGATGGTAATGGTAGAATGTGGGATATGCTGGGCCGTGAGGTTGCACATTAGAGTGGAGTACAATTATGCTGCTGCTGATGGCCCAAAGTGCCTTGTGGAAGCTCAGTTTTGAGCTGCTAGATCTGTTCTGAATCTATCCCATTTAGCACGGTGGTAATGCCACACAATAGAGGGTGTCCTCAGTGTGAAGACAGGACTTTGTCCCCACAGGGACTGTGCAGTTGGCACTGCTACCAATACTGTCATGGACAGATGTATCTGTGATGGGTAGATTGGTAAGGATGAGGTCAAGTGGGTTTTTCCCTTGTGTAGGTTCTCTCACCACCTGCCGCAAGCACAGTCTGGCAGTTATGTCCTTCAGGACTCGGCCAGCTCGGTCAGTGGTAGTGCTCCCGAGTCACGCTTGGTGATTTACGTTGATGTCCCCTACCCAGATTACATTCTGTGCCTTGCTACTCTCAGTGCTTCTTCCAAGTGGTGTTCAACATGATTTATCAGCTGAGGGTGGGCGGTAAGTGGTAATCAGCAGGAGGTTTCCTTGCCCATGCTTGACCTGAAGCCATGAGAACTCATGGGGTCTGGAGTCAACATTGAGGACTCCCAGGGCCACTGCTTCCCGACTATATACCACTGTGCCGCCACCCCTGGTGGGTCTGTCCTGCCAGTGGGACAGGACATACCCAGGGATGGTGATGGAGGACTTTGGGACATTGGCTGAAAGGTATGATTCTGTGTGTATGACTTTATCAGGCTGTTGCTCTCCAAATTTTGGCACAAGTCCCCAGATGTTGGTGAGGAGGACTCTGCAGGGTCGACTGGGCTGGGTGTGCCGTTGTTGTGTCTGAAGCCGGAGCCGAGGTCGATACCGGGTGGACCGTCCGGTTTTATTCTTGTTACTGTTTCCCGAGCGGTTTGATACAACTGAGTTGCTTGCTGGGCCATTTCAGAGGACAGTTAAGAGTCATTGACATTTGTCCGGTGGGCGAGGGGAAAGGAGAGTTAGCTCCTTCTGAAAGATCGAAGAGGTAAAATTTTTTTGAAATTTATAATAATGCAAAACAATTTGTTTTCAGTGCTAGGGTTAATGCATTGCAAACAATGTAGGAGAGGGACACTGCTTTGAAGATATGCCTAAAGTGCTGTGTCTGACTCCGCCACCTGGGCTGTACCGCTGCGGTAAAGGCGCTGCCTCGATGCAATTTGTTGTTGTTGCTGGTGGACGGGGCTTCCACCTTTGTCTTCTCTCCCGCGCTCCCAGCGGCTCCTGGCTGTTGATTGGCCACCCCGGTGGGGTGAAAGGTCAGCAGGCAGTGAGCGCGGTTCGGTCTCGCGTCACCGCCCCGCCCCCTCCGTGTCTCGCGGCTCTGCCGGTGGGGCAAACACGTACAGCGTGCTCTAAACGTCACAGCGTGTGGCGCGCGCTGTCTCCAGTCACGTTCTTTGATTGGTTCACGGCCCACGTGCTGCTCTCGATCTGTTTCCAGGCCCCCCCGGGTCCGGCCTGGGTGAGGCTCCCGCTCTGTGTCCAGGCTCCCCCCCTGGGCCGGGTGATTGGGGACCGGCTGTTGCTTCGCCCGAACCGCCGCCATTTCCCGGGCTGCCGATTGGAAGAGCATCGCGGCGAGGAGACCCTCGGCTCTGAGCAACCGCTACCTCGGCCTTAGCAACCACTCCACCGGCCCTTAGCAACTGGCCCCCGACCCTTAGCACCCGGTCCCTCGGCCCTTAGCACCCGATCCCATGACCTTCAGCAAATGGCCCCTTGGCTCTGAGCAACTGGTCCCTCGGCCCTTAGCAACCAGGCCCACGGCCCTTAGCACCCGGTCCCACGGCCCTTAGCCCCGTGTCCCTCGGCCCTTAACACCAGGTCCCACGGCCCTTAACACCCGGTCCCACGGCCCTTAGCAACCGGTGTCCCACAGCCCTTAGCAAGCGCTCCCCCCGCCCCTTAGCAGCCGGTCCCCCGGCCCTTAGCTACCGGTCCCCCCGGCCCTTAGCAACCGGTCCCCCGGCCCTTAGCAACCGGTCCCCCGGCCCTTAGCTACCGGTCCCCCGGCCGTTAGCAACCGGTCCCCCGGCACTTAGCAACCGGTCCTCGACCCTTAGCAACAGGTCCCTTGGCCCGTAGCAACCGGTCCCAAGGCCCTTAGCAACCGGCCCTTAGCAACCGCTTTCCTGGTCGTTTGCAACCGGCCCACGGCCATTAGCAACCGGTATCATGGCCCTTAGCAACCGGTATCATGGCCCTTAGCAACCGGTATCATGGCCCTTAGCAACCAGCCCCTCGCCCCTTAGCACCCAGTCCCATGGCCCTTAGCACCCGGTCCCTCGGTCGCTAGCACCTGGTCCAATGGCCCTTAGCAACCGGTCCCTCGGCCCTCAGCAACCAGTCCCTCGGCCCTTAGCAACTGTTACCTCTGCCCTTAGCACCCGGTCCCATGGACCTTAACACCCAATTCCATGGCCTTTCGCAAATGGCCCCTTGGCTCTTAGCAACCAGTCCTTTTGTTCTTAGCAATTGGCTGTGGCCTTAGCTATGGGCCCCTTGGCACTTAGCAACCGTTTCCATGGCCCTTAGCAACCTGTGCCCTGGTCCTTAGCACCCGGTCCCTCGGCCCTTAGCAACCAGTCCCTCGACCCTTAGCACCCAGTCCCATGGCCCTTAACCGGTCCTTCGGCCCTTAGCAACTGGACCCTCGACCCTTAGCAACCGGTCCCTCGGTCCTTAGCAACCAGTCCCATGGCCCTTAGCACCCAGTCCCATGGCCCTTAGCACCCGGTCCCTCGGCCCTTAGCACCCGGTGTCATGGCCTTTAGCAACCGGTCACCTGGCCCTTAGCCACTGGTCCCATGGCCCTTAGCAACCGGTCCCTCGGCCCTTAGCATCCAGTCCCCTGCCCCTTAGCACCCGTTTCAATGACCCTTAGCAACCGGTCCCACAGCCCTTAGCAACCGCTCCCTCGGCGCTCAGCTGCTGGTCTCTTCTGAACATGGCAACAGGAGTAGGCCATTGAACCCCTTGAGCCTGTTTTGCGATTCAAAAGATCATGGCTGATCGGCAACCTAACTCCATATACCCGACGTTGCTCCATATCCCTTAATATCTTTGGTTAAAAGAAATTTATCAATCTCAGATTTAAAATGAACAATTGATTTATCACCAATTGCCATTTGCGGAAGATGGTTCCAAATTTCATCACGTTTTGTATGTGGATGTGTTTCCTCTTTTCACTCCTGAACGGTCTGGCTCTAATTTTTAGACTCTGCCCCCGCACCCCCCCCCCCCTCCCCAGTCCTCGAGTCCACAACTAGTGGGAATAGTTTCTCTCTATCTACCCTATCTAGTGTCTCTAATATGTTGTCTCTCAGCCATCAGTCGCTTGATCCTCAGTAACCAGTACCACGGACCGTTGCATCCGGCGACATGGCCCTCAGCAACCGGTCCCACGGCCCTTAGCACCCGGCCCCATGTCCCTTAGCAACCGGTCCCTTAGCACCCTGTCCCACGGCCCTCAGCACCCGGTCCCATGGCCCTTAGCAACCGGTCCCTCGGCCCTTAGCACCATGGCCCTTAGCAACCGGTCCCCCGACCCTTAGCAACCTGTTCCCCGGCCCTTAGCTACCAGTCCCCTGGCCCTTAGCAACCGGTCCCCTGGCACTTAGCAAACGGTCCCCTGGCACTTAGCAACCGGTCTTCGACCCTTATCAACAGGTCCGTAGGCCCTTAGAGCCCGGACCCACGGCCCTTAGCAACCGGTCCCATAGCCCTTAACAACCGGCCATTAGCAACCGCTTTCCTTGCTGTTTGCAACCGGCCCACGGCCCTGAGCAACTGGTATCATGGCCCTTAGCAACCAGTCCCTCGGCCCTTACCACTCGGCCCTTAGCACCCAGTCCCTCGGCCCTTAGCAACCTGTCCCTCGGCCCTTAGCACCCGGACCCCTGGCCCTTAGCAACTGGTCCCTCGGCACTTAGCAACTAGTCCCTCGATCCTCAGCAACTGGTCCCTCAGCCCTTAGCACCCAGTCCCATGGCCCTGAGCACCCGGTCCCTCGGCCGTTAGCACCCGGTCCAATGGCCCTTAGCAACCAGTCCCTCGGCCCTTAACAACCAGTCCTTCGGCCCTTAGCACCCGGTCCCTCGGCCCTTAGCAACCAGTCCCTCGACCCTTAGCACCCAGTCCCATGGCCCTTAACCGGTCCTTCGGCCCTTAGCAACTGGACCCTCGACCCTTAGCAACCGGTCCCTCGGTCCTTAGCAACCAGTCCCATGGCCCTTAGCACCCAGTCCCATGGCCCTTAGCACCCGGTCCCTCGGCCCTTAGCACCCGGTGTCATGGCCTTTAGCAACCGGTCCCCTGGCCCTTAGCCACTGGTCCCATGGCCCTTAGCAACCGGTCCCTCGGCCCTTAGCATCCAGTCCCCTGCCCCTTAGCACCCGTTTCAATGACCCTTAGCAACCGGTCCCACAGCCCTTAGCAACCGCTCCCTCGGCGCTCAGCTGCTGGTCTCTTCTGAACATGGCAACAGGAGTAGGCCATTGAACCCCTTGAGCCTGTTTTGCGATTCAAAAGATCATGGCTGATCGGCAACCTAACTCCATATACCCGACGTTGCTCCATATCCCTTAATATCTTTGGTTAAAAGAAATTTATCAATCTCAGATTTAAAATGAACAATTGATTTATCACCAATTGCCATTTGCGGAAGATGGTTCCAAATTTCATCACGTTTTGTATGTGGATGTGTTTCCTCTTTTCACTCCTGAACGGTCTGGCTCTAATTTTTAGACTCTGCCCCCGCCCCCCCCCCTCCCCAGTCCTCGAGTCCACAACTAGTGGGAATAGTTTCTCTCTATCTACCCTATCTAGTGTCTCTAATATGTTGTGTCTCAGCCATCAGTCGCTTGATCCTCAGTAACCAGTACCACGGCCCGTTGCATCCAGCGACATGGCCCTCAGCAACCGGCCCCATGTCCCTTAGCAACCGGTCCCTTAGCACCCTGTCCCACGGCCCTCAGCACCCGGTCCCATGGCCCTTAGCAACCGGTCCCTCGGCCCTTAGCACCATGGCCCTTAGCAACCGGTCCCCCGACCCTTAGCAACCTGTTCCCCGGCCCTTAGCTACCAGTCCCCTGGCCCTTAGCAACTGGTCCCCTGGCACTTAGCAAACGGTCCCCTGGCACTTAGCAACCGGTCTTCGACCCTTATCAACAGGTCCGTAGGCCCTTAGAGCCCGGACCCACGGCCTTAGCAACCGGTCCCATAGCCCTTAACAACCGGCCATTAGCAACCGCTTTCCTTGCTGTTTGCAACCGGCCCACGGCCCTTAGCAACTGGTATCATGGCCCTTAGCAACCAGTCCCTCGGCCCTTACCACTCGGCCCTTAGCACCCAGTCCCTCGGCCCTTAGCAACCTGTCCCTCGGCCCTTAGCACCCGGACCCCTGGCCCTTAGCAACTGGTCCCTCGGCACTTAGCAACTAGTCCCTCGATCCTCAGCAACTGGTCCCTCAGCCCTTAGCACCCAGTCCCATGGCCCTGAGCACCCGGTCCCTCGGCCGTTAGCACCCGGTCCAATGGCCCTTAGCAACCAGTCCCTCGGCCCTTAACAACCAGTCCTTCGGCCCTTAGCACCCGGTCCCATGGCCCTTAGCAAATGGCCCCTTGGCTCTTCGCAACCAGTCCCTTCGCTCTTAGCAATTGTCCGTGACCCTTAGCTACCGGTCGCATGGCACTTAGCAACCGTTTCCTTGGCCCTTAGAAACTGGTCCCCTGGTCTTTAGCACCCGGTCCCTCAGCCCTTAGCACCCGGTCCCATGGCCCTTAGCAATAGGTCCCTCGGCCCATAGCAACCTGTCCCTCGGCCATTAGCAACTGGTCCCTCAGCCCTTAGCACCCAGTCCCATCGCCCTTAGCACCCGGTCCCATAGCCCTTAGCACCCGGTCCCATAGCCCTTAGTACCCGGTCCCAGGGCCCTTAGCACCCGGTCCCATGGCCCTTAGCAACTGGCCCATTTGTGGAAGATGGCTCCAAATTTCAACCACGTTTTCTGTGTGGACGTGTTTCCTAATTTCACTCCTGAAAGGTCTGGCTCTAATTTTTAGACTCTGCACCCACCGCACCCCCCCCCGCACCCCCCCCCCCCCCCCCCCCGCCCCTAGTCCTAGAGTCCACAACCAGTGGGAATAGTTTTACTCCATCTACCCTATCTGGTGTCTTTAATATGTTGTCTCTCAGCCACCAGTCGCTTGTCCCTCAATAACCAGTCCAACGGCCCTTAGCAACCGGCCCCATGGCCCTTACGAACCGGTCCCATGGCCCTTAGCACCTGGTCCCACGGCCCTTAGCACCCTGTCCCATGGCCCTTAGCAACTGGTCCCTCGGCCCTTAACAACCGATCACTCGGCCCTCAGCACCCGGTCCCTCGGCCCTTAGCACCATGTCCCACGGCCCTTAGCACCCTGTCCCAGGGCCCTTAGCAACCGGTCCCATGGCCCTTAGCACCGTGTCCCACGGCGCTTAGCACCCGGTCCCACGGCCCTTAGCACCCGGTCCCACGGCCCTTAGCACCCGGTCCCACGGCCCTTAGCAACCGGTCCCATGGCCCTTAGCACCGTGTCCCACGGCCCTTAGCACCGGTCCCAAGGTCCTTAGCACCCAGTCCCAACAAGTCCCTTTTTAAACTTAGCAACCAGTCCCAACAAGTCCCTTCACTCTTAGCAACCAGTCCCAACTAATGCCTTGGACGTTATCAACAAGTCCTTTAGACCTTATCAACCAGTCCCAACAAGTTCCTTGGCCCTTAGCAACCAGTCCCAGCAAGTCTCTTGGACCTTAGCAACCAGTCCCAACATGTCACTTAGCCCTTAGCAACCAGTCCCAACAAGTCCCCTGGCCCTTAGCAACCAATCCAAACAAGACCCTTGGACCTTAGCAACCAGTCCCAACAACTCCTTGGCTCTTAGCAACCAATCCCATGGCACTGAGCCGCCGGTCCCTTAGCCCATAGCAACCAATCCCTTTGCCCTTAGTCACCGATCCCATGGCCCTTAGCACCCAGTCCCAACAAGTCCCTTTTTAAACTTTACAACCAGTCCCAACAAGTCCCTTCGCTCTTAGCAACCAGTCCCAACTATTGCCTTGGACCTTATCAACAAGTCCTTTAGACCTTATCAACCAGTCCCAACAAGTCCCCTGGCCCTTAGCAACCAATCCAAACAAGACCCTTGGACCTTAGCAACCAGTCCCAACAACTCCTTGGCCCTTAGCAACCAATCCCATGGCACTGAGCCGCCGGTCCCTTAGCCCTTAGCAACCGGTCCCTTTGCCCTTAGTCACCGATCCCATGGCCTTTAGCTACCGGACCCTTGACCCTCAGCAACCGGTCCCTTGGCCTTTAGTAACCAGTCCCAATGGTCCCTTGGCCCTCAATAACCAGTCCCAACAATTCCCTTAGCCCTTAGCAACCAGTCGCAACAAGTCGCTTGGCCCTTAGCACCCCATCCCATGACCCTTAGCATCCGGCCCCATGGCCCTTAGCAAACGGTACCCTGGCCATTAGCAACCGGCCCCACGGCCCTTTGCAACCGGTTCCATGGCCCTTAGCAACTGATCCCCCGGCCCTTAGCAACCGGTCCCCGGACCTTAGCAACTGGTCCCCTGACCCTTAGCTACCGAACCCCTGGCCCTTAGCAACTGGTCCCCTGGCCCTTAGCAACCGGTCACCTGACCCTTAGCAACCGGTCCCCTGGCCGTTAGCAACTGGCCCCACAGCCCTCAGCAACCGGTTTCATGGCCCTTAGCAACCTGTCACTCGGTCCTTAGCACCCGGTCACTCAGCAATTAGCACCCGGTCCCTCGGCCCTTAGCATCCTGCCCCTCGGCCCTTAGCAGACGGTCCCTCAGCCCTTAGCAACCGATCCCTCGGCCCTTAGCAACTGGTCCCCTGGCCATTAGCACCCGGTCCCTTGGTCCTTAGCAACTGGACCCTCGGCCCTTAGCAACCGGTCCCATGGCCCTTAGCACCCAGTCCCATGGCCCTTACCACCCGGTCCCATGGCCCTTAGCACCCACTTCATGGGCCCTTAGCACCCTGTCCAATGGACCTTAGCACCCGGTCTCTTGGTGCTTAGCACTCGGTCTCTTGGCGCTTGGCACCCGATCCCTCGGCCCTTAGCAACCAGTCCCCTGGTACTTAGCAACTGCTCCCATGGCCCTTAGCAACTGCTCCCTCGGCCCTTAGCACCCGGTCCCCTGGCCCTTAGCACCCGCTCCCCTGGCCCTTAGCACCCGATCCCATGGCCCTTAGCAACCGGTCTCATGGCCCTTAGCAACCGGTCCCTCGGCCCTCAGCCGCTGGTCTCTTCTGAACATGGGAACAGGAGTAGGTCATTGAAGCCCTTGTGCCTGTTTTGCCATTCAACAGATCATGGCTGATCTGCGACCTAACTCCATATACCTGACGTGGCTCCATATCCCTTAATATCTTTGGTTAACAGAAATGTATCAATCTCAGATTTAAAATGAACAATTGATCGATCACCAATTGCCATTTGCGGAAGTTGGTTCCAAATTTCAACCACGTTTTGTGTGTGGACGTGTTTCCTAATTTCTCTCCTGAAAGGTCCGGCTCTAATTTTTAGACTCTGCCCCCCTAGTCCTAGAGTCCACAACCAGTGGGAATAGTTTATCTCTATCTACCCTATCTTGTGTCTTTAATATGTTGTCTCTCAGCCACCAGTTTCTTGACCCTCAGTAACCAGTCCCAAGGCCCTTAGCACCCGGCCGCATGGCGCTTAGCACCCGGTCCCACGGCCCTCAGCAACCGGTCCCATGGCGCTTAGCACCCGGTCCCACGGCCCTGAGCACCCGGCCGCATGGCCCTTAGTAACCGGTCCCCGACCCTTAGCAACAGATTCCTCGGTCTTTAGCAACCAGCCCCACGGCCCTTAGCAGCCGGTCCCATGGCTCTTAGCAACTGGCCCTTAGCAACCGGCACTTAGCAACCGGTCCCCTCGACGTTAGCAACATGCCCCGCGGCCCTTAGCAACCGATTCCATGGCCCTTAGCAAACGGTCCCCTGGTCCTTAGCACCCGGTCCTATGGCCCTTTGCACCCGGTCCCACGGCCCTTTGCACCAGGTCCCACGGCCCATAGATGCCGGTCCCACGGCCCTTAGCAGCCGATCCCATGGCCCTTAGCAACCGGTCCCCCGGCCCTTAGCAACCGGTCCCCCGGCCCTTAGCAACCGGTCCCCCGGCCCTTAGCAACAGGTCCGTAGGCCCTTAGCAACCGGACCCACGGCCCTTAGCAACTGGACCCACAGCCCTTAGCAACCGGTCGCATGGCCCTTAGCAACCTGCCCTTAGCATCCGGTCCCCTGGCCGTTCGCAACTGGCCCCACAGCCCTCAGCAACCGGTTTCATGGCCCTTAGCAACCAGTCACTCGGCCCTTAGCACCCGGTCCCTCAGCCATTAGCACGCGGTCCCTCAGCCCTTAGCACCCGGTCCCTCAGCCCTTAGCACCCGGTCCCTCAGCCCTTAGCAACCTGTCCCTCGGCCCTTAGCACCCGGTCCCAAGGCCCTTAGCAACCGGTCCCTCGGCACTTAGCAACTAGTCCCTCAGCCCTTAGCAACCGGTCCCTCAGCACTTAGCAACCGGTCACTCGGCCCTTAACAACCGGTCCCTCTGCCCTTAGCAACTGGTCCCTCTGCCCTTAGCACCTGGTCTCATGGCCCTTAGCACCCGGTCCCATGGCGCTTAGCACGCTATCCCATTGCCTTTAGCAAATGGCCCCTTGGCTCTTAGCAACCAGTCCCTAAATTCTTAGCAATTGGCCATGGCACTTAGCTACGGGTCCCTTGGCACTTAGCAACCGTTTCCTTAGCCCTTAGCAACCAGTCCCCTGGTCCTTAGCACCCGGTCCCGCGGCCCTTAGCACCCGGTCCCGCGGCCCTTAAAAACCGGCTCTTCGGCACTTAGCAACTGGACCCTCGGCCCTTAGCAACCGGTCCCTCAGCCCTTAGCACCCAGTCCCATGGCCCTTACCACCCGGTCCCATGGCCCTTAGCACACAGTCCCTGGGCCCATAGCACCCTGTGCAATGGACCTTAGCACCCGGTCTCTTGGCGCTTAGCACCCGGTCTCTTGGTGCTTAGCACCCGATCTCTCGGCCCTTAGCAACCAGTCCCCTGGTCCTTAGCAACTGCTCCCATGGCCATTAGCAACTGGTCCCTCGGCCCTTAGCACCCGGTACCCTAGCCCTTAGCGCCCGATCCCATGGCCCTTAGCAACCGTTCTCGTGGCCCTTAGCAACCGGTCCCTCAGCCCTTAGCAAACTGTCCCACAGCCCTCAGCAACCGGTCCCATGGCCCTTAGCAACTGGTCCCAACAAGTCCCTTGGCACTTAGCAACCAGTCCCAACAGGTCCCTTGGCCCTTAGCACCCAGTCCCACGGCTCTTAGAACCTGGTCCCATGGCCCTTAGCACCAAAGTCCCATGGCCCTTAGCACCTGGTCCCATGGCCCTTAGCACCCACTTCATGGGCCCTTAGCACCCTGTCCAATGGACCTTAGCACCCGGTCTCTTGGTGCTTAGCACTCGGTCTCTTGGCGCTTGGCACCCGATCCCTCAGCCCTTAGCAACCAGTCCCCTGGTACTTAGCAACTGCTCCCTCGGCCCTTAGCACCAGGTCCCCTGGCCCTTAGCACCCGGTCCCCTGGCCCTTAGCACCCGATCCCATGGCCCTTAGCAACCGGTCTCATGGCCCTTAGCAACCGGTCCCTCGGCCCTCAGCCGCTGGTCTCTTCTGAACATGGGAACAGGAGTAGGTCATTGAAGCCCTTGTGCCTGTTTTGCCATTCAACAGATCATGGCTGATCTGCGACCTAACTCCATATACCTGACGTTGCTCCATATCCCTTAATATCTTTGGTTAACAGAAATGTATCAATCTCAGATTTAAAATGAACAATTGATCTATCACCAATTGCCATTTGCGGAAGTTGGTTCCAAATTTCAACCACGTTTTGTGTGTGGACGTGTTTCCTAATTTCTCTCCTGAAAGGTCCGGCTCTAATTTTTAGACTCTGCCCCCCTAGTCCTAGAGTCCACAACCAGTGGGAATAGTTTATCTCTATCTACCCTATTTTGTGTCTTTAATATGTTGTCTCTCAGCCACCAGTCGCTTGACCCTCAGTAACCAGTCCCACGGCCCTTAGCAACCGGCCGCATGGCCCTTAGCAACCGGTCCCACGGCCCTCAGCAACCGGTCCCACAGCGCTTAGCACCTGGTCCCACGGCCCTTAGCACCCGGCCGCATGGCCCTTAGTAACCGGTCCCCGACCCTTAGCAACAGATTCCTCGGCCTTTAGCAACCAGCCCCACGGCCCTTAGCAGCCAGTCCCATGGCTCTTAGCAACCGGCCCTTAGCAACCGGCACTTAGCAACCAGTCCCCTCGACGTTAGCAACATGCTCCGCGGCCCTTGGCAACCAATTCCATGGCCCTTAGCAAACGGTCCCCTGGTCCTTAGCACCCGGTCCCATGGCCCTTTGCACCCGGTCCCACGGCCCTTAGCAACCGGTCCCCCTGCCCTTAGCAACCGGTCCCCCGGCCCTTAGCAACAGGTCCGTAGGCCCTTAGCAACCGGACCCACGGCCGTTAGCAACTGGCCCCACAGCCCTCAGCAACCAGTTTCATGGCCCTTAGCAACCAGTCACTCGGCCCTTAGCACCCGGTCCCTCAGCCATTAGCAGCCGGTCCCTCAGCCCTTAGCAACCTGTCCCTCGGCCCTTAGCACCCGGTCCCAAGGCCCTTAGCAACCGGTCCCTCGTCACTTAGCAACTAGTCCCTCAGCCCTTAGCAACCGGTCCTTCAGCCCTTAGCAACCTGTCCCTCGGCCCTTAACAACCGGTCACTCGGCCCTTAGCAACTGGTCCCTCTGCCCTTAGCACCTGGTCTCATGGCCCTTAGCACCCGGTCCCATGGCGCTTAGCATGCGATCCCATGGCCTTTAGCAAATGGCCCCTTGGCTCTTAGCAACCAGTCCCTAAATTCTTAGCAATTGGCCGTGGCTCTTAGCTACGGGTCCCTTGGCACTTAGCAACCATTTCCTTAGCCCTTATCAACCAGTCCCCTGGTCCTTAGCACCCAGTCCCGCGGCCCTTAGCACCCGGTCCCGCGGCCCTTAAAAACTGGCCCTTCGGCCCTTAGCAACTGGACCCTCGGCCCTTAGCAACCGGTCCCTCAGCCCTTAGCACCCAGTCCCATGGCCCTTACCACCCGGTCCCATGGCCCTTAGCACCCAGTCCCTGGGCCCTTAGCACCCTGTCCAATGGACCTTAGCACCCGGTCTCTTGGCGCTTAGCACCCGTCTCTTGGCGCTTAGCACCCGATCTCTCGGCCCTTAGCAACCAGTCCCCTGGTCCTTAGCAACTGCTCCCATGGCCCTTAGCAACTGGTCCCTCGGCCCTTAGCACCCGGTCCCCCAGCCCTTAGCGCCCGATCCCATGGCCCTTAGCAACCGTTCTCGTGGCCCTTAGCAACCGGTCCCTCAGCCCTTAGCAACCTGTCCCACAGCCCTCAGTAACCGGTCCCATGGCCCTTAGCAACTGGTCCCAACAAGTCCCTTGGCACTTAGTAACCAGTTGCAACAAGTCCCTTGGCCCTTAGCACCCAGTCCCACCGCTCTTAGCACCTGGTCCCATGGCCCTTAGCACCCGGTCCCATGGCCCTTAGCACCTGGTCTCATGGCCCTTAGCAACTGCTCCCTTGGCTCTTAGCAACAAATCCCTTCACTCTTTGCAATTGGCCATGGCTCTTAGCTACCAGTCCTTTGACCCTTAGCAACCATTTCCTTGGCCCTCAGCCACAATCCCTTGTCTCCCAGCCACCAGTCCCTTGTCTCTCAGCCACCAGTCCCTTGCCTCTCAGCCACCAAAGCCCAGGCGCTAAATTAATGTTGTCATTTCCCTAGCCCAGGCTGGATGGGAAGTGAGAACCTGTTTGGTAAATTGTACGTCGCTTCGGAGCTGAATCAAAGACTGTTGGAGATCCTGGGACCAGGCACTACCCTCCTCCCCTTCAAGGCCTGCAGCACTGACAGGCAGCAGGCTGTCCTCCTCCCTTTCAATGCCTACAACACTGACTGACAGCGGGCTGTCCTTCTCCCTTTCAATGCCTACAACACTGACAGACAGCGGGCAGTGCGCCTCCCCTTCACTGTCGACAACACTGACTGACAGCGGGCTGTCCTTCTCCCCTTCAATGCCTACAACACTGACAGACAGCGGGCAGTGCGCCTCCCCTTCAATGCCTACAACACTGACTGACAGCGGGCAGTGCGCCTCCCCTTCAATGCCTACAACACTGACAGACAGCGGGCAGTGCGCCTCCCCTTCAATGCCTACAACACTGACTGACAGCGGGCTGTCCTTCTCCCCTTCAATGCCTACAACACTGACAGACAGCGGGCAGTGCGCCTCCCCTTCAATGCCTACAACACTGACTGACAGCGAGCTGTCCTTCTCCAGTCTTGTCGATCTTCGAGAAGTTCTGTCACAAACCGCAGCCAGACCAGGTAGGGACGCCAGGTTCCCTTCCCTGAAGCACCTCAGTTAGTTTTTACGGCAAAGATTCACAATGGTGATACCAGAACTCCAAGGTTATATCCAGCAGGAAAGACTGAACAAGCTGGGGTTCTTTTCTCTAGGAAGGCTGTGGGGTGACCTGATGGAGGCCTTTAAGATTATGAAGTGGTTCAATAGGGTAGACGTAGAGAGGATGTTTCCTCTAGTGAGGAGATTCCCAAACTTGGGGCCATAATTATAAAGAAAGAAAGGACTTGCATTTATATAGCGCCTTTCACAATCTCAGGACATCCCAAAGCTCTTTACAGCCAATGAAACATTTTACTTTTGTAGTTTAATCACTGCTGTAATGTAGAAACTAATAATTTAAGATAGTCACTAATAAATCCAATATGGATTTGAGGAGAAACTTCTTTACCCAGAGAGTGGTGAGAATGTGGAACCCATATACCACAGGGAGTGGTTGAGGCAAATAGCAGAGATGGATTTAAGGGGAAGCTGGATAAGCACATGAAGGAGAAAGGAATAGAAGGATATGTTGATGGGTTTAGATGAAGAGAGGTGGAAGGAGGCTCGTGTGGAGCATAAACACCAACACGGACCAGTTGGGCCGAATGGCCTGTTTCTGTGCCGTACATTGTATGTGAGCCGGCAGATAGGAGTGTTGTTGCTTGTGCAGCCCTCCAGATTTATTCAGCTCAATTACACAACTTGTCATGGTGGGATTATGAGCTCGCAACCTCTGGGTTACTCGTCCTGGACCAGAACCAGTTCCTTCCTGTACCTGGGGGGCCATCAGAGAGGCCTCCACTATCACAACACTGCAAATCCTTTCAAACAGGAGCCGTGCTTTCAAATTCTGCCCGGTGCCAGATTCATCCAGTGGAGTGTGAAGGATGATCCTTTATTAGAATCTCACAGCGCAGTAGGAGCCATTCGGCCCATCATGCCTGTGCTGGCTCTTTGAAAGAACGATCCAATTAATCCCACCACCCCCTGCTCTTACCCCCGAGCCCTGCAAATATTTCCCCTTCAAGTATTTATCCAATTCCCTTTTGAAAGTTAATATTGAATCTGCTTCCACCGCCCTTTCAGGCAATGCATTCCAGATCACAGCAACTCGCTGCATGAGAACATTTCTCTTCATCTCCTCTCTGGTTCTTTTGCCAATGACCTTAAATCTGTGTCCTCTGGTTACCGACCCTCCTGCCACTGGAAACAGTTTCTCCCGATCTACTCGTATCAAAACCTCTAGCAAGATGAAGGTCATCTCTTGATTTATCTGCTTGCTCTTCACTCCCTGCACTCTGTTCCTCGGCAATGCTTCAGAGAACCCAAACTGTGGTGGGCAGTTGCGGAGTGGGCATTGTGCACCGGGCATCTCCAGTGCCACCAGCCTTCTCCTGCCCCTCTCCCGATGGTGCTGGGAAATGGGTTCCACCAGCGTCCAGCGCCCTTTGGCAAGTGAACCGAAGCGGCCTGTTGTGGTCTGGTTGATCCTGGGGACCTGTTGCAGGGCTCCAGGTCAAGGGCTCACATCTTAGGGCGCAAGTTATGAGGATGGTAGCGGACTTTAGTTCTCCAGGTATCCTCCAGCGATCTAGCGAGTAGTGAGGAGGAGGGCTGGAATGAATGTCGGTACTGAAATGGTTACTCGCTTGTTTACCTATCCCAGTGAACAATCTCTGAATGTAACTGGACTGAATCGAGTATCCTGGGTTGTGGTCCCAGGTTGCTCATCAACAGGTGAGGATTTGCATCAGCAGAACAAAGGCTCGCTGTCCCACACGCACAAGGAAACAAAACAACTCCAAACACAAAACCAAATATTCAAATCCACTCGCACTCCTGACACATTTCAGTATCATTCCCAGCTCCGCTCACTGGCTCCACACTCTCTCCGCTCTGAGTCAGAACACTTCATCCCATAATTCAGGCCCGCACTCCCGGTGCCAGTACTGAGAGAGCACTGCACTGTTGGAAGTAGCTGTCTATACTCCAGGAGTTGTGCTCGTAATCCCGGCCCACACTCCGTTGCCAGTACTGAGAGAGCGCTGCACTGTCGGAGGTAGATGTCTATACTCCAGGAGTTGTGCTCGTAATCTCGGCCGACACTCTCGGTGCAAGTACTGAGGGAGCGTGGCACTGTTGGAGGTAGATGTATGTACTCTAGGACTTCAGTCCCATAATCCAGGCCCACACTCTTGGTGCCAGTACTGATGGAGTGCTGCACTGTCAGATGTAGATGTATACATTCTCGGAGTTGAGCTCATAATCTGGACAGCCAATCGCTCGTCTCTCAGCCACCAGTCCCATGGCCCCACAGCCACCAGTCCCATGTCTCTCAGCCACCAGTCTCTTGTCTCTCAGCCACCAGTCACTTGGACCCACAGCCACCAGTCCCATGGCCCTCAGCTACCTGTCCCATGACTCTCGGCCACCAGTCTCTTGTCTCTCAGCCACTAGTCTCTTGTCTCTCAGCCACCAGTCCCTTGTCTCTCAGCCACCAGTCCCTTGTCTCTCAGCCACCAGTCTCTTGTCTCTCAGCCACCAGTCCCTTGTCTCTCAGCCACCAGTCCCTTGTCTCTCAGCCACCAGTCTCTTGTCTCTCAGCCACCAGTCTCTTGTCTCTCAGCCACCAGTCTCTTGTCTCTCAGCCACCAGTCTCTTGTCTCTCAGCCACCAGTCCCATGGCCCTCAGCCACCAGTCTCTTGTCTCTCAGCCACCAGTCACTTGGACCCACAGCCACCAATCCCATGGCCCTCAGCCACCAGTTCTTGTCTCTCAGTCACCAGTCCCTTGTCTCTCTGCCACCAGTCCCTTGTCTCTCAGCCACCAGTCCCTTGTCACTCAGCCACCAGTCCCTTGTCTCTCAGCCACCAGTCCCTTGTCACTCAGCCACCAGTCTCTTGTCTCTCAGCCACCAGTCCCTTGTCACTCAGCCACCAGTCCCTTGTCTCTCAGCCACCAGTCATTTGGACCCACAGCCACCAGTCTCTTGTCTCTCAGCCACCAGTCCCATGGCCCTCAGCCACCAGTCCCTTGTCTCTCAGTCACCAGTCCCTTGTCTCTCAGTCACCAGTCCCTTGTCTCTCAGCCACCAGTCCCATGTCTCTCAGCCACCAGTCCCTTGTCTCTCAGCCACCAGTCCCTTGTCTCTCAGCCACCAGTCCCTTGTCTCTCAGCCACCAGTCCCTTGTCTCTCAGCCACCAGTCCCTTGTCTCTCAGCCACCAGTCCCTTGTCTCTCAGCCACCAGTCCCTTGTCTCTCAGCCACCAGTCCCTTGTCTCTCAGCCACCAGTCCCTTGTCTCTCAGCCACCAGTCCCTTGTCTCTCAGCCACCAGTCCCTTGTCTCTCAGCCACCAGTCCTTTGTCTCTCAGCCACCAGTCTCTTGTCTCTCAGCCACCAGTCCCATGGCCCTCAGCCACCAGTCCCTTGTCTCTCAGCCACCAGTCCCTTGTCTCTCAGCCACCAGTCCCTTGTCTCTCAGCCACCAGTCCCTTGTCTCTCAGCCACCAGTCCCTTGTCTCTCAGCCACCAGTCCCTTGTCTCTCAGCCACCAGTCCCTTGTCTCTCAGCCACCAGTCCCTTGTCTCTCAGCCACCAGTCCCTTGTCTCTCAGCCACCAGTCCCTTGTCTCTCAGCCACCAGTCCCTTGTCTCTCAGCCACCAGTCCCTTGTCTCTCAGCCACCAGTCCCTTGTCTCTCAGCCACCAGTCCCTTGTCTCCCAGCCTTTACAGAATAGAATGGACTATTGCAAAGAAGCATACCGACAACTGGACAACCAGGGACACTACAGACAGTTACCCGCAGATCCAACCAAAGAACACACCCGCCAACTCAATAGACTGATCAAGACCTTCGATCCAGAACTTCAAAGCATCCTACGCGCTCTCATCCCACGTACTCCCCGCGTGGGAGACTTCTACTGCCTCCCAAAGATACACAAATCCATCAGACCCAGACGTCCTATCGTATCAGGCAATGGAACCCTGTGTGACAACCTCTCTGGATACGTCAAGGGCATCCTGAAACCCATCGTACAGGGAAGCCCCAGCTTCTGTCGCGACACTACAGACTTCTTACAGAAACTCAGCACCCACGGACCAGTTGAACCAGGAACACTCCTCGCCACGATGGACGTCTCGGCACTCTACACCAGTATCCCCCACGATGACGGCATCGCTGCGACAGCCTCAGTACTCAACACCAACAACAGCCAATCTCCAGACGCCATCCTACAACTCATCCGCTTCATCCTTGACCACAATGTCTTCACCTTCGGCAACCAGTTTTTTACCCAAACACACGGAACAGCCATGGGGAAAATTTGCACCCCAATACGCCAACATCTTCATGCACAAGTTCAAGCAAGACTTCTTCGCTGCACAGGACCTCCAACCAATGCTATACACCAGATACATCGACGACATTTTCTTCCTATGGACCCACGGTGAAGAATCACTGAAAAGACTACACGATAACATCAACAAGTTCCATCCCACCATCAAACTCACCATGGACTACTCCTCAGAATCGGTTTCATTCTAGGACACACGAATCTCCATCAAAGACGGACACCTCAGCACTTCACTCTACCGCAAGCCCACGGACAACCTCACGATGCTCCACTTCTCCAGCTTCCACCCTAACCACGTTAAAGAAGCCATCCCCTATGGACAAGCCCTGCGAATACACAGGATCTGCTCAGACGAGGAGGAACGCGATGGACACCTACAGATGCTGAAGACACCCTCGTAAGAATGGGATATGACGCTCGACTCGTCGATCGACAGTTCCGACGGGCCACAGCGAAAAATCGCATAGACCTCCTCAGAAGACATACCAACAGAGTACCCTACGTCGTCCAGTTCTTCCCTGGAGCGGAGAAACTACGCCATGTTCTTCGCAGCCTTCAACATGTCATCGATGACAAAGCACACCTCGCTAAGGCCATCCCCACGCCTCCACTACTCGCCTTCAAACAGCCGCCTAACCTCAAACTGACCATTGTTCACAGCAAATTACCCAGCTTTCAGGAGAACAGCGACCACAACACCACACAACCCTGCCACGGCAACCTCTGCAAGACATGCCAGATCATCAACACAGATACCATCATCACACGTGAGGACACAACCCACCAGGTACATGGTACATACTCATGTGACTCGGCCAACGTGGTTTACCTCATACGTTGCAGGAAAGGATGCCCCGGAGCATGGTACATCGTCGATATCATGTAGACTCTGCGACAACGTATGAAGCGACACCGCACAACAATCGCCAGGCAGGAGTGTTCCCTCCCAGTCGGGGAACACTTCAGCAGTCAAGGACATTCAGCCTCCGATCTTCGGATAAGCATTCTCCAAGGTGGCCTTCGAGACACACAACGCAAAATCGTCGAGCAGAAACTGATAGCCAAGTTCCGCACATATGAGGACGGCCTCAACCGGGATCTTGGGTTCATGTCACGCTACCTGTAACCCCACCTGACGTAGAGTCATCCAGACTCGAGGCGTCGTTGGCTTGTTTTCTCTACAGAGGTGCGGCCGGTCCTTGCTGTGATTTCCAGCATAAAAAGTTCTTTGTTTTCCATACAGACTCCAGCATCTGTACATTGACCCCTTGTGACCCC
Source organism: Squalus acanthias (assembly GCA_030390025.1). Taxonomy (NCBI): domain Eukaryota; kingdom Metazoa; phylum Chordata; class Chondrichthyes; order Squaliformes; family Squalidae; genus Squalus; species Squalus acanthias. The sequence continues at coordinate 36,105,499 of CM059449.1, read as the reverse complement.
CACCTCATTATCTTTGATGTAATGTTTTCCTGACTGTCCTGTTTGGACACCATCCATACCTGTGATTGTCGTGATTATCTCTCTGCCGAGGTGTAATAAAGGGCAGTTGGAAAGATTAACTGTAATCATCTGGCAGTGTTCTCTGACTGTATATGCTGTGCCTATATGCATCTCTTCACTTCACCTGACGAAGGAGCAGCGCTCCGAAAGCTTGTGATTTCAAATAAAGCTGTTGGACTATAACCTGGTTTTGTGCGACTTCTCACATTTGTCCACCCCAGTCCAACACCGGCATCTCCACATCATCTCAGCCTTTAGTCACTTGTCTCTCAGTCACCAGTCCCTTGTCTCTCAGCCACCAGTCCCTTGTCTCTCAGCCACCAGTCTCTTGTCTCTCAGCCACCAGTCTCTTGTCTCTCAGCCACCAGTCCCTTGTCTCTCAGCCACCAGTCCCTTGTCTCTCAGCCACCAGTCTCTTGTCTCTCAGCCACCAGTCCCTTGTCTCTCAGCCACCAGTCTCTTGTCTCTCAGCCACCAGTCTCTTGTCTCTCAGCCACCAGTCCCTTGTCTCTCAGCCACCAGTCCCTTGTCCCTCAGCCACCAGTCTCTTGTCTCTCAGCCACCAGTCTCTTGTCTCTCAGCCACCAGTCTCTTGTCTCTCAGCCACCAGTCTCTTGTCTCTCAGCCACCAGTCTCTTGTCTCTCAGCCACCAGTCCCTTGTCTCTCAGCCACCAGTCCCTTGTCTCACAGCCACCAGTCCCTTGTCTCTCAGCCACCAGTCTCTTGTCTCTCAGCCACCAGTCTCTTGTCTCTCAGCCACCAGTCCCTTGTCTCTCAGCCACCAGTCCCTTGTCCCTCAGCCACCAGTCCTTGTCTCTCAGCCACCAGTCTCTTGTCTCTCAGCCACCAGTCCCTTGTCTCTCAGCCAACAGTCCCTTGTCCCTCAGCCACCAGTCCCGTGTCTCTCAGCCACCAGTCCCTTGTCTCTCAGCCACCAGTCTCTTGTCTCTCAGCCACCAGTCCCTTGTCCCTCAGCCACCAGTCTCTTGTCTCTCAGCCACCAGTCTCTTGTCTCTCAGCCACCAGTCCCTTGTCTCTCAGCCACCAGTCCCTTGTCCCTCAGCCACCAGTCCCGTGTCTCTCAGCCACCAGTCCCTTGTCTCTCAGCCACCAATCCCTTGTCTCTCAGCCACCAGTCCCTTGTCTCTCAGCCACCAGTCTCTTGTCTCTCAGCCACCAGTCTCTTGTCCCTCAGCCACCAGTCCCTTGTCCCTCAGCCCCACAGCCAGCAGTCCCTTGTCTCTCAGCCACGAGTCCCTTGTCCCTCAGCCACCAGTCCCTTGTCCCTCAGCCACCAGTCCCTTGTCTCTCAGCCACGAGTCCCTTGTCCCTCAGCCACCAGTCCCTTGTCCCTCAGCCACCAGTCCCTTGTCTCTCAGCCACGAGTCCCTTGTCCCTCAGCCACCAGTCCCTTGACTCTCAGCCACCAGTCTCTTGTCCCTCAGTCACCAGTCCCCAGGTGCTTAATTAATCTTGTTGTTTCACTTGCCCAGGCTGGATGGGAAGTGGGAAGCTGTTGGGTGAATTGTGTGTTGCTTCGGAGCTGAATCAAAGACCGTTGGAGATCCTGGGACCAGGCACCGACCTCCTCCACTTCAATGCCTACAACAGTGACAGACAGTGTGCGGTCCTTAACCAGTCTAATTGATCCTCGAGAAATCCCATCACAAACAGCAGCCAGACCAGGTAGAGACACCAGGTTCCCTTCCCTGAAGCACCTCAGTTAGGTTTTACGGCAAAGATTCACAAGGATGATACCAGAACTCCAAGGTTATATCCAGCAGGAAAGATTGAACAGGCTGGGGTTATTTTCTTTAGAAAAGGGAAGGCTGTAGGGTGACCTGATGGAGGTCTTTAAGATTATGAAGTGGTTCAATAGGGGAGACATAGAGAGGATGTTTCCACTAGTGAGGAGAGTCCAAATCTATGGGCCATAAATATAAAGAAAGAACTTACTTTTATATAGCGCCTTTCACAACCTCAGGACATCCCAAAGCTCTTTACAGCCAATGAAATATGTTCTTTTTGTAGTGTAATCACAGTTGTAATGTAGAAACTAATAATTTAAAATTGTCAGTAATAAATCCAATGGGGAATTCAGGAGAAACTTATTTCCCCAGAGAGTGCTGAGAATGTGGAACTCGCTCCCACAGGGAGTGGTTGAGCTGAATAGCAGCGATGGATTGAAGGGGAAGCTGGATAAAGACATGAGGGAGAAAGGAATGGAAGGAGATGCTGAGATGAAGAGGGATGGCAGGAGGTCCGTGTGGACCATGGACCTGTTGGACCCAATGGCCTGTTTCTCTGGCCAACATTGGACGGCCGCCCATTTCCTGAGTCTTGTTGCTTGTGCCGCCCACCAGATTTATTCAGCTCAATTACACAACTTGTCATAGAGTCATCGCAGTTTACAGAAAAGGAGGAGGCCTTTTGCCCATCATGTCTGTGCTGGACGAGAAAGATCTATCCAGCCTAATCCCATTTTCCCGCTCTTGGTCCGTAGCCTTGTAGGTTACGGCACATCAAGTGCATATCCAAGTGCTTTTGAAATGTGTTGAGGGTTTCTGCCTCTACCCTTTCAGGCACTGAGTTCCAGACCCCCACCACCCGCTGCGTGGAAACAATTCTCCTCAACTCCCTTCTAATCCTTCGACCAGTTACTTTAAATCTATGCCCCCTGGTGATTGACCTCTCTGCTGAGGGAAATAGGTCCTTCCTATCCACTCTATCTAGGCCCCTCATAATTTTATACACCTCACTTAAGTCTCCACTCAGCCACCTCTGTTCCAAAGGAAACAACCCCAGCCTATCCAATCTTTCCTCATAGCTACAATTCTCCAGTCCTGGCAACATCCTCGTCAATCTCTTTTGTACCCTCTCTAGTGCAATCACATCTTTCCTGTAATGTGCTGACCAGAACTGTATGCAGAACTCTAGCTGTGGCCTAAGTAGTGTTTTATACAGTTCTAGCATAACCTCCCTGCTGTTATATTCTATGCCTCGGCTAATAAAGGACAGTATCCTGTATGCCTTCTTAACCACCTTATCTACCTCTGCTGCTACCTTCAGGGATCTGTGGACATGCAATCCAAGGGCCCTCTGTTCCTCCACACTTCTCAGAATCCGACCATTTATTGTGTTTTGCCTTGCCTTGTCAGCCCTCCCCAAATGCATTACCTCACACTTCTCTGGATTGAATTCCATTGGCCACTTTTCTGCCCATCCGACCAGTCCATTCATATCGTCCTGCAGTCTACAGCTTTCTTCCTCACTATCAACTACACAGCCAATTTTGTATTATTTGCAAACTTCTTAATCATGCCCCTTACGTTGAACTCTAAATCATTGATATATACACCTCAAAAAGCACGGGACCCAGTAGTAGGCCCTGTGGATCCCCACTGGAAACAGCCTTCCAATAACAAAACCATTAGTCGACCATTACCATTTGCTTCCTGCCACTGAGCCAATTTTGGATCCAACTTGCCACCTTCCCTTGTATCCCATGGGCTTTTACTTTTCAGACCAGTCTGCCATGTGGGACCTAGTCAAAGCCTTGCTAAAATCCATGTAGACTACATCAAATGCACTACTGACATCGACCCTCCTTGTTACCTGCTCAAGGTGGGATTATGAGCTCGCAACCTCTGGGTTACTAGTCCAGAACCAGTTCCTTCCTGTACCTGCGGGACATCGGAGAGGCCTCCACTATCACGACACTGCAAATCCTTTCAAACAGGAGCGGTGCCTTCAGATTCTGCCAGATTCATCCAGTGGAGTGTGAAGGATGATCCATTATTAGAATCTCACAGTGCAGAAGGAGGCCATTCGGCCCTTCGTGCCTGTGCTGGCTCTTTGAAAGAGCGATCCAATTAATCCCACTCCAACCTGCTCTTTCCCCAGAGCCCTGCAAATATTTCCCTTGCTCCCTTGGTAGCCTGACCTTCTGACTGTAACTGTAGACTGAATTGAGTGGCCTGGGTTGTGGTCCCAGGTTGCTCAACAAGGGTCAGGATTTGCATCAGCAGAACAAAGGCTCGCTGTCTCACACGCACAAGGAAACAAAACAACTCCAACCACAAAACCAAATATTCAAATTCACTTACACTCCTCTGACACAATTCAGTATCATTCCCAGCTCCGCTCACTGGCTCCCCACTCTCTCCCCTCGGAGTCAGGAGACTTCATCGGTTAATCCAGGCTGACAATCCCATTGCCAGCACTGAGGGAGCACTGCAATGTCCAAGATAGATGTCTATACTCTAGGACTTGAGCCCATAATCCAGGACCACACTCGCTGTGCCTGTACTGAGGGAGCACGGCACTGTCAGAGGTAGATGTACATACTCTAGGACTTGAAACCCATAATGCTCTCAGCCACCAATCCCTTGTTCTCAGTCACCAGTCCCTTGTCTCTCAGTAACCAGTCCCTTGTCTCTCAGTCACCAGTCCCTTGTCTCTCAGTAACCAGTCCCTTGTCTGTCAATCACCAGTCCCTTGTCTCTCTGCCACCAGTCCCTTGTCTCTCAATCATCAGTCTCTTGTCTCTCAATCACCAGTCCCTTGTCTGTCAGTCACCAGTCCCTTGTCTCTCAGCCACCAGTCCCTTGTCTCTCAGTCATCAGTCCCTTGTCTGTCAATCACCAGTCCCTTGTCTCTCTGCCACCAGTCTCTTGTCTCTCAGCCACCAGTCCCTTGTCTGTCAGTCACCAGTCCCTTGTCTCTCAATCACCAGTCCCTTGTCTCTCAGTAACCAGTCCCTTGTCTCTCAGTCACCAGTCCCTTGTCTCTCAGTCACCAGTCCCTTGTCTCTCAGTAACCAGTCCCTTGTCTCTCAGCCACCAGTCCCTTGTCTCTCAGTCATCAGTCCCTTGTCTCTCAATCAGCAGTCTTTTGTCTCTCAATCACCAGTCCCTTGTCTCTCAGTAACCAGTCCCTTGTCTCTCAGTCACCAGTCCTTTGTCTCTCAGCCACCAGTCCCTTGTCTCTCAATCACCAGTCCCTTGTCTCTCAGTAACCAGTCCCTTGTCTCTCAGCCACCAGTCCCTTGTCTCTCAGTCATCAGTCCCTTGTCTCTCAATCAGCAGTCCTTTGTCTCTCAATCACCAGTCCCTTGTCTGTCAGTCACCAGTCTCTTGTCTCTCAATCACCAGTCCCTTGTCTGTCAGTCACCAGTCCCTTGTCTCTCAGTCATCAGTCCCTTGTCTCTCAGTCACCAGTCCCTTGTCCCTCAGCCACCAGTCCCTTTTCTCTCAGTCACCAGTCCCTTGTCTCTCAGCCACCAGTCCCTTGTCTCTCAGTCACCAGTCCCTTGTCTCTCAGTCACCAGTCTCTTGTCTGTCAGTCACCAGTCCCTTGTCTCTCAATCACTAGTCCCTTGTCCCTCAGCCACCAGTCCCTTGTCTCTCAGTCACCAGTCCCTTGTCTCTCAGTAACCAGTCCCTTGTCTGTCAATCATCAGTCTCTTGTCTCTCAATCACCAGTCCCTTGTCTGTCAGTCACCAGTCCCTTGTCTGTCAATCACCAGTCCCTTGTCTCTCTGCCACCAGTCCCTTGTCTCTCAATCATCAGTCCCTTGTCTCTCAGTAACCAGTCCCTTGTCTGTCAATCATCAGTCTCTTGTCTCTCAATCACCAGTCCCTTGTCTGTCAGTCACCAGTCCCTTGTCTGTCAATCACCAGTCCCTTGTCTCTCTGCCACCAGTCCCTTGTCTCTCAATCATCAGTCCCTTGTCTCTCAGTAACCAGTCCCTTGTCTCTCAGTCACCAGTCCCTTGTCTCTCAGTAACCAGTCCCTTGTCTGTCAATCACCAGTCCCTTGTCTCTCTGCCACCAGTCCCTTGTCTCTCAATCATCAGTCTCTTGTCTCTCAATCACCAGTCCCTTGTCTGTCAGTCACCAGTCCCTTGTCTCTCAGCCACCAGTCCCTTGTCTCTCAGTCATCAGTCCCTTGTCTGTCAATCACCAGTCCCTTGTCTCTCTGCCACCAGTCTCTTGTCTCTCAGCCACCAGTCCCTTGTCTGTCAGTCACCAGTCCCTTGTCTCTCAGCCACCAGTCCCTTGTCTCTCAATCACCAGTCCCTTGTCTCTCAGCCACCAGTCCCTTGTCTCTCAGTCACCAGTCCCTTGTCTCTCAGTCACCAGTCCCTTGTCTCTCAGTAACCAGTCCCTTGTCTCTCAGCCACCAGTCCCTTGTCTCTCAGTCATCAGTCCCTTGTCTCTCAATCAGCAGTCCTTTGTCTCTCAATCACCAGTCCCTTGTCTGTCAGTCACCAGTCCCTTGTCTCTCAGTCACCAGTCTCTTGTCTCTCAATCACCAGTCCCTTGTCTGTCAGTCACCAGTCCTTGTCTCTCAGTCATCAGTCCCTTGTCTCTCAGTCACCAGTCTCTTGTCTCTCAGTCAGCAGTCCCTTGTCCCTCAGCCACCAGTCCCTTTTCTCTCAGTCACCAGTCCCTTGTCTCTCAGCCACCAGTCCCTTGTCTCTCAGTCACCAGTCCCTTGTCTCTCAGTCACCAGTCTCTTGTCTGTCAGTCACCAGTCCCTTGTCTCTCAATCACTAGTCCCTTGTCCCTCAGCCACCAGTCCCTTGTCTCTCAGTCACCAGTCCCTTGTCTCTCAGCCACCAGTCCCTTGTCTCTCAGTCACCAGTCCCTTGTCTCTCAGTCACCAGTCCCTTGTCTCTCAGTCACCAGTCCCTTGTCTCTCAGTCACCAGTCTCTTGTCTGTCAGTCACCAGTCCCTTGTCTCTCAGTCACCAGTCCCTTGTCTCTCAGTCACCAGTCCCTTGTCTCTCAGTCTCCAGTCCCTTCTCTCTCAGTCACCAGTCCCTTTACTCTCAGTCACCAGTCCCTTGTCTCTCAGCCACCAGTGTCTTGTCTCTCAGCCACCAGTGTCTTCTCTCTCAGCCACCAGTCCCTTGTCTCTCAGTCACCAGTCCCTCGTCTCTCAGTCACCAGTCCCTTGTCTCTCAGCCACCAGTCCCTTGTCTCTCAGCCACCAGTCTCTTTGTCTCTCAGCCACCAGTCCCTTGTCTGTCAGTCACCAGTCCCTTGTCTCTCAGTCACCAGTCTCTTGTCTCTCAATCACCAGTCCCTTGTCTGTCAGTCACCAGTCCCTTGTCTCTCAGTCATCAGTCCCTTGTCTCTCAGTCACCAGTCTCTTGTCTCTCAGTCAGCAGTCCCTTGTCCCTCAGCCACCAGTCCCTTGTCTCTCAGTCACCAGTCCCTTGTCTCTCAGCCACCAGTCCCTTGTCTCTCAGTCACCAGTCCCTTGTCTCTCAGTCACCAGTCTCTTGTCTGTCAGTCACCAGTCCCTTGTCTCTCAATCACCAGTCCCTTGTCCCTCAGCCACCAGTCCCTTGTCTCTCAGTCACCAGTCCCTTGTCTCTCAGCCACCAGTCCCTTGTCTCTCAGTCACCAGTCCCTTGTCTCTCAGTCACCAGTCCCTTGTCTCTCAGTCACCAGTCCCTTGTCTCTCAGTCACCAGTCTCTTGTCTGTCAGTCACCAGTCCCTTGTCTCTCAGTCACCAGTCCCTTGTCTCTCAGTCACCAGTCCCTTGTCTCTCAGTCTCCAGTCCCTTCTCTCTCAGTCACCAGTCCCTTTACTCTCAGTCACCAGTCCCTTGTCTCTCAGCCACCAGTGTCTTGTCTCTCAGCCACCAGTGTCTTCTCTCTCAGCCACCAGTCCCTTGTCTCTCAGTCACCAGTCCCTCGTCTCTCAGTCACCAGTCCCTTGTCTCTCAGCCACCAGTCCCTTGTCTCTCAGTCACCAGTCCCTTGTCTCTCAGTCACCAGTCCCTTGTCTCTCAGTCACCAGTCTCTTGTCTATCAGCCAGCAGTCCCATGTCTCTCAGCCACCAGTGTCTTGTCTCTCAGCCACCAGTCCCTTGTCTCACAGCCACCAGTCCCTTGTCCCTCAGCCACCAGTCCCTTGTCTCTCAGCCACCAGTCTCTTTATCTCTCAGCAACCAGTCCCTTGTCTCTCAGCCACCAGTCCGTTGTCCCTCAGCCACCAGTCTCATGTCTCTCAGCCACCAGTCTCTTGTCTCTCAGCCACCAGTCTCTTGTCTCTCAGCCACCAGTCCCTTGTCTCTCAGCCACCAGTCTCTTGTCTCTCAGCCACCAGTCTCTTGTCTCTCAGCCACCAGTCCCTTGTCTCTCAGCCACCAGTCTCTTGTCTCTCAGCCACCAGTCCCTTGTCTCTCAGCCACCAGTCCCTTGTCTCTCAGCCACCAGTCCCTTGTCTCTCAGCCACCAGTCCCTTGTCTCTCAGCCACCAGTCTCTTGTCTCTCAGCCACCAGTCCCTTGTCTCTCAGCCACCAGTCTCTTGTCTCTCAGCCACCAGTCTCTTGTCTCTCAGCCACCAGTCCCTTGTCTCTCAGCCATCAGTCCCTTGTCTCTCAGCCACCAGTCCCTTGTCTCTCAGCCACCAGTCTCTTGTCTCTCAGCCACCAGTCTCTTGTCCCTCAGCCACCAGTCCCTTGTCTCTCAGCCAGCAGTCCCTTGTCTCTCAGCCACCAGTCCCTTGTCTCTCAGCCAACAGTCTCTTGTCTCTCAGCCACCAGTCTCTTGTCTCTCAGCCACCAGTCCCCAGGCGCTTCATTAATCTTGTTGTTTCACTTTCCCAGGATGTATGGGAAGTGGGAAGCTGTTGGGTGAATTGTGTGTCGCTTCGGAGCTGAATCAAAGACCGTAGGAGATCCTGGGACTCGGCACCGACCTCCTCCACTTCAACGCCTACAACAGTGACAGACAGCGTGCGGTCCTTAACCAGTCTTATTGATCCTCGAGAAATCCCATCACAAACAGCAGCCAGACCAGGTACAGACACCAGGTTCCCTTCCCTGAAGCATCTCAGTTAGTCTTTACGGCAAAAATTCACAAGGATGATCCCAGAACTCCAAGGTTATATCCAGCAGGAAAGACTGAACAGGCTGGGGTTCATTTCTCTAGAAAAGGGAAGGCTGTGGGGTGACCTGATGGAGGTCTTTACGATTATGAAATGGTTCAATAGGGTAGACGTAGAGAGGATGTTTCCACTAGTGGGGAGAGTCCCAAACTTGGGGCCATAAATATAAAGAAAGAAATAACTTACTTTTATATAGTGCCTTTCACAACCTCAGGACATCCCAAAGCACTTTACAGCCAATGAAATATGTTTTTTTCTCTCGTGTAATCACTGTTGTAATGTAGAAACTAATAATTTAAAATTGTCAGTAATAAATCCAATGGGGAATTCAGGAAAAACTTCTTTCACCAGAGAGTGGTGAGAATGTGGAACTCGCTCCCACAGGGAGTGGTTGAGCTGAATAGCAGCGATGGATTGAAGGGGAAGCTGGATAAAGACATGAGGGAGAAAGGAATGGAAGGAGATGCTGAGATGAAGAGGGATGGCAGGAGGTCCGTGTGGACCATGGACTTTTTGGACCCAATGGCCTGTTTCTCTGCCCAACATTGGACGGCCGCCCATTTCCTGAGTCTTGTTGCTTGTGCCGCCCACCAGATTTATTCAGCTCAATTACACAACTTGTCATAGAGTCATCGCAGTTTACAGAAAAGGAGGAGGCCTTTTGCCCATCGTGTCTGTGCTGGACGAGAAAGATCTATCCAGCCTAATCCCATTTTCCAGCTCTTGGTCCGTAGCCTTGTAGGTTACGGCACATCAAGTGCATATCCAAGTGCTTTTGAAATGTGTTGAGGGTTTCTGCCTCTACCCTTTCAGGCACTGAGTTCCAGACCCCCACCACCCGCTGCGTGGAAACAATTCTCCTCAACTCCCTTCTAATCCTTCTACCAGTTACTTTAAATCTATGTCCCCTGGTGATTGACCTCTCTGCTGAGGGAAATAGGTCCTTCCTAACCACTCTATCTAGGCCCCTCATAATTTTATACACCTGAATCAAGTCTCCACTCAGCCACCTCTGTTCCAAAGGAAACAACCCCAGCCTATCCAATCTTTCCTCATAGCTAAAATTCTCCAGTCCTGGCAACATCCTCGTCAATCTCTTTTGTACCCTCTCTAGTGCAATCACATCTTTCCTGTAATGTGCTGACCAGAACTGTATGCAGAACTCTAGCTGTGGCCTAAGTAGTGTTTTATACAGTTCTAGCATAACCTCCCTGCTCTTATATTCTATGCCTCGGCTAATAAAGGACAGTATCCTGTATGCCTTCTTAACCGCCTTATCTACCTGTGCTGCTACCTTCAGGGATCTGTGGACATGCAATCCAAGGTCCCTCTGTTCCTCTACACTTCTCAGTGTCCGACCATTTATTGTGTATTGCCTTGCCTTGTCAGCCCTCCCCAAATGCATTACCTCACACTTCTCTGGATTGAGTTCCATTGGCCACTTTTCTGCCCATCTGACCAGTCCATTCATATCGTCCTGCAGTCTACAGCTTTCTTCCTCACTATCAACTACACAGCCAATTTTGTATTATTTGCAAACTTCTTAATCATGCCCCTTACGTTGAACTCTAAATCATTGATATATATACCACAAAAAGCACGGGACCCAGTAGTAAGCCCTGTGGATCCCCACTGGAAACAGCCTTCCAATAACAAAACCATCAGTCGACCATTACCATTTGCTTCCTGCCACTGAGCCAATTTTGGATCCAACTTGCCACCTTCCCTTGTATCCCATGGGCTTTTACTTTTCAGACCAGTCTGCCATGTGGGACCTAGTCAAAGCCTTGCTAAAATCCATGTAGACTACATCAAATGCACTACTGACATCGACCCTCCTTGTTACCTCCTCAAGGTGGGATTATGAGCTCGCAACCTCTGGGTTACTAGTCCAGAACCAGTTCCTTCCTGTACCTGCGGGACATCGGAGAGGCCTCCACTATCACGACACTGCAAATCCTTTCAAACAGGAGCCGTGCCTTCAAATTCTGCCAGATTCATCCAGTGGAGTGTGAAGGATGATCCTTTATTAGAATCTCGCAGTGCAGAAGGAGGCCATTCGGCCCTTCGTGCCTGTGCTGGTGCTTTGAAAGAGCGATCCAATTAATCCCACTCCAACCTGCTCTTTCCCCAGAGCCCTGCAAATATTTCCCTTGCTCCCTTGGTAGCCTGACCTTCTGACTGTAACTGTAGACTGAATTGAGTGGCCTGGGTTGTGGTCCCAGGTTGCTCAACAAGGGTCAGGATTTGCATCAGCAGAACAAAGGCTCGCTGTCTCACACGCACAAGGAAACAAAACAACTCCAACCACAAAACCAAATATTCAAATTCACTTACACTCCTCTGACACAATTCAGTATCATTCCCAGCTCCACTCACTGGCTCCCCACTCTCTCCCCTCGGAGTCAGGAGACTTCATCGGTTAATCCAGGCTGACAATCCCATTGCCAGCACTGAGGGAGCACTGCAATGTCCAAGATAGATATCTATACTCTAGGACTTGAGCCCATAATCCAGGACCACACTCGCTGTGCCTGTACTGAGGGAGCACAGCACTGTCAGAGGTAGATGGATATACTCAAGGACTTGAAACACATAATCCTCTCAGTCACCAGTCCCTTGTCTCTCAGCCATCAGTCCCTTGTCTCTCAGTCACCAGTCCCTTGTCTCCCAATCATCAGTCCCTTGTCTCTCAGCCACCAGTCTCTTGTCTCTCAGCCACCAATCCCTTGTCTCTCAGTCACCAGTCTCTTGTCTCTCAGTCTCCAGTCCCTTGTGTCTCAGTCTCCAGTTCCTTGTCTCTCAGTCACCAGTCGCTTGTCTCTCAGTCACCAGTCTCTTGTCTCTCAGCCACCAATCCCTTGTCTCTCAGTCACCAGTCCCTTGTGTCTCAGTCACCAGTCCCTTGTCTCTCAGCCACCAGTCTCTTGTCTCTCAGCCACCAGTCCCTTGTGTCTCAGTCACCAGTCCCTTGTCTCTCAGCCACCAGTCCCTTGTCTCTCAGTCACCAGTCCCTTGTGTCTCAGTCACCAGTCCCTTGTCTCTCAGCCACCAGTCCCTTGTGTCTCAGCCACCAGTCTCTTGTCTCTCAGTCACCAGTCCCTTGTCTCTCAGCCACCAGTCTCTTGTCTCTCAGTCACCAGTCTCTAGTCTCTCAGCCACCAGTCCCTTGTCTCTCAGTCACCAGTCCCTTGTCTCTCAGTCACCAGTCTCTTGTCTCTCAGTCACCAGTCCCTTGTGTCTCAGTCACCAGTCCCTTGTCTCTCAGTCACCAGTCCCTTGTCTCTCAGTCACCAGTCCCTTGTCTCTCAGTCACCAGTCCCTTGTCTCTCAGCCACCAGTCCCTTGACTCTCAGTCACCAGTCTCTTGTCTCTCAGTCACCAGTCTCTTGTCTCTCAGTCACCAGTCTCTTGTCTCTCAGTCACCAGTCTCTTGTCTCTCAGTCACCAGTCCCTTGTCTCTCAGCCACCAGTCTCTTGTCTCTCAGCCACCAGTCCCTTGTGTCTCAGTCACCAGTCCCTTGTCTCTCAGTCACCAGTCCCTTGTCTCTCAGTCACCAGTCCCTTGTGTCTCAGTCACCAGTCCCTTGTCTCTCAGCCACCAGTCCCTTGTGTCTCAGCCACCAGTCTCTTGTCTCTCAGTCACCAGTCCCTTGTCTCTCAGCCACCAGTCTCTTGTCTCTCAGTCACCAGTCTCTAGTCTCTCAGCCACCAGCCCCTTGTCTCTCAGTCACCAGTCCCTTGTCTCTCAGTCACCAGTCTCTTGTCTCTCAGTCACCAGTCCCTTGTGTCTCAGTCACCAGTCCCTTGTCTCTCAGTCACCAGTCCCTTGTCTCTCAGTCACCAATCCCTTGTCTCTCAGTCACCAGTCCCTTGTCTCTCAGCCACCAGTCCCTTGACTCTCAGTCACCAATCTCTTGTCTCTCAGTCACCAGTCTCTTGTCTCTCAGTCACCAGTCTCTTGTCTCTCAGTCACCAGTCTCTTGTCTCTCAGTCACCAGTCCCTCGTCTCTCAGTAACCAGTCCCTTGTCTCTCAGTCACCAGTCTCTTGTCTCTTCATCATGAGCTGAGCTTGCTACCTCATATCACTAAGACCGCCCATTTCCACCTGTGTAACATCGCCTGCCTCCGCCTTTGCCTCAGCTTATCTGCTGCTGAAACCCTCATCCATGTCTTTGTTACCTCTAGACTTGACTATTCCAACGCACTCCTGGCCGGCCTCCTTAGTTCGACCCTCCATTAACTTGAGGTCATCCAAAACTCTGCTGCCCGTGTCCTAACTCGCACCAAGTCCCGCTCACCCATCTCCCCTGTGCTCACTCACCTACATTGGCTCCCAGTTAAGCAACGCCTCGATTTTAAAATTCTCATCCTTGTTTTGAAATGACTCCATAGTCTCGCTCCTCCCTATCTCTATAATCTCTTCCAGCCCTATAATTCCCCGAGATCTCTGCGCTGCGCCAATTTTAATTGCTCCACGATTGGTGGCCGTGCCTTCACTAATATCCTTTGGGAAATTTGCCGTCCTTACCTGGTCTGGCCTATATGTTAATCCAGACCCACAGAAATGTGGTTGACTCTTAACTGCCTTCTGAAATAGCCTAGCAAGCCACTCAGTTGGACCAAACCACTACGAAAAACAATAATAAGAATAAAACTGGACGGACCACCTGGTATCGACCTAGGCACCGGCTTCGGACACGACAACGGCACACCCAGCTCAGTCGACCCTGCAAAGACCTCCTCACTAACATCTGGGGACTTGTGCCAAAATTGTGAGAGCAACAGCCTGATAAAGTCATACTCAGAGAATCATACCTTTCAGCCAATGTCCCAGACACCTCCATCACCATCCCCAGGTATTTCCTGTCCAACCGGCAGGATAGACCCACCAGAGGTGGTGGCACAGTAGTATAATGTAGGGAGGGAGTGGCCCTGGGAGCCTCAACATTGACTGCGGACCCCATGAAGTCTCATGGCTTCAGGTCAAGCATGGACAAGGAAACCTCCTGCTGATTATCACATGCCGCCCTCCCTCAGCTGATGAATCAGTACTTCTCCATGTTGAACCACCACTTGGAAGAAGCACTGAGGGTATCAAGGGCACAGAATGTACTCTGGGTGGGGGACTTCAATATCCACCACCAAGAGTGGCTCAGTAGCACCACTACTGACCGAGCTTGCTGAGTCCTGAAGGACACAGCTGCCAGACTGGGCAATTTTAAAAATTCATTCATGTGGGCGTCGCTGGCAAGGCTAACATTTATTGCCCATCCCTAATTGCCCTTGAGAAGGTGGAGGTGAGACATCTGAGTGGCTTGTTCGGCCATTTCAGAGGGCAGTTAAGTGCCAACCACATTGTTGTGGATCTGGAGTCACATATAGGGCAGACCAGGTAAGGACGACAGATTTCTCCTTCCTTAACAGACATTAGTGAACCAGATGGGTTTTTACGACAATAGTTTGATGGTCACCATTGCTGATACTAGCTTTTTTATTCCAGATTTATTTACTTAACTGAATTTAAATTCCCCAGCTGCCATGGTGATATTTGAACTCGCATCGCTGGATCATTTGTCCAGGTCTCTGGATTACCAGTCTAGTAATATAACCACTATGCTACCATTCCTTGCGGCAAGTGGTGAGAGAACCAACACGAGGGGAAAAACCGACTTAACTCACTTACTCACCAATAACCTGCTCACTGATGCCCAGTTTGGGTTCCGCCAAGACCACTCGGCTCCCGACCTCATTACAGCCTTGGTCCAAACATGGACAAAGGAGCTGAATTCCAGAGGTGAGGTGAGAGTGACTGCCCTTGACATCAAGGCAGCATTTGACCGAGTGTGGCATCAAGGAGCCCTCGTAAAACTGAAGTCAATGAGAATCAGGGGGAAAACTCTCCACTGGCTGGAGTCATACCTAGCACAAAGGAAGATGGTTGTGGTGGTTGAAGGTCAATCATCACAGCCCCAGGACATCGCGGCAGGAGTTCCTCAGGACAGTGTCCTAGGCCCAACCATCTTCAGTTGCTTCATCAATGACCTTCACTCCAACATAAGGTCAGAAATGGGGATGTTCGCTGATGACTGCACAGTGTTCAGTGCCATTCACAACTCCTCAGATAATGAAGCAGTCCATGCCCGCATGCAACAAGACCTGGACGACGTTCAGGCTTGGGCTGATAAGTGGCAGGTAACATTCGCGCCACAGACTATCTCCAACAAGCGAGAGTCTAACCACCTCCCCTTGACATTCAACGGTATTACTATCACCGAATCCCCCACCATCAACATCGTGGGGGGTCACCATTGACCAGAAACATAACTGGACAAGCTACACAAATACTGTGGCTACAAGAGCAGGTCAGAGGCTAGATATTCTGCGGCGCGTGTCTCACCTCCTGACTCCCCAAAGCCTTTCCACCATCTACAAGGCACAAGTAAAGAGTGTGATTGAATACTCTCCACTTGCCTGGATGAGTGCAGCTCCAACAACACTAAAGAAGCTCAACACCATTCAGAACAAAGCAGCCCGTTTGATTGGCACCCCATCCACCACCTTAAACATTCACTCCCTCCACCACCGGCACACCATGGCTGCAGTGTGTACCATCTACAAGATGCACTGCAGCAACTCGCCAAGGCTTCTTCGAAAGCACCTCCCAAACCCGCGACCTCTACCAACTAGAAGGACAAGGGCAGCAGGCGCATGGGACACCACCACCTCCAAGTTCCCCTCCAAGTCACACACCATCCTGACTTGGAAATATATCGTTGTTGCTCCCTCGTCGCTGGGTCAAAATCCTGGAACTCCCTCCCTAATAGCACTGTGGGAGTACCTTCACCACATGGACTGCAGCGGTTCAAGAAGGCGGTTTACCACCACCTTCTCAAGGGCAAGTAGGGAGGGACAATAAATGCTGGCCCTGCCAGCGATGCCCACATCCCATAAACGAACTTTTAAAAAGCTACCTAGGTCCTAAGCTCTGAAATTCCCTCCCTAAATCTCCCCACCCCTCTACTTCCCTTTCCTGCTTTAAGACGCTCCTTAAAACCTACATCTTTGACCAAGCTTTTGGTCATCTGCATTTAAAATCTCTATATGGTTCGGTTTCAAATTTTGTTTTGTGATAATGCCT
The DNA here is from genome assembly GCA_030390025.1 of Squalus acanthias. Lineage (NCBI taxonomy): Eukaryota > Metazoa > Chordata > Chondrichthyes > Squaliformes > Squalidae > Squalus > Squalus acanthias. The sequence goes on along the minus strand of CM059449.1, from coordinate 36,089,388 downwards.
TGGGATTTTTTATTACGTTAAAGGTGCTACATAAATGTAAGTTGTTGTTGTCTCTCAGCCAGCAGTCCCTAGTCTCGGCCACCAGTCCCTTGGCATTTTTATAGCGCCTTTCATGACCTCCGGATGTCCTAAAACACTTTACAGCCAATGAAATACTTGCTTTTTGAAGTGTAGTCACTGTTGTAATGTTGTCAGATAATCACTAATAAATCCAATAGGGAGTTGAGGAGAAACTTCTCTACCCAGTGATTGGTGGGAATGTGGAACTCGATACCACAGGGAGTGGTTGTGGCAAATAGCAGAGGTGGATTTAAGGGGAGGCTGGATAAACACATGAGAAAGAAAGAAAGACTTGCATTTATATAGCGCCTTTCACGACCACCGGACGTTTCAAAGCACTTTCCAGCCAATGAAGTACTTTTGAAGTGGGGTCACTGTTGTAATGTGGGAAACACGGCAGCCAATTTGCGCACAGCAAGGTCCCACAAACAGCAATGTAATAATGACCAGATAATCTGTTTGTTATGTTGGTTGACGGATAAATATTGGCCAGGACACCGGGGATAACTCCCTTGCTCTTCTTCGAAATAGTGCCATGGGATCTTTTACGCCCACCAGAGAGGGCAGACGGGGCCTCGGTTTAAAGTCTCATCCGAAAGATGAGGGAGAAAGGAGTAGAAGGATTTGCTGAGATGAAGAGTGGGAGGAGGCTCGTGTGGAGCCTAAGCACCAACACGGACCAGTTGGGCCGAATGGCCTGTTTCTGTGCCGTACATTACATGTGAGCCGACAGGTAACATGAGTGTTGTTGCTTGTGCAGCCCGTCAGATTTATTCAGCTCAATTACAGAACTTGTCATGGTGGGATTTGAGCTCGCAACCTCTGGGTTACTCGTCCTGGACCAGAACCAGATCCTTCCTGTACCTGGGGGGCCATCGGAGAGGCCTCCACTATCACAACACTGCAAATCCTTTCAAACAGGGGCGGTGCTTTCAAATTCTGCCCGGTGCCAGATTCATCCAGTGGAGTGTGAAGGATGATCCTTTATTAGAATCTCACAGTGCAGTAGGAGGCCATTCGGCCCATCGTGCCTGTGCTGGCTCTTTGACAGAACGATCCAATTAATCCCACTCCCCCCTGCTCTTACCCCAGGGCCCTGCATCTGCTTCCACCATCCTTTCAGGCAATGCGTTCCAGCTCTCAACAACTCGCTGCATAAAAACATTTGTCCTCATCTCCCCCTCTGGTTCTTTTGCCAATGACCTTAAATCTGTGCCCTCTGGTTACCAACCCTCCTACCACTGGAAAGAGTTTCTCCCGATCTACTCTATCAAAAACCTCTAGAAAGCTGAAGGTCATCTCTTGATTGATCGGCTCTCTCTTCGCCCCCTGCACTGTGTTCTTCGTCAATTCTTCAGAGAACCCAAACTGTGATGTGCAGTCGCGGAGTGGGCATTGGGCACCGGGCGTCTCCAGTGCCACCAGCCTTCTCCTGCCCCTCTCCCGATGGTGCTGAGGAATGGGTTCCACCAGCGTCCAACGCCCTTTAGCACATCAACCCAAGTGGCTCCTTTCTGGCTCACGCTGTCGGTGCAAAGGTTGATCCTGGGGACCTGTTGCAGGCTCCATGTCGAGGGATTCCATCTCTGGACGTGAGCAACGATGGTGGTAGCGGACTTTAGTTCCCCAGGTATCCTCCAGTGATCCAACGAGTATTGAGGAGGAGGGCTGGAATGAATGTCCGTACTGAAATGATTGCTCTCTTGTTAACCTGTCCCTCTGACCTGTAACTGTAGACTGAATCGAGTGGTCTGGGTTGTGGTCCCAGGTTGCTCATCAACAGGTCAGGATTTGCATCAGCAGAACAAAAGCTCGCTGTCCCACACGCACAAGGAAACAAAACAACTCCAACACCAAAACCAAATATTCAAATCCACTCGCACTCCTCTGACACATTTCAGTATCGTTCCCAGCTCCGCTCACTGGCTCCACACTCCGCTCTGAGTCAGGACACTTCATCCCATAATCCAGGCCCACACTCCCGGTGCCAGTACTGAGGGAGCGCTGCACTGTCAGAGGTAGATTTATACACTCTAGTACTTGAGCCTATAATCCAGGCTCACACTCCCGGTGCCAGTACTGAGGGAGCGCTGCACTGTCAGGGGTAGATTTATACACACTAGTACTAGAGCCTATAATCCAGGCCCACACTCCTGGTGCCAGTACTGAGGGCGCGCTGCACTGTCAGAGGTAGATTTATACACTCTAGTACTAGAGCCTATAATCCAGGCCCACACTCCTGGTGCCAGTACTGAGGGAGTGCTGCACTGTCAGAGGTAGATTTATAGACTCTAGTACTAGAGCCTATAATCCAGGCCCACACTCCCGGTGCCAGTACTGAGGGAGCGCTGCACTGTCAGAGGTGCCATCCTGATACATTAAACCGAGGCTCCATCTGCTCTCTCAGGTGTGTATTAAAGATCCCATGGTCTCTATTGGAAGAAGAGCAGGGAGAGTTCTCCCCGGTGTCCTGGGGCCAACATTCCCCCTCATCAATAAAACACAGATTCTCTGGTCATTTATCACATCAGTGTATGTGGGATCTTGTTATGCACAAAATCGCTGCGATCGTTCCTACATTACAACAGTGATCACATTCGAACGTACGTCATTGGCTGTGAAGGGATTTGGGGTGTCTTGAGCTGGTGAAAGGCACGATATAAATTTAAACTCTTTGGGCGTGAAATTCGGTAGCGCCCAACTTTTAACTTTTTGAAAACTTAGCGCCCGACGAAATCCATTGAAAAGTGTTGGAAAATTGGGCAATTTTGCCCCAGGAATGAAGCGGGGGGGGGCGGTAAATGAGGCGCTAATGGTCTCAGTGCCGCGCTGCAGGGGCGCTATTGCCAGAGCGCTACCCAATTTCAGTTGACTTGCGTTCAGCAATCAGCCTTCAAGCCTTGACTCGAGCTCATTCCAGCTCTTCAAGGGGAGGTAATTTCAAGCTGCAGCTGCTCATTCTCAGCACTGCTGCCCTTGAGTGCGACCTCTCAGCGACTGAGACAGCTTTGTGCCATGGCTGCTGCCTGGAGAGGGAGAGGGCGACTCGATTCCGGGATGTGGAATTGGATATGTTCAGCAGCTTGTCTGACGATGTTTCCCCAAGATGGCGCCTCTAAGTAGCGTGCGCGGAGCCGTTTCCCGACTGCAGCCCGACAGCTGATGCTCTCGTTGTTAACTGCAGGTGGTAAGTGAGGGGCCGCGGTCAAATTCTGCATCCGGGCGTGGTCGAGCGGGGCGGTGCCTACAGGAGTGGGGCGCTAACTCTTAGCGCCTCCGCAAAAACACAGCCCAATTTAGCGCGTGATGCTAATATCGCCACGCCCGGGCGAAAAACCATTTGCGCCCCATGGAGGCGCTAACAGCAGATGCAAAGCAGCCGAATTTCACACCCTTTGTCTCTAATCTGCTCTGTGCAGATTCTGCCATGGAAACTGAAACCATTTTCTGTCTCTGTCTCCCACCTGCACCCTTGGGGTGTTACACTGGGCCCGGTACCCTTGGATAGGGACAGCACAAGAAAGGTCCAGGTACCGGCCTGTGTGGAGTGAGCAGGTCACACCTGGTGTGGTACTGCACCCCACACACACACACAGCATGAAAGGCCAAGGCTCCATCCTCGGCCTGTGCTGAGTGAGCTGATCCCAGGCGGGGTGGGCGGTAAGAGGCTACAATGGAGCCTCAGTGACCCCTGGGTAAGAGAAGAAATCAGCCAGGGTTCCTGCTCCTGATCACACTTCAGTGACCCCCTGGGTTAGAGAGACAGGAAATCAGCCAGGGTTCCTGCTCCTGATCACTGTCCAGATACCCCTGGGTTAGAGAGACAGGAAATCAGCCAGGGTTCCTGCTCCTAATCACTGTCCAGTGACCCCTGGGTAAGAGAGATGGGAAATCAGCCAGGGTTCCTGCTCCTAATCACTGTCCAGTTACCCCTGGTTAAGAGAGATGGGAAATCAGCCAGGATTCCTGCTCCTGATCACTGTCCAGATACCCCTGGGTTAGAGAGACAGGAAATCAGCCAGGGTTCCTGCTCCTAATCACTGCCCAGTGACCCCTGGGTAAGAGAGATGGGAAATCAGCCAGGGTTCCTGGTCCTGATCACTGTCCAGATACCCCTGGGTTAGAGAGAGGGAAATCGGCCAGGGTTCCTGCTCCTGATCACTCTCCAGTGACCCCCTGGGTTAGAGAGACAGGAAATCAGCCAGGGTTCCTGCTCCTGATCACTCTCCAGTGACCCCTGGGTTAGAGAGAGGGAAATCAGCCAGTGTTCCTGGTCCTGATCACTGTCCAGTGACCCCCTGGGTTAGAGAGAGAGGGAAATCAGCCAGTGTTCCTGGTCCTGATCACTGTCCAGTGACCCCCTGGTTTAGAGAGAGAGGGAAATCAACCAGGGTTCCTGCTCCTGATCACTGTCCAGTGACCCCTGGGTTAGAGAGAGGGAAACCAGCCAGTGTTCCTGCTCCTAATCACTGTCCAGTGACCCCTTGGGTTAGAGAGAGAGAGAGGGAAATCAACCAGGGTTCTTGCTCCTGATCACTCTCCAGTGACCCCCTGGGTTAGAGAGAGAGAGAGGGAAATCAACCAGGGTTCCTGCTCCTGATCACTCTCCAGTGACCCCCTGGGTTAGAGAGAGAGAGAGGGAAATCAGCCAGGGTTCCTGCTCCTGATCACTGTCCAGTTACCCCTTGGGTTAGAGAGAGGGAAATCAGCCAGGGTTCCTGCTCCTGATCACTGTCTAGTGACCCCTGGGTTAGAGAGAGAGAGAGGGAAATCAGCCAGGGTTCCTGCTCCTGATCACTGTCTAGTGACCCCTGGGTTAGAGAGAGAGAGAGGGAAATCAGCCAGGGTTCCTGCTCCTGATCACTGTCCAGTGACCCCTGGGTTAGAGAGAGACGGGGGAAATCAACCAGGGTTCCTGCTCCTAATCACTGTCCAGTGACCCCTGGGTTAGAGAGAGGGAAATCAGCCAGGGTTCCTGCTCCTGGACACTATCTAGTGACCCCTACTGTAAACTGTCAGTAAGTGCACGAGCACGAGAGAGAGAGCATGTGTGAGCGAGCCTGAGTGTGTTTAAGTGTGCGAGTGTGACAGGATGAGCAGGGAGCTTGCTCCTTCAGGCGATGAGATGCATTGCTCTGATCAGAGTGAGGTGTGACTGTATGTGGAGGATTATACGTCAGGTTGAATGGGCTCTCTGTGTTACAGCACAGGGGCGGAGCAGGAACTGAGGCCATTACAGCACACACACATACAAATATTGGTACAAAAGGCACTGTCTGCGGTCTCGGTGAGAGACACCATCTCTCGCCCAGCATTTACCGGGTAGCGGTTGGGGATTCGAGCAGAATCGGAGTGAGGTGGAGGAACTGCGACCCATCACCATGAGGGATTGGCTTGCCCTGGTGCTGCTCTGTGTCACTGTTACTGGTACTGGTAAGTCAGCACCTTTTGATATTCCTATTCCTCTCTCCTAAGTGTAGTAGTGGAATGAAAGTACAGAGCCACTGCCATTCGTCCCTTCGCCACTCTCCCCTCCCAACCCTCCACCCCACCGGCAGGTGTCTTGGTCCTAATCCCAAGGAATCCCTCTCTAAACCCCTCTGCCTTTCTCACTCCAGGTTCCTGCTCCTTTTTTTTATTCATTCACGGGATGTAGGCATCGCTGGCAAGGCTGGAATTTTTAGCCCATCCCTAATTGCCCTGGAGAATGTGGTGGTGAGCCGCCTTCTTAAACTGCTGCTGTCCCTGTGGTGAAGGTGCTCCCACAGTGCTGTTAGGGCGGGAGTTCCAGGATTTTGACCCAGCGACGATGCAGGAACAGCAATATATTTCCAACCCAGGATGGTGTGTGACTTGGAGGGGAACTTGCAGGTGGTGGTGCTCCCATGCGCCTGCTGCCCTTCTAGGTGGAAGAGGTCGTGGGTTTGGGAGCTGCTGTCGAAGTAGCCTTGGCGAGTTGCTACAGTGCATCGTGTGGACGGCACACACTGCAGCCACGGTGCGCCGGTGGTGGAGGGAGTGAATGTTTAATGTGGTAGATGAGGTGACAATCAATCGGGCTGCTTTGTCCTAGATGGTGTCGAGCTTCTTGATTGTTGTTGGAGCAGCACTCTTCTAGGCAAGTGGAGAGTATTCCATCACACTCCTGACTTGTGCCTTGTAGGTGGTGGAAAGGGGCCCATAGCCTTTACTGTATCCAGTGCACTCAGCTGTTTCTTGATACCATGTGGAGTGAATCGAATTGGCTGAAGACAGGCATGGGGGGACCTCAGGAGGTCGAGATGGATCATCCACTTGGCACTTCTGGCTGAAGATGGTTTATCCTTTTTAGCCTTGTCTTTTGCACTCATGTGCTGGGCTCTGACATCATTGAGGATAGGGGAGTTCATGGAGCCTCCTTCTCCCGCTAGCTGTTTAATCGTCCACCACCATTCATGACTGGATGTGGCAGGACTGCAGTGCTTTGATCTGACCCGTTGGTTGTGGGATCGCTTATCTCTGTCTATAGCATGCTGCTTCCACTCTTTAGCATTCATGTAGTCCTGTGTTGTGGCATCACCTCATTTTCAGGTCTGCCTGGTGCTGCTACTGGCATGCTCCTCTACACTCCTCATTGAACCAGGGTTGGTCACCTGGGTTGATGGCAATGGTAGAGTGAGGGATATGCTGGGCCATGAGGTTACAGATTGTGGTGGAATACAATTCTGCTGCTGCTGATGGCCCACAGTGCCTCATGGATGTCCAGTTTTGAGCTGCTAGATCTGTTCTGAATCTATCCCTTTTGGTAGGGTGGTAGTGCCACACAACACGATAGAGGATTTCCTCTGTGTGAAGACAGGACTTTGTCTCCACAAGGACTGTGCGGTGGTCAGTCCTAACAATACCGTTATGGACATATGCATCTGCGACAGGCAGATTGGCGAGGATGAGTTTAAGTAGGTTTTTCCCTCTTGGTTCTCTCAGCACCTGCCACAGGCCAATCAGGCAGCTCTGTCCTTCAGTACATGGCCAGCTCGATCAATAGTGGTGCTACTGAGCCACTCTTGGTGATGGACATTGAAGTCCCCCACCCAGAGTACATTCTGTGCCCTTGCTATTCTCAGTGCTTCTTCCAAGTGGTGTTCAACATGGAGGAGTACTGATTCATCAGCTGAGGGAGGGCGGCATGTGATAATCAGCAGGAGGTTTCCTTGCTCATGCTTGACCTGAAGCCATGAGACTTCATGGGGTCCGGAATCAATGTTGAGGACTCCCAGGGCCACTCCTTCCCGACTGTATACCACTGTGCCGCCAACCCTGGGTGAGGGAGGGCGGTAGGTGGTAATCAGCAGGAATAAAAAGCTAGTATCAGTAATGGTAACCATGAAACTATCGGATTGTCGTAAAAACCCATCTGGTTCACTAATGTCCTTTAGGGAAGGAAATCTGCCGCCCTTACCTGGTCTGGCCTATATGTGACTCCAGACCCACAGCAATGTGGTTGACTCTTAACTGCCCTCTGAAAGCAAGTCACTCAGATGTAACTAACTCCCTACCTAACAGCACTGTGGGAGTACCTTCACCACACAGACTGTAGCGGTTCAAGAAGGTGGCTCACTACCACCTTCTCAAGGGCAATTAGGGATGGGCAATAAATGCTGGCGATGCCAGCGACGCCCACATCCCATAAACTAACAAAAAATGTTTTTAAAAATTCATCAGCTGGGAGAGGGCGGTAGGTGGTAATCAGCAGGAGGTTACCTTGCCCATGTTTGACCTGATGCCGTCAGACTTTATGAGGGGTCTACATAAAGTGGATAGGAAGGACCAATTTCCCCTAGCAGAGAGGTCAATAACCAGGGGGCATAGATTTAAAGTAATTGGTAGAAGGGTTAGAGGGGAGTTTAGAACTTTTTACACCCAGAGGGTAGGGTGGGTGGGGGGGTCTGGAACTCATTGCTTGAAAGGGTGGTAGAGGCAGAAACGCTCATCACATTTAAAAAGTACTTGGATATGCGCTTGAAGAGCTGGAAAGTGGGATTAGGCTGGATAGCTCTTTTTCGGCTGGCACAGACACAATGGGTCAAATGGCCTCCTTCTGTGCCGTAGATTTCTATGATTCTATACCCAGGGATGGTGATGGAGGAGTCTGGGATGTTCGTTGATAGGTATGACTCTGTGAGTATGATTATGTCACTGTGTAGTGATCTCTGCGTTAGAGGGGGAAATCAGCCAGGGTTCCTGCTCCTGATCAGTGTGCATTGACCCCCGGGTTAGAAAGAGGGGAAGTCAGGCAGGTTTCCTGTTCCTGATGCAGTGCCACAGCGAGAGAGAGCGGGCAGTGGGATTAGTTTGTGATTGATACAGGGCTATGGGGAGAGAGAGGGGCAGTGGGATTAGTTTGGGAATGATACAGGGCTATGGGGAGAGAGCGGGGGCAGTGGGACTAGTTTGGGATTGATACAGGGTTATGGGGAGAGAGCCAGGCAGTGGGAATAGTTTGGGATTGATACAGGGCTATGGGGAGAGAGCGGGGGCAGTGGGATTAGTTTGGGATTGATACAGGGTTATGGGGAGAGAGCCAGGCAGTGGGAATAGTTTGGGATTGACACAGGGCTATGGGGAGAGAGAGGGTCAGTGGGATTAGTATGGGATTGATACAGGGCTATGGGGAGAGAGAGGGGTAGTGGGATTAGTTTGGGAATGATACAGGGCTATGGGGAGAGAGTGGGGCAGTGGGAATAGTTTGGGATTGATACAGGGCTATGGGGAGAGAGAGCGCGGCAGTGGGAATAGTTTAGGATTGATACAGGTCTATGGGGAGAGAGAGCGGGGCAGTGAGATTAGTTTGGGATTGATACAGGGCTATGGGGAGAGAGCGGGGCAGTGGGATTAGTTTGGGATTGATACAGGGCTATGGGGAGAGAGCGGGGCAGTGGGATTAGTTTGGGATTGATACAAGGCTATGGGGAGAGAGAGGGGCAGTGGGATTAGTTTGGGAAGGATATAGGGTTATGGGGAGAGAGAGCGCGGCAGTGGGATTAGTTTGAGATTGTTACAGGGTTATGGGGAGAGAGAGCGGGGCAGGAGGATTAGTTTGGGATTGTTACAGGGCTATGGGGAGAGAGAGCGGGGCAGTGAGATTAGTTTGGGAATGATATAGGGTTATGGGGAGAGAGAGCAGGGGAGGAGGATTAGTTTGGGATTGATATAGGGCTATGGGGAGAGAGAGCGCGGCAGTGAGATTAGTTTGGGATTGATACAGGGTTATGGGGAGAGAGAGCGGGGCAGGAGGATTAGTTTGGGATTGTTACAGGGCTATGGGGAGAGAGAGCGGGGGAGGAGGATTAGTTTGAGATTGTTACAGGGCTATGGGGAGAGAGAGCGGGGCAGTGAGATTAGTTTGGGAATGATACAGGGCTATGGGGAGAGAGAGCGGGGCAGGAGGATTAGTTTGGGAATGATACAGGGCTATGGGGAGAGAGAGCGGGGCAGGAGGATTAGTTTGGGAATGATATAGGGCTATGGGGAGAGAGAGCGGGGCAGTGGGATTAGTTTAGGAATGATATAGGTCTATGGGGAGAGAGAGCGGGGCAGGAGGATTAGTTTGGGAATGATATAGGGCTATGGGGAGAGAGAGCGGGGCAGTGAGATTAGTTTGGGATTGATACAGGGCTGTGGGGAGAGAATGGGGCAGTGGGTTTGGTTTGTGGTGTGTGCAGATGTGCTGATGGTTGTGGGTGTGTCTGCAGATGTGCTTGTGTGTCTGTGATTGGGGTTGTGTGCAGATGAGCTTGTGTCTGTGTGTGCGCATCTGTGTCTGTGCGTGTGCGTCTGTGTGGAAGTGTGTGTGTGTAAGTGTACAGATACCAGGGAAAGGGCGCAGTGAGGATTCATAGACTGGGAGCAGAACTGGCAGGGTAGTATTTAGACATCCCATTATAGGAGGGGTATTCGAGCCCGGGAATGGGAGGGTACAGTTCTGGACACCCCATTATAGGAGGGGTATTCGAGCCCGGCAATGGGAGGGTACAGTTCTGGACACCCCATTATAGGAGGGGTATTCGAGCCCGGGAATGGGAGGGTAGAGTTCTGGACACCCCATTATAGGAGGGGTATTCGAGCCCGGGAATGGGAGGGTAGAGTTCTGAACACCCCATTATAGGAGGGGTATTCGAGCCCGGGAATGGGAGGGTACAGTTCTGGACACCCCGTTATAGGAGAGGTATTCAAGTCCGATAATGGGAGGGTGAGTTGTGGACACCCCATTATAGGAGGGGTATATAAAAAAAGACATTTTTATTCGTTTATGGGATGTGGACGTCGCTGGCAAGGACAGCATTTATTGCCCATCGATAATTGCCCTTGAGAAGGTGTTGGTGAGCTGCCTTCTTGAACCGCTGGAGTTACCTGCTCGGGTGAGAGGAGTTACCCGCTCGGGTGAGAGGAGTTACCCACTCGGGTGAGCGGAGTTACCTGCTCGGGTGAGCGGGGTCACTCCCCATCGCACTCTTCTGCTCCCTCCTCATACCCTTTAATATCCCACCCAGTCTAATCCCACACTCCTGCTCAGTCATCCCTGGTAACCTAGTAATCTCTCAGGTGCCCCTTATCCTGTCTAGTCTCTCTTTGTAACTAACCCCACACTCCAGGTAACACCCAGTGAATCTGTGCTACACCTTTTCCTTTGTTTTCTAATGGTGCGCCAAATTCTATTCTCCAACTGTAGCCCACCTGAGGTACAAGTTCAAAAGACTGGCCGCAGTTTTGAACTCTTGTCATAAAATCCAGGCATTAAGCCCAGTGAAAGACCAGGTAATCCCAGGCCAGTTTAACCTTGTTCCTGTCTCTATTCCAGGTCCAGTGCCTGTACGGCTGGTGAACGGGACCAACATGTGCTCCGGGAGAGTTGAGGTCTATCATAACGCCTCCTGGGGGACCGTCTGTGACGATGGCTGGGATGTAAATGCCGCGAGAGTAGTCTGCAGACTGTTGAACTGTGGGATGGCTCTGTCAGCAACAGGAGGCGCCTACTATGGAGAGGGGACTGGGAACATCTGGTTGGATGATGTGAGGTGCAACGGGACAGAACCTGCCCTCGATCAGTGCTCTGCCAACTCAACGGGTGTCAATAACTGCACACACAGCAAGGACGCTGGAGTTACCTGCTCGGGTGAGTGGAGTTCCCTGCTCGGGTGAGCGGAGTTATCTGCTCGGGTGAGAGGAGTTACCCGCTCGGGTGAGCGGAGTTACCCGCTCGGGTGAGCGGAGTTACCTGCTCGGGTGAGTGGAGTTACCCGCCTCGGTGTGAGCGGAGTTACCTGCTCGGGTGAGAGGAGTTACCCGTCGGGTGAGAGGAGTTACCTGCTCGGGTGAGAGGAGTTACCGCTCGGGTGGTGAGTTACCTGCTCGGTAAGTGGGATTACCCGCTCGGGGAGTAGTAACCCCACACTCCTGGTAACACCCAGTGAATCTGTGCTACACCTTTTCCTTTGTTTTCTAATGGTGCGCCAAATTCTATTCTCCAACTGTAGCCCACCTGAGGTACAAGTTCAAAAGACTGGCCGCAGTTTTGAACTCTTGTTATAAAATCCAGGCATTAAGCCCAGTGAAAGACCAGGTAATCCCAGGCCAGTTTAACCTTGTTCCTGTCTCTATTCCAGGTCCAGTGCCTGTACGGCTGGTGAACGGGACCAACATGTGCTCCGGGAGAGTTGAGGTCTATCATAACGCCTCCTGGGGGACCGTCTGTGACGATGGCTGGGATGTAAATGCCGCGAGAGTAGTCTGCAGACTGTTGAACTGTGGGATGGCTCTGTCAGCAACAGGAGGCGCCTACTATGGAGAGGGGACTGGGAACATCTGGTTGGATGATGTGAGGTGCAACGGGACAGAACCTGCCCTCGATCAGTGCTCTGCCAACTCAACGGGTGTCAATAACTGCACACACAGCCAGGACGCTGGAGTTACCTGCTCGGGTGAGTGGAGTTACCTGCTCGGAGTGAGAGGAGTTACCTGCTCGGGTGAGAGGAGTTACCTGCTCGGGTGAGAGGAGTTACCCTGCTCGGGTGAGTGGAGTTACCCGCTCGGGTGAGTGGAGTTACCCTGCTCGGGTGAGTGGAGTTACCTGCTCGGGTGAGTGGAGTTACCTGCTCGGGTGAGAGGAGTTACCCGCTCGGGTGAGTGGAGTTACCTGCTCGGTTGAGAGGAGTTACCTGCTCGGGTGAGTGGAGTTACCCTGCTCGGATGAGAGGAGTTACCTGCTCGGGTGAGCGGAGTTACCTGCTCGGGTGAGAGGAGTTACCTGCTCGGGTGAGCGGAGTTACCCGCTCGGGTGAGAGGAGTTACCCGCTCGGGTGAGAGGAGTTACCTGCTCGGGTGAGAGGAGTTACCCGCTCGGGTGAGAGGAGTTACCTGCTCGGGTGAGCGGAGTTACCCGCTTGGGTGAGAGGAGTTACCCGCTCGGGTGAGAGGAGTTACCCGCTCGGGTGAGAGGAGTTACCTGCTCGGGTGAGAGGAGTTACCCGCTCGGGTGAGAGGAGTTACCTGCTCGGGTGAGAGGAGTTACCTGCTCGGGTTAGAGGAGTTACCCGCTCGGGTGAGAGGAGTTACCCGCTCGGGACAGAGGAGTTACCGCTCGGATGAGCGGAGTTACCTGCTCGGGTTAGAGGAGTTACCCGCTCGGGTGAGAGGAGTTACCCGCTCGGGTGAGAGGAGTTACCCGCTCGGGTGAGTGGAGTTACCCGCTCGGGTGAGCGGAGTTACCTGCTCGGGTGAGAGGAGTTACCCGCTCGGGTGAGAGGAGTTACCCGCTCGGGTGAGTGGAGTTACCTGCTCGGGTAAGTGGAGTTACCTGCTCGGGTGAGTGGAGTTACCCGCTCGGGTGAGTGGAGTTACCTGCTCGGGTGAGAGGAGTTACCCGCTCGGGTGAGTGGAGTTACCTGCTCGGGTTAGTGGAGTTACCTGCTCGGGTGAGAGGAGTTACCTGCTCGGGTGAGCGGAGTTACCCGCTCGGGTGAGAGGAGTTACCCGCTCGGGTGAGAGGAGTTACCTGCTCGGGTGAGAGGAGTTACCTGCTCGGGTGAGCGGAGTTACCCGCTCGGGTGAGAGGAGTTAGCTGCTCGGGTGAGCGGAGTTACCCGCTCGGGTGAGAGGAGTTACCTGCTCGGGTGAGCAGAGTTACCCGCTCGGGTGAGAGGAGTTACCCACTCGGGTGAGAGGAGTTACCCGCTCGGGTGAGCGGAGTTACCCGCTTGGGTGAGAGGAGTTACCTGCTCGGGTGAGAGGAGTTACCTGCTCGGGTGAGGGGAGTTACCTGCTCGGGTGAGAGGAGTTACCTGCTCGGATGAGCGGAGTTACCCGCTCGGGTGAGAGGAGAGCTCGGGTGAGAGGAGTTACCCGCTCGGGTGAGAGGAGTTACCCGCTCGGGTGAGTGGAGTTACCCGCTCGGGTGAGAGGGGTTACCTGCTCGGGTGAGAGGAGTTACCCGCTCGGGTGAGAGGAGTTACCCACTCGGGTTAGCGGAGTTACCCGCTCGGGTGAGTGGAGTTACCCGCTCGGGTGAGGGGAGTTACCCGCTCGGGTGAGTGGAGTTACCTGCTCGGGTGAGAGGAGTTACCCGCTCGGGTGAGAGGAGTTACCTGCTCGGGTGAGCGGAGTTACCCGCTCGGGTGAGCGGAGTTACCTGCTCGGGTGAGCGGGGTCACTCCCCATCGCACTCTTCTGCTCCCTCCTCATACCCTTTAATATCCCACCCAGTCTAATCCCACACTCCTGCTCAGTCATCCCTGGTAACCCAGTAATCTCTCAGGTGCCCCTTATCCTCTCTAGTCTCTCTTTGTAACTAACCCCACACTCCTGGTAACACCCAGTGAATCTGTGCTACACCTTTTCCTTTGTTTTCTAATGGTGCGCCAAATTCTATTCTCCAACTGTAGCCCACCTGAGGTACAAGTTCAAAAGACTGGCCGCAGTTTTGAACTCTTGTTATAAAATCCAGGCATTAAGCCCAGTGAAAGACCAGGTAATCCCAGGCCAGTTTAACCTTGTTCCTGTCTCTATTCCAGGTCCAGTGCCTGTACGGCTGGTGAACGGGACCAACATGTGCTCCGGGAGAGTTGAGGTCTATCATAACGCCTCCTGGGGGACCGTCTGTGACGATGGCTGGGATGTAAATGCCGCGAGAGTAGTCTGCAGACTGTTGAACTGTGGGATGGCTCTGTCAGCAACAGGAGGCGCCTACTATGGAGAGGGGACTGGGAACATCTGGTTGGATGATGTGAGGTGCAACGGGACAGAACCTGCCCTCGATCAGTGCTCTGCCAACTCAACGGGTGTCAATAACTGCACACACAGCCAGGACGCTGGAGTTACCTGCTCGGGTGAGTGGAGTTACCTGCTCGGGTGAGAGGAGTTACCTGCTCGGGTGAGAGGAGTTACCTGCTCGGGTGAGAGGAGTTACCTGCTCGGGTGAGTGGAGTTACCCGCTCGGGTGAGTGGAGTTACCCGCTCGGGTGAGTGGAGTTACCCGCTCGGGTGAGAGGAGTTACCTGCTCGGGTGAGAGGAGTTACCTGCTCGGGTGAGTGGAGTTACCTGCTCGGTTGAGAGGAGTTACACGCTCGGGTGAGTGGAGTTACCTGCTCGGGTGAGAGGAGTTACCTGCTCGGGTGAGTGGAGTTACCCGCTCGGATGAGAGGAGTTACCTGCTCGGGTGAGCGGAGTTACCCGCTCGGGTGAGAGGAGTTACCCGCTCGGGTGAGAGGAGTTACCTGCTCGGGTGAGAGGAGTTACCCGCTCGGGTGAGAGGAGTTACCTGCTCGGGTGAGCGGAGTTACCCGCTTGGGTGAGAGGAGTTACCCGCTCGGGTGAGAGGAGTTACCCGCTCGGGTGAGAGGAGTTACCCGCTCGGGTGAGAGGAGTTACCCGCTCGGGTGAGAGGAGTTACCTGCTCGGGTGAGAGGAGTTACCTGCTCGGGTTAGAGGAGTTACCCGCTCGGGTGAGAGGAGTTACCCGCTCGGGACAGAGGAGTTACCCGCTCGGATGAGCGGAGTTACCTGCTCGGGTTAGAGGAGTTACCCGCTCGGGTGAGAGGAGTTACCCGCTCGGGTGAGAGGAGTTACCCGCTCGGGTGAGTGGAGTTACCCGCTCGGGTGAGAGGAGTTACCTGCTCGGGTGAGAGGAGTTACCCGCTCGGGTGAGAGGAGTTACCTGCTCGGGTTAGAGGAGTTACCCGCTCGGGTGAGAGGAGTTACCCGCTCGGGTGAGAGGAGTTACCCGCTCGGGTGAGTGGAGTTACCTGCTCGGGTGAGAGGAGTTACCTGCTCGGGTGAGAGGAGTTACCTGCTCGGAGTTCGGGAAGGAGTTACCCGCTCGGGTGAGTGGAGTTACCTGCTCGGGTGAGTGGAGTTACCTGCTCGGGTGAGAGGAGTTACCTGCTCGGGTGAGAGGAGTTAACCGCTCGGGTGAGAGGAGTTACCCACTCGGGTTAGCGGATTTACCCGCTCGGGTGAGTGGAGTTACCCGCTCGGGTGAGGGGAGTTACCCGCTCGGGTGAGAGGAGTTACCTGCTCGGGTGAGAGGAGTTACCCGCTCGGGTGAGGGGAGTTACCCGCTCGGGTTAGCGGAGTTACCCGCTCGGGTGAGCGCTTTTCATCTTTGAACTAGTTCCCAACCGTCTGATTGTTACAGCAGTGGGTCCACTTGTCAGGAGGAGGAATTACTTAGAATCAGACTTTTAGTGATTTGTGTATCTCTCTCTGCTCCTCCACCCTTCCCAGTCTCTCACCATAACCAAAATATTCCGAGTATAAATTGCTCTTGATTCATGACCTCAATAGAAAGAAAAATTGGCGGGAGTGCAATGAGCAGCCGATTCGCTACGGTTCGATTTGCGCTACCACCCAAGACCAATTTATACTCCCCACATTCTTCCCTGTCAGTGTCAGCCGTGGCTCAGGGTCTGCACTCTGGCTTCTGAGTCAGAAGGTTGTGTGTTCGAGCCCCGCTTCAGAGACCTGAGCCCAATAATCCAGGCCGACTCTCCCGGTGTCAGTACTGAGGGAGCGCTGCACTGTCGGAGATAGATGTATATACTCTCGGATTTGAGCTCCGTAATCCAGGCCGACTCTCCCCGGTGTCAGTACCGAGGGAGCGCTGCACTGTCGGAGATAGATGTATATACTCTCGGATTTGAGCTCCGTAATCCAGGCCTGACTCTCCCGGTGTCAGTACCGAGGGAGCGCTGCACTGTCAGAGATAGATGTATATACTCTAGGATTTGAGCTCCGTAGCTCTTGTTGTCACAGTATTTATGTGGCTGGCCCCGTAAAGTTTCTGGTCAATGGTGACCCCTAGGATGTTGATGGTGGAGGATTCTGTGATGGTAATGCCGTTGAATGTCAAGGGGCGGTGGTTAGACTCTCGCTTGTTGGTGACAGTCATTGCGTGCCACTTCTGTGGCGCGAATGTTACCTACCACTTATCAGCCCAAGCCTGAACATCGTCCAGGTCCTATTGCATGCGGGCATGGACTGCATCATTATCTGAGGAGTTGTGAATGGTGCTAAACACTGTCCAGTCATCAGCGAACATCCCCATTTCTGACCTTATGTTGCAGGGAAGGTCATTGATGAAGCAGCTGAAGATGGTTGGGCCCAGGACACTGCCCTGAGGAACTCCTGCAGCGATGTCCTGGGGCTGTGATGATTGACCTTCAACCACCACAGCCATCTTCCTTTGTGCTAGGTATGACTCTAGCCAGTGGAGAGTTTTACCCCCGATTTCCATTGACTTCAGTTTTACTAGGGCTCCTTGATGCCACACCCGGTCAAATGCTGCCTTGATGTCAAGGGCAGTCACTCTCACCTCACCTCCGGAATTCAGCTCCTTTGTCCATGTTTGAACCAAGGCTGTAATGAGGTCGGGAGCCGAGTGGTCTTGGCGGAACCCAAACTGGGCATCAGTGAGCAAGTGCCGCTTGATAGCACTGTTGATGACACCTTCCATCACTTTGCTGATGATTGAGAGTAGACTGATGGGGTGGTAATTTGCCGGATTGGATTTGTCCTGCTTTTTGTGGACATGACATACCTAGGCAGTTTTCCACATTGTCGGATAGATGCCAGTGTTGTAGCTATGTTGGAACAGCTTGGCAAGAGGTGCAGCTAGTTCTGGAGCACATGTCTTCAGCACGATAGCTGGGATGTTCTCGGGGACCATAGCCTTTGCTGTATCCAGTGCGGTCAGCCGTTTCTTGATATCACGTGTAGTGAATCGAATTGGCTGAAGACTGGCTTCAGTGATGGTGGGGATCTCAGGAGTAGGCCGATATGGATCATCCACTCGGCACTTCTGGCTGAAGATGGTTGAAAACACTTCAGCCTTGTCTTTTGCACTCACGTGCTGGGCTCCACCATCATTGAGGATGGGGATATTCATGGAGCCTTCTCCTCCCGTTAGTTGTTTAATGGTCCACCACCATTCACGACTGGATGTGGCAGGACTGCAGAGCTTTAATCTGATCCGTTGATTGTGGGATCGCTTAGCCCTGTCTATAGCATGCTGCTTCCACTGTTTAGCATGCTTGTAGTCCTGTGTTGCAGCTTCCCCAGGTTGGCACCTCATTTTTAGGTACGCCTGGTGCTGCTCCTGGCATGCTCTTCTACACTCCTTATTGAACCAAGGTTGGTCCCCTGGCTTGATGGTAATGGTAGAGTGAAGGATATGCCGGGCCATGAGGTTACAGATTGTGGTGGAAAACAATTCTGCTGCTGCTGATGGCCCACAGCGCCTCATGGATGCCCAGTTTTGAGCTGCTAGATCTATCCCATTTAGCATGGTGGCAGTGACACACAACACGATGTCCTCAGTGTGAAGACGGGACTTTGTCTCCACAATGACTGTGCGGTAGTCACTGCTACCAATACTGTCATGGGCAGATGCATCTGCGATAGGTGAGGATGAGGTCAAGTAGGTTTTTCCCCTCGTGTTGGTTCTCTCACCACCTGTCGCAAGCCCAGACTGGCAGCTATGTCCTTCAGGACTTGGCCAGCAGTGGTGCTACCGAGCCACTGTTGGTGATGGACATTGAAGTCCCCAACGCAGGGTACATTCTGTGCCCTTGCTACTCTCAGTGCATCTTCCACATGGTGTTCAACATGCAGGTGTACTGATTCATCAGCTGAGGGAGGGTGGTAGGTGATAATCAGCAGGAGGTTTCCTTGCCCATGCTTGACCTGAAGCCATGAGACTTCATGGGGTCCGGAGTCAATGTTAAGGACTCCCAGAGCCACTCCCTCCCGACTGTATACCACTGTGCCGCCACCCCTGGTGGGTCTGTCCTGCCGGTAGGACAGGACATACCCAGGGATGGTGATGGAGGAGTTTGGGACATTGGCTGAAAGGTATGATTCTGTCAGGCTGTTGCTTGACTAGTCTGTGGGACAACTCTCCCAATATTGGCACAAGTCCCCAGATGTTGGTGAGGGTCGACTGGGCTAGGTGTGCCGTTGCTGTTGCCGGGTGGTCCGTCTGGTTTCTTTCTTATTATTGTGTTCCATAGTAGTTTTTTACAACTGATTGACTTGCTGGGCCATTTCAGAGGGCTGTTAAGAGTCAACCACATTGCTGTGTGTCAGGAGTCACATATAGGCCAGACCGGGTAAGGACGGCAGATTTCCTTCCCTAAAGGTCATTAGTGAACCGGATGGGTTTTTACGACAATCTGATAGTTTCATAACTACCATTACTGATACCAGCTTTTTATTCCAGATTTATTTAATTAACTGAATTTAAATTCCCCAGCTGCCGTGGTGGGATTTGAACTCACGTCTCTGGATCATTAGTCCAGGCCTCTGGATTACTAGCCCAGTGACATTACCACTATGCTACCGTCCTCCTATTTGAGCCCGGGAATGGGAGGGTAGAGTTCTGGACACCCCATTATAGGAGGGGTATTCGAGCTCGGGAATGGGAGGGTAGCGTTCTGGACACCCCATTATAGGAGAGGTATTCGAGCCCGGGAATGCAGGGGTAGTGTGGAACGTGCTGACCCACACAGAGCAGGAAAGGCCCAGGCTCCATCTCTGGCCTGTGCTGAGTTAGCTGATTACTCGAGAGGCTGAATGGCCTCCTCCTGTTCCTATGTAACAATTTTAAGGGGTTGAATGGCCTCATCCTGTTCCTATGTAACAATTTTAAGGGGCTGAATGGCCTCCTCCTGTTCCTTCGAGGAGGGAGGGGAAACTCGCGGGGGTTAAAACCACAGAAGGAGAAAGGTCCAAATCTTGTGTTGTCCCTGGCAGGTCCTTTCCCGGTCAGACTGACAGACGGGAACAACATGTGCTCGGGGAGGGTGGAGATCTTTCATGAGTCCACCTGGGGGACAGTCTGCGACGAGGGCTGGGACCTCACCGACGGGGACATCGTGTGCAAGCAGCTGAACTGTGGGAAGGCCGAGTCGGTAACTGGGGCCTACCGCGGCCGAGGGAACGGGGAGGTCCTGCTGAGCGGTGTCAGGTGTGACGGGACGGAGCGCTCCCTGGACCGATGCCTCTCCAACCCGCTCAGTGCCAACAGCAGTGCCTGTGGTCAGCACGCTGGGGTCATCTGCTCAGGTGAGTCGTGAGCTTTTATTACACTGTAATAACGCAACCTGCTGTTCCACACCTCTCGCACCAAGTCCTGTTCACCCCTCACCCCCTGAGCTCGCTGACCTACATTGGCTCCCGGTCAGGCAACGCCTCGATTTTAAAATTTCTCATCCTAGTCTCCAAATTCTTCCATGGCCTTCGCCCCTCCCTATCTCTGTAACCTCCTCCAACCCTACAAATCTCATCCTCGTGTTCAAATCCCTTCATGGCCCTAGCTCTTCCCCATCTCTGTAACCTCCTTTGTCCCTACGATTCTCATCTTCATCTGTACAGTGCTCCCTCAGTACTGCCCCTCTGACAGTGCAGCGCTCCCTCAGTACTGCCCCTGACAGTGCAGCGCTCCCTCAGTACTGCCCCTGTCAGTGCAGTGCTCCCTCAGTACTGCCCCTGACAGTACAGTGCTCCCTCAGTACTGCCCCTGTCAGTGCAGTGCTCCCTCAGTACTGCCCCTGACAGTGCAGCGCTCCCTCAGTACTGCCCCTGTCAGTGCAGTGCTCCCTCAGTACTGCCCCTTACAGTGCAGTGCCCCCTCAGTACTGCCCCTGTCAGTGCAGTGTTCCCTCAGTACTGCCCCTGACAGTGCAGCGCTCCCTCAGTACTGACCCTGACTGTGCAGCCTCCCTCAGTACTGCCCCTGACAGTGCAGTGCCCCCTCAGTACTGCCCCTGACAGTGCAGTGCCCCCTCAGTACTGCCCCTGACAGTGCAGTGCCCCCTCAGTACTGCCCCTGACAGTGCAGTGCCCCCTCAGTACTGGCACCGGGAGTGTCGGCCTGAATTTTGTGCTCAAGGCTCTGGAGTGGGTTTCAAGCCCACGACCTCCTGACCCCGAGGCGAGACACTGAGGCACGGCTGACACAGGAGGAGGTTCGAATTGGAGGGTGGAAGGTGATGAGCCCCTTTGTGTTGCTTGTGTTCCAGGAGGGGGGTTGGTGAGACTGGAAGGTGGAGACGACATGTGTCGTGGGAGAGTGGAGATCCTTCACCACACTGTCTGGGGAACGGTTTGCAGCGATTACTGGGACCTGCACGACGCACAGGTCGTGTGCCGGCAGCTCGGGTGAGCGGATTTACCCGCTCGGGTGAGCGGAGTTACCTGCTCGGGTGAGTGGAGTTACCTGCTCGGGTGAGCGGGGTCACTCCCCATCGCACTCTTCTGCTCCCTCCTCATCCCCTTTAATATCCCACCCAGTCTAATCCCACACTCCTGCTCAGTCATCCCTGGTAACCCAGTAATCTCTCAGGTGCCCCTTATCCTCTCTAGTCTCTCTGTAACGAACCCCACACTCCTGGTAACACCCAGTGAATCTGTGCTACACCTTTTCCTTTGTTTTCTAATGGTGCGTCAAATTCTATTCTCCAACTGTACCCCACCTGAGGTACAAGTTCAATAGACTGGCCGCAGTTTTGAACTCTTGTTATAAAATCCAGGCATGGAGCCCAGTGAAAGTCCAGGTAATCCCAGCCCAGTTTAACCTTGTTCCCGTCTCTATTCCAGGTCCAGTGCCCGTACGGCTGGTGAACGGGACCAACATGTGCTCCGGGAGAGTTGAGGTCTATCACAACTCTGAATGGGGGACCGTCTGTGACGATGGCTGGGAACTCAATGCCGCGAGTGTGGTCTGCAGACTGTTGAACTGTGGGACGGCCCGGTCAGCTACAGGAGGCGCCTACTATGGAGAGGGGACTGGGGACATCTGGTTGGATGATGTGAGGTGCAATGGGACAGAGCCTGCCCTCGATCAGTGCTCTGCCAACTCAACGGGTGTCAATAACTGCACACACAGCAAGGACGCTGGAGTTACCTGCTCAGGTGAGTGGAGTTACCTGCTCGGGTGGGCGGAGTTAGCTGCTCGGGAGGGCGGAGTTACCCGCTCGGGTGAGAGGAGTTACCTGCTCAAGTGAGTGGAGTTACCTGCTGAGGTGAGTGGAGTTACCTGCTCAGGTGAGTGGAGTTACCTGCTCGGGTGAGTGGAGTTACCTGCTCGGGTGAGCGGAGTTACCTGCTCGGGTGAGAGGAGTTACCTGCTCGGGTGAGTGGAGTTACCTGCTCGGGTGAGTGGAGTTACCCGCTCGGGTGAGAGGAGTTACCCGCTCGGGTGAGAGGAGTTACCCGCTCGGGTGAGAGGAGTTACCCGCTCGGGTGAGAGGAGTTACCCGCTCGGATGAGAGGAGTTACCTGCTCGGGTGAGAGCAGTTACCTGCTCGGGTGAGTGGAGTTACCTGCTCGGGTGAGTGGAGTCACCCGCTTGGGTGAGAGGAGTTACCTGCTCGGGTGAGTGGAGTTACCCACTCGGGTGAGAGGAGTTACCTGCTCGGGTGAGTGGAGTTACCCGCTTGGGTGAGAGGAGTTACCTGCTCGGGTGAGTGGAGTTACCCACTCGGGTGAGAGGAGTTACCTGCTCGGGTTAGGGGAGTTACCTGCTCGGGTGAGAGGAGTTCCCTGCTCGGGTGAGTGGAGTTACCCGCTCGGGTGAGTGGAGTTACCCGCTCGGGTGAGTGGAGTTACCTGCTCGGGTGAGAGGAGTTACCCGCTCGCGTGAGAGGAGTTATTCGCTCAGGTAGGCGAAGTTACCCGCTCGGGTGAGAGGAGTTACCCGCTCGGGTGAGTGGAGTTACCCGCTCGGGTGAGAGGAGTTACCTGCTCGGGTGAGAGGAGTTACTCGCTCGGGTGAGAGGAGTTACCCACTCGGGTGAGTGGAGTTACCCGCTCGGGTGAGAGGAGTTACCTGCTCGGGTGAGAGGAGTTACTCGCTCGGGTGAGAGGAGTTACCCGCTCGGGTTAGCGGAGTTACCCGCTCGGGTGAGCGGAGTTACCCGCTCGGGTGAGTGGAGTTACCCGCTCGGGTGAGTGGAGTTACCCGCTCGGGTGAGCGCTTTTCATCTTTGAACTAGTTCCCAACCATCTGATTGTTACAGCAGTGGGTCCACTTGTCAGGAGGAGGAATTACTTAGAATCAGAGCATCGTAGAAGTTTACAGCATGTGGCCGCTGACTGCTTCATTATCTGAGCAATTGCGAATGGAAATGAAGACTGCAGTCATCAGCGAATAGCCCTGCCTCTGAACTTAGGATGGCCGGAAGGTCATTGGTGAAGCAGCTGAAAATGGTTGGGCCGAGGACACTGCCCTGAGGAACTCCTGCAGCGATGTCCTGGGGCTGAGATGATTGGCCTCCAACAACCACCTTCCTTTGTGCTAGGTATGGCTCCAGCCACTGGAGAGTTTTCTCCTGGTCCCCATTGACTTCAGTAGATGTCAGTGTTGTAGCTGTACTGGAACAGCTTGGATAGAGGCATGGCTAGTTCTGGAGCACAGGTCTTTAGCACTACAGCTAGGGGTATTTTCGGGACCGGTAGCCTTTGCTGTATCCAGTGCGCTCAGCCGTTTCTTGGTATCATGTGGAGTGAATCGAATTGGCTGAGGACTGGTATCTGTGATGGTGGGGACCACAGGAGGAGGCTGAGATGGATCATCTACTTGGCACTTCTAGCTGAAGATGGTTGCGAACCCTCCAGCCTTGTCTTTTGCACTTGCGTGCTGGGCTCCACCATCATTGAGGATGGGGATGTTCATGGAGCCTCCTCCTCCTGTTAGTTGTTTAATTGTCCACCACCATTCACGACTGGATGTGGCAGGACTGCAGAGCTTTGATCTGATCCGTTGGGTTGTGGTATCACTTAGCTCTGTCTATAGCATGCTGCTTCTGCTGTTTAGCATGCATGTAGTCCTGTGTGCAGCTTCACCAGGTTGGCACCTCATTTTTCGGTACACCAAGTGCTGCTCCTGGCAGGCTCTTCTGCACTCCTCATTGAACCAGGGTTGGTCGCCTGGCTTGATACTGATGGTAGGGTGAGGGATATGTCGGACCATGAGGTTACAGATTGTGGTGGAATACGATGCTGCTGATGGCCCACAGCACCTCATAGATTGGAGATAGAGTGCCAGATTTCCACTCCCCTTTGTGTGGAAAAGTGCTTCCTGATTTTGATCCTGAACGGCCTAACTCTAATTTTAAGGTAATGCCCCTTGTTCTAGATTCCCCACTAAAGGAAATAGTTTCTCTCTATCTAATCAAATTATTAAACATCTCAATTAGCTCAACCCTTAATCGTCTAAACTCAAGGGAATACAAGCCTAGTCTAAGCAACCTGTCCTAATTTAACGGCCGGTGTCATTCTGGTGAATCTACGCTGCACCCCTTCCAAGGCCAGTGTATCCTTCCTGAGATGCGGTGCCCAGAACTGAAGGCACTGCTCCGGATGGGGTCTAACCAGGGCTCTGTACAGCTGGAACCCAACTTATTCCAGCTCCCTTGAGATAAAGGCCGACATTCCATTAGCCTTTTTGATCACTGTTTGAAGCGGTTCACTGGCTTTTAGTGATTTGTGTATCTCTCTCTGCTCCTCCACCCTTCCCAGTCTCTCACCATAACCAAAATATTCCGAGTATAAATTGCTCTTGATTCATGACCTCAATAGAAAGAAAAATTGGCGGGAGTGCAATGAGCAGCCGATTCGCTACGGTTCGATTTGCGCTACTACCCAAGACCAATTTATACTCCCCACATTCTTCCCTGTTAGTGTCAGCCGTGGCTCAGGGTCTGCACTCTGGCTTCTGAGTCAGAAGGTTGTGTGTTCGAGCCCCGCTTCAGAGACCTGTGCCCAATAATCCAGGCCCACTCTCCCGGTGTCAGTACTGAGGGAGCGCTGCACTATCGGAGATAGATGTATATACACTGGGACTTGAGCTCCATAATCCTTGGCGAGTTGCTGCAGTGCATCTTGTAGATGGTACACACTGCAGCCACGGTACGCCGGTGGTGGAGGGAGTGAATGTTTAAGGTGGTGGATGGGGTGCCAATCAAGCGGCTGCTTTGTCCTGGATGGTGTCGAGCTTCTTGAATGTTGTTGGAGCTGCACTCATCCAGGCAAGTGGAGAGTATTCTATCATACTCCTTACTTGTGCCTTGTAGATGGTGAAAAGGCTTTGGGGAGTCAGGAGGTGAGACACTCGCCACAGAATACCTAACCTCTGACCTGCTCTTGTTGTCACAGTATTTAAGTGGCTGGCCCGTAAAATTTCTGGTCAATGGTGACCTCTAGGATGTTGATGGTGGGGGATTCTGTGATGATAATGCCGTTGAATGTCAAGGGGCGGAGGTTAGACTCTCGCTTGTTGGTGACAGTCATTGCCTGGCACTTCTGTGGCGCGAATGTTACCTACCACTTATCAGCCCAAGCCTGAACATCGTCCAGGTCCTATTGCATGCGGGCATGGACTGCATCATTATCTGAGGAGTTGTGAATGGCGCTAAACACTGTCCAGTCATCAGCGAACATCCCCATTTCTGACCTTATGTTGCAGGGAAGGTCATTGATGAAGCAGCTGTAGATGGTTGGGCCCAGGACAGTGCCCTGAGGAACTCCTGCAGCGATGTCCTGGGGCTGTGTATATTGACCTTCAACCACCACAGCCATCTTCCTTTGTGCTA
The DNA here is from genome assembly GCA_030390025.1 of Squalus acanthias. Taxonomy (NCBI): domain Eukaryota; kingdom Metazoa; phylum Chordata; class Chondrichthyes; order Squaliformes; family Squalidae; genus Squalus; species Squalus acanthias. Next base: position 36,064,206 of record CM059449.1, on the reverse strand, counting down.
GGTATGACTCTAGCCAGTGGAGAGTTTTACCCCCGATTTCCATTGACTTCAGTTTTACTAGGGCTCTTTGATGCCACACCCGGTCAAATGCTGCCTTGATGTCAAGGGCAGTCACTCTCACCTCACCTCCGGAATTCAGCTCCTTTGTCCATGTTTGAACCAAGGCTGTAATGAGGTCGGGAGCCGAGTGGTCTTGGCGGAACCCAAACTGGGCATCAGTGAGCAAGTGCCGCTTGATAGCACTGTTGATGACACCTTCCATCACTTTGCTGATGATTGAGAGTAGACTGATGGGGTGGTAATTTGCCGGTTTGGATTTGTCCTGCTTTTTGTGGACATGACATACCTGGGCAGTTTTCCACATTGTCGAATAGATGCCAGTGTTGTAGCTATGTTGGAACAGCTTGGCAAGAGGTGCAGCTAGTTCTGGAGCACATGTCTTCAGCATGATAGCTGGGATGTTCTCGGAGACCATAGCCTTTGCTGTATCCGGTGCGCTCAGCCGTTTCTTGATATCACGTGGAGTGAATCGAATTGGCTGAAGACTGGCTTCAGTGATGGTGGGGATCTCAGGAGTAGGCCGATATGGATCATCCACTCGGCACTTCTGGCTGAAGATGGTTGCAAACGCTTCAGCCTTGTCTTTTGCACTCACGTGCTGGGCTCCACCATCATTGAGGATGGGGATATTCATGGAGCCTTCTCCTCCCGTTAGTTGTTTAATGGTCCACCACCATTCACGACTGGATGTGGCAGGACTGCAGAGCTTTAATCTGATCCGTTGATTGTGGGATCGCTTAGCCCTGTCTATATCATGCTGCTTCCACTGTTTAGCATGCTTGTAGTCCTGTGTTGCAGCTTCCCCAGGTTGGCACCTCATTTTTAGGTACGCCTGGTGCTGCTCCTGGCATTCTCTTCTACACTCCTTATTGAACCAAGGTTGGTCCCCTGGCTTGATGGTAATGGTAGAGTGAAGGATATGCCGGGCCATGAGGTTACAGATTGTGGTGGAAAACAATTCTGCTGCTGCTGATGGCCCACAGCGCCTCATGGATGCCCAGTTTTGAGCTGCTAGATCTATCCCATTTAGCATGGTGGCAGTGACACACAACACGATGTCCTCAGTGTGAAGACGGGACTTTGTCTCCACAATGACTGTGCGGTAGTCACTGCTACCAATACTGTTATGGGCAGATGCATCTGCGATAGGTGAGGATGAGGTCAAGTAGGTTTTTCCCCTCGTGTTGGTTCTCTCACCACCTGTCGCAAGCCCAGACTGGCAGCTATGTCCTTCAGGACTTGGCCAGCAGTGGTGCTACCGAGCCACTCTTGGTGATGGACATTGAAGTCCCCAACTCAGGGTACATTCTGTGCCCTTGCTACTCTCAGTGCATCTTCCACATGGTGTTCAACATGCAGGTGTACTGATTCATCAGCTGAGGGAGGGCGGTAGGTGATAATCAGCAGGAGGTTTCCTTGCCCATGCTTGACCTGAAGCCATGAGACTTCATGGGGTCCGGAGTCAATGTTAAGGACTCCCAGAGCCACTCCCTCCCGACTGTATACCACTGTGCCGCCACCCCTGGTGGGTCTGTCCTGCCGGTGGGACAGGACATACCCGGGGATGGTGATGGAGGAGTTTGGGACCTTGGCTGAAAGGTATGATTCTGTCAGGCTGTTGCTTGACTAGTCTGTGGGACAGCTCTCCCAATATTGGTACAAGTCCCCAGATGTTGGTGAGGGTCGACTGGGCTAGGTGTGCCGTTGCTGTTGCCGGGTGGTCCGTCTGGTTTCTTTCTTATTATTGTGTTCCATAGTAGTTTTTTACAACTGAGTGACTTGCTCGGCCATTTCAGAGGGCTGTTAAGAGTCAACCACATTGCTGTGGGTCTGGAGTCACATATAGGCCAGACCGGGTAAGGACGGCAGATTTCCTTCCCTAAAGGTCATTAGTGAACCGGATGGGTTTTTACGACAATCTGATAGTTTCATAACTACCATTACTGATACCAGCTTTTTATTCCAGATTTATTTAATTAACTGAATTTAAATTCCCCAGCGGCCATGGTGGGATTTGAACTCACGTCTCTGGATCATTAGTTCAGGCCTCTGGATTACTAGCCCAGTGACATTACCACTATGCTACCGTCCTCCTATTTGAGCCCGGGAATGGGAGGGTAGAGTTCTGGAGACCCCATTATAGGAGGGGTATTCGAGCCCGGAAATGCAGGGGTAGTGTGGAACGTGCTGACCCACACAGAGCAGGAAAGGCCCAGGCTCCATCTCTGGCCTGTGCTGAGTGAGCTGATCACTCGAGAGGCTGAATGGTCTCTGTTTCTATGTAACAATTTTAAGGGGCTGAATGGCCTCCTCCTGTTCCTTCGAGGAGGGAGGGGAAACTCGCGGGGGTTAAAACCACAGAAGGAGAAAGGTCCAAATCTTGTGTTGTCCCTGGCAGGTCCTTTCCCGGTCAGACTGACAGACGGGAACAACATGTGCTCGGGGAGGGTGGAGATCTTTTATGAGTCCACCTGGGGGACAGTCTGCGACGAGGGCTGGGACCTCACCGACGGGGACATCGTGTGCAAGCAGCTGAACTGTGGGAACGCCGTGTCGGTAACTGGGGCCTACCATCGCCAAGGGAGCGGTGAGGTCCTGCTGAGCGGTGTCAGCTGTGACGGGATGGAGCGCTCCCTGGACCGATGCCTCTCCAACCCGCTCAGTGCCAACAACAGTGCCTGTGGTCAGCACGCTGGGGTCATCTGCTCAGGTGAGTCGTGAGCTTTTATTACACTTGTAATAACTCAACCTGCTGTTCCACACCTCTCGCACCAAGTCCTGTTCACCCCTCACCCACTGAACTCGCTGACCTACATTGGCTCCCGGTCAGGCAACACCTCGATTTTAAAATTCTCATCCTAGTCTCCAAATCCTTCCATGGCCTTCGCCCCTCCCTATCTCTGTAACCTCCTCCAGCCCTTCAATTCACATTCTCGTGTTCAAAATCCCTCCATGGCCCTCACCCCTCCCTATCTCTGTAACCCCCTCCAGCCATACGATTCTCACCCTCCTGTTCAAATCCCTCCATGGCCCTAGCTCTTCCCCATCTCTGTAACCTCCTTTGTCCCTACGATTCTCATCTTCATCTGTACAGTGCTCCCTCAGTACTGCCCCTCCGACAGTGCAGTGCCTCCTCAGTACTGCCCCCCCGACAGTGCAGCGCAACCTCAGTACTGCTTCTGCGACAGTGCAGCGCTCCCTAAGTACTGCCCGACAGTGCAGTGCTCCCTCAGTACTGCCCCTCCGTCAGTGCAGTGCTCCCTCAGTACTGCCCTTCCGACAGTGCAGTGCTCCCTCAGTACTGCCCCTGACAGTGCAGCGCTCCCTCAGTACTGCCCCTGACAGTGCAGTGCCCCCTCAGTACTACCCCTGACAGTGCAGCCTCCCTCAGTACTGCCCCTGACAGTGCAGCCTCCCTCAGTACTGCCCCTGACAGTGCAGTGCTCCCTCAGTACTGCCCCTGACAGTGCAGCCTCCCTCAGTACTGCCCCTGACAGTGCAGCACTCCCTCAGTACTGCCCCTGACAGTGCAGTGCCCCCTCAGTACAACCCCTGACAGTGCAGCCTCCCTCAGTACTGCCCCTGACAGTGCAGTGCTCCCTCAGTACTGCCCCTGACAGTGCAGTGCTCCCTCAGTACTGCCCCTGACAGTGCAGCCTCCCTCAGTACTGCCCCTGACAGTGCAGCGTCCCTCAGTACTGCCCCTCCAACAGTGCAGCGTCCCTCAGTACTGCCCCTCCGACAGTGCAGCGCTCCCTCAGTACTGCCCCTCCGACAGTGCAGCGCTCCCTCAGTACTGCCCCTGTCACTGCAGTGCTCCCTCAGTACTGCCCCTGACAGTGCAGTGCTCCCTCAGTACTGCCCCTGACAGTGCAGCCTCCCTCAGTGCTGCCCCTGACAGTGCAGTGATCCCTCAGTACTGCCCCTGACAGTGCAGTGCCCCCTCAGTACTGCCCCTGACAGTGCAGCCTCCCTCAGTGCTGCCCCTGACAGTGCAGTGATCCCTCAGTACTGTCCCTGACAGTGCAGTGCTCCCTCAGTACTGGCATCGGGAGTGTCGGCCTGGATTTTGTGCTCAAGGCTCTGGAATGGGTCTCAAGCCCATGACCTCCTGACCCCGAGGCGAGACACTGAGGCTCGGCTGACACAGGAGGAGGTTCGAATTGGAGGGTGGAAGGTGATGAGCCCCTTTGTGTTGCTTGTGTTCCAGGAGGGGGGTCGGTGAGACTGGAAGGTGGAGACGACATGTGTCGTGGGAGAGTGGAGATCCTTCACCACACTGTCTGGGGAACGGTTTGCAGCGATTACTGGGACCTGCACGACGCACAGGTCGTGTGCCGGCAGCTCAACTGTGGGAGGGCGATTTCGGCCACCACCGGAGCCTCCTTTGGGCAGGCCAGCGGCCCAATCTGGTTAGATGATGTGCGCTGTGACGGGACTGAGTCGCGCCTCGATCGATGTGTTGCGGCACCCTGGGGCGAACATAACTGTCGGCATAGCGATGACGCTGGAGTTCATTGCTCAGGTAACATTGCGCTAACCCGGTGAGAATGGGCAGATCTCCCAGTTGGGCAGTGTTCGGTGAGTGAACGAGTCTTGGCTTGTGTGGAGTTGGCCAAACTCACCCAGTGTGGTACTGAACCCCACACACACACAGCAGGAAAGGCCCTGGCTCCAGTCTCAGCCTGTGCGGAGTTGGCCGAACTCACCCAGTGTGGTACTGATCCCCACACACACACAGCAGGAAAGGCCCTGGCTCCAGTCTCAGCCTGTGCGGAGTTGGCCGAACTCACCCAGTGTGGTACTGAACGCTACACAAAGTAGGAAAGGCCCAGGCTTCTGTTCCAACTTGTGCTGAGTTAGCTGATCTTACCCGATGTGGTACTGAACCCCCCACACACACACAGAAGGAAAGGCCCAGGCTCCATCTCCGGCCTGTGTAGAGTGAGCTGATCCCAGCTGTGGTGGGCGATAGGGGGGCTACAATTGGGCCTCAGCGCCTCCTGGGTTGGGGAGTGGGGAAAATCAGCCAGGGTTCTTGCTCCTGATCACTGCCCAGTGATCTGTGCTGGAAAGTATGTGGGTGTGCAGATGTGCTTGTGTGTGTCTGGGTGTGCAGATGTGCTTGTGTGTCTGTCTGGGTGTGCAGTTGTGCTTGTGTGTGTTTGGGTGTGCAGATGTGCTTGTGTGTCCATCTGGGTGTGCAGATGTGTGTGTGTCTGTATCCAGTGTGCATATGTATCGGTCTGTGGGTGTGCAGATGTGCTTGTGTGTCTGTGTGCAGATGTGCTTTTGTGTCCGTCTGTGGGTGTGCAGATGTGTTTATGTGTGCAGATGTGCTTGTGTGTCTGTGTGGGTGTATCCAGATGTGCTTGTGTCTGGATGTGGGTGTGCAGATGTGCTTTGTGTGTGCAGATGTGCTTGTTTGTGTGTGCAAATGTGGTTGTGTATGAGCTCAGTTAAGCACAAGATCAGATTCTCCACTCGGTCAAATACCAGAGAATGGGGGCAGTGAGGATTCATAGACTGGGAGCTTGAATGGGAGGGTAGAGTTCTGGACTCCCCATTATAGGAGGGGTATTCGAGCCCGGGAATGGGAGGGTAGAGTTCTGGACACCCCATTATAGGAGGGGTATTCGAGCCCGGGAATGGGAGGGTAGAGTTCTGGACACCCCATTATAGGAGGGGTATTCGAGCCCGGGAATGGGAGGGCAGAGTTCTGGACTCCCCATTATAGGAGGGGTATTCGAGCCCGGGAATGGGAGGGTAGAGTTCTGGACACCCCATTATAGGAGGGGTATTCGAGCCCGGGAATGGGAGGGTAGAGTTCTGGACACCCCATTATAGGAGGGGTATTCGAGCCCGGGAACGGGAGGGTAGAGTTGTGAACACTGCATTATAGGAGGGGTATTCGAGCCCAGGAATGGGAGGGCAGAGTTCTGGACACCCCATTATAGGAGGGGTATTCGAGCCCGGGGAGCGGGTGCGATGACTGCTGTCTGTACATTAGGTCACCAGCTCACAGTGTAAGAGTTGCTTTGGTCCTTTTCCAGGTCCGGTGCCCCCCAGACTGCGAGGACGTCCTGACTCGTGTTCGGGGAGAGTCGAGGTGTACAACCATTCCACCTGGGGCACGGTTTGCGATCATAACTGGGACATCCTGGACGCCTCGATTGTCTGCAGGCAGCTCAAGTGTGGGGCTGCCGTGTCCGTGAGCACTGGCTTCGCCCCAGGGGTAGGCTCCATCTGGCTGGATGATGTGAGGTGTGTTGGGACGGAGGCGACCATCAGTGAGTGCCCGGCAGACCAGCGGAATATCAGCAACTGTACGCACAGCCAGGATGCTGGAGTTACTTGCTCAGGTCAGCAGTAATGGTGCGCGGCGCTGAAGAGTGTGGAACGTTCTGGCCCACACAGAGCAGTAAAGGCCCAGGCTCCATCCCCGGCCTGTGCTGAGTTAGCGGGTGACACCCGGTGTGGTACTGAGCCTCCCAGACACACACACAGCAGGAAAGGCCCAGGCTCCATCCCCGGCCTGTGCTGAGTTAGCTGATTCAGCTCAATTGCCAACTGCTGTGTAGCAGGCTCGAATCGGAATGGCCTCCTCCTGTTCGTATGTTGTACACTCGAGAGGCTGAATGGCCTCCTGTTTCTATGTAACAGTTTCAAGGGGCTGAATGGCCTCCTCCTGTTCCTTTGAGGAGGGAGGGGAAACTCGCGGGGGTTAAAACCACAGAAGGAGAAAGGTCCAAATCTTGTGTTGTCCCTGGCAGGTCCTTTCCCGGTCAGACTGACAGACGGGAACAACATGTGCTCGGGGAGGGTGGAGATCTTTTATGAGTCCACCTGGGGGACAGTCTGCAACAAGGCCTGGGACCTCACCGATGGGGACATCGTGTGCAAGCAGCTGAACTGTGGGAAGGCTGAGTCGGTAACTGGGGCCTACCATCGCCAAGGGAGCGGGGAGGTCCTGCTGAGCGGTGTCAGGTGTGACGGGACGGAGCGCTCCCTGGACCGATGCCTCTCCAACCCGCTCAGTGCCAACAACAGTGCCTGTGGTCAGCACGCTGGGGTCATCTGCTCAGGTGAGTCGTGAGCTTTCATTACACTTGTAATAACTCAACCTGCTGTTCCACACCTCTCGCACCAAGTCCTGTTCACCCCTCACCCCCTGAGCTCGCTGACCTACATCGGCTCCCGGTCAGGCAACGCCTCGATTTTAAAATTCTCATCCTAGTCTCCAAATCCTTCTATGGCCTTCGCCCCTCCCTATCTCTGTAACCTCCTGCAGCCCTATAATTCCCATCCTCGTGTTCAAATCCCTTCATGGCTCTCGCCCCTCCCTATCTCTAATCTCCTGCAGCCATGCAGCCTCCGGGATCGCTGCGCTCCTCCCAATCTGGACTTTTGCGCCTCATTGATTTTCATCTTTCCACCATTGGCAGCAGTGCCTTCAGCTGCCGAGCCCCTAAGCACTGGAATTCCTTCGCTAAACGTCTCTGCCTCGCTCTCCTCCTTTAATACGCTCCTTAAAACCTACCTCTTTGACCAAGTTTTTGGTCACTGTCCTAATATCTCCTTATGTGGCTCGGTGTCAATTTCTTTCTGATAACGCTCTTGTGAAGCGCCTTGGGATGTTTTACTACATTGAAGCGCCGTATAAATGGGAATTGTTGTTGTTGACTGTTGACCCTGTCCCTGTGGAGCTGGGCCTCACCTGCATCTTTCCCAGGATAGCATCCCCACTTTGGGAGCTTGACTCAGTTGACAGCCCTCTGACCTCTGGGTGACAATGAGGCTGGTTCCAGCCCCATTCCTGGACTTGAGGTGCCGTATAAACATCGATCTTTCTCATTACTGCACCCCGTCTCCTGTTCCTGAGAAGGTTCAACTTCTACATAGAGTGAGATAGAATGTACAGCACAGAAACTGGCCATTCGACCCAACTGGTCCATATCGGTGTTAATGCTCCACACGAGCCTCCTCCCGCCCTTCTTCATCTCACCCTATCAGCATATCCTTCTATTCCTTTCTCCCTCATGTGTTTATCTGGCTTCCCCTTAAATGTAGCTATGCTATTCGCCTCAACTACTCCCTGTGGTAGCGAGTTCCACATTCTCACCACTCTCTGGGTAAAGAAGTTTCTCCTGAATTCCCTATTGGATTTTTTAGTGACTATCTTATATTTATCGGAAATAACAACAGAAAACGCTGGAAAAACTCAGCAGGCCAGGCAGCATCCGTGGAGAGAGAAAGAGAGTTAACGTTTCAGGTCGATGACCTTTCATCATTATATTTATCGGACCTAGTTTTGGTCTCCCTCACAAGTGGAAACATCTTCCCTACGTCTACCCTATCGAACTCTTTCATAATCATAAAGACCTCTATCAGGTCCCCCCTCAGTCTTCTCTTTTCTAGAGGAAAGAGCCCCAGCCAGTTCAAGCTTTCCTGATATACAGAACCTCTCAGTTCTGGTAGCATTCTTGTATCTTTAGTCATCCAGGGAGCTTTAGCTTTAGATGCCCTTCCTTTCTCCCTCGTGGGACTGTGTCTGGTATCATCTTTGTAGACATTAGTCTTAACATTGCCCACGCTCTCTCACATCTGGAACCTTGTTAAGTGCCTTTAGAAAATACAAGTTACTAGATTACCCCTTAAAGCATCCCAGTCGATGTTCCACCTACAACTGCCTGTTTCTGTAGATAGTCCCAGTTCAGTTTAACCATATTTCCGTCTCTACTGCAGGTCCGGTGCCCATACGGCTGGTGAACGGCACCAACATGTGCTCGGGGAGAGTTGAGGTCTATCGTAAATCTGTCTGGGGGACCGTCTGTGACGTTGGCTGGGATGTAAATGCAGCGAGTGTGGTCTGCAGACTGTTGAACTGTGGGACAGCCCTGTCAGCACGGACTGGTGCCTACAACGGAGAGGGGACTGGGGACATCTGGTTGGATGATGTGAAGTGTCTTGGGACAGAGCCTGCCCTCGATCAGTGCTCTATCAACCCATGGGGGGTCAATAACTGCACACACAGCAAGGATGCTGGAGTTACCTGCTCAGGTTAGTGGAGTCACTTGTTCTTTGTATTTATTGATGCTTTCGCAATGTATCGCTGCGATGAGAGATTCCTGAACCATACCTGCACCGCACCCCAAGGCCATGAGGAGAGCGCGGGCCAGTGTGATTAGTTTGGGCTTGATACAGGGCTATGGGGAGAGAGCAGGGCAGTGGGATTAGTTTGGGATTGATACCGGGCTATGGGGAGAGAGCAGGGCAGTGGGATTAGTTTGGGATTGATACCGGGCTATGGGGAGAGAGCAGGGCAGTGGGATTAGTTTGGGATTGATACCAGGCTATGGGGAGCGAGCAGGGCAGTGGGATTAGTTTGGGATTGATACCGGGCTATGGGGAGAGAGCAGGGCAGTGGGATTAGTTTGGGATTGACACCGGGCTATGGGGAGAGAGCAGGGCAGTGGGATTAGTTTGGGCTTGATACCGGGCTGTAGGGAGAGAGCAGGGCAGTGGGATTAGTTTGGGATTGATACCGGGCTATGGGGAGAGAGCAGGGCAGTGGGATTAGTTTGGGATTGATACCGGGCTATGGGGAGAGAGCGGGGCAGTGCGAGTAGTTTGGGATTGATACCGGGCTATGGGGAGAGAGCAGGGCAGTGGGATTAGTTTGGGATTGATACCGGGCTATGGGGAGAGAGCAGGGCAGTGGGATTAGTTTGGGATTGATACCAGGCTATGGGGAGCGAGCAGGGCAGTGGGATTAGTTTGGGATTGATACCGGGCTATGGGGAGAGAGCAGGGCAGTGGGATTAGTTTGGGATTGACATCGGGCTATGGGGAGAGAGCAGGGCAGTGGGATTAGTTTGGGCTTGATACCGGGCTATGGGGAGAGAGCGGGGCAGTGGGATTAGTTTGGGATTGATACAGGGCTATGGGGAGAGAGCAGGGCAGTGGGATTAGTTTGGGATTGATACAGGGCTATGGGGAGAGAGCAGGGCAGTGAGATTAGTTTGGGCTTGATACCGGGCTGTAGGGAGAGAGCAGGGCAGTGGGATTAGTTTGGGATTGATACCGGGCTATGGGGAGAGAGCAGGGCAGTGGGATTAGTTTGGGATTGATACCGGGCTATGGGGAGAGAGCGAGGCAGTGCGAGTAGTTTGGGATTGATACCGGGCTATGGGGAGAGAGCAGGGCAGTGGGATTAGTTTGGGATTGATACCGGGCTATGGGGAGAGAGCAGGGCAGTGGGATTAGTTTGGGATTGATACCGGGCTATGGGGAGAGAGCAGGGCAGTGGGATTAGTTTGGGATTGATACCGGGCTATGGGGAGAGAGCAGGGCAGTGGGATTAGTTTGGGATTGATACCAGGCTATGGGGAGAGAGCAGGGCAGTGGGATTAACAAGAACAACTTGCATTTATATAGCGCCTTTAATATCGTAAAACGTCCCAAGGTGCGTCACAGGTGCATTACCAAACAAAATTTGACACCGGGCTACATAAGGAGATATTAGGGCAGGTCAAAGAGGCAGGTCTTAAGGAGCGTCTTAAAGGAGGAGAGAGGTGGAGAGGCGAAGAGGTTTTGGAAGGAAGTTCCAGAACTTAGGGCCCAGGCCGCTAAAGGCACAGCCGACAATGGTGGAGCGATTAAAATCGAGGATGCGCAACAGACCAGAATTGGAGGAGCACAGAAATATCGGAGGGTTGTAGGGCTGGAGGAGGTTACAGAGATGGGGAGGGGAGAAAGCCATGGAGGGATTTGAACAGGAGGATGAGAATTGTAGGGATGGAGGAGGTTACAGAGATAGGGAGTGGCGAGGGCCATGGGGGGATTTGAACAGGAGGATGAGAATTGTAGGGCTGGAGGAGGTTACAGAGATAGGGAGCGGCGCGGGCCATGGAGGGATTTGAACATGCGGATGAGAATTGAAGGGCTGGAAGAGGTTACAGAGATAGGGAGCGGCGCGGGCCATGGAGGGATTTCAACAGGAGGATGAGAATTGTAGGGCTGGAGAAGGTTACAGGGATAGGGAGCAGCGAGGGCCATGGAGAGATTTGAATATGAGGATGAGAATTGTAGGGCTGGAGGAGGTTACAGAGATAGGCAGCGGCGAGGGCCATGGAGGGATTTGAACATGAGGATGAGAATTGTAGGGCTGGAGGAGGTTACAGAGATAGGGAGCGGCGCGGGCCATGGAGGGATTTGAACATGAGGATGAGAATTGTATGGCTGGAGGAGGTTACAGGGATATGAAGCGGCGAGGGCCATGGAGGGATTTGAACATGAGGATGAGAATTGTAGGGCTGGAGGAGGTTACAGAGATAGAAACGGCGAGGGCCATGGGGGGTTTTGAACATGAGGATGAGAATTTCAAAAAGGAGGCGTTGCCGGACCGGGAGCCAGTGTAGGTCAGTGAGCACAGGGGTGATGGGTGAACGGGATATGGTGCGTGTTAGGATACGGCCAGTCGAGTTTTGGATAAGCTGAAGTTTATGGAGTGTGGAAGAAGGGAGACCGACCAGGAGCACATTGCAATAGTGAAGTCTAGAGGTAACCAAGGGCACGGACGAGGGTTTCAGCAGCTGATGAGCTGAGGCAGGGGCGGGGACGGGCGATGTTACGCAGCTGGAAGTAGGTGATCTTGGTGCTGGAGAGGTTATGGGGTTGGAAGCTCATCTCGGGGTCAAATAGGACACCAAGGTTGCATAATGTCTGGTTCGGCCTCAGACAGTGGCCAGGGAGAGGGATGGAATCGGTGGTGAGGGAATGGAGTTTTTGGCGGTCTTCAGTCTTCCCAATATTTAGTTGGAGGAAATTTCTGCTCATTCAAGACTGGATGTCGGACAAGCAGCGTTTCAAATCAGAGATCTTGTTCCCGTCTCTATTGCAGGTCCGGTGCCCGTACGGCTGGTGAACGGTAACAACATGTGCTCCGGGAGAGTTGAGGTCTATCATAACTCCGTCTGGGGGACCGTCTGTGACAATGGCTGGGACGTGAATGGAGCGAGTGTGGTCTGCAGACTGTTGAACTGTGGGACGGCCCTGTCAGCACGGACTGGCGCCTACTACGGAGAGGGGACTGGGAACATCTGGATGGATGATGTGAAGTGTCTTGGGACAGAGCCTGCCCTCGATCAGTGCTCTGCAAACCCGTCGGGTGTCAATAACTGCACACACAGCAAGGACGCTGGAGTTACCTGCTCAGGTGAGAGGAGTTACCTGCTCGGGTGAGAGGAGTTACCCGCTTGAGTGAGTGGAGTTACCTGCTCAGGAGAGAGGAGTTACCTGCTCGGGTGAGCGGAGTTACCTGCTCGGGTGAGAGGAGTTACCTGCTCGGGTGAGTGGAGTTACCTGCTCAGGTGAGAGGAGTTACCTGCTCGGGTGAGTGGAGTTACCTGCTCGGGTGAATGGAGTTACCCGCTCGGGTGAGTGGAGTTACCTGCTCGGGTGAGTGGAGTTACCCGCTCGGGTGAGTGGAGTTACCCGTTCGGGTGAGTGGAGTTACCCGCTCGGGTGAGTGGAGTTACCCGCTCGGGTGAGAGGAGTTACCCGCTCGGGTGAGAGGAGTTACCGGCTCGGGTGAGTGGTGTTACCCGCTCGGGTGAGTGGAGTTACCCGCTCGGGTGAGTGGAGTTACCCGCTCGGGTGAGTGGAGTTACCCGCTCGGGTGAGTGGAGTTACCCGCTCGGGTGAGAGGAGTTACCCGCTCGGGTGAGCGGAGTTACCCGCTCGGTTAAGTGGAGTTACCCGCTCGGGTGAATGGAGTTACCGGCTCGGGTGAGAGGAGTTACCTGCTCGGGTGAGTGGAGTTACCAGCTCGGGTGAGAGGAGTTACCCGCTCGGGTGAGAGGAGTTACCCGCTCGGGTGAGAGGAGTTACCCGCTCGGGTGAGAGGAGTTACCCGCTCGGGTGAGTGGAGTTACCAGCTCGGGTGAGTGGAGTTACCCGCTCGGGTGAGTGGAGTTACCCGCTCGGGTGGGTGGAGTTACCCGCTCGGGTGGGTGGAGTTACCCGCTCGGGTGAGTGGAGTTACCCGCTCGGGTGAGAGGAGTTACCCGCTCGGGTGAGCGGAGTTACCCGCTCGGGTGAGAGGAGTTACCAGCTCGGGTGAGAGGAGTTACCCGCTCGGGTGAGAGGAGTTACCCGCTCGGGTGAGTGGAGTTACCCGCTCGGGTGAGTGGAGTTACCCGCTCGGGTGAGCGGAGTTACCCGCTCGGGTGAGTGGAGTTACCGGCTAGGGTGAGTGGAGTTACTCGCTCGGGTGAGTGGAGTTACCCGCTCGGGTGAGAGGAGTTACCCGCTCGGGTGAGCGGAGTTACCCGCTCGGGTGAGCGGAGTTACCCGCTCGGGTGAGAGGAGTTACCCGCTCGGGTGAGCGGAGTTACTGACTTGGGTGAGCGGGGTCACTCCCCATCGCACTCCCCTGCTCCCTCCTCAGCCCCTTTAATATTCCACCCAGTCTAATCCCACATTCCTGCTCACTCATCCCTGGTAACCCAGTAATCTCTCAGGTGCCCCTTATCCTCTCTAGTCTCTCTGTAACTAACCCCACACTCCTGGTAACACCCAGTGAATCTGTGCTGCACCTTTTCCTTTGTTTTATAATGGTGCATCAAATTCTATTCTCCAACTGTACCCCACCTGAGGTACAAATTCAATAGACTGGGTGTAGTTTTGCGCGCCTGTTATAAATCCAGGCATGGAGCCCAGTGAAAGTCCAGGTAATCCCAGACAAGATTAACCGTGTTCCCGTCTCTTTTCCAGGTCCAGTGCCCATACGGCTGGTGAACGGTAACAACATGTGCTCCGGGAGAGTTGAGGTCTATCATAACTCCGTCTGGGGGACCGTCTGTGACGATGGCTGGGATGTAAATGCCGCGAGTGTGGTCTGCAGAATGTTGAACTGTGGGACGGCCCTGTCAGAAACAGGAGCTGCCTACTATGGAGAGGGGACTGGGAACATCTGGTTGGATGATGTGAGGTGCAACGGGACAGAACCTGCCCTCGATCAGTGCTCTGCCAACTCATGGGGAGTGAATAACTGCACACACAGCAAGGACGCTGGAGTTAACTGCTCAGGTGAGAGGAGTTACCTGCTCGGGTGAGCGGAGTTACCCGCTCGGGTGAGAGGAGTTCCCCGCTCAGGTGAGTGGAGTTACCCGCTCGGGTGAGCAGAGTTACCCGCTCGGGTGAGCGGAGTTACCTGCTCGGGTGAGACGAGTTACCTGCTCAGGTGAGCGCTTTTTATCTTTGAACTAGTTCCCAACCGTCTGATTGTTACAGCAGTGGGTCCACTTGTCAGGAGGAGGAATTACTTAGAATCAGAGAACCGTAGAAGTTTACAGCATGTGGCCGCAGACTGCTTCATTATCTGAGCAATTGCGAATGGAAATGAAGACTGCAGTCATCAGCAAATAGCCCTGCTTCTGACTTTAGGATGGACGGAAGGTCATTGGTGAAGCAGCTGAAAATGGTTGGGCCGAGGACACTGCCCTGAGGAACTCCTGCAGCGATGTCCTGGGGCTGAGATGATTGGCCTCCAACAACCACCTTCCTTTGTGCTAGGTATGGCTCCAGCCACTGGAGAGTTTTCTCCTGATCCCCATTGACTTCAGTAGATGTCAGTGTTGTAGCTGTACTGGAACAGCTTGGATTGAGGCATGGCTAGTTCTGGAGCACACGTCTTCAGCACCACAGCTCGGGGTATTTTCGGGACCGGTAGCCTTTGCTGTATCCAGTGCGCTCAGCCGTTTCTTGATATCATGTGGAGTGAATCAAATTGGCTGAGGACTGGTATCTGTGATGGTGGGGACCACAGGAGGAGGCTGAGATGGATCATCTACTTGGCACTTCTAGCTGAAGATGGTTGCGAACCCTCCAGCCTTGTCTTTTGCACTTGCGTGCTGGGCTCCACCATCATTGAGGATGGGGATGTTCATGGAGCCTCCTCCTCCTCCTGTTAGTTGTTTAATTGTCCACCACCATTCACGACTGGATGTGGCAGGACTGCAGAGCTTTGATCTGATCCGTTGGGTTGTGGTATCAGTTAGCTCTGTCTATAGCATGCTGCTTCTGCTGTTTAGCATGCATGTAGTCCTGTGTGTAGCTTCACCAGGTTGGCACCTCATTTTTCGGTACACCAAGTGCTGCTCCTGGCAGGCTCTTCTGCACTCCTCATTGAACCAGGGTTGGTCGCCTGGCTTGATACTGATGGTAGGGTGAGGGATATGTCGGACCATGAGGTTACAGATTGTGGGGGAATACGATGCTGCTGATGGCCCACAGCACCTCATAGATTGGAGATAGAGTGCCAGATTTCCACTCCCCTTTGTGTGGAAAAGTGCTTCCTGATTTTGATCCTGAACGGCCTAACTCTAATTTTAAGGTAATGCCCCTTGTTCTAGATTCCCCACTAAAGGAAATAGTTTCTCTCTATCTAATCAAATTCTTAAACATCTCAATTAGCTCAACCCTTAATCTTCTAAACTCAAGGGAATACAAGCCTAGTCTATGCAACCTGTCCTAATTTAACGGCCGGTATCATTCTGGTGAATCTACGCTGCACCCCTTCCAAGGCCAGTGTATCCTTCCTGAGATGCGGTGCCCAGAACTGAAGGCACTGCTCCGGATGGGGTCTAACCAGGGCTCTGTACAGCTGGAACCTAACTTATTCCAGCTCCCTTGAGATAAAGGCCGACATTCCATTAGCCTTTTTGATCACTGTTTGAAGCGGTTCACTGGCTTTTAATGATTTGTGTATCTCTCTCTGCTCCGCCACCCTTCCCAGTCTCTCACCATAACCAAAATATTCCAAGTATAAATTGCTCTTGATTCATGACCTCAATAGAAAGAAAAATTGGCGGAAGTGCAATGAGCAGCCGATTCGCTACGGTTCGATTTGCGCTACCACCCAAGACCAATTTATACTCCCCACATTCTTCCCTGTCAGTATCAGCCGTGGCTCAGGGTCTGCACTCTGGCTTCTGAGTCAGAAGGTTGTGTGTTCGAGCCCCGCTTCAGAGACCTGAGCCCAATAATCCAGGCCGACTCTCCCGGTGTCAGTACCGAGGGAGCACTGCACTGTCGGAGATAGATGTATATACTCTAGGATTTGAGCTCCGTAATCCAGGCCGACTCTCCCGGTGTCAGTACTGAGGGAGCGCTGCACTGTCGGAGATAGATGTATATACTCTAGGATTTGAGCTCCGTAATCCAGGCCCACTCTCCCGGTGTCAGTACCGAGGGAGCGCTGCACTGTCGGAGATAGATGTATATACTCTGGGACTTGAGCTCCATAATCCAGGCCCACTCTCCCGGTGTCAGTACTGAGGGAGCGCTGCACTGTCAGAGATAGATGTATGTACTCTAGGACTTGAGCTCCGTAATCCAGGCCCACTCTCCCGGTGTCAGTACTGAGGGAGCGCTGCACTGTCGGAGATAGATGTATATACTCTAGGATTTGAGCTCCGTAATCCAGGCCGACTCTCCTGGTGTCAGTACCGAGGGAGCGCTGCACTGTTGGAGATAGATGTATATACTCTAGGATTTGAGCTCCGTAATCCAGGCCGACTCTCCTGGTGTCAGTACTGAGGGAGCGCTGCACTGTCCAAGGTGCCATCTTTCAGATGAAACGTTAAACTGGGGCCCTGTCTGTCACCTCAGGTGGACGTAAAATCCTTGGCACTATTTTGAAGAAGAGTAGGGGAAGTTCTTCCCGGTGTCCTGGCCAATATTTATCACTCATCTTACATCACTAAAAACAGATTATCTGGTCATTATTACATTGCTGTTTGTGGGAGCTTGCTGTGTGCAAATTGGCTGCCGCATTTCCTATATTACAACAGTGACTACACTTCAAAAAGTACTTCATTGGCTTTAAAGCGCTTTGGGACGTCCTGAGGTTGTGAAAGGCGCTATAGAAATGCAAGCTCTTACTTCCCTTTTCTTTCATCCCCTGATGTCCTGTTCATAAAAACATTGTGTCCTACATCATGCCTCAATTCCTGTCTCTATTCCAGGTCCGGTGCCTGTACGGCTGGTGAATGGTAAAAACGTGTGCTCCGGGAGAGTTGAGGTCTATCATAACGCCGTCTGGGGGAGCGTCTGCGATGATGGCTGGGATTTAAATGCAGCGAACGTGGTCTGCAGACTGTTGAACTGCGGGACTGCAGTGTCAGTGCTGCCTGGGGCAGCCTCTGGAGAGGGGACTGGGGCCATCTGGCTGAGTGACGTGAAGTGTTTGGGGACAGAGTCTGCCCTCGATCAGTGCTCTGGCAGTCCGTGGGGTGTGAATAACTGCACACACAGTCGGGACGCCGGAGTTACCTGCTCAGGTAATTCGAGCTTTGCATTTCATGGATATCAGGAAAGACGACTATAAGGAACTTTGTTGTCCAGGGTTTTGCAGGGTACTGGTTCCTCAAGGGGTTCAGTCACGTCCCAGCTTAATTTAATTAATTAGACCCTTTGTCTGGGGCAGATACCCAAAGGAGGAGCCAAGACATTCAATTCAACTACCAGCATCTTTTGGGCTTAGTTCCGATTAGTGCCTTTTCTGCTCTGTGTGTGGGGCTCAGTACCACACACCAGGTGTGATCAGGTAACTCAGTACAGGCCGGGGATGGAGCCTAGGCCTTTCCTGCTGTGTGTTTGTGGGGCTCAGTTCCACACCGGGTGTGATCAGCTCACTCAGCACAGGCCAGGATGGAGCCTGGGCCTTTCCTGCTGTGTGTGTGTGTGTATGGGGGGCTCAGTTCCACACCGGGTGAGATCAGCTCACTCAGCACAGGCCGGGATGGAGCCTGGGCCTTTCCTGCTCTGTGTGTGTGTGTGGGGCTCAGTAACACACTGGGTGAGATCAGCTCACTCAGCACAGGCCAGGATGGAGCCTGGGCCTTTCCTGCTCTGTGTGTGTGTAATACTCAGTTGGAGTTTCCTTGTTCACAGGTCCTTTCCTGGTCAGACTGACAGACGGGAACAACATGTGCTCGGGGAGGGTGGAGATCTTTCATGAGTCCACCTGGGGGACAGTCTGCGACGAGGGCTGGGACCTCACCGACGGGGTCATCGTGTGCAAGCAGCTGAACTGCGGGAAGGCCGAGTCGGTAACCGGGGCCTACCGCGGCCGAGGGAGCGGGGAGGTGTGGCTGGGTGGTGTGCGGTGCAGTGGGACAGAACATTCGCTGGACCAGTGCCTCATAAACCCCTGGGGAGGCAGTAACTGTACACACAGTCAGGATGCTGGCGTCACTTGCTCAGGTAAGGCTTGTCTCCTTGTCGAGTGTCTCATGTTTCATTGCCCCCCTGAGCAGGTGTCGGCCCATTGGCCTCCTCCAGCCTGTATCCCCCCACCCAGCTGCTTGGACATAGAATCATAGCATCTCACAGCACAGAAGGAGGCCGTTCCGCCCACCCTGCCTGTACCAGCTCTTTGGAAGAGTTGTCCACTTAGTCCCTCTCCCACCTGCAATTTGTTCCTTTGCATGTATTTATCCAATTCCCTTTTGAAAGTTACTATTGAATCTGTTTCCACCGCACTTTCAGGCAGCACATTCCAGATCATAACTCACTGCGTAAATAAAATTCTCTTCATCTCCCCTCTGGTTCTTTTGCCAATGAACTTAAATCTGTGTCCTCTGGTTACTGAGCCTCCTGCCACTGGAAACAGTTTCTTCTTATTTACACAATCAAAACCACTGTCCCTGCAAGGTGCCCGGGTGTGCGCACAGTGGAGAGCTGGAGCGGGGAAGAGCCTCAGCCGCTATATTAACATGGTGAAGTGCAGGGAACTACCTTCCAATCTGGATGAACTAATAAGGAATTGAACTGTTGTGGAGTGTCGCTGAGCAGATTATTGCAGCGACTCTCCACTATATATTGCCAGAATTTGCACTGTATTTCCTGCTGCTCTTTCTCAAGCCCTGTCCTTATTTGCTGCACGGGTGTATTTTGAGAAGTGAATGTTTGGCCCCATCAAGGGCACTGTTCAGGTCAGTGGCAATTGAACCTGACGAGCAGAACAGAGTTAGCGGGAAAACTGCTGTTCTGCAGATCTGCGGACTTTCCCCACATTTTAAGAGCGGAAGCAGCGGTAATTATTGGGACTGTACATTGTGGTTTGCCAATACGGTTAAATGACACGTTAATGGTGATTTTTACATTCATAAATCTAAAATCGATTATACACAATAAAAAAATCAGCAAACATAACTGTGGAGTTTGTACAACACAAGTATTTTGTTGGTTGTGCAGGCTATACATTTGTTCATAATATTGTGGAATGAGCACTATTACAAAATGCTGCCGGTGAGGGAGATCTCATTGAGGGGGGGGGGGGGGGTGAGTTGGGAGATCTCATTGAGGGGGGGGGGGGGGTGAGTTGGGCGATCTCATTGAGGGGGGGGGGGTGAGTTGGGCGATCTCATTCACACAGGAGGGAGTTGGGAGATCTCATTAACACAGGGGTGAGTTGGGAGATCTCATTAACACGGGGTGAGTTGGGAGATCTCATTAACACGGGGGGGGGGGAGTTGGGAGATCTCATTAACACGGGGGTGAGTTGGGAGATCTGTAGACAGGATGCTAATCTTCAGAAATCAGTTGCAGTCATTTTTACCCAGAGATTAAAAATATGCAGTTTAATAAAAATGACAATGATGAATTTCAGCAGCATGTAATGTCAGTGTGAAGTATCCCATTTAAAATACTTTTTTCAGCATTAATGAAATGATTAAAATCAACACAGTGCAGGGAGTTGGTTCTTGTCTGAGTTTCCTGTGTTTGAGTCTCCCCTCCTTTGGTGTAAATTTATTATCTGATTACAATCCCTCTGAAGCTCCTTAGGGACCTTTCCCAACAAATGCAAGTTGTTGATAAATGTGAACTGGAGCTTGGAATGTCCATTAGTATTAGTTAACATTTTAAAATTACACAGAAAGATCAATGTGTGAAAGTAACCCTTTAGTTGTGAACCTGTTCCTCTCCTTAACTCCTCCAGTCAATCTTGTTCTCGTTTGCATTTTCTACTCTTTAGTGGGACACTTTACTTCACTGGGTGAAGATTCCCGCTGTGCATTGGCTGTAGCAAAATCCTTATAACCATCTTTATAATCACATATTAGGCTTGTTAGCAAAATTGAAGCCCATGGGATTAAAGGGATAGAGGCAGTGTGGATACGAAGTTGACAAGGGGACAGAAAGCAGAGTAGTGGTGAACGGTTGTTTTTCAGACTGGAGGGAAGTGTACAGTGGTGTTCCCTGGGGGTCGGTATTAGGACCACTGCTCTTGTTGATATATATTAATGACCTGGACTTGGGTATACAGGGTAAAATTTCAAAGTTTGCAGATGACACAAAACTCGGAAATGTAGTAAACAGAGCAGACAATAGTAACAGACTTCAGGAGGATATAGAAATGGTGAAATGGGCAGACACATGGCAGATGAAATTTAACACAGAGAAGTGTGAAGTGCTTCATTTTGGTAGGAAGAATGAGGAGAGGCGTTATAAACTAAATGGTGCAATTTGAAAGAGGGTACAGGAACAGAGAGATCTGGGGAGTGTATGTATACAAATCTTTGAAGGTGGCAGGACAAGTGAGAAGGCTGTTAAAAAGGCAGATGGGATCCTTGGCTTTATTATTAGAGGAGTAGAATACAAAAGCAAGGAAGTTATACTTAATCTTTATAAAGCAGTGGTTAGCCCTCAACTGGAGTATTGTGTCCAATTCTGGGCACCACACTTTCGGAAGGATGTCAAAGCCCTGGAGAGGGTGCAGGAGAGACTTACCAGAGTGGAACCAGGGTTGAGGGACTTCAATTATGTGGAGAGACGAGAGAAGCTGGGGTTGTTCTCCTTAGAGCAGAGAAGGTTAAGAGGAGATTTGATAGAGGTGTTCAAAATCTTGAATGGTTTTGATAAGAGTAAATAAGGAGAAACTGTTTCCAGTGGCAGAAGGGTCGGTAACCAGAGGACACAGTTTAAGGTGATTGGCAAAAAGAACCAGAGGGGAGATGAGGAAACTTTTTTATGCAGCGACTTGCTGTGATCTATAATGCACTGCCTGAAAGGATAGTGGAAGCAGATTCAAAGTAACTTTCTAAAGGGTATTGGATAAACAGCTGAAGTGGAAACATTTGCAGGGCTGAGGAAAGAGTACGGTGAGTGGACCTAATTGGATAGCTCTTTCAAAGAGCCGGCAAAGGTGAGTGGAGTTACCTGCACCTTTTTTGTTTTGGTTCTTAAACTGCCCTAGTTAGATTCAGTCTATGGCTGTCTGTATTACAAGCCCAGGCCTCTGGATTATTAGCCCAGGCCTCTGGATTACTAGCCCAGGCCTCTGGATTACTGGTCCAGGCCACTGGATTACTGGCCCAGAACTCTGGATTACTAGCCCAGGCCTCTGGATTACTAGCCCAGGCCTCTGGATTACTAGTCCAGGCCTCTGGATTACTAGCCCAGGCCTCTGGATTACTAGCCCAGGCCTCTGGATTACTAGCCCAGGCCGCTGGATTACTAGCCCAGGCCGCTGGATTACTAGCCCAGGCCTCTGGATTACTAGCCCAGGCCTCTGGATTACAAGCCCAGGTCTCTGGATTACCAGCCCAGGCCGCTGGATTACTAGCCCAGGCCTCTGGATTACTAGCCCAGGTCTCTGGATTACCAGCCCAGGCTGCTGGATTACTAGCCCAGGTCACTGGATTACTAGCTCCGGCCTCTGGATTACTAGCTCCGGCCTCTGGATTACCAGCCCAGGTCGCTGGATTACTGGCCCAGATCGCTGGATTACTGGCCCAGATCGCTGGATTACTGGCCCAGATCGCTGGATTACTGGCCCAGGCCTCTGTATTACTAGCCCAGGCCTCTGGATTACTAGACCAGGTCGCTGTATTACTAGCCCAGGCCTCTGGATTACTGGACCAGGTCGCTGGATTACTAGACCAGGCCTCTGTATTACTAGCCCAGGCCTCTGGATACTAGCCCAGTAACACAGTCTCTGTGCTGACCACTTTTGGGTGGGGCCTGACACCGAGGCCCAAATGTCCAGTGATGAGTCCAGTGAAATCCCAGGTAATCCCAGACCAGATTAACCGTGTTCCCATCTCTATTCCAGGTCCGGTGCCCGTACGGCTGGTGAACGGCACCAACATGTGTTCCGGGAGAGTTGAGGTCTATCGCAAATCCGTCTGGGGGTCCATCTGTGACGATGGCTGGGATGTAAATGCAGCGAGTGTGGTCTGCAGACTGTTGAACTGTGGGACGGCCCTGTCAGCATGGACTGGTGCCTACTACGGAGAGGGGACTGGGAACATCTGGTTGGATGGTGTGAAGTGTCTTGGGACAGAGCCTGCCCTCGATCAGTGCTCTGCAAACCCATCGGGTGTCAATACCTGTACACACAGCAAGGACGCTGGAGTTACCTGCTCAGGTGGGTGGGGTTACCTGCTCAGGTGGGCGGGGTTACCTGCTCGGGTGGGTGGAGCTACCGGCTCGGGTGGGTGGGGTTACCTACCAGGGTGACTTAACTCCGACTCCCTGTCCGCCCATCTAACCAGGTTATAATCCTCTTCACCCGGTCTCAGTGTGGCAAGTGCTGCTGATTGTTGCTACTTGGAGTCACACGAGTGAAGCCCATGGGATTTAAGGGGCAGTGGCAGCGTGGATATACAATTGGCAAAGGGACAGAAAGCAGAGAGTAGCGGTGAACGGTTGTTTTTTAGACTGAGGGAAGAGTGCAGTGGTGTTCCCCGGGGGACGGTATTAGGATCACTGCTCTTCTTGATATATATTAATGACCTGGACTTGGGTATACTGGGCATAATTCCAAAGTCTGTAGCTGACACGAAACACAGAAATGTAGTAAACACTGAGGATAGTAACAGAATTCAGGAGGACATAGACAGGAGACAGGCTGGTGAAATGAGCAGACACATGGTGGATGAAATTTAATAACGCAGCTCGGACTTTGTGTCTCCATGTGGAAATGTCATGTTAGTACGTGACCAGGAAAATAGGACGGACCCACCCACTCCTCGTCAAGCCTTTGATCATTGCCCGCCCACAATGGTGCAGGTGAATTCGGGGCATAGGTCGATGTCTGGTATCGAACTAAATCATGAGGGTGTTGGGCGAGAGCCACAGGCGGGTGTTGGGCGAGAGCCACAGGCGGGTGTTGGGCGAGAGCCACAGGCGGGTGTTGGGCGAGAGCCACAGGCGGGTGTTGGGCGAGAGCCACAGGCGGGTGTTGGGCGAGAGCCACAGGCGGGTGTTGGGCGAGAGCCACAGGCGGGTGTTGGGCGAGAGCCACAGGCGGGTGTTGGGCGAGAGCCACAGGCGGGTGTTGGGCGAGAGCCACAGGCGGGTGTTGGGCGAGAGCCACATGCGGGTGTTGGGCGAGAGCCACATGCGTGTGTTGGGCGAGAGTCACATGCGTGTGTTGGGCGAGAGCCACAGGCGGGTGTTGGGCGAGAGCCACAGGTGGGTGTTCGGCGAGAGCCACAGGCGGGTGTTGGGCGAGAGCCACAGGCGGGTGTTGGGCGAGAGCCACAGGTGGGTGTTGGGCGAGAGCCACAGGTGGGTGTTGGGCGAGAGCCACATGCGGGTGTTAAGAGCAGGCTGACGTCTGGGCCCAGTCGATGCCTCCCGCCATCGTGTAAACTAGTTTAACCGTGTTCCCGTCTTTTCCAGGTCCGGTGCCCGTACGGCTGGTGAACGGTAACAACATGTGCTCCGGGAGAGTTGAGGTCTATCATAACTCTGTCTGGGGAACCGTCTGTGACGATGGCTGGGATGTAAATGCCGCGAGTGTGGTCTGCAGACTGTTGAACTGTGGGACGGCCCTGTCAGCTACAGGAGGCGCCTTCTATGGACAGGGGACTGGGGACATCTGGTTGGATGATGTGAGGTGTGATGGGACAGAGCCTGCCCTCGATCAGTGCTCTGCCAACCCATGGGGTGTAAATAACTGCACACACAGCAAGGACGCCGGAGTTACCTGCTCAGGTGAGTTGAGTTACCCGCTCGGGCGAGCGGCGTTACCCGTTCGGGTGGGCGGAGTTACCTGCTCGGGTGAGGGGAGTTACCCGCTCGGGTGGGCGGAGTTACCTGCTCGGGTGAGGGGAGTTACCTGCTCGGGTGAGGGGAGTTACCCGCTCGGGTGAGCGGAGTTACCTGCTCGGGTGAGGGGAGTTACCTGCTCGGGTGGGCGGAGTTACCTGCTCGGGTGAGAGGAGTTACCCGCTCAGGTGGGCGGAGTTTCCGGCTCTGGTGGGCAGAGTTACTGGCTCGGGTGAGTCTTTTCGAACTTCAGAAGATTCCCTATGGATGTGTGGGACTGTGGACTTCTGCTCCCTTCCCATATCCTTTAATATCCCAACCAGTCTAATCCCACTCTCCTGCTCACTCCCCATACCCTTTAATATCCCACCCAGTCTAATCCCAGTCTCTCCCTTCACTCCTCACACCATTTGATATCCCACCCAGTCTAATCCCACTCTCCTGCTCACTCCCCATACCCTTTAATATCCCACCCAGTCTAATCCCACTCTCCTGCTCACTCCCCATATCCTTTAATATCCCACCCAATCTAATCCCACTCTCTTCCCTCACTCCCCATACCCATTAATATCCCACCCAGTCTAATCCCACTCTCCTGCTCACTCCCCATATCCTTTAATATCCCACCCAGTCTAATCCCACTCTCTCCCTCACTCCCCATACCCTTTAATATCCCACCCAGTCTAATCAAACTCTCCTGCTCACTCCTCACACCCTTTAAATGGAATAGAAGGCTCTGGTGACGGGATGAGCTGAAGAGGGGTGGGAGGTGACTCGTGTGGAGTATAAACACCGGCATGGACCTGCTGGGCGAATGGCCTGTTTCTGTGCTGTACATTCTATGTAACTGTTCCTAGTTACCTGAAACCAGTGGATAATGAATGGCTTTCTCTCCCCTTTTTTGTTGTAAGGTAATTCAGTTGTTGGTATGACACACCCAGAACCTCCCTGGACCCCACAATGTTAACAGAAACTGTCCATATGAAAGTGAACTCTTGGAGGGCTCAGTGTGGGGCTGGTTTCTAAAAGTGCTGATACTGGGAGAGTGGCTGAGATTCCAGTCCGTTCAATAACAGCAACTGTCGGGGCTTGGAGACCCTCACCGACCCCCTCACCGACCCCACTAACCCCCCGCCCCCCTCACCGACCCCACTCCACCACCCCCCCTCACCGCCCCGAAACAACAGCGAGTGCTAGAGAATTCTGGTCAAACTCGGAATGGTTTCAACTCCTTCCCGTCTCTATTCCAGGTCCGGTGCCCATACGGCTGGTGAACGGGACCAACATGTGCTCCGGGAGAGTTGAGGTCTATCATAATGCCGTCTGGGGGACCGTCTGCGACAATGGCTGGGATGTAAAGGCAGCGAGCGTGGTCTGCAGACTGTTGAATTGTGGGACGGCCCTGTCAGCAACAGAAGGCGCCTTCTATGGAGAGGGGACTGGGGACATCTGGCTGAGTGACGTGATGTGTTTGGGGACAGAGCCTGCCCTCGATCAGTGCTCTCAGAGTCCGTGGGGTGTGAATAGCTGCACACACAGTCGGGACGCCGGAGTTACCTGTTCGGGTGAGTGGAGTTACCTGCTCGGGTGAGGGGAGTTGCCCGCTCGGGTGAGGGGAGTTGCCCGCTCGGGTGAGGGGAGTTACCCGCTCGGGTGAGGGGAGTTACCCGCTCGGGTGAGGGGAGTTACCCGCTCGGGTGAGGGGAGTTACCCGCTCGGGTGAGTGGGTTGAGTCTGAAGTGGCCCTAGAAATAGTAGATGCATTGCTGGTCATCTTCCAAAATTCTATAGACTCTGGAACAGTTCCCATGGATTGGAGGGTAGCTAATGTAACCCCACTATTTAAAAAAGGTGGTGGAGAGAAAACGGGGAATTATAAACCGGTAAGTCTGACATCGGTAGTGGGGAAAATGTTAGAGTCCATTATAAAAGATGTAATAGCAGAGCACTTGGAAAACAGTGACAGGATCGGACAAAATCAACATGGATTTACAAAAGGTAAATCATGCTTGACTAATCTACTGGAATTTTTTGAGGATGTAACTGGTAGAATAGATAAGGGAGAACCAGTGGATGTGGTGTATTTGGACTTTCAGAAGGCTGCCGATAAGGTCCCGCATAAGAGATTCGCGTGCAAAGTTCAAGCACACGGGATCGGGGGTAAGGTACTGTCTTGGATAGAGAACTGGTTGGCAGACAGGAAGCAAAGAGTTGGAATAAACGGGTCTTTTTCCGAGTGGCAGGCAGTGACTAGTGGGGTACCGCAGGGATCGGTGCTAGGACCCCAGCTATTCACAATATATATATAAATGATCTAGACGAGGGAACTAGATGTAATATCTCCAAGTTTGCAGATGACACAAAGCTGGGTGGGCGTGTGTGCTGTGAGGAGGATGCAGAGAAACTCCAGTATGATTTGGACAGGTTGGGTGATTGGGCAGATGCATGGCAAATGCAGGACAATGTGGATAAATGCGAGGTTATCCACTTCGGTGGTAAAAACAGGAAGACAGATTATTATCTGAACGGCAATAGATTGGGAAAAGGGGAAGTGCAACGAGACCTGGGTGTCCTTGTGCACCAGTCGCTGAAGGTAAGCATACAGGTGCAGCAGGCGGTTAAGAAGGCAAATGGTATGTTGGCCTTCATAGCGAGAGGATTCGAGTACAGGAGCAAGGATGTCTTGCTGCAGTTGTACAGGGCCTTGGTGAGACCACACCTTGAGTATTGTGTGCAGTTTTGGTCAACTTATCTGAGGAAGGATGTTCTTGCCATGGAGGGAGTGCAGCGAAGATTCACCAGACTGATACCTGGGATGACAGGAATGACGTATGAAGAGAGATTGGGTCAATTAGGCTTATATTCGCTAGAGTTTAGAAGAATGAGAGGGGATCTCATTGAAACTTATAAAATTCTAACAGGACTAGACAGACTAGATGCAGGAAGGATGTTCCCGATGGCGGGGGTGTCCAGAACCAGGGGTCACAGTCTAAGGATAAGGGGTAAGCCATTTAGGACTGAGATGAGGAGGAATTTCTTCACCCAGAGAGTGGTGAACCTGTGGAATTCTCTACCACAGAAGGCAGTTGAGGCCAATTCATTAAATATATTCAAGAAGGAGTTAGATATATTTCTTAAGGCTAAAGGGATCAAGGGATATGGGAAGAAAGCACGGACAGGGTACTGAATTTGGATGATCAGCCATGATCTTATTAAATGGCGGAACAGGCTCGAGGGGCCGAATGGCCTACTCCTGCTCCTATCTTCTATGTTTCTATGTTTCTGTTCGAAAAGGTCAGAAGGGTTAAGTTCTGAGGGCAGGTTGCGTAGACTGGGCTGGTATTCCCTCGAGTATAGGATATTAAGGGGTGATCTATTCGAGGTGTTTAAGGTGATTAACGGATTCGATAGGGTAGGTCGAGAGAAAGGGGTTGAAATTTATCTGGTGTGGTAACCGATCGGCCGCCCGTTATACACAGCGCCTGAGATTTCGCTCCATTGCAGTCAATTGAATTGAATGAAATATCAGGTGCTGCGTATCACGGGCGGCCGATCCGACTCCGCCCGTTTTGTGCCACCGCCTGAGACTAATGTCGAGCCCAGACTATTTCCTCTGGTGGGGGAAGTCCAGAACAAGGATGCATCACCTGAAAATAGAGCCAGGCCGTTCAGGGGTGATGTCAGGAAGCACTTCTTCACACAAAGGGTAGTGGAAATCTGGAACTCTCTCCCCCAAAAAGCTGTTGAGGCTGGGGGGAGTCAACTGAAAATTTCAAAACTGAGATTGAGAGATTTTGGTTAGGCAAGGGTATTAAGGATTACAGGACCAAGGCGGGTAAATGGAGTTAAGATACAGATCAGCCATGATCTAATTGAATAGCGTAACGGCTGAATGGCCTGCTGTTCCTACGTAACAGTCCCGAGGGGGCTGAATGGTCTCTTCCTGTTCCTGTGTAACAGGCCCGAGGGGGCTGAATGGCCTCCTCCTGTTCCTGTGTAACAGGCCCAAGGGGGCTGAATGGCCTCCTCCTGTTCCTGTGTAACAAGCCCGAGGGGGCTGAATGACCTCCTCCTGTTCCTGTGTAACAGGCCCAAGGGGGCTGAATGGCCTCCTCCTGTTCCTGTGTAACAGGCCCGAGGGAGCTGAATGGCCTGCTGTTCCTACGTAACAGTCCCGAGGGGGCTGAATGGCCTCCTCCTGTTCCTGTGTAACAGGCCCGAGGGGGCTGAATGGCCTCCTCCTGTTCCTGTGTAACAGGCCCGAGGGGCCTGAATGGCCTCCTCCTGCTCCTGTGTAACAGGGCCGAGGGGGCTGAATGGCCTCCTCCTGTTCCTGTGTAACCGGGCTGAAGGGGCTGAATGGCCTCCTCCTGTTCCTGTGTAACAGTCCCGAGGGGGCTGAATGGCCTCCTCCTGTTCCTGTGTAACAGGCCAGAGGGGGCTGAATGGTCTCCTCCTGTTCCTGTGTAACCGGGCTGAAGGGGCTGAATGGCCTCCTCCTGTTCCTCTGTTCTTACGTTCCCTGCTCTCTCCCTGTCCCTGTAACATTCTTCCTCCTTTAATGTTTCTCTAGAAGCCCCGATGAGCTCAGTTTGTGTCTGATCCCCCTGCACCGTCTCTCCCTCTGGACCCAGCACTCCATCAGCCCACCCGCCCGGCCTCTCCCAGCTCCTCCCACTGGTCGCCTCCCCCTACCTTCCCAAACCCTCTTTAGGACTTCCTCTTCACCTCTGCTTCCTCTTGCCTCAATCTCCGTCTTTCTCTGTGCCCAGCGCTCTGTGAGGGAGACACAAGTTTGTGGTAATGGGTCCACAGTCTACTGTGTCTTCTCTCCTCCCCCAGTGTTTCTGGCACTAACCCCTCACTGTGGGACCGTTTCCACTTGGGCAGAGAGTTGGGAGGGTGACGTACAGAGAGAGAGAGAGAAAGACACACACACTTATATATTAAACACATTGCTTCCAACAGGAGTCACTGCACAATCATTAGGAGCAGGAACCCTCGTTTCCTGCTGTGTGTGTGGCTCAGTACCACACTGGGTGAGATCAGCTCACTCAGCACAGGCCGGGGATGGAGCCTGGGCCTTTCCTGCTCTGTGTGTGTGGGGGGCTCAGTACCACACCGGGTGTGATCAGCTCACTCAGCACAGGCCGGGGATGGAGCCTGGGCCTTTCCTGCTCTATGTGTGTGTGGGGCTCAGTACCACACTGGGTGTGATCAGCTCACTCAGCACAGGCCGGGGATGGAGCCTGGGCCTTTCCTGCTGTGTGTGTGGGGGGCTCAGTACCACACTGGGTGTGATCAGCTCACTCAGCACAGGCCGGGGATGGAGCCTGGGCCTTTCCTGCTCTGTGTGTGTGGGGGGCTCAGTACCACACTGGGTGTGATCAGCTCACTCAGCACAGGCCGGGGATGGAGCCTGGGCCTTTCCTGCTGTGTGTGTGGGGGGCTCAGTACCACACTGGGTGTGATCAGCTCACTCAGCACAGGCCGGGGATGGAGCCTGGGCCTTTCCTGCTCTGTGTGCTGCTCACTGATTGGTCAAAGTTCACCTAGTGCGACGGGGACATGGATTCTCAAAGGACACTTTGTACCAATTCTCTCTTTTCCCTTTGTTTCAGGAAGTGTCAGGACTCGATCTCAGAAAACCTGCCTCGCTCCCAAAGGTGTGTTGAAGAAGAGTAAAATTAATCGTCCTGTCGGGGCCTCCGTGTTGCTCGTTCCCTTAAGAGCCCCCACTCCAGGCAGGTCTGGCAAGCAGGAGACCAGTGCTCCGCCGTCCAAATACATACAGGGGTGCTGGCGTGTGCTGGGATTAGAGTGACACAAAGCCCCCACTCCCCCATCGCATCGAGCCCGTCTCCCTCGGAGGAATAAGGAGGACACTTACTCCTGGGAAAATAAGAGGCTAAATGGGGTAGAGGAGCAAAGAGATCTAGAGGTACAGATTCACAAATCACTAAAATTAGCAACACAGGTTAATAAGGCCATAAAAAAAAGTAAACCCAGCACTGGCATTCATTTCTATAGGAATAAAATTGAAAAGCAGAGACGTTATGTTAAACTTCTGTAGAACCTTGGTTAGACCACACTTGGAGTACTGTGTACAGTTCTGGTCTCCATATACCTTGGTTAGACCACACTTGGAGTACTGTGTACAGTTCTGGTCTCCATATACCTTGGTTAGACCACACTTGGAGTACTGTGTACAGTTTTGGTCTCCATATTACAAAAAGGATATCGAAGGTGCAAAAAAGATTGACAAGGATGATCAGCTATTTACAATCTATATCAATGACTTAGATGAAAGGACCGAGTGTAATGTATCCAAGTTTCCTAACGATACAAACCGAGGTGGGAAATTAAGTTGTGAGGGTGACGCAAAGAGGCTGCAATGGGATATCGCCAGGTTAAATGAGTGGCCAAGAAGGTGACAGATGGAGTATAATGTGGGGAAATGTGAAATTATCCACTTTGGTAGCAAGAGTGGAAAAGCAGAATATTTTTTTAAAAGCTGAGGAATTAGTAAATATGCAGAGGGACTTGGGTGTCCTTGTACATGAATCTGGACTGGAAGGCTGTTTCCAGTGGCGTTCCGCAGGGCTCAGTACTCGGTCCCTTGCTTTTTGTCATATATGTCAATGATTTAGACTTCAATGTAGGGGGTATGATTAAGAAGTTTGCAGATGATGCAAATAATGGCCGTGTGGGTGATAGTGAGGGAAAAAAGCTGTAGACTGCAGGAAGAGATCAATGGACTGGGCAGAAAAGTGGCAAATGGAATTCAATCTGGAGAAGCGTGAGGTAATGCATTTGGGGAGGGCTAACAAGGCAAGGGAATACACAATAAATGGTCGGATACCGAGAAGTGTAGAGGAACAGAGGGACCTTGGAGTGCATGTCCACAGATCCCTGAAGGGAGCAGGACAAGTAGATAAGGTGGTTAAGAAGGCATACGGGATACTTTCCTTTATTAGCCGAGGCTTAGAATATAAGCTCAGGGAGGTTATGCTTGAACTGTATAAAACACTAGTTAGGCCACAGCTGGAGTACTGTGTACAGTTTTGGTCACCACATTACAGGAAAGATATGATTGCACGAGAGAGGATACAGAGGAGATTTACGAGGATGTTACCAGGACTGGAGAATTTTAGGAAAGATTGGATAGGCTGGGGTTGTTTTCTTTGGAACAGAGGAGGCTGAGGGGAGACTTAATTAAGGTGTATATAATTATGAGGGGCCTAAAT
Source organism: Squalus acanthias (assembly GCA_030390025.1). NCBI lineage: Eukaryota > Metazoa > Chordata > Chondrichthyes > Squaliformes > Squalidae > Squalus > Squalus acanthias. The sequence goes on along the minus strand of CM059449.1, from coordinate 36,032,833 downwards.
AGAGTGGATAGGAAGGACCTATTTCCCTTAGCAGGGAGGTCAATAACTAGGGGACATAGATTTAAAGTAATTGGTAGAAGGATTAGAGGGGAGTTGAGAACTCCCCAGAGGGTGGTGGGGGTCTGGAACTCACTGCTTGAAAAGGTGGTAGAGGTAGAAACCCTCATCGTATTTAAAAAGTACTTGAATATGCTCTTGAAGTGCTGTAACCTCCAAGCCTACGGACCAAGAGCTGGAAAGTGGGATTAGGCTGGATCGCTCTTTTTCGGCCGGCACAAACCGATGGGCCGAGTGGCCTCCTTCTGTGCTGTAAATTTCTATGATTCCATGAATCACAAAGTTAACATGCTGGTACAGCAAGCAATTAGGAAGGCAAATGGTCTGTTAGCCTTTATTACAAGGGGGTTGGAGTATAAAAGTAAGGAAGTCTTGCTGCAATTATATAGGGATTTGGCGAGACCAAACCTGGAGTACTGAGTCCAGTTTTGGTCACCTTACCTGAGGGAAGATATACTTACCTTAGAGGGGGTGCAACAAAGGTTCACTAGATCGATTCCTGGGATGAGAGGGTTGTCCTATGAAGAGAGTGAGCGGAATGGCCTATATTCTCTGGAGTTTAGAAGAATGAGGGGTGATCTCATTGAAACATATAAAATTCTTAGAGAGCTTGACAGCGCAGATGCTGAGAGGCTGTTTCCTCTGGCTGGACAGTCTAGAACTAGGGGACATAGTCTCAGGATAAGGGGTTGGCCATTTAGGACTGAGGTGAGAAGAAATCCCTCCATGGCCCTCGCCCCCTCCCTATCTCTGTAACTTACTCCAGCCTGACAAGCCTTCGCAATCTCTGCCTTCCTCAAATTCTGGCCTCTTGCGCATCTCCAGTTTTATTCACTCCACCATTGGTGGCTGTGCCTTCAGCTGTCTAGGCCCTAAGCTCTGGAATTCCCTCCCTAAACCTCTCCGCCTCTCCACCTCTCTCTCCTCCTTTAAGACGCTCTTTAAAACCTACCTCTTTGACCAAGGTTTTGGTCACTTGTCCTGATACCTCCTTACGTGGCTCGGGGTCAAATTTTGTTTGATAATCGCTGCCACGAAGAGCCTCGGGACATTTTACTACGTTAAAGGTGCTGGATAAACACAAGTTGTTGTTTTTTCTACCACAAATCTTTTCTTCTTATTCCAGATTTCGATGAGAAACGTGTCGGTGGAACGGTGCAGTTCTCCGTGACTGGTGGAGACCTTTGCCCCTCCGATCCTAAGGTGACAGAGGCTTTGGAGGAGGCGGTGAGTGTTATTAATCTATCCCCGGGGCAATGATCCACTCTCAGTGTCTCTCTCTCTCCCCGTGGGGTATTGGAGGACACGGTGAGTGTTATTAATCTATCCCCGGGGCAATGACCCTCTCTCAGTGTCTCTCTCTCTCTCCCCGTGGGGTATTGGAGGACACGGTGAGTGTTATTAATCTCTCCCCGGGGCAATGATCCTCTCTCAGTGTCTCTGTCTCCCCATGGGGTATTGGGGGATACAGTGAGTGTTATTAATCTATCCCGGGGTAATGACCCACTCTCAGTGTCTCTCTCTCTCTCCCCGTGGGGTATTGGAGGACACGGTGAGTGTTATTAATCTATCCTCGGGGCAATGACCCACTCTCAGTGTCTCTCTCTCTCTCCCCGTGGGGTATTGGAGGACACGGTGAGTGTTATTAATCTATCCCCGGGGCAATGACCCTCTCTCAGTGTCTCTCTCTCCCCGTGGGGTATTGGGGGACACGGTGAGTGTTATTAATCTAGCCCCGGGGCAATGACCCTCTCTCAGTGTCTCTCTCTCCCCGTGGGGTATTGGGGGACACGGTGAGTGTTATTAATCTATCCCCGGTCCCATGACCCACTCTCTGCCCTAGAAATTTGTTTTCCCCGGAAACGAGCGCGGGGATCGCGGTGCACGAGCAACCCGCTCCTACTCGGAGGACTGCAGGCAGCAGGCGAACTTCGTGCTGCTGCTCATTTCCATGATTGTGATGTTCAGCCCAGTGCTGAACGCGCTGCTGAGTGGCTGAACGCTCAGCAGGGGGCCCAAGTTCGTGCGAGGCTCGCACCAATTAAAGATAGCCTGCACTACTTAAAGGCAGTCTGCACCTCTTAAAAGGGGATGTGGATTCTGCCTGCAGCAGATCATTGAACTGGCTGGGTAGGACAGTGGAAAGGAACTATTAATGATGGAACAGGGGAGAGAGCGTGCACCAAGGTTCAGTGATGCAGCACTGGAGGACTTGGTGCAGGAGGTCAATAGAAGGAGAGCGGTCCTCTTTCCACAGGGAGTCAGAAGGCCCTCCAGGCAACAGAGCAAAGTGCAGTGGGAGCAGATAGCCCCGAGGACGTGGACGCAGTGCAGGAAGAAGTTTAATGACCTCACAGGAGTGGTCAAGGTCGGTGAATTCATCTTGAAATGCCATATCCCACAAACTGCTCCACGAGCCTCACACACTCACCAGACCCCCATCACTCACTTACCAACAATCTCTATCAATCACAAATCATACCTCACATGCTCCATCTCACCCTCACACACTTACCACTGCTGCAAGCCTCACACCCACAGCTCACATATACTGTCAGCTATTCAACCATGGCAGGTACATCACCCAAACACATTGCACCACACTCACTGACACACTTCACCCAAACACATTGCACCACACTCACTGATACACTTCACCCAAACACATTGCACCACACTCACTGACACACTTCACCCAAACACATTGCACCACACTCACTGATACACTTCACCCAAACACATTGCACCACACTCACTGACACACTTCACCCAAACACATTGCACCACACTCACTGACACACTTCACCCAAACACATTGCACCACACTCACTGACACACTTCCCTTTCTCTTGCTGGAAAACAGGCGGCAGCAGAAGCTAACCGGCGGGGGACAGGCTCGTCTCCATCACCTCACCCCCACGGAGGAGACGGTGCTGGCCATTCTTGGGAGAGGCATGGCTGAGCCCGTGGCCAGCGGCAGGGCTGAAAGAGTACAAGGTGCCGGTATCCTCATACGTTATCCTCCTTCTCACATCCCACTTCCCCCTCATCCCACAATCTCTTCTGATTTACAAGCTGCACACGGTGTCAGCATGCACCTCTTGATTTCCCCACTCCCCTCACCACAACCCTACCCATGTGCCTTTCTCATTTCAGAGACTCAAGAAATCCAACCTGCCCAGTCAGTGGTTCCAGAAGAAGAGGAGGAGGAGAGTGGTGAAGAATAAGAAACACCATCGCTCGATCTGACAGTTGCAGCCACCAGCTCAGACACTGGCACTGCGCGGAGTTTAGAGGGTAGCTTATAGGTGGGATCTGCAAATGGTGAGTCACCGGGCCTGAGTGGGCTGCAGCCAGGGCAGGGGGAAAGGGTAGCGCAGGTGCCAGCTCCCCAGAGGGCGAGGTTGCACACGAGTTCTGCCGCAGAGGACTCGGATGAGGACTTCGACGGGGTGGCCTACAGAAGAACGCTGATGGGTTTGCACAACAAAATGCTTGGTGCATTGGCAGGCCTGCCAGAAAGCCCGAGTGCAATGTCAAGGAGCATGGAGGAGTCCGGCACCAAACGTGCACAGGGTTTTACACAGAGTTTGGAGTCCATCCTTTCCAGCATGGAAGGGGTGGGCAGATCCATTCGCACTTGTGGACCCAACCATTATACAGCGTCTGATGGCTACAGTGGAAGCTCAGACTTCTGTCATGCAGGCTCAGACTGCTCTCATGCAGGCTCAGCTTGCTGCCAGCCATGCTCGGACTGCTGGCACCGTGGCTGGGTTTACCCGTGTGGAAAGGAGTTTGCAGGGTGTCACAGCAGTCCAGCAATCTGTTCTCCGTCCCGGGGAAGTGGCAGTGGCTCTGTGGAGCAAGAACCTGCTGTCCCCTCTCAGCATTCGTCCTCCCACCACTGCCACTCCGCCAGTGCCCTTGCTGTTGCCTTTCAGTCAGCCAGCCTAGACTGCTGCCGCCCATGCCGAGGTGGTGCAGTCCACAGCCGGGCCTTCTAGGCCTAGAGGTGCTCGAGGTCGTCCTGCAAGGCCATCTGCAGTTTCCCCCACTAAAAGTCAGCAGCTTCCCACCAGCCATGCTGCAGCGATTGGGGTAGCACTTCATAGGAGCACTGGGACAGGCAAAGGCACACTGAAGACAGGCTCTAAGGGAATGCACCAGGGTGATTAGTTGAATTTATGTTCTACTGGATGGATTGATGGATGAAGTTGGATTGGAATGTTTCTTTAGTGGTGGCTCTTATTTCAGCTTTGTGGCCAAGAGGACGCTGTGATGGTCAGTAACAGAGAGAAGGTAAGTTGTGGGACTACTGTTGAATGAGGAATTGGGATTGCGTTCACTCAAACCGCAGTCGGATGAGTCGATCACGGACAGCCCAGACAGAAAGGGGCTGTCTGGGTTGCCTCCTCCCTTCCGCTTCCTCCTCTTCCACTTCCTCTCTTTGTCCTGTTCCTCCTCCTCCTCAGCTGGTTGCCCAATGCCTGGTGGCAAGAGCTGGGCTCTCATGATGGCGCGGTTCTGTAGCATGCAGCAGACTACGATGAATCTATACACGTGTTCATGGTCACACACCAACTGCACAGTGAGTGATAACCTTTGCGGTTGCGGTAAATCTCAGCATTTAAATGTGGCACCCACAAAGCCAATTGCGTGCAGTCGATGGCGCCCTGCACCATGGGGAAGCCTGCTATCCTGGCAAAGCCACGTGCAAGCTCCGCCTGCTTCTCACGGGTCAGGGAGAAGACAATGAAGTCCCCTCTCCTGGCATAAAGGGAGTCTGTCACCTCTCTTCTGCAGTAGTGGACGGCGAACTGGGAGATGTTACAGATGTTGCCTGTTCCAGCCTGAAAGGATCACGACGCAAAGAAATTCAGGGCCACAGTCACCTTCACAGCCACTGGCAGTGCTGTCCTTGCCCTGGTGTGAGGCTGCAGGTCTGGTTGCAAGACGTAGCAGAGTTCTGTGAGCACCTCCATTGTAAAGCACAGACGCCTCACACACTGCTCCTGGCTCAGGTTGAAGTAAGAGAATTGCTCTCAGAAGACCCTAGGTGGGTAAGGTGACCAGCTGAGAGCCCTTCTCCCCTCCTCCCTCTGCAAGCAGCTTGTCCTCTTCTTTGCTGCCTCTGCTCCATCTCCGTGTCATGCTGCAGACCAACAGGGATGACAACGAGAGAACCCATGACTGGGAGCAAGTGGTCTGACCAGAACCCTTGAAGTCAGAAGCAAGGCCTTCTCCACTTGCAGCACCACGCCCTGTCACCTCACTAACTTTAAAGAACTCTAGAAAGCTCCAAACACTTCCACAAACTTCCACAGAGCCAGTAGAAATTAATCAGCAACTCACCTGAGAGTGGTTGATGATCCCTTCAAATATCGCTGGCGGGGGGTCCTTGCAGCTGCTGAACGCATGTTCATCTGTGTGAGGTTAACACAGCGCGTTAGTTCCAGCGTTGAGGACAAAATGGCAGCGTGGCGTCAAATCAACGCTGCACGCTGATTGAGGTCACGATCTGCCTACTCTAAATCCCTCTGGTGCACTCTCCCAGCACCGACTCTAGCGCCCTCACCAAGATGGCGTCCGCGCGGCCTGCATCAGACCCAAAACAGCACCCGTAGCGCCCAAACAACAGGCGCTACGGGCGCAATCGAATTTTTAGCCCTCAGCGTCTCTCTCTCTCCCTGTGGAGTAGTGGAGGACACGGTGAGTGTTATTAATCTATCCCCGGGGCCTTGCCTCAATCTTAGGAGGTGGAGGACGGCTAGAGGCGGTGCAATCAACGGGGAAAGATATTAATATTTAAATATTCCTTCCTATTAACAGATTCAATCAATCCTGTCATCCATCCCGGGGAGTCGAGTTATGAAAGTGGGAGTGAATCCGAAAAGGAGATGCAAGAGAGGGAGCGGAGGATGCAGACCGCAGGATTGAAGACTGTTTCATTTCATGGCCTAACTGGATAGCTGGAGGCGGCGGAGCAGTCTTCAACTCTTCACCTCCCTCCGCACCAAACCCCAAACACATGGGGAATGTATTTAATAACAAGCTTAACTCTCTCTCTCTCTCTCTCTCTCTGCACACTGCTGGATACTGCCTGGGATAGCTGACCTCTCCCCCTCCCCCTGCTCTGAGCGGTGAGCTTTGTGACCCTGGGCTGTAGTACTGGGGGCTGTTGGAGGGGGTGAGTTCAGAGCGATGTGCTAGACATGTATCGCCCTGCTGTGAGCGGTGAGCTTTGTAACGTGGGCTGTAGTACTGGGGGCTGTTGGAGGGGGTGAGTTCAGAGCGATGTGTAGACATGTATCGCTCTGCTGTGAGCGGTGAGCTTTGTAACGTGGGCTGTAGTACTGGGGGCTGTTGGAGGGGGTGAGTTTGTGTGATGTGTAGACATGTATCGCTCTGCTGTGAGCAAAGGGTGGCTTGGATGCTCCTGCTATTGATTTCTCTTCATATTAACTCTCAGCTTTCGCCTATTAAGTGAGTCTCTGTTAGAATAAAGTGTAATCATGAGACAAGCTTCATTAATATAGAAGCAGAGACGAGCAGGTTTCAACAGTAAAACCTAATTTCCTACATTCCAGCAGTGACGACACTTGAAAAAGCTCTTTGTTGGCTGTGAAGCATCGTGAGGTGGTGAAAGGCGCTGGATCAATGCAAGTCTTCCTAGTTTAATGGAAAGCGGAGAGTCAGAGAGCTTTAGTGGATGGACAAGTTCTGCAGAAGAGTCGAGATTCGGGCAGCTTCGTGAGAAGCAAGAGCTTAAAGAGAAGGAGGTGCCTGAGGAAGGTCGGGAGTGTGAGCCAGCAAGGGAAAGTGTCAAAAAGGCAACTTGATAAAACTAGAGTGATTGATGAGGGACATGGGAAGAGGTGATGGTTTTGGATGATGCAGCAACGTGGGGTGTGTCACATCGGAAGCTTCGAAAAGTGGCTGTTGGAATGTTCACTGTGGAATGTGACAGTCTGGACCAAACCGGAACGTCGAGCTGGAAGCTGCAACCTGTTTAGAATTTTATGCTTAATAAATCTGCGAACATCTATATTCAATGTCGTGAAGCCTTTTATTTTGAGGAGTTTATTTATAAGTAAGCCCAAAATCCAGGACGACAATCCCAGTGTCAGTACTGAGGGAGGGCTGCACTGTCGGAGGGGCAGTACTGAGGGAGGGCTGCACTGTCGGAGGGGCAGTACTGAGGGAGGGCTGCACTGTCGGAGGGGCAGTACTGAGGGAGGGCTGCACTGTCGGAGGGGCAGTACTGAGGGAGGGCTGCATTGTCGGAGGGGCAGTACTGAGGGAGGGCTGCACTGTCGGAGGGGCAGTACTGAGGGAGGGCTGCACTGTTGGAGGGGCAGTACTCAGGGAGCGCTGCACTCGGAGGGTCTGTGCTGAGGGAGTGCTGCACTCTCGGAGGGTCTGTGTTGAGGGAGCGCTGCACTCTCGGAGGGGCACTACTGAGGGGGCGCTGCACTGTCGGAGGGTCTGTGCTGAGGGAGCGCTGCACTGTCGGAGGGGCACTACTGAGGGGGCGCTGCACTCTTGGGAGGTCAGTGCTGAGGGGGCGCTGCACTTTTGGAAGCTCCGTCTTTCGGATGAGAACTTAAACCGTGGCCCTGTCCACCTGTTCGAGTTGGTGTTAAATATCCCATGGCCACTATTGGAAGAAGAGCAGAGGGAAGTTCTCACCGGTGTCCTGGGGAAAACATTTCTCCATCAACCGACCGATCAACTGAGAGTCACTCGTCTCATGGCTGTTGTTGGGATCTTGCTGTGCGCAAAATGGCTGCCTCATTTGTCTACAGACTGACAGTGACTGTATCTCAGAGTGAGCCAAGGTGTGTGAAGGATTGTGAGATGTCGTGATTGTTTGGAAGGTGCTAAATTAATGCAAGCTCTTCCTCAAACATTTTATTAAGTTAACTAACATCCCACTTCCAGGATGAGATCTAGTCACTGATTGGGTGAGTATGACTGCCTTAGAAAAATATATTTACAACTTCACAAACTATAGCGAAATCTCCAAAGCGCAGTTACCTGAAATTAGAACCCATCCTTAATCCCACTCCAGAGATTTAAGCCCCATAATCCAGACTGACACTCCCCGGTGCCAGTACTGAGGGAACGCTGCACTGTCGGAGGTAGATGTATATACTCTCGGACTAGAGCCCCATAATCCACGCCGACACTCCCCAGTACTGCGGGAGCGCTGCACCGTCGGAGGTAGATGTATATACTCTCGGACTAGAGCCCCATAATCCACGCTGACACTCCCCAGTACTAAGGTAACGCTGCACTGTCGGAGGTAGATGTATATACTCTCGGACTAGAGCCCCAAAATCCACGCCGACACTCCCCAGTACTAAGGTAACGCTGCACTGTCAGAGGTAGATGTATATACTCTCGGACTGGAGCCCCATAATCCAGGCTGACACTCCCGGTGTCAATACTGAGGGAGCGCTGCACTCTCGGAGGCGCCGTCTTTCGGATGAGGCGTTAAACCCCGTCTGCCCTCTCAGGCGAACGTAAAAGATCCCACGATCACATGGGGCCAATATTTATCCATCAACTCCCATCATGAAAAGAGAGGATCAAAGGGATCTGGGAGTACAAATAGCCACGCAGGTTAACAAGGCCATAAAAAAGCAAACCAAGCTCTAGGGTTTATTTCTAGAGGGATAGAATTCCAAAGAATATGCTAAATGTGTATCGAACCCTGGTTAGACCACACTCGGAATACTGTGTACAGCTCTGGTTGCCATATTATAAAAAGGATATAGAGGCAGTGGAGAGGCTGCAAAAAAGATTTACAAGGATGATACCAGAACTGAGAGGTTACACCTATCAGGAAAGGATGAACAGGGTGGGGGTCTTTTCTCTTGAAAAGAGAAGGCTGAGGGGTGACTTAATAGTGGTCTTTAAAATGATGAAAGGTTTTAATCGAGTGGACAGAGAGAGAGTGTTTCAACTTGTGGGGAAGAGCAAAACTGGAGGATCATCCGCTCGTCACTTCTGGCTGATGATGGTTGTAAACACTTCAGTCTTGTCTTTTGCACTCACGTGCTGAGCTCTGCCATCATTGACGATGGGGATGTTCATGGATCCTCCTCCTCCTGTTAGTTGTTTAATTGTCCACCACCATTCACGATTGGATGTGGCAGGACTGAAGAGCTTTGATCTGATTCATTGGTTGTTGGATCGCTTAGCTCTGTCTATAGCATGCTGCTTCTTCTGTTTAGCATACATGTAGTCCTGTGTTGTAGCTTCACCAGGTTGGCACCTCATTTTTAGGTATGCCTGGTGATGCTCCTGGCATGCTCTTCTACACTCCTCATTGAACCAGGGTTGGTCCCCTGGCTTGATGGTAATGGTAGAGTGAGGGATATGCCGAGCCATGAGGTTACAGATTGAAATAACAACAGAAAACGCTGGAAAAACTCAGCAGGCGAGGCAACATCCGTGGAGAGAGAAACAGAGTTAACGTTTCAGGTCGAAACCCTTCGTCGGAACTGAAACGTTAACTCTGTTTCTCTCTCCACGGATGTTGCCTCGCCTGCTGAGTTTTTCCAGCGTTTTCTGTTGTTATTTCGGATTTCCAGCATCCGCAGTATTTTGCTATCAGGTTACAGATTGAGTTGGAATACAATTCTGCTGCTGCTGATGACCCACAGCACCTCATGGATGCCAAGTTTTGAGCTGCTACATCTGTTCTGAATCTACCCATTGAGCACAGTGGAGGGTGTCCTCAGTGTGAAGATGGGATTTTGTGTCTACAAGGACTGCGGTGGTCACTCCTACCAATACTGTCATGGACAGATGCATCTTTGACAGGTAGATTGGTGAGGACGAGGTCAAGTAGGTTTTCCTCTTATGTTGGTTCCTTCAAGACTCGGCCAGCTTGGTCAGTAGTCAAGCTACCGAGCCACTCTTGGTGATGGACATTGAAGTCCCCCACCCAGAGTACAGTCTGTGCCATTGCTGCCAGTGCTTCTTCCAAGTCATGATTCATCAGCTGAGGGAGAGCAGTCGGTGGTAATCAGCAGGAGGTTTCCTTGTCCATGTTTGACCTGATTCCATGAGTCTTCATGGGGATCAGAGTCAATGTTGAGGTCTCCGAGAGCCACCCCCTTCAGACTGTATACCACTGTGCCGCCATCTCTGGTGGGTCTGTCCTGCTGGTGGGACAGGACATATCCAGGGATGGTGATGGAGGTGACTGGGACGTTGGCTGAAAGGTATGATTCTGTGAATATGACTATGTCAAGCTGTTGCAGGCCTCTGGATTATCAGTCCAGTAACATAACCACTATGCTACCATACCCCCATATATCCTCTTCTTTTGTGAAGATAGATGCAAAGTACTCATTCAGTACCTCAGTCAGGCCCGGATTCCCCAAGAAGATTTCCATTTTCTTCCTAATTGGCCCCATCATTCCTTTAACTATCCTCTTACTTTTTATATGTTTATAAAAGATTTTTGGGTTCCCTTTTATGTTACCTGCTAATCTTTTCTCTTGCTCTGTCTTTTTGCCCTTCTCAGAAGGAGAGTCCCTGTTTTCAATAAAAGAACTGGCAGAAGGGTTGGGACAGGTTTGCGATAAAGTTAATACTGTAATTATTCAAAACATCAAAGTCTATAAGGAGCAACTGGTATCAAAGGCAATGTATGGACGGTATGTGCGGAATCAGGTTCAAAAGGAGTTAAGTGATATAGAAAATAATCGGATCCCATATTTTCTATCAGACAAACAAATGAGCATCTGGGAATGGGATGGGTCTATGGATTGGTTGAAGGTGTGAAGGTTCAGATGGGTGTATTATGCCAGGAGGCCTTGCCAGCAGAGTGACATTATTGTGGGACTGATCGCTGTGATAATGGCAATACCATTACTATCTGCTGCTGTATGACCGATGGAAGTATTTAAAGTGGATTTAAAACATAAGAACATAAGAAATAGGAGCAGGAGCAGGCCATTCGGCCCCTCGAGCCTGCTCCGCCATTTAATGAGATCATGGCTGATCCGATTTTGGCCTCAACTCCACTTTCCTGCCTGTTCCCCATAATCCTGGACTTCCCTGTTGCTCAAAAATCTGTCCATCTCAACCTTGAATATATTCAATGACTCAGCTTCCACAGCTCTCTGGGGTAAAGAATTCCAAAGATTCACGACCCTCAGAGAAGAAATTCCTCCTCATCCATGTCTTAAATGGGCGACCCCTTATTCTGAGACTATGCCCCCTCGTTCTAGATTCCCCCACGAGGGGAAACATCCTCTCAGCATCGACCCTGTCCAACCCCCTCAGAATCTTATATGTTTCAATAAGATCACCTCTCATTCTTCTAAACTCCAATGAGTATAGGCCCAACCTGCTCAACCTTTCCTCATAAGACAACCCTTCCATTCCAGGAATCAACCTAGTGAACCTTCTCTGAACTGCCTCCAATGCAAGTATATCCCTCCTTAAATAAGGGGATCAAAACTGTACGCAGTACTCTAGAGGTGGTCTCACCAGCGCCCTGTACAGTTGTAGCAAGACTTCCCTACTTTTATACTCTATCCCCCTTGAAATAAAGGCCAACATTCCATTTGCCTTCCTAATTACTTGCTGCACCTGCTTGTTAACTTTTTGTGTTTCATGTACGAGGACACCCAAATTCCTCTGTACCGCCGCATTCTGTAGTCTTTCTTCATTTAAATAATATTTTTCTTTTCTATTCTTATACTCCGTCTGACAAATTCTTGCCCACTCACTTAACCTATCTATATCCCTTTGCAGACTCTATGTCCTCACAACTTGCTTTCCCACCTATCTTTGTATCAGCAGCAAATTTGGCAACAGTACACTCAGTCCCTTCATCCAAGTCATTAATATAGATTGAAAATAGTTGAGGCCCCAGCACTGATCCCTGTGGCACCCCACTCGTTACAGATTGCCATCCTGAAAATGACCCATTTATCCCGACTCTCTCTTTTCTGTTAGTTAGCCAATCCACTATCCATGCTAATATATTACCCCCAACACCATGAGCTCTTATCTATGCAGTAACCTTATGTGGCACCTTGTCAAATGCCTTTTGGAAATCCAAGTATACTACATCAACTTTAGCCACCCTGCTTGTTACCTCCTCAAAGAACTCTAATAAATTTGTCAAACCTGATTTCCCTTTCATAAAACCATGCTGACTCTGTTTGATTGTATTTTGATTTTCTAAATGCCCTGCTACTACTTCCTTAATAATGGATTCGAGCATTTTGCCAATGACAGATATTAGGCTAACTGGCCTATAGTTTCCTGCTTTCTGTCTCCCTCCTTTTTTGACTAAGGGCGTTACATTTGGGGTTTTCCAATCCGCTGTGACTTTTCCAGAGTCAAGGGAATTTTGGAAGATCACAACCAATGCATCCACTATCTCTGTAGCCACTTCTTTTAAGACCCTAGGATGCAGGCCATCAGGTCCAGGGGACTTGACAGCCTTTAGACCCATAAGTTTGCCTAGCACTTTTTCTCTAGTGATAGTGATTGTTTTAAGTTCCTCCCTCCCTTTTGCCCCTTGATTTTCTACTATTACTGGGATGTTTTCAGTGTCCTCTACTGTGAAGACACTTCTCATTCTTCTAAACTCCAATGGTTTTGAAAGAGAGGGGGACAGTTCATGAGGAGAGGGAACCATTTACAATGTCAACTAGCATTGGGGTCAGAAACATAAGTTGGGTGATTAACAGTTTAGTTGGAATTGGGTCGAGAGAGCAAGAGCTGGGTCTCCTGTAGAAAATGAGCTCGGAGACACCATGAGGGGAGATTGGAGAGAAAGTAGAGGAAGGTGCAAGTTCAAGGCTGGGGCGGGGGGATTGAACCTTGTGGAAAGCTCGGCTCAGAGGGCAAGGGGAGGGGAGGGAAGTGGCAGAGGCAGCTGAACAGATGGTCTCAACCTTAATGACAAAGAAGTGCAGGAGCTCCTCGCACTTGTTGTTGGAGGGGAGGGTGGAGGGGGCAGGGGAGAGGGGTTTCAGACGGTTGTTGGTGGAGAAGAGAAGCCGGGGGTTATCTTTGCATTGCAGGATGATCCTGGAGTACTGATCAGTTTTGGCAGAGGAGAGCAGAACCCAATAGTGCTTGATGTGGTCCAGCTAGTGCATCACAATCCCCACGCCCGTTTTCAGGCAAACCAATTTCTAGGCCAGGAAATCCCTGAGAAACAATTAGCTGTATTATTATATGTGGTACATGAGGCACCCACAGCAGGGTATCAAGGGATCAATAATACACTAAAAAGGCTGACTGATTTAGGATGGTGAGCAGGAATGGCCAGGGACAAGCAGACACAGTGTATTCAGTCCCTGATATGAGTCCAAGTAAACCCAACCCCAAGAAGGCAAAAAGCTCCGTTGGTGACCACCAGCAGGAGTCTTGACCCATGGCTATCGAGGCATTATGATTCAGAATGTACAATATGTGGTGAAGGCCTTGGTTACTAACCTACAAAAATGGATCGCTCACACCAATTGGATTCACCTACCATGGCAATGAGCCAAGTCTATGGGATAGGAGGGAAAGTACAAACTTACAGAAATACTGCAGGAGGGGGGAGGAGGCGAGGGGAGGCATACCCGAGGGTGACAGAAGTTACTTTAGAGTACGAGATTGAGGAACAGACTTTAGTATTGGATAGAGAAATGGCGAACCTTCTGCGTCAAGTATTTAATTTCCCGAGGATTGCCATTAGTAATGGTCGGCAGGGTGCAGGGAGGCGGTTACTGAGAGTGCTCGATATCATTAGCAATGCATGATTATGGTGAATCGTGCTGTGCTAACTAAAATTAAGTTTCTGAAAAAAACCTGAACTACATGGAAAGGGTTAAACACCCCTAGTAATAAAAAGTGAATGGGCTTGCAGAGGAACGATGTGGGCAGCGGTTAGAACGGCTCCAATGAGATATCAATCGTGAACTGCTGAAAAATAATAAGCACAAGGACCTTGAGGACGGCTAAAAACAAGATAAAAGGAAATGACAAGGCCCGGTAGATTCATTAGATCCAAGAAAGGAGACGGAAAACTCGGAATTCAGTTTTTTTTTACGAACATAAAGGATGAAGTAGGTGAAAATTAAAAAAAAACAAGCAATTGTGTTACAAGAAGAAAATATTCAGTGTCGGACTGAGTATGGTGGAGAACCACAGAGATTACAAAATGAGATCCAGGAGTGGGAAAGGAGGACAAATGATCTCACACAGCAAAAGGGAGACTTGGAATAACAGTTAGTAAAAACACAATTGAATAATGATAACTTGGAAGGAGAAAAGAAGAAACTGGTTAAATTGAACATAGGAACAGGAGGAGGCCATTCAGCCCCTCGAGCCTGTTCCACCCCATTCAATTAGATCATGGCTGATCCGCATCTTAACCCAATCTACCCCCCTTGGTTCTGTAACCCTCAATACCCTTGCCTAACAAAAATCTACCAATCTCAGCTTTGAAATTTTCAATTTACCCCCAGCCTCAACAGCTTTTTGGGGGGGAGAGTTCCAGATTTCCACTGCCCTTTGTGTGAAGAAGTGCTTCCTGACATCACCCCTTAACGGCCTAGCTCTAAATTTGAGGTTATGCCCCCTTGTTCTAGACTCCCCCCACCAGAGGAAATAGTTTCTCTCTATCGACCCGATCAAGTCCTTAAATCATCTTAAACAAACACCTCTCAATCTTCTATACTCAAAGTAAGATCCAAGTAAATCAGGTGTTCACGGGTTTAACACCTCCCCATTGAACAGCAGCACAGCAGGTGTCTCATGGATCAGATATCATTTGAACAAAGACGAGCTTTGGTGTGTCGGGAGTCTGTGTGCTGCTAGAATGGGCTCCCTCTGCACCAAGGGTACAATTACTATTTTGTACAGCTCTTGATTCTCAACTTCTGTATTCCTATTTTCATCCTCCCATCAAAAAATAATAATTTTGGGATTCAACCTGAAAATGTGCAACATTTATATCCACACACATTAAATACATTGGTATGTCCCTGTATGTGCCCGGTACAGGGCCAGAAAATACTATTTTCATTTTACTGAGATGCACAAACAAAATTTCAAAGCAGGTGTCAGCCGTGGCTCAGTTAGCAGCAAACTCACCTCCACTGTCGGAGGTTCCGTCTTTCAGATGAGACGTTAAACCGAGGCCCCGTCTGTCCTCTCCGGTGGATGTAAAAGATCCCATGGCACTATTCAAAGAAGAGCAAGGGAGTTATCCCCGGTGTCCTCGGTAATGTTTATCCCTCAACCAACATCACTTAACAAAACAGATTATCTGGTCATTATCACATTGCTGTTTGTGGGAGCTTGCTGTGCGCAAATTGGCTGCTGCGTTTCCTACATTCCAACAGTGACTACATTTCAAAAGTATTTCATTGGCTGTAAAGCACTTTAGGACGTCCTGCGGTTGTGAAAGGCGCTCTATACATGCAAGACTTTTCTTAATTTTTATTTTATTTTCCTCAACTCGCTCCCTAACAGCACTGTGGAGTAGTTTCACCACACGGACTGCAGCGGTTCAAGGTGGTGGCTCAGCACCACCTTCTCAAGGGCAATTAGGGATGGGCAACAAACACTGGCCTTGCCAGCGACGCCCACATCCCATAAATGAATTTTTAAGAAAGGATTGTGCTACACAGGCTTACAGAAACATGATGGGTAACGATAGTGATAATTATAATCAACGAAAGGTTTGCATTTCTTGAGGATGCAAGTTAGGTGCATTTTTTTTTAATTAAATCTTCCAATTTTGGAAGCCTTTTACTTGTAGTTATACATTGTACCTGTGCTGTGGTCGCTGAAGATAGCAAGGATACCAGTGAATAAGTCGTATACTCATCTCTGAGAAACTAGTAATGGGGCAATAAAAAAACCTTTGCGTCTTAACTGTTTAAAAAATGGCCCTTTAGTTAAAATTAAAGCTGAGTAAACTCGATCTATTGAAGCGGAAATTTGGCAGAACTCATGCGCTTGATTGGGCAAACCATGCCCGTGACTTTTTAACCGTGTCCTGATCTTTCCTCACATTAAGTTGATTGCAGCAGTTTTCATAAATCCACAGTGAGCATTAAACCACCATAAAACCCACAGGAAAAGTAGGGCCAGCGTGGCTCACATGCTTTTCCCAGTCATTGAGAATTTAAGATCAGATCTTCAACTCTGCCTGAATATTTACCAAGTAAAACTCTTGCTAGTTCCAGTTCTCAGTGTAAAGAAATGATGCTAACATTTATTACTATTAGTTCCACGTTTCAGGACTCAAGTCAGTGAATACAAACAACTTGACTAGTTTCACTCATTGATGGAATCTACTTTAGAGCCCTTACAGTTAGAGCCTCGTGTTCTGTTTTATGTTGACAATCTGCTTGTACCCACAGGACGCTGGAGGAACATCTCCAAGTCTTACGACATTTATTCATAGCACGGTCACAAGCTGGGCTAAAACTCAGCCTGTCAATGGCCTAGTTTTTAACCCATTCAGTGCCTATTCCTGACCACAATGTTTCCGCACACAGTGGATGCCCACTCCCATATATTAAAGTCACCTCCACCCTGTGACCTAAACACACTTGGGCCAATTTTTAGGGCTTCTTGAATTCACCCCAACAGTTCATTCCTAAATTTGCAGATATGACAAAACCATTAGATTTTCCTCTGAAAAAGGAAAAAGGTGGTGGACTGCAGCCGGGCAAGATGCCTTCTTGCTGTTAAAAGAAGGCACTGACTCAGACACCCTGCCTGGATTCTCCAGATCCCACATACCCATTCCATTCAGAAATCTCATGCTCCTCTACTGCGATATCCACTGCCTTATCTCACGGGTTACATGTACCTCGTCGACCCGTTGCTTCTGCTAGCCTTGTCCTGACATCAGTAGAACAAGAGTTTTCTCTTCGTAAGCTTTGTGTCCCAGTCACAACCTGGGCAGTCCTCCTGTTTGCACATATTACAGGGTTTAACAGAATTGACCTGCACTCTTCACACCACAGACTTTGTTTGTGAATTGTCCACGCCTACAAGAAGGTCAAGTATCAAACTGGGCTCAATCGCTCCAGGATCAGGATATCCATCGTGTCCCGGGGGCACAATCTCAAAATTAGAGCCAGGCCTTTCAGGAGTGAAGTTAGCAAACACTTCTACACACAAAGGGTGGTCGAAGTTTGGAACTCTCTTCCGCAAACAGCAATTGATGAGGTCAATTGTTAATTTTAAATCTGAGATTGATAGATTTTTGTTAACCAACGGTATGAAGGGATATGGGGCAAAGGAGGGTATATGGAGTTAGGTCACAGATCAGCCATGATCTCACTGAATGGCAGAACAGCTCGAGGGGCTAAGTGGCCGACTCCTGTTCCTATAATTACACTCTCCCTTGTGGAAATACAATGTTTTTAGCCGACACTTAATTCTGTAACTCACCGGGGGAAAGTGCGATATTGTGCCGTCAGATTGTGAGCAGTGATATAATCAACTTCATTGGCACAGTTACTGCAGCAAAGGAGACCATTCTAAACATCAAATTACTGCAAACCTCAAGTGTTTTTAGTTGGTTTCACTCTGTGAATCTCAGTGAAACAGGGACAGTTGTGAATCCAGTCCATTCAACAGTTTCCCTCTGGTGTCAATTCACTGGTGTGGAAGCTAACCAGATGTGTCAAATTGCATTTCACATACAGTACAATTCAAGTGGCCTCCTCGGTGTGGATCCGCTGGTGCTGCAACAAACTGGAGGAGTTAAACCGCTTCGTGCACACGGTGCATTCGAACGGCTTCTCCCCGGGGTGAGTTCGCTGGTGCACGGTCAAACGGCAGGA
Organism: Squalus acanthias; assembly: GCA_030390025.1. Lineage (NCBI taxonomy): Eukaryota > Metazoa > Chordata > Chondrichthyes > Squaliformes > Squalidae > Squalus > Squalus acanthias. The sequence goes on along the minus strand of CM059449.1, from coordinate 36,014,936 downwards.
CTGGCTGAAGCCCTTCCCACACACGGTGCATTCGAACGGCTTCTCCCCGGGGTGAGTTCGCTGGTGCCACAGGGAGCACAGACTCCCAAAATTACCCCTCACGAATTCTCCCTCCCATCCTCAAACTGTGAGGATCCACTATTCAATGGCCCCCATGCCCACCTCTTGCATTATACACCTCAAAGTCTCCTTTCTCTTTATATCAAAAGTGAGAAGTCGCACAACACCAGGTTATAGTCCAACAGTTTTATTTGAAATCACAAGCTTTCGGAGCTGCTGCCCCTTCGTCAGGTGAAGTAAAGGAATACGAATTGACAAAGCATATATAGATAGTGAACAATGCATGTGTAGCGTACAATGTCAGACGACTACATTTAATCCTCCTGACTGCCTTTCGTCACACCTCGGCAGAGAAACAATCAGGTCAGCCAGGAAGGCACCACATCAAAGACATAGCAAGATACAACTGAGACAATGAGGTGGGGTTACAGGGGGTCTAATGTGTCAAATGCTGCAGTCTGTATGGAAAACCATAAACTTTAAAATGTTTGCTCTTTATATCAGGCAGTGTGTCTCCCTCCTACTTTGACGGTGAGTGGCAGCTTCAGGCAATGGTTTTGGGATAAGGCAGGGATATTACAGTCCTCTCTGTTCTGAAACCAGTCTACATTCTGTAATAGGAAGGGGTGTCAGCAGAAATAATCAGTGATATCTTCAGGGGTATCAGGTTCAGGGACCTTCGGAGCAATAATTGGAGGGGAAATCATGTGCTATAATGGGTTAAAGCTCCCTCTGCACTGTCACATCAAACATTCCCAGGCCAGGTACAGCACAGGCGAGATACGGAGTAAATCTCCCTCTACACTGTCCCATCAAACACTCCCAGCCAGGTACAGCACGGGGGAGATACAGAGTAAAGCTCCCTCTGCACTGTCCCATCAAACACTCCCAGGTCAGGTACAGCACAGGCGAGATACAGAGTAAATCTCCCTCTACACTGTCCCATCAAACACTCCCAGGTCAGGTATTGCACGAGTTAGGTACAGATTAAAGCTCTCTCTCAATTGGTTCACCAAGCACAGCCAACTCAGATACAGAATGTGTTCAATGCAGCGTACAGCTCCCTTTACACTACTCAATGAAACACACCAGCTCAGGTACAGCATGGGATTGATACTGAATAAAAATCCCTATACATGGAGGTGTCAAGCACTCCCAGGTGAGGTCTGGGCAAGGTTTATATACAAGTTGAGCTCTGGTCAACTTGCACCATCAAAGGGTGAGATTGATGGTAGATGTTGAACAGCTCCCAGTATCTGGTTAGACTCTCACCGTGACAAAGTCCTGGACTGATGGGATTCTCAGTAGAGTTCCTTACCTTTCCAATCATTGTTGAAGCTTCCCGTTTTATCCCATCTCCAACACTGGAGGTCTTGTCCCACCAGATCTGCTCTGTGAACCTAGTGACATTTCTCCAGTCCCAGTTAGTGTGGTGATGATTCGACTTCTCTCTCTCCACCTTCCTGAGATATTGCTCACTCCAAGAAACTTGTAATATAAAAAAGATTAATATTAATTCTAGAATCTGTAATGAGAATACAGTGGGTCTGTTTCTGTGACTATGATTAGTTCAATATATTTGCAATTAATGACATTTGGTTGAATTACTTACTTTACTATTAAATTGATCTTTTCTTTCCTTGCCCTTATTTATATTGACTAAACTCACTCTCCATATCTGCTGCCAACTCCATCTCCTCCCACAGTGAAATGCCACTGATGGTGTGTAACCAGGGGCGTAAACCTGTCTCCAGGTGACATCACAAAGGAGCCAGAAGCCAATAACAGCAGCAGCCAGGTACGATGTCACAAAGCAGCCCAAGCCCCTCCCAGTCGAGGTAATCCCAGGGCAGGTACAGCACGGGTTAGATACAGAGTAAAGCTCCCTGTACACTGTCCCATCAAACACTCCCCGGTCAGGTATCGCACAGGTTAGGTATAGTGTAAATATCCCTCTACACTGTACCATCATACACGCTCAGGTGAGGTATAGCACAGGTTAGATACAGAGTAAAGCTCCTTCTTCATTGTCGCAACTAGCAATGGCAGGTGACATATAGTACGGTGAGGATACAAAGTAAAGCTCCCTCTACACGGTCCCATCAAACAGTCCCACAGGAGGTACAGCAAGGGTTCGACAGTAAAGCTCCCTCTACACTGTCTCATCAAACACTCACAGGTCAGGTATAGCAGGAGTTAGATACAGAGTAAAGCTCCCTCTCCATGGTCCCATCAAACACTTTTACGTCATTAAACTAATGAAGGGGGGGTGGGAGGATTCAGGAAAGATTAAATTTAAAAGCAGCAAGAGAAATATCAAGGCTCTAAAGCAGAGTTTTGGGTAAAAATAAGCAGAGTGGGTCAGGAAGGAACAGAGAGAGTAACAAAGGTAATAAGGCATCAGTGACTAAGGTGACATCAGGGAAAAAAAGAAATGTCAAATCTAAAGGCACTATATCTGAATGTGCAAAGCATTCGCAACAAAATAGATGAATTAATAGAGCAGATAGAAATTAACAGTGTGATCTAATAGCCAAAATGGAGACATGGCTACAAAGTGGCCAAGGTTGGGAACTAAATATTCCAGGATACTTAACTTTTAGAAGAGATAGGCAAAATTGAAAAGGAGGAGGGGTAGCCCTGATAATAATGTAGGGCAGAGTATAAATCAGGAAATTAGAGGCGCATGTAACAAGGGTAATACAGTGATCATGGGGGACTTTAATCGACATATATACTGGGCAAACCAAATTTGCAGTAATAGTGTGGCGGACGAATTAATGGAATGTGTGCAAGATAGTTTTCTAGATCAGTATGTTGAGGAACCAACTAGGGAACAGGCTATTTTAGATCTAGTATTGTACAATGAGAAAGGGTTAATTAATAACCTTGTAGTAAAGGGGCCTTTAGGGAAGAGTGACCATGACATGATATAATTTTAAATTGAGTTTGAAAGTGATTTAGTTAAATCCAAAACTAGGGTCTTAAATCTAAACAAAGCAAACTACGTAGGTATGAGGGGCGAGTTGGCTACGGTAGATTGGGAAACTACATTAAAAGGTATGACGGTAGACAAGCAATGGCTAGCATTTAAAGAATTAATGCATAATTTACATCAAATATACATTTCTTTAGGGCAAAAAAACCCCACAGGAAAAGTGGTCCAACCGTGGCCAACAAGAGAAGTTAAAGATAGTATTAGATCAAAGGAAGAGGCTTATAATGCTGCCAAAAGAATAGTCAGCCTGAGGATTGGGAGGATTTTAGAATTTAGCAAAGGAGGACCAAGAAATTGATAAAGAAAGGGAAAATAGAATATGAGAGTAAACTTGCGAGACATAAAACCAGACTGTAAAAGCTTCTATAGGTATGTTAAAAGGAAAAGATTAGCGAAAGTAAATGTGGGTCCCTTACAGGCTGAGACAGGAGAAGTTATAATGGGGAATAAGGAAATGGCAAAGAAATTAAACAAATACTTTGTGTCTGTCTTTATGGAAGAAGATGCAAAAAACTTCCCGGAAATAGTGGAGAACCAAGGCTCTAGCGAGAAGGTGGAACTGAAAGAAATTAGTATTAGTAAAAAAATAGTACTGGAGAAATTAATGGGACTGAAAGCCAATAAATCCCCTAGACCTGATGGCAGACATCCTAGGGTTTTGAAAGAGGTGGCTACAGAGATAGTGGATGCATTGGTTGTCATTTTCCAGAATTCTATAGATTCTGGAATGTTTCCTGCAGATTGGAAGGTAGCAAATGTAACCCCACTATTTAAGAAAGGAGGGAGAGGGAAAACAGGGAACTATAGACCAGTTAGCCTGACATCAGTAGTAGGGAAAATGCTAGAATCTATTATTAAGGATGTGGTAACAGGGCACTTAGAAAATAATAACAGGATTGGGCAGAGTCAACACGGATTTATGAAAGGGAAATCGTGTTTGACAAATCTGTTAGCATTTTTTGAGGTTGTAACTAGCAGAATAGATAAGGGGGAACCAGTGGATGTGGTGTATTTGGATTTTCAGAAGGCATTCGATAGGGTGCCACACAAGAGATCATTAAACAAAATTAGGGCTGATGGGATTGGGGGTAAAATAGTAGCATGGACTGAGGATTGGTTAACGGACAGAAAACAGAGAGTCGGAATAAACTGGTCATTTTCGGGTTGGCAGGCTGTAACTAGTGGGGTGCCGCAAGGATCAGTGCTTGGGCCTCAGCTATTCACAATCTACATCAATGATTTGGATGAGGGGACCAAATGTAATATATCCAAGTTTGCTGATGATACAAAGCTGGGTGGGAATATAAGTTATGAGGAGGATGCAAGGAGGCTTCAAGGGGATATAGACAGGCTAAGTGATTGGGCAAGAACTTGGCAAATGGAATATAATGTGGAGAAATATGAAGTTATCCACTTCGGTAGGAAAAATAAAAAAGCAGAATATTGTTTAAATGGAGAGAGATTGGGAAATGTTGGTGTTCAGAGGGACCTGGGTGTCCTTGTACACGAATCACTGAAAGTTAACATGCAGGTACAGCAAGCAATTAGGAAAGCAAATAGTATGTTGGCCTTTACTACAAGAGGATTTGAGTATAAGAGTAAAGATGTCGTACTGCAATTATATCGGGCCCTGGTGAGACCACACCTGGAGTATTGTGTACAGTTTTGGTCTCCTTACCTAAGGAAGGATATACTTGCCACAGAGGGAGTGCAACGAAGGTTCACCAGACTGGTTCCTGGGATAGGGGGATCGTTCCTATGAGGAGAGATGGAGTAGACTAGGCCTATATTCTCTAGAGTTTAGAAGAATGAGAGGTGATCTCATTGAAACATACAAAATTCTTACAGGGTTTGACAGGGTAGATGCAGGGAGGATGTTTCCCCTGGCTGGGGAGTCTAGAACCAGGGTCACAGTCTCAGAATAAGGGGTCGTCCATTTAGGACTGAGATGAGGAGAAATTTCTTCACTCAGAGGGTGGTGAATCTTAGGAATTCTCTACCCCAGAGGGCTGTGGAGGCTCTGTCGTTGAGTACATTCAAAAATGAGAAGTCGCACAACACCAGGGTCCAAAGGAAGAAAATGTCGTCGATGTATCTGGTGTACAGCGTTGGTTGGAGGTCCTGTGCAGCGAAGAAGTCTTGCTCGAACTTGTGCATGAAGATGTTGGCGTATTGGGGTGCGAATTTGGTCCCCATGGCTGTTCCGTGTGTTTGGGTAAAAAACTGGTTGTCGAAGGTGAAGACATTGTGGTCAAGGATGAAACGGATGAGTTGGAGAGTATCTCCAAGAAGATCGCGCATATCGACACAGACATCAAGGGGTAGAAATTAGGTCGCGCCCCATTTGGGGCGCAAATATCGTCTGGACGCAAATATTAGCGCCTGGCGCTAATTATCGGCACTGACTGGAAACTTCACTTTTACCGCCCCGGGGAGGTGAGTGGAGCGCTAAAGCAGGCGCTGCACACCTGTCTTAAGGCGCAAAGGCCGAGGAGTGAGGCGCTAACTCAGAGCGCTGGCGAAGCTCATGTAATGTCAGTCAGCAATGGAACACACACACAATGGCACGGGCCAGTTCTTAAAGGGGATGGTTGATCTTGCTTTCCATCCACATCCTGTTCATTGCAGCCTTGAATCTCGGCCTGGAGAGACTTGCACATCAAATGTGCTGGAAAGAACAATGGAGAGTACCAGGCAAAGAGCTCAGAGTGCAGCTCCCACAGTCTCTGCTAAATCGATACAAGGAATGGCAAATCAAAATGAACCTGCAAAGTGCTGCTCAGTACCCAAAACTCCTTCACACAACGTTGAATCTCTCCAGAAGTCTCTCCCTCTCTCTCTCAGAATGCGTAGTCCAAAAATGCCACCAACAATAAAAGACAGGAAGAGGCCCCTTTTAAATAGCGCCCCCCCCAGCCCCACAGCGATTGATAGCGTTCCGGTCTTCTGGTCGTTGGAAGCGCCAGGCGGTAAGGCAGGGGGCGCCACTCAATTTCCGCTCCGGGGCGCCACAAGGGCGTTGCACCATGGAATGTCGTCACAATCTGCGCGCGCAGGTGGTCGCAGCGGTAAGTTTTAGCGCCGCCGCACAATCTCAAGTTAAGTTCTCGAGCGGCGCAAACATTGCTGCGCCCGGGCGTTAGCGGCTTTGCGCCCCATTAGCGCCCTCTTAAGGCGCTAACGGGAGGCGCAACCAACTGAATTTTTACCCCCAAGTATCTACAGAGATGCAAGAAAGCAGACAAGACACCAGATACATCGACATAGACGACATTTTCTTCCTTTGGACCCACGGCGAAGGATCACTGAAAAGACTACACGATAACATTAACATTTTCCATCCCACCATCAAACTCACCATGGACTACTCCTCAGAATCGGTTTCATTCTTGGACACACGAATCTCCATCAAAGACGGACACCTCAGCACTTCACTCTACTGCAAGCCCACGGACAACCTCACGATGCTCCACTTCTCCAGCTTCCACCCTAACCACGTTAAAGAAGCCATCCCCTATGGACAAGCCCTGCAAATACACAGGATCTGCTCAGATGAGGAGGAACGCGATGGACACCTACGGACGCTGAAAGACGCCCTCGTAAGAACGGGATATGACGCTCAACTCGTCGATCGACAGTTCCGACGGGCCACAGCGAAAAATCGCATAGACCTCCTCAGAAGGCGAACATGGGACACAACCAACAGAGTACCCTACGTCGTCCAGTACTTCCTCGGTGCGGAGAAACTACGCCATGTTCTTCGCAGCCTTCAACATGTCATCGATGACGACGAACACCTTGCTAAGGCCATCCCCACGCCTCCACTACTCGCCTTCAAGCAGCCACCTAACCTCAAAAGTACCATCGTTCGCAGCAAATTACCCAGCTGTCAGGAGAACAGCGACCACGACACCACACAACCCTGCCACGGCAACCTCTGCAAGACATGCCAGATCATCAACACAGATACCATCGTCACACGTGAGGACACTACCCACCAGGTACATGGTACATACTCATGTGACTCGGCCAACGTTGTCTACCTCATACGTTGCAGGAAAGGATGCACTGGAGCATGGTACATCGGCGAGACCATGCAGACACTGCGACAACGTATGAACGGACACCGCGCAACAATCGCCAGGCAGGATTGTTACCTCCCAGTCGGGGAACACCAGCAGTCAGGGACATTCAGCCTCGGATCTGCGGGTAAGCGTTCTCCAAGGCGGCCTTCGAGACACACGACAACGCAAAATCATCGAGCAGAAACTGATAGCCAAGTTCCGCACCCATGAGGACGGCCTCAACCGGGATCTTGGGTTCATGTCACGCTACATGACGTAGAGTCATCCAGACTCGAGTCTTCGTTGGCTTGTTCACAGATGTGATTTCCAGTTTTAAAAAAAAGTAAAAAGCTTAACCATACAGACTGCAGCATTTGACACGTTGGACCCCCTGTGACCCCACCTCATTGTCTTAGCTGTATTTTGCTGTGTCTTTGATGTAATGCCTTCCTGACTGGCCTGATTGTCTCTCTGCCGAGGTGTGATGGAGGGCAGTCAGAAAGATTTACTGTAGTCGTCTGACATTGTACGCTACACAGGCTTTGTTCTCTGCCTATATATGCTTTGCTGATTTGTATTCCTTCACTTTACCTGACGAAGGAGCAGCGCTCCGAAAGCTCGTGATTTCAAATAAAACTGTTGGACTATAACCTGGTGTTGTGCGACTTCTCATTTTTGTCCACCCCAGTCCAACACCGGCATCTCCGGAGTATATTCAAGACAGAGATCGATAGATTTTTGAATATTAAGGGAATCAAGGGATATGGGGATAGGGCAGGAAAGTGGAGATGAGGTAGAAGATCAGCCATGATCTTATTAAATGGCGGAGCAGGCTCGAAGGGCCGAATGGCCTCCTCCTCCTCCTATTTCTTGTGCATAGCATGGGTTAGATGTAGAGTAAAGCTCCCATCAAACACTCCCAGGTTAGATACAGAGTAAAGCTCCCTCTGCACTGTCCCATCAAATACTCCCAGGACAGGTGAAGCATGGGTTAGATACAGAGTAAAGCTCCCTCTACACTGTCCCATCAAACACTCCCAGGACAGGTGAAGCATGGGTTAGATAAGGCGTAAATTTCTGTCTACACTGTCCGATCAAAAAGTCTCAGGTCAGGTATAGCACGGGTTAGAACAGTGTAAAGTTCCCTGTACACTGTCCTATCAAACAGTCCCAGGGACGGTACAGCATGTGTTAGATGGAGAATATCTCCCTCTACACTGTCCCATCAAACAATCTGAGGGCAGGTATAGCACAAGTTAGATACAGAGTATCGCTCCCTCTACACTGTCCCATCAAAAATTCCCAGGTCAGGTACAGCACGGGTTAGATACAGTGTAAAGCACCCTGTACACAGTCGCATGAAACACTCTCCAGTCAGGTATCGCACAGGTTAGGTAAAGTGTAAATATCCCTCTACACTGAACCATCATACACGCTCAGGTGAGGTATAGCACGGGTAAGATACAAAGTAAAGTTCCCTCTGCAGCATCTAAATCAAACACTCCCAAGTCAGGTACAGCCTGGGTTAGATCAGAGTAAAGCTCCCTCTACACTGTCCCATCAAACACTTCCAAGTTGCGTATCGCACGGGTTAGGAATAGTGTACGTATCCCTCGACAAAGAGGGATGAGGTCCCCTGGCTGGAGTGTCTAGAACTAGGGGGCATTGTCTCAGGATAAGGGGTCGGCCATTTAAGACCGAGATGAGGAGGAATTTCTTCACTCAGAGGTTGTGAATCTTTGGAATTCTCTGCCCCAGAAGGCTGTGGATGCTGAGTCTTCGAGTATATTCAAGGTTGAGATTGATCGAATTTTGGGGAATCAAGGGATATGGAGATCGGGCGGGATTAGGATCTGGAATGCACTGTCTGAAAGTGTGATGGAGGCAGATTCAATCGTAGCTTTCAAAAGGGAATTGGATATGTACCTGAAGGAAGAAAATGTTGCAGTGCTCCGGAGAAAGGGTAGGGGAGTGAGACTAGCTGAAGTGTTCTTGCAGAGAGCTGGCACGGACTCGACGGGCCGAATGACCTCCTCTGTTCTGTAACTATTCTATGGTTCTATCAAACACTCCCAAGTTGGGTATAGCACGGGTTAGCTACAGAGTAAAGCTCCCTCTACACTGTCCCACCATACAGTCCCAGTGCAGGTATAGCACAGGTTAGATACGGCGTAGATTTCTGTCTACACTGTCCCATCACAAATTCTCAGGTCAGGTAGAGCAAGGGTTAGAACAGTGTAAGGTTCCCTGTAGACAGTCCCATCGAACAATCCCAGGGCAGGTACAGCACGGGTTAGATAAAGAGTAAAGCTCCCTCTATACAGTCCCATCAAATACTCCCAGGTCAGCTATAGCACGGGTTAGGTATAGTGTAAATAACCCTCTAACACTGTCCTATCAAACAGTCCCAGGGAAGTTACAGCACGGGTTAGATATAGAGTAAGGCTCCCTCTACACTGTCCCATCAAACAATCCCAGCTAGGTACAGCACGGGTTAGATAAAGAGTAAAGCTCCCTCCACACTTTCCCATCAAACACTCCCAGGGCAGGTACAGCACGGGTTAGATAAAGAGTAAAGCTGCCTCTACATTGTTGCATCAATATCTCTCAGGTCAGGTAGAGCACAGGTTAGATAGAGTGAAAAGATCCCGCTACACAGTCCCATCAAACTGTCCCAGGGCAGGTACAGCACGGGTTGAATACAGAGTGAAGCTCCCTCTACACTGTCCCATCAAACACTCGCAGAGCACGGGTTAGATACAGAGAAAAGCTCCCTCTAAATTAGTTCACCAAGCACAGCCAACTCAGATACAGAATGTGTTCAGTGCAGTGTACAGCTCCCTTTACACTACCCAATGAAGCGCACCAGCTCAGGCACAGCATGGGATCAATACAGAATAAAAATCCCTCCACATGTAGGTGTCAAACACTCCCAGGTGAGGTGCGGGCAAGGTTTATGTACGAGGTAAGCTCCGGTCAAATGCCGCATCAAAGTCCAAGCCTTATGACAGATGTTGAACAGCTCCCAGTATCTGGTTAGACTCTCAGCTCTGAATCCTGAACTAATGGGATTCTCAGAAGAGTTCCTTACCTTTCCAATCATTGTTGAAGCTTCCCGTTTTATCCTGTCATCGACACTGGAGGTCTTGTCCCACCAGATCTGCTCTGTGAACCCAGTGACATTTCTCCAATCCCAGTTAGTGTGGTGATGATTCGACTTCTCTCTCTTCACCTTCCAGAGATATTGCTCACTCCAAGAAACTGGTAATATAAAAAAGATTAATTTTACAGTCTGTAACTGGAATACAGTGGGACTGTTTTTGTGACTATGATCAGTTCAATATATTTACAATTAATGACATTTGGTTGAATTACTTACTTTACTATTAAATTGTTCTTTGCTTTCCTTGCCCCTATTTATAGGAAGTCGCACAACACCAGGTTATAGTCCAACAGATTTATTTAAAATTACAAGCTTTCGGAGCTGTCGCCCCTTCCTCAGGCAAAGTTACAATGAGTGAATCTACAATATTTCACAGTATATAAACACAGAAACTGCAGAGATACAATCTATTTATAGGGACTAAACTCACTCTCCAGACTGCTGCCGACTCCAGCTCCTCCCACAGTGACATCCCGCTGATGTGTAACCAGGGGCGCAAACCTGTCTCCAGGTGACATCACAAAGGAGCCACAAGCCAATCACAACAGCAGCCAGGAACGATGTCACAAAGCAGCCCAAGCCCCTCCCAGTCCAGGTATTACCAGGTCACATGACCACGCCCTGCTCCTGATGTACAGTCTCACTGGGCATGATCGCAGGTTGTACAATCAGTCCCGTCTCCGAACCCGCTCCCATGTACGGAGACTCCAGGCAGGGAGCACAGACTCCCAAAATTACCCCTTACGAATTCTCACTCCCATTCTCCAAATATGAGGACCCACTATTCAATGGCCCCCATGTCCACCTCTTGCTTTATACACTTCCAAGTCTCCCCTCTCTTTATATCAGGCACCGTGCCTCCCAACAGCTTCGACAGTGAGAATCAATTTGAGAGAATGGTGTTGGGATAAGGCAGGGGTTAAGCAACCTCTGTTTTCTGAAACCAGTCTATTCCCTGTAACAGGTACAGGCGTCAAAAGCCGTAAGAGGAGCGATCATCGGGGTTATCAAGTGTTGGGACCATCAGAGCAATAACTGGAGAGGACATCATGGGCAATCATGAGATAGCTCCCTCTACACTGTCCCATCAAACACTCCCAGGTCAGGTACAGCATGGGTTGGATACAGTCTAAAAGCTCTCTCTAAATTGGTTCACCAAGCACAGCCAAAGTTTACAGACAAGTTAAGCTTCGGTCAACTGGCTGCATCAAAGGCCAAGCCTGATGGCAGATGTTGAACAGCTCCCAGTAGCTGGTTAGACTCTCACCTCAGCAAAACCCTGGACTGATGGGATTCTCAGTAGAGTTCCTCACCTTTACAATTATTGTTGAAGCTTCCTATTTTATCCTGTCTCCGACACTGGGGGTCTTGTCCCACCAGATCTGCTGCTGGAAGCATCTTCTCCATGTCTGCTCTATCGAATCCCTTCAGAATTTTAAAGACCTCTAAAAGGGCTCCTCTCAGTCTTTCTAGAGAAAAGAGCCCCAGTCTGCTCAGTCATTCCTGAGAGTTATAACCTCTCCGGTCTGGGATCATCTCTTTGAATCTGTTTTGTACTTTTTCCAGTGCCTCTACTTCCTTTTTAAAATATGAACCATAACTGTGCACCGAACTCTAAATGTGATCTAACCAAGGTTCAATACAAGTCTAACATAACCTCTCTGCTTTAGAATTCTATTCCTCTAGAAATGAATCCCAGTGCTTTGTTTGCACTTTGTGTGGCTTTGTTAACTTGCGCTGCTACTTTTACTGATCTGTGAGTGTTTACTTTAGATCTTTTTGCTGCTCTACCCCATTTAGACTCTTATTTTCCAAGCAGTATGTGGCCTCCTGATTCCTCAAACTAAAATATACCAGCTCACTTTTATTTATATTGAAATAGATATTTGGCAACTGAGAGGAAAATTCACACTAGTGAGATGGTAAATCCGCACTTATGAGCGGGTTTGGGATCTCCTTGAGCACAATGCACAGAGGAAATCGTCTCCTGGGTTAGAATTAGGTTCATACAGAAAGACAATTCTAGGATCTAAAATTAAGCAATGCAATTTAATATTGCAGAGAATTTCCGGCCATGTTTAAAACTCGGGTTGCTGATATTACTGCTGTCCTGACACACGCCTCGAGCTTTTGTTTGCTCCTCAGGGTCAGAGAGCAAAGAGCAAATGGGGTCCCGGAGACAGTTCACGATGGGGTCACTGCGGATCCAGGGGCAGCAGCTCCCTTGTGCAATGGATTCGAGTCTTTGCACATTCTGCAAAACTCTCAGTCGGCGCCATATATATCGCACTTAGGACCTTTCTATAACCCCACACCTAACAACTGTAACCCGCATCAGGCCGCCTTCTACTTCCCAGATACACAAACTCCATGACACAGTCCCACATTCTCACCTCCCTTTTACAGCAGCTTTGTACGAGACGTTTTTCAATCCCCAGCACAATTACCCCTTTATTTGATCTTTCGATGAATGCTTTCTAAATCTGGGGACAGTGCTGCAAACCCTGAATTGTGGAGCCTGGTTAAACATTGTGCAGCACAAGTACATCAAATCTGAGGGTTGCACAGAGTCAGCTGTACAGTAAATAGAGAAGCGATTCCAGGTCTGTCTCCCAGCACTGGGCAAATCCAGGCAGCTCAGCAACAACTTGGATTTATTTAGCTCCTTTAACGTAGTAAAACGCCTCAAGGTTCTTCACAGGAGCGTTACCGAGCCACATCAGGAGATTTTAGGACAGATGACCAAAAGCTTGGTCGAAGAGGCGGGTTTTAAGGAGCGTCTTAAAGGAGGAGAGAGAGGTGGAGAGGCGGAGAGGTTTAGGGAGCGAATTCCAGAGCTCAGGGCCTTGGCAGCTGAAGGCACGGCTGCCAATGGTGGAGCGATTAAAATCGGGGAAGCTCAAGAGGCCAGAATTGGAGGAGTGCAGAGATCTCGGAGGGTTGTAGGGCTGGGAGGGGCGAGGTCATGGAGGGATTTGAAAACAAGGATGAGAATTTTAAAATCGAGGGATTGCTGGACCGGGAGCCAATGTAGGTCAGCAAGCACAGGGATGATGGGTGAACGGGATTTGGTGCACATTAGATATGGGCAGCAGAGTTTTGGATGAGCTCAAGATTATGTGGGGTGGAAGATGGGAGCCCGGCATTGGAATAGTCGAGTCTAGAGATAACAAGGCACGGATGAGGGTTTCAGCAGCAGATGAGATGAGGCGGGGTGGAGTCGGGCGATGTTACGGAGCTGGGAGTAGGCCGTCTTAGTGATGGTGTGGATATGTGGTCGGAAGCTCATCTCGGGGTCAAATAGGTCACCAGGGTTGTGAACGGTCTGGTTCAGCCTCAGACAGTTGCCGGGGAGAGGGATGGAGTCGGTGGCGAGCGAACGGAGTTTGTGACGGGGCCCGAAGTCAATGTCTTTGGTCTTCCCGATATTTAGTTGGAGGAAATTTCTGCTCATCCAATACTGGATGTCGGACAGTCTGACAATTTAGAGACTGTGGAGGGGTCGGAGAGGTGGTGGTGAGGTAAAGCTGGGTGTCGTCAGCGTACATGTGGAACCTGATGTGTTTTCGGATGATGTTGCCGAGGGGCAGCATGTAGATGAGAAATAGAAGGAGGCCAAGGATAGATCCTTGGGAGACTCCAGAAGTAACGGTGCAGGAGCTGGAAGAGGAGCCATTGCAGGTGATTCTCTGTCTACGACTGGATAGATAAGAATGGAACCAGGCGAGTGCAGTCCCACCCAGATAGTTCCCGTCTCTCAGGACCCCTTGCTGCAGGGGCTTTCAAACAACATTTGATATTACAACACGAGAAGGAGAAAAAAGTGGCAGAAAATAAATATTTATTAAAATTTATAGTGTACCCAAAGTGAAAGGAAGAGATTGAAATCCACAATTTCAATATTGTAAGTAAACATGGACATTTTATTTGCACTGTCGGAGGGGCAGTACTGAGGGAGTGCTGCACTGTCGGAGGGGCAGTACTGAGGGAGTGCTGCACTGTCGGAGGGGCAGTACTGAGGGAGCGCTGCACTGTCGGAGGAGCAGTACTGAGGGAGTGCTTCACTGTCAGAGGGGCAGTACTGAGGGAGTGCTGCACTGTCAGAGGGGCTGCACTGAGGGAGCGCTGCACTGTCAGAGGGTCAGTATTGAGGGATTGCTGCATTGTCAGAGGGGCAGTACTGAGGGAGTGCTGCACTGTCAGAGGGGCAGTACTGAGGGAGTGCTGCACTGTCAGAGGGGCAGTACTGAGGGAGTTCTGCACTGTCAGAGGGGCAGTACTGAGGGAGTGCTGCATTGTCAGAGGGGCAGTACGGAGGGAGTGCTGCATTGTCAGAGGGGCAGTACTGAGGGAGTGCTGCACTGTCAGAGGGGCAGTACGGAGGGAGTGCTGCACTGTCAGAGGGGCTGTATCATAGAATAGAATCACAGAGAAGAACATCACAGAAGGAGGCCATTCGGTCCATCGAGTCTGCACTGGCTCTTTCAAAGAGCAATCGAGTTAGTCCCACTGCCCCGCTCGTACCCCATATCCCTGCAATTTTTTCTCCTCAAGGATTAATCCAGTTCCCTTTTGAAGGCTACAATGAATCTGTATCCACCACCCTTACAGGCAGAGCAATCCAAATCCTAACCACACGTTACATAAAAATGTTTTTGCTCATGTCGCCTCTGGTTCTTTTGCCAATCACCTTAAATCTGTGCCCTCTCGTGATCGAGCCTTCAGCCATTGGAAACTAAGAACATAAGAATTAGGAGCAGGTGTCGGCCATACGGCCCCTCGAGCCTGCTCCGCCATTCAATGAGATCATGGCTGATCTTCGATCTCAACTCCACTTCCCCGCCGGATCCCCACATCCCTTCATTCCCCTAGAGTCCAAAAAATCTATCTCAGCCTTAAATACACTCAATGACTCAGCATCCACAGCCCATTGGGGTAGAGAATTCCAAAGATTCACAACCCTCTGAGTGAAGAAATTCCTCCTCATCTCAGTCTTAAATGGCCGACCCCTTATCCTGAGACTATTCCCCCTCGTTCTAGACTCGCCAGCCAGGGGAAACAACCTCTCAGCACTGTTTCTCTTTATTTACTCCATCTAAATCCTTTATGCTTTTAAACACCTCTGTCAAATCTCCTCTTAGCCTTCTCTGACCCAAGGAGAACAACCCAGCTTCTCCAGTCTGTCCCCGGAACTGTAATCCCTCATCCCTGGAACCATTATAGTAAATCTCTCCACCCTCTCCAAAGCCGTCATGTCCTTCCAAAAGTGTGGTGCTCAGAATTGGACACAAGCTGGGGCCGAACTAGCGTTTTATACAGGTTTGGCAGAACTTCCTGGCTTTTGTACTCTCTGCCTCTATTTATGAAGCCCAGGATCCCATGTGGTTTATTAACTGCTGTGTTAACCTGTCCTGCCACCTTCAAAGATTTGTGCACAAGTACCCCCAGGTCTCTCTGTTCTTGTACTCCATTTAAAATTGTACTGTTTAGTGTGTATGGTCTCTCCTCATTCTTCCTACCAAAATGTATCACCTCACACTTGGCTATACAGTGGATAATTTCAAAGTTTGCAGATGGCACGAAACTCAAATGTAGTGAACAATGAGGAGGATAGTAACAGACTTCAGGAGCACACACAGACTGGTGAAATGGGCAGACACATGGCAGATGAAATTTAACAGAGAGAAGTGTGAGTTGATACATTTTGGTGGGAAGAGGCAATATGAACTAAATGGTACAAAATTAAAGGGGGTGCAGGAACAGAGAGACATGAGGTGCATGGACACAAATCTTTGAAGGGGGCAGGACAAGTTGAGAAGGCTGTTAAAAAGCAGATGGGATCCTTGGCTTTATTAATAGAGGAATAGAATGTAAAAGCAAGAAGTTATGCTCAACCTTTATAAACACCGGTTAGGCCCCAGCTGGAGTATTGTGTTCAATACACCACACTATAGGAAGGATGTCAAGGCCTAGGAGAGGGGGCAGAAGAGATTTACTGGAATGGTACCAGGGATGAGGGACTTCAGTTACGGGGATAGACTGGAGAAGCTGGGGTTGTTCTCCTTAGAGCAGAAAAGGTTAAGTGGAGATTTGATCGAGGTGTGAGAGGAAATAAGGAGAAACTGCTTCCACTGACAGGAGGGTCAGTAACCAGAGCAAACAGATTTCAGATAATTGGCAAAAGAACCAGGGGGGAGATGAGAAGACAGTTTTTTTACGCAGCGAGTTGTTGTGATCTGGAATGCACTGCCTGAAAGGGCGGTGGAAGCAGATTCAATAGTAATTTTCAAAAGAGAATTGGATCAATACTTGAAGGGGAAAATGTGCAGGGCTATGGGGAAAGAGCAGGGGAGTGGGATTAACTGGATAGCTCGACCAAAGAGCCGGCACAGGCACGATGGGCCCAATGGCCTCCTTCTATGTTGTATCATTTTATGATTTCAATAAGTTGACCGTAGAACAAGAAACTGCGTTGCATACAACCCATTTGCCAATAGCGAAGGAGGGTTGAGAGAGTTGGGCCATATTACTGGACACAGCTCACAATGCCTCAACAGCTGAACAGCAGTGAAAACCTTACAGTGGGTGAGAGACTTGGGCTGTTGGCCAGAAATGGCAATGAATGGAACAATACGCTGGAACCAATGTCTCACACGCGCCCATGTAAATATGATCACTACAAAATAAAGGAACCCCACCCACCCTGTGACCCGACTAAAACAGGGACCATGGTGCTCATTACAAATTGATTGGATAGAGCCTTAAACTACAACCGCAATAGGAAACAAATAGATTTTACTTGGAGCGGATTAGCTTTCGAAATGGGTGCAAGCTATCCCCATTGCTAAAGCTCTGGTAGGACAATAAACCACTCAGTGAGGTTCGCCAAAAGAGGTCATGGCTCAATGCATGAATTTGTTGGACATAAAACCAGTTCCACAATTCACACAGTCACCAGGGACAGTGGAAAGAGCAAACTGCACTTTATAAATAATTTCCAGAAAATTTGGAGCAATAAATGGCAGGGATTGGGATGTGAAGTTGCCATTAGCCTCGCTGGCCAGCAGATCCACTCCTTGCTGCGCTCTGGGATTGAGACCCTAATGACAGGGCGAAGTACGAGACGCCCAGAGCACCTCATGTACGAGGGGTTGTCGGACTCTCTGAAGGGAGTAGTTGATCAAACCGAGTCTGTCATTCATCTGAAGAAGGCCATCAGGGAAATGAATGGGTGGATGGCCCACCAATTGGGAAGGGCTGCTGATACAATAAAAGGAAACCAGGAACTTACACACATGGACTATTTGTACCTAGCTGGTGATAAGGTTCTGTTAAAATGGTTCGGTAATCCTTCCCACTCACTGTATCCCAAGTGGAGAGCACCGTTCACAGTAATGGAGACATTGGGTCCAAACGGTTAGAACTAAGGACTCCAAATGACAAATGGAGGGTTAAGTGGGACCATGTGGACCAAACAAAACCTTATCAAAGGGACAATGCTGAAGTGGTAAGCAACTGACCAGAAATAAAATTTGGCCCACTGATTGGGGAGTCCTGACCCAGGAGTATTATGTATTGTAATTCAGAATGTATAATATGTGGTGAAACCACTGGTCATTGATTTACAAAAATGGGCACCGATAGTCCAGACCAATTGGACCGGTCTGCCAAAGTTTGATCATAGGACAAGATACTGCAGTATGAAGGGAAGCTCAGACTTAGAGGTACTGTGGCAGGAGAACTGGGCAAGAGGAAGTAAACAACAATCAATTTCAAGAATTCAAACAAGGATTCTTTGAATTCAGGATCCAAGAACAAACCTCGATCCCGGACTGGGAATTTGCCAATCTACTGCACCGATATAAAAAACATGCCCTGGACTGTAAGGAACCACAGAATGATCCAGAGGAGGAAGAGAGTGAGAAGGGAAGGAAAAGGTCCCTATGAGACAAGTTGGGAATGGGAGGATTCGGTACAGCAACTGGTTGGAATACCCCATCAGTTAAGGATTTGGAAATTCAGGAAGACAAATTAAAAAATATCCCCAGAGAGGCTATACGGACAGTCGGGAGGTGGCACAGGACATCATAGGACTGGCTCTGGAAGAAATCGAGACTATTGTGGACTTAAAAACTCTGGCCAGAATAGAATTACATAGAATATACAGCACAGAAACAGGCCATTCGGCCCAACCAGGCCATGCCGGCATTGATGCTCCACTCGAGCCTCCTCCCATCCTTCCTCATCTAACTCTATCAGCAGAACCCTCTATTCCCTTCTCCCTCATATACTTATCTAGCTTCCCCTTAAATGCGTCTATACTATTCCCCTCAACTACTCCTCGCAGTAGCAAGTTCCACATTCTCACCACTCTCTGGGTGAAGCAGTTTCTTCTGAATTCCCTATTTGATTTCTTGGTAACTATCTTATATTGATGGCCTCTAGTTTTGCTCTTCCCCACAAGTGAAAACACTGTGTAATCGATCAAAATCTTTCAGAATTTTAAACACCTCTATTAGGTCAACCCTCAGCCTTATCTTTTGAAGAAAAAAAGGCCCAGCCTGCTCATCCTTTCCTGATAGTTATAACTGAGAAACAAGTAGATGTGAGCAATTGATTGCCTCTAGACCGTGTACACCTAGTGAATCAACAACAGATAGTAAACATCTGGAGCAGATCATTAGAACAAACAATACAGGGATACATCCCTGTCGATCTATTAAATAATATAACCATCCGATGGCATATTTTCGGATGGAAAGAATACGGATATAAAATATAAAACTCCATCAGCTATCCTTTATGATTTTGGACAAGTTGTTCCGGTTATACTGGAATACAACCGAAAAATCAGCTCAAAACGGGGCGGATCCTCTCTGACACTCGACATAAACAAGAAACCCTCGCCTCACCCACCTGAAAATGATCCCACATCTATCCATTCAGAATTGAAATGTTAGTGCGACTCCCAATGTTTGATCCCGAGAAGGACGTGATTTCATCCACTCGACTGTGAATGTTGGAAACATAAGAAAAACATAAAGGAATGCTCACCCAGCCTATATTGTCTATGTTGAAGTTTCAGAAGGATTGAGGGGACGATAATCAGGATCCTACTTCTGTTTTTAATGAAGATATCACACAATGAAAATCTATATATACAAATAATGTTTAGAAAGAGAGATTTTAAGTGGTTTCCATGGTGATATTGAGCAAATACATTCGAATGTATGAACAAGTGAGTGATACTGTAGACATATTGCAAGAGGTGTGGGTGCAGCATGGTGCTGAGGCCTATGGACAGTGAGGGTGCAGCATGGTGCTGAGGCCTATGGACAGTGTGGGTGCAGCATGGTGCTGAGGCCTATGGACAGTGTGGGTGCAGCAGGGTGCTGAGGCCTATGGACAGTGTGGGTGCAGCATGGTGCTGACGCCTATGGACAGTGTGGGTGCAGCATGGTGCTGAGGCCTATGGACAGTGTGGGTGCAGCATGGTGCTGAGGCCTATGGACAGTGAGGGTGCAGCATGGTGCTGAGGCCTATGGACAGTGTGGGTGCAGCATGGTGCTGAGGCCTATGGACAGTGTGGGTGCAGCATGGTGCTGAGGCCTATGGACGGTGTGGGTGCAGCATGGTGCTGAGGCCTATGGACAGTGTGGGTGCAGCAGGGTGCTGAGGCCTATGGACAGTGTGGGTGCAGCATGGTGCTGACGCCTATGGACAGTGTGGGTGCAGCATGGTGCTGAGGCCTATGGACAGTGTGGGTGCAGCATGGTGCTGAGGCCTATGGACAGTGTGGGTGCAGCATGGTGCTGAGGCCTATGG
The DNA here is from genome assembly GCA_030390025.1 of Squalus acanthias. Taxonomy (NCBI): domain Eukaryota; kingdom Metazoa; phylum Chordata; class Chondrichthyes; order Squaliformes; family Squalidae; genus Squalus; species Squalus acanthias. Next base: position 35,994,826 of record CM059449.1, on the reverse strand, counting down.
ACAGTGAGGGTGCAGCACGGTGCTGAGGCCTATGGACGGTGTGGGTGCAGCATGGTGCTGAGGCCTATGGACAGTGTGGGTGCAGCATGGTGCTGAGGCCTATGGACAGTGTGGGTGCAGCATGGCGCTGAGGCCTATGGACAGTGTGGGTGCAGCATGGTGCTGAGGCCTATGGACAGTGTGGGTGCAGCATGGTGCTGAGGCCTATGGACAGTGTGGGTGCAGCATGGTGCTGAGGCCTATGGACAGTGTGGATTTGCTTTTAAAAAGAAAGCGGATAAATAATTCAAAGAGAAAAATTTAGGCTAGTTAACCGAAACGGATCAATCAACAGTGGGACAACACTGGATGTAAATTAACTCCCAGTTTATCCGTCATCTTAGTATAAACCAGACAGGGTGCATTAACCAGCACTAACCTGTTTAACAGCTGCAAATCACAATTAATCCCATCATAAGGTTCAGTTGGGCTTTACAGTCAGAGCAAAGTGATCAGAGAACCTAAAGCACTGGAGGTTCAACAGTAATGTTCACAATATCTCAGCACTGTAACAGTAACTCACAGACTGGGCAAGGCTACATTTACAGTCCATATTCAATGAATTACTGCTCAGCTTCTAGTGGTCTGACTGTCCTTTCGGGATATCAGCACAAGATATGTCGGAGGGTGGCTGCTGTGACATTGGGCAGTTCCACCTTCCTCTGGGAGACCTGTAGCAGGTCATCATCCACGGTCATCGCCATCTTACTTCAGTCAGTTTCTAGCTTTAGCTATCCTGGTCAGTGCTGGAATTCTCGGTTCTATTTCACTGCTGCACTCTTTTGCTTCTGATTAGCTAAACTCTACCATAAGGCTTCCAAATTCGGCGTTAAAACACCTTCTAGCTTTCGAAGAATGTTTGAACCTCTCTACAACTTTCTCAACCTTCTAGCCTGGCTGAAAGCTCTCGGCTTCTGAACCCAGTCTGATTTCAGAGGGGTGAAATATGATTCCTTTAATTATCACAATAAATATACCTTTCTGTCTGTTCTTGTTTTTGTCTGTTCCTCTTCTCTCCAGGGAGAAGAAGCATCTGTGCCTGTGTGTCTTTCTCTCATCTGGGCCTGTTTTCTGTCTCTCTCTCTAGAGGGTGGAAGCGTCACGTCTGAAAGAGCATCTCCCAGTTGTGGGAGAGATGGGCTTTCCCTGGACCAATTATTATTTAAAAAAACTCTTATTAAATCTCAGCTTCAGTGGAAACAACCCCTGATGTACTAATCAGGAAATGAGCTGCTCCAGAGCCCAGGGTATTACTGCCGATAACATCAAGTTCTGGCAAAGCCACTGAACAAACCACTGCTCAGTCACCAGCTGGCAGTGATCTGATCAGTCAAAACTGGGCATCTATTCAACCAGAGGCAATAATGAACAACTATGATGTGTCTTAGAGAGAGAGATCAGGACAGACAGGGCTAGATGAAGATTGTGAATCCAAGCTGAACACTGTATAAAGAATGGCTGAAAGAATTGGGGCCTTTCTTACTGGGGAACCTCAGCGATTTATACAGTTCTGTGGGGGTTGGTGGCAAGGGATTGTTACATTGGTCGGTGAGGCTGTAATAGAAGTGCATCGGCTCAGGTTTGGCAGGGGAACAAGGAGGGGAAAGTTGGAGAAAACTTTTCATTGAGATCGTGGAGAACTGAAGGAGGCCATTCGGCCCATCGTGTCAGTGTTGGCTCTTTGAAAGAGCTCTCCAATTAGTCCCACTCCCCTGAAAGTTTATCCTTTTCAAGTATTTATCCAAATCCCTTTTGAAAGTTACGATTAAATCTGCTTCCACCAACCTTTCAGGCAGTGCGTTCCAGATCACAACAATTCTCTGCGTAAAAAAATGTCTTCTCATCTCCGCCCTGGTTCTTTTGCCAATTATCTGAAATCTGTGAGCTCCTGTCAGTGGAAACAGTTTCTCCTTATTTACTCTCTCAAAACCCCTCAGCATTTTGAACACTTCTATCAAATCTCCCCTTAACCTTCTCTGCTCTAATGATAACAATCCCAGCTTCTCCAGCCTCTCCAAAGACACAGAATGCTCTGCAAGGGGTGATTGTTGGGGCAGAGATTATAAAAGCACTGATCGGGGAATAGGATGGATTCTGGGCACCGCACCTCAGGAAGGATATCTGGGCTCTGGAGGGGGGGCAGCGCAGATTCACCAGAATTTAAAGGGTTCAATTATGGGGACAGGTTACACAAACTCGGTTTGTAATTGCTTGAGTTTATAAGCTTGAGGGGGGATCTAACCGAAGTGTTAAAAATGATAATAGGATTCGCTCGGGTAGATACAGAGAAACCAAAACAAGGGGCAAATCTTAAAATTACAGCTTGGCCATTCAGGAGTGAAATCAGGAAGAACTTTTTCACACAAAGGGTCGTGGAAATCTGGAACTCTCTCCCCAAAAGGCTGTGGATGCTTGGGGTCAATTGAAATTTCCAAGACTGAGATTGACAGATGTTTCTGGGTAAAGATATCAGGGGAGATGGTGAAAAGGCAGGTAAATGGAGTTGAGGTCCAGATCAACCATGATCTCACAGAATGGTGGAACAGGCACAAGGGGCCGAATGGCCTGTTCCGAAGTCCCATTTTAACCCTTTTTGATGATTTTTCCACAGATAGGATTGGAAAAGAGTTGTGTTTTAAGTGCTGGATTCTAAAAGAAAGTGAATCCACACAGATTTTAAAAGAAAGGCTATAGGCATTTACAGAATGTGCATTAAAGAGTCAGACATTAAATCTGTTGCCCATGATGATTGGGAACAAGAGGAGAGTCACGATCTCAACTTGGGGAATCCAAAGAAACATTCCCACCATGCCGTGTTGGAATGGCCCTTCCTGTGGAGCTTTACATGAAGCTGGTTTCAAAATGGGGAGGGATGGAGAGAGGCACAGCAGCAGCCTTGATTCAGCAGCTTCAAACAAGAAACAGAAAATGCTGGAAACACAACCTGTCACTCAGCATCAGTGGGGTGGAGAGAACGGAAAAGCTGCCATTTCAGGAGCCCCAAAACATTAACTTTTCTGATCTCTCCATCGATGCTGACTGACCTGCTGTGAGCTTCCTGCTCTCGAACTCACCCCTGGACATGAGGACAAACATTTGATGATTCTATGAACTATGAGGGCTCTTACTGAGACTCAGAGGGTTAGGAATTAAGTAATTTGGTTTAACTCAAGCAAGACACCCACTGCTGTAGGGCAGCATAGCATGTTGGTTATTCGATGTTAATACGTGGGCACATTGTACTGATTGAAGGGAGTCCCACTGGAACTGTTGCTCTGTATGTTCACTCACTGTGAAACAATGCAGTTTATCGATTTGCATTTTCCCAAGTGTTTTTGTGGCACCTCTGTGGGAAGATTGGAGAGGCATCTAGAAAAGACTCGGATATCTGGTTCAGACCACAAGGGGGTGTTAATGTTACACTTGGGGGCTATACTATTGTATAATTAGACATCGGGCAGCGAGGAAACAGTCCTGAACGTCAGGCGCTGACCGCTTACAGGAGAGATGAGCACCGCTGTACTCGAGAGAATATCGAACAGCAGACCCAAACTTGTAATATCGACATTTGGAAAAGAGGAATATGGGATTGGGGTGAAAGGGTCCCAGTTACTGAGCTAGAAGGGTACAATGGGCCGGGTGGCCTCTCGATGTGCTAGAATTTCTTTGAATCTATTATTAGGGTAGAAGTTATGCTGCAGCTATACAGAGCCCTGGTTAGACCACACCTGGGGCTCTGTGAGCAGTTCTGGGCACCACACCTTAGGAAGGATATATTGGCCTTGGAGGGAGTGCAGCGTAGATTGACCAGAATGATTCCTGGACTCCAAGGGTTAAATTACGAGGAGAGATTACACAAACCCGGGTTGTATTTCTGAAATTTAGAAGGTTCAGGGGTGATTTGATCGAAGTTTTCAAGATATTAAGGGGAATCGAGAGACAATGTTCCGCCTAATTTTTTGGGTGTGCGGCCCAGTCTCAGTTTCGCACACACGCAAAATTTATCACTGAAGAAACCGGTCCCAGGCTGTCGGGACTGAGGGAGCGTTGCTGATAGGGTAGATAGAGAGAAACCATTTCCACTGCTTGGGGAGGCCTTTCAGGAGCGAAGTTAGGAAATACTTCTACACACAAAGGGTGGTAGAAGTTTGGAACTCTCTTCCGCAAACGGCTATTAATTCGAGATCAATTGTTAAATTTAAATCTGATATTGACATAGTTTTGTTAACTAAATGTATTAAGGGATATGGGCAAAGGCGGGTATATGGAGTTAGGTCACAGATCAGCCAGGATCTCACTGAATGGCGGAACAGCTCGAGGGGCTAAGTGGCCGACTCCTGTTCCTATAATTACACTCTCCCTTGTGGAAATACAATGTTTTTAGCCGACACTTAATCTGTACTTCAGAGAAAGTGAAAGGGAGAAAGTGCGATATTGTGCCGTGAGATTGTGAGCAGTGATATAATCAACTTCATTGGCACAGTTACTGCAGCAGAGGAGGCCATTCTAAACATCAAATTACTGCAAACCTCAAGTGTTTTTAGTTGGTTTCACTCTGTGAATCTCAGTGAAACAGGGACAGTTGTGAATCCAGTCCATTCAACAGTTTCCCTCTGGTGTCAATTCACTGGTGTGGAAGCTAACCAGATGTGTCAAATTTCATTTCACACACAGTACAACTCAAGTGGTCTCCCCAGGGTGGTTTGCTGATGTCGCAACAAACAGTAGGATGAATTAAACCCCTTCGCACACACTGTGCGTCTGAATCGTTTCACCCCGGTGTGAGTTCGCTGGTGTGCTGTAAAGTGACCCGACTGGCTAAACGGCTTCCCACACACCGTGCCTTCGAATGGCTTCTCTCTGGTGTGGGTCCGCTGGTGCTGCAGGGAGCACAGACTCCCAAAATTACCCCTTATAAACTCTCCCTCCCATCCTCAAACTGTGAGGACCCACTATTCAATGACCCCATGTCCACCTCTTGCTTTATACACCTCAAAGTCTCCCTTCTCTTTCAATCAGGCAGTGTGTCTCCCTCCTGCTTTGGCGGGGAGTGGGAGCTTCAGACAATGGTTTTGGGATACGGCAGGGATATTACAACCTCCTCTCTGTTCTGAAACCAGTCTATACCCTGTAATAGGAAGTGGTGTCAGCAGAAATAATCATTGTATCATCAGGGGTATCAGGTTCAGGGACCTTCGGAGCAATAATTGGAGGGGAAATCATGGGCAATAATGGGTTAAAGCTCCCTCTGCGCTGCACCATCAAACATTCCCAGGCAGGTACAGCACGGGTTAGATACAGAGTAAAGCTCCCTCTACACTGTCCCATCAAACACTCCCAGGTCAGGTATAGCACGAGTTAGGTACAGAATAAAGCTCTCTCTAAATTGGTTCACCAAGCACAGCCACCTCAGATACAGAATGTGTTCAATGCAGCGGACAGCTCCCTTTACACTACCCAATGAAGCACACCAGCTCAGATACAGCATGGGATTAATAAGAATAAAAAATCCTATACACGGAGGTGTCCAGCACTCCCAGGTGAGGTCTGGGCAAGGTTTATATACGAGTTAAGCTCCGGTCAACTTGCACCATCAAAGGGTGAGCCTGATGGTAGATGTTGAACAGCTCCCAGTATCTGGTTAGACTCTCACCTCAGCAAAATCCTGGACTGATGGGATTCTCAGTAGAGATCCTTACCTTTCCAATCATTGCAGAAGCTTCCCGTTTTATCCCATCTCCGACACTGGAGGTCTTGTCCCACCAGATCTGCTCTGTGAACCCAGTGACATTTCTCCAGTCCCAGTTAGTGTGGCGATGATTCGACTTCTCTCTCTCCACCTTCCTGAGATATTGCTCACTCCAAGAAACTTGTAATATAAAAATGATTATTAATTCTAGAATCTGTAACTGGAATACAGTGGGACTGTTTTTGTGACTATGATTAGTTCAATATATTTGCAATTAATGACATTTGGTTGAATTACTTACTTTACTATTAAATTGTTCTTTTCTTTCCTTGCCCCTATTTATATTGACTAAACTCACCCTCCATATCTGTTGCCGACTCCATCTCCTCCCACAGTGAAATGCCACTGATGGTGTGTAACCAGGGGCGTAAACCTGTCTCCAGGTGACATCACAAAGGAGCCAGAAGCCAATCACAATTAAACAGCCAAAGCCCCTCCCACTCCAGGGATTACCAGGTCACATGACCAGGCACTGCTCCTGGTGTGCAGTCTCATTGGGCATGATCGCAGGTTGTACAATCAGTCCTGTCTCCGACCCCACTCCCATATACTGAGACTCCAGGCAGGGAGCACAGACTCCCAAAATTACCCCTTGCGAATTCTCCCTCCCATCCTCCAAATATGAGGACCCGTTTCCTCTAGTAGGCGAGTCCACAGCAAGGGGGCATAAACTTAAAGTTAGAGCTAGGCCATTCGGGGCTGATGTCAGGAAGCACTTCTTCACACAAAGGGTAGTGGCAATTTGGAACTGTCTCCCCCAAAAGCTGTTGATGGTGCAGATCAATTGAAAATTACAAATCTAAGATTGATAGATTTTTGTTAGGTAAGGGTACTAAGGGATACAGAACCAAGGCGGGTAAATGGGGTTAAGATTCAGATTGAAAAAAGGTTGAGGGTGACCTAATAGAGGTCTTTAAAATTATGAAACTTTTTGATGGAGTGGATACAGAGAGAATGTTTCCACTTGTGAGGAAGAACATAACTAGAGGCCATCAATATAAGATAGTCACCAAGAAATCCAATAGGGAATTCAGAAGAAACTTCTTTACCCAGAGAGTGGTGAGAATGTGGAACTCGCTACCACGGGGGGTGGTTGAAGCGAATAGTATAGATGTATTTAAGGGGACTCTAGATTAGCATATGAGGGAGAAGGGAATAGAGGGTTACGATGATAGATTTAGATGAGGAAAGATGGGAGGAGGCTCATGTGGAACATAAACGCCGGCATGGACTGGTTGGGCCGAATGGCCTGTTTCTGTGCCGTATATCCTGTGTAATTCTATGTAATATTCAATGGCCCCCATGTCCACCTCTTGCTTTATACACCTCAAAGTCTCCCTGGTTTTATGTCAGGCAGTGTGTCTCCCTCCTGCTTCGGCAGTGAGAGTCAGCTTGAGGGAATGGGATTGGGATAAGGCAGGAGTATTGGAACCTCTGGTTTCTAAAAACCAGTCTATTCCCTGGAACAGGAACAGGCGTCAAAGGCAATAAGTGGAGCGATCATCAAGATCCTTCGGAGCAATAATTAGAGGGGACATGATGGGCAATAATGACATAGCTCCCTCTACACTGTCCCATCAAACACTCCCAGGGCAGGTACAGCACGGGTTAGAAACAGCGTAAAGTTGCCTCTGCATTGTCCCATCAAACATCTCAGTTAAGGTATAGCACGTGTTAGAAACAGAATAAAGCTCTCTCTAAATTGGTTCACCAAGCACAGCCAACTCAGATACAGAATGTGTTCAGTGTAGTGTACAGCTCCATTTACACTACCCAATGAAACACACCAGCTCAGATACAGCATAGGATCAATACAGAATAAAAATCCCTCTACACGGAGGTGTCAAACACTCCCAGGTGAGGTCTGGGCAAGGTTTATCTCCGAGTTAAGTTCTGGTCAACTTGCACCATCAAAGGGTGAGCTTGATGGCAGATGTTGAACAGCTCCCAGTATCTGGTTAGACTCTCACTTTGACAAAATCCTGGACTGATGGGATTCTCAGTACAGATCCTTACCTTTCCAATCATTGTTGAAGCTTCCCGTTTTATCCCGTCTCCGACACTGGGTGTCTTGTCCCACCAGATCTGCTCTGTGAACCCAGTGACATTTCTCCAGTCCCAGTTGGTGTGGTGATGATTTGACTTCTCTCTCTCCACCTTCCTGAGATATTGCTCACTCCAAGAAACTTGTAATATAAAAATGATTATTAATTCTAGAATCTGTAACGAGAATACAGTGGGACTGTTTTTGTGACTATGATTAGTTCAATATATTTACAATTAATGACATTTGGTTGAATTACTTACTTTACTATTAAATTGTTCTTTTCTTTCCTTGCCCCTATTTATATTGACTAAACTCACTCGCCAGACTGCTGCCGTCTCCAGCTCCTCCCACAGTGACATCCCGCTGATGTGCAACCAGGGGCGTAAACCTGTCGCCAGGTGACATCACAAAGGAGCCAGAAGCCAATCACAACAGCAGCCAGGAATGATGTCACGAACAAGTCCAAGCCCCGCCCACTCTAGGTATTACCTGGTCACATGACCAGGCCCTGCTCCTGATGTACAGTCTCACTGGGCATGAGCGCAAGTTGTACAATCAGTCCTGTCTCCGACACCACTCCCATGTACTGAGACTCCCAGCAGGGAGCACAGACTCCCAAAATTACTCATTATGAATTCTCCCTCCCATCCTCCAAATGTGAGGACCCACTATTCAATGGCCCCCATGCCAACCTCTTGCATTATACACCTCAAAGTCTCCCCTCTCTTTACATCAGGCAGTGCGTCTCCCAACTGCTCGGCAGTGAGAATCAGTTTGCGGGAATGCTGTTGGAATAAGGCAGGTTATCGCAACCTCTGTTTTCTGAAACCAGTCTATTTCCTGTAACAGGAACAGACGTCAAAGGCCGTTAGTGGAGCAATCATCAGGGTTATCAAGTGTTAGGACCATCGGAGGAGTAATTGGAGGAGACATCATGGGCAATATTGGGTTAAAGCTCCCTCTACACTGTCCCATCTAACACTCTCAGTGCAGGTACAGCACGGGTTAGATATAGAATAAAGCTCCCTCTAAACTGTCCCATCAAAAATTGTTCGCTCAGGTACAGCACGGGTTTGATACAGAGTAAAGCTCTCGCTGAATTGGTTCACCAAGCACAACCAACTCAGATACAGAATGTGTTCAATGCAACGTACAGCTCCCTTTACACTACCCAATGAAGCACACCAGCTCAGGTACAACATGGAGTTATTAAGGGGAACTGATAGGGTAGATAGAGTTACTGGAGCAAAGGAGACCATTCTAAACATCAAATTACTGCAAACCTTAAGTGTTTATAGTTGGTTTCACTCTGTGAATCTCAGTGAAACAGGGACAGTTGTGAATCCAGTCCATTCAACAGTTTCCCTCTGGCGTGGCAGCTAACCAGTTGTGTCCAATTGCATTTCACTCAGTACAATTCAAGTGGCCTCCCCAGGGTGGATTTGTTGACGTCGCAACAAACAGCCGGATGAATTAAACCCCTTCGCGCACGGTGCATTCGAACAGCTTCTCCCCGGTGTGGATTCGCTGGTGCGCTGCCAAGCGACACGACTGGCTAAACCGCTTCCCACACACCGCGCACTGCAACGGCTTCTCCCCGGAGTGAGGCACGGTCAAGTGGCAGGCCGGGCTGAATCACTTCCCACACATGGTGCATTCGAACAGCTTCTCCCCGGAGTGGATGCGCGGGCGCTGCATCAAACAACTGGATGAGTCAAACCACTTGGCGCACACGATGCATCCAAATGTTCTCTCCAGTGTGGGTTCACTGGTGCCATGTCAAGTGACTGGATCGGCTAAAGCTCTTGGCGCTCACTGTACATTCGAACGGCTTCTCTCTGGTGTGAGTTCACTGATGATTTATCAAGTGGCTGGACGGGTCAAATCGCTTTCCACACACGGTACATTCGAGCGGCTTCTCTCAGTGTGAACCCGCTGATGGGCTGTCAAGTAGTGAGACCGAGTAAACCACTGGACACACAGGGCACATCCGAACTGCTTCTCTCCTCCGCTGTGGATTCACTGAGGCACCTTCAAGTTACAGGAGGTGAGTCATCTCTTTTTACACACTGTACATTGGAATGGTTTCTCTCCGGTGTGAGCTCGGTGCTGCTCTGTCAGCTCTATCATCAGCTTAGACCAGGCGGACAGTCTCTTTTGAGACTTTACTCTGAAATGGTTTCTCTCCGGCGTGAACTCCGATCAGCAGGCCCACCTGAACCCCTTCCACACGCACCGCAGTGAAAGCCGCCTCTTCCTGAAAGGCAGGCACTCCCTGACTGGCTCTGGGGGTTTCACATGATCCAGGCTGATCATTCATCAACATTGCAGAGGCTCCCAGTGTTTCCACGGTGACCATTTGTCCCAAAGTATCCGAGCATGCTCCGCCTACCAAAACTGATCAAAGCACAAAAATCAGTAAAAGTCCTGTGGCTCCCGGAAGCTCCAACAGCCCCCAGTCCCCCCCCCCCCCCCCCCCCGGGGGATACAACAGTCCCCAGTCCCCCCACCCCCGGGGATACAACAGACTCCAGCCCCCCCCCCCCCGGGGATACAACAGTCCCCAGTCCCCCCCCCCGCCCGGGGCTACAACAGACCCCAGTCCCCCCGGGGATACAACAGACCCTAGTCCCCGTCCCCCCCACCGGGGATACAACAGACCCCCAGTCCCCCCCCCAGGGACACAACAGTCCCCAGTCCCCCCCCCCGCCGGGATACAACAGTCCCCAGTCCCCCCCCCCCGCCGGGATACAACAGTCCCTAGTTCCCCCCCCCCCCCGGGATAAACAGTCCCCAGTCCGTCCCCCCCCCCCCCCCCGGGATATAACAGTCCCCAGTCTCCCCCCCCCCCCCCCCCCGGGGATATAACAGTCCCCAGTCCCCCCCCCCCCCGGGATACAACAGTCCCCAGTCCCCCCCCACCCCAGGGTACAACAGTCCCCAGTCCCCCCCACCCCAGGATACAACAGTCCCCAGTCCCCCCCCACCCCAGGATACAACAGTCCCCAGTCCCCCCGAGAATCCCACCCCCCCCGGGATACAACAGACCCCAGTCCCCAGTCCCCCCCCCGGGGATACAACAGTCCCCGTCCCCCCCCACGGGGATAACACAGTCCCCAGTCCCCCCCCCCGGGGATACGACAGTCCCCCGTCCCCCCCACCGGGGATACAACAGACCCCCAGTCCCCCCCCTGGGATACAACCAGACCCCCCGTCCCCCCGGGGATACAACAGGCCCCAGTCCCCAACCCCCCCCCCCCGGGGATACAACAGACCCCAGTCCCCCCCCCCCGGGGATACAACATTCCCCAGTCCCCCCCCCCCCCTGGGATACAACAGTCCCCAGTCCCCCAACCCCCACCCGGGGATACAACAGTCCAGTCCCCCCCCCCGGGGATACAACAGTCCCCAGTCCCCCCCCCCCCGGGGATACAACAGTCCCCAGTCCCCCCCCCCCCCACCGGGGATACAACAGCCCCCAGTCCCCACCCCAGATACAACAGCCATGTTTGTACCACACAGAATGGTGAGCAGTATTCCTGGAACTGGAGCAGGACATGTGGAGAAAGGTGAGAAGGGATAACAGGGGCAGGAAGAGACTCGGGCAGTAGTCCACATGGGGTCAGTGACATGGGGAGAAATATTATTGGGGCCTGAAAATGCAGTTACCCAAGGATTGTCTCAAAGTTCAAGGATCGGAGAGGCAACGTAATGATCTGTGATACAACAACAACAACTTGTATTTATATAGCGCCTTTAACGTAGTAAAACGTCCCAAGGTACTTCACAGGAGCGATTATCAGACAAAATTTGACACCGAGCCTCATAAGGAGATTTAGGACTGATGACCACAAGATTTTAAGGAACGTCTTAAAGGAGGAAAGAGAGGTCGAGAGGCGGAGAGGTTTAGGGAGGGAATTCTATAGGGCCTTGGCAGCTGATAGAAGATTAAGGGGTGATTAATGGTGGTGTTTTAAGATTAAAGGATTTGATAGGGTAGATGGAGAGAAACCATTTCCACTGGTTGGGGGGCCGGGGGCCGGGCTGAGTCTAGAACAAGGGGCAAAATCTTAAAGTTAGAGTTCGGATGTTCAGGGCTGATGTCAGAAAGCACCTCTTCACACAAAGGGCAGTGGAAATCTGGAACACTCCCCCAGATAGTTGTTGAGGCTGGGGGTCAATTAAAAATTTAAAAACTGAGATTAATAGATTTTTGTTAGGCAAGGGTCACAAGGGTTAAAGAGCCAAGGCGGGCAGATGGAGTTAAGATACAGATCAGCCATGATCGAATTGAATGGCGGAACAGGATCGAAGGTTTAAATAAATATTAGGTTTGAAGGTTTGAAGGGCCTACTCCTGTTCCTCTGCTCCGAGAGGGGATACACAAGAGGCCAAAATCAGAGGAACAGAGAGTTGCCGGGGGGCGGGTGGGGGCAGTAGGTGGTTGCAGCAGATCGAGAGGGCCAAGGACACAAAGTGATTTAAACATGAAGATGAGAATTTTAAATTTGAGGTATTGGGGGACCAGGGACCAATGCAGGTCAGTAAGGACAGGACTGATGGGTGAGCGGGACAAGATCCAGGCAGCAGGGTTTTGGATGAACTGAACTTTATGGAGGACGAGGCCAGATAGGACGACACTGGAATAGTCGAGTCTGGAGGAGACAATGGCAATGGTGGTTTCAGCAGATGGGCTGAGCGAAGGGTAAAGACATTCCAGTGTTACAGAGGTGGAAGTAGGGTGAAGACATTCCAGTGTTACAGAGGTGGAAGCAGGTGGGCTTCGTGGCGGGAGAGGAAACTCAGCTCGGGATCGAATAAGACGCCGAGGGTGAGAACAGTCGGATTCGTCCTGAGACAATGTCCGGGGAATCGATGGTGAGGGCCAAGGATGATGGATTTGGCCTTCCCAGTGCTTAACTGGTGGAAATTGTGGCTCACCCAAGACTGGATCTTGGACAATCAGTCTGACAACACAGAGGCAGTGGAAGGGTCGAGAGTGTTGGTGGAGAGGTGGAGCTATCTGGTTTCCTGAGCAAGGAATCCCCTACAATTACAATCTCTCTGTGTCTTGCAGACTATATCTTCATCCAAACTATCTTCTCTAGATTTCTAGCTGCCTCTTCTTCCTTGACCTCCGAGTCCGAAGGTTACGGGTTCAAGTCCTACTCCAGAGACTTGAGCACAAAGTCTAGGCTGACTCTCCTACTCTCCCCACAAGTCACTTACTACCACACTTCTAAATGCCTAACTGTCTACCTTTGGCCCTCCATTCAGCATGAAATTTTTGCCCAACATCAGTAGTAGGGAAAATGCTAGAGTCTATTATAAAGGATGTGATAACAGGACACTTAGAAAATATCAACGGGATTAGACAAAGTCAACATGGATTTATGAAAGGGAAATCGTGTTTGACAAACCTACTGGAGTTTTTTGAGGATGTAACTGGTAGAATGGATAAGGGAGAACCAGTGGATGTGGTGTATTTGGATTTTCAGAAGGCCTTCGATCAGGTACCACATAATAGACTAATGAATAAGGTCAGAGAATGCGGAGTCAGGGGACAAGTAGCAGAATGGATAACAAGCTGGCTTCAAGACCGAAGGCAGAGAGTGGGAGTAAAAGGTAGCTATTCAGAGTGGCAGAAGGTAGTGGTGTTCCACAAGGATCAGTGCTGGGACCACTGTTGTTCACAATTTATGTTAACGATTTAGACTTTGGAATCAAAACCACAATTTCTAAATTTGCGGATGACACCAAATTGGGGGAGATAGTCAATACTGAGGAGGACTGCAACAAATTACAGGAAGACATTAATAAACTTGCAGAATGGGCATACAATTGGCAAATGAAATTCAACACAGATAAATGTGAGATATTACATTTTGGTAGGAAGAATAGGAAGGTCACATTATTTGGAGGTTGCGAGTCTAGTTGGGGTAGAGGAACAAAGGGATCTCAGAGTACAAATACACAAATCACTAAAAGTAGCGACACAGGTTAACAAGGTCATAAAAAAGCAAAATTGAGAGGTCGCACAACACCAGGTTATAGTCCAACAGTTTTATTTGAAATCACAAGCTTTCGGAGCTATCGATTGCTCCTTCCTCAGGTGAAGTAAATTAGATACAGAATCGCCAAAGCTTATATAGATAGAAAACAAAGCATGTGTACCTTACAATTGCAGACCACTAAATTAAATCATCCTGACTATCTGCCGAGGTGTGATAAAGTTAATTAAGTCAGCCAGGAAGGTACCACATCAAAGACATAGCAAGATACAACTGAGACAATGAGGTGTAGTCGCAGGGGTTCTAACGTGTCAAAAGCTGCCGTCTGTATGTAAAACGACTGCGAATACACAGGATCTGCTCAGACGAGGAGGAACGCGATGGACACCCACGGACGCTGAAAAACGCCCTCGTAAGAACGGGATATGACGCTCGACTCATCGATCGACAGTTCCGACGGGCCACAGCGAAAAATCGCATAGACCTCCTCAGAAGGCAAACACGGGACACAACCAACAGGGTACCCTACGTCGTCCAGTACTTCCCCGGAGCGGAGAAACTACGCCATGTTCTTCGCAGCCTTCAACATGTCATCGATGACGACAAACACCTCGCTAAGGCCATCCCCACGCCTCCACGACTTGCCTTCAAACAGCCGCCTAACCTCAGAAGTACCATCGTTCGCAGCAAATTACCCAGCTTTCAGGATAACAGCGACCACGACACCACACAACCCTGCCATGGCAAACTCTGCAAGACATGCCAGATCATCAACACAGATACCACCATCACACGTGAGGACACCACCCACCAGGTACATGGTACATACTCATGTGACTCGGCCAACGTTGTCTACCTCATACGTTGCAGGAAAGAATGCACCGCGGCATGGTACATCGGCGAGACCATGCAAACACTGAGACAACGTATGAACGAGCACCGCGCAACAATCGCCAGGCAGGATTGTTACCTCCCAGTCGGGGAACACTTCAGCAGTCAAGGACATTCAGCCTCGGATCTGCGGGTAAGCGTTCTCCAAGGCAACCTTAGAAACACACGACAACGCAAAATCATCGAGCAGAAACTGATAGCCAAGTTCCGCACTCATGAAGACGGTCTCAATCGGGATCTTGGGTTTATGTCACGATACATGACGTGATCCGGACTCGAGTCGTCGTTAGCTTGTTCACAGATGTGATTCCCAGTAAAAAAGTAAAAATTTTCCCAGTAAAAAAGTAAAAATTTTAAAGCTTTTCGTTTTACATACAGACGGCAGCTTTTGACACGTTAGAACCCCTGCGACTACACCTCATTGTCTCAGTTGTATCTTGCTATGTCTTTGATGTGGTACCTTCCTGGCTGACTTAATTAACTTTATCACACCTCGGCAGATAGTCAGGATGATTTAATTTAGTGGTCTGCAATTGTAAGGTACACATGCTTTGTTTTCTATCTATATATGCTTTGGCGATTCTGTATCTAATTTACTTCACCTGAGGAAGGGGCAATCGATAGCTCCGAAAGCTTGTGATTTCAAATAAAACTGTTGGACTATAACCTGGTGTTGTGCGACCTCTCAATTTTGTCCACCCCAGTCCAACACCGGCATCTCCGCATCATAAAAAAGCAAACCAGGCACTAGGGTTTATTTCTAGAGGGATTGAATTGAAAAGTAGTGAAGTTATGCTGAACCTGTATTGAACCCTGGTTGGACCACACTTGTCTGGTTGCCATATTATAAAAAGAATATGGAGGCACTGGAGCGGGTACAAAGAGGATTTACAAGGATGATACCAGAAATGCGAGGGTATACATATCAGGAAATGATGAACAGGCTGGGTCTCTTTTTGCTTGAAAAAAGGCGGCTGAGGGGTGACCTAATTGAGGTCTTTAAAATTATGAAAGGTTTCGACAGAGTAGGTACAGAGAGAGTGTTTCCACTTGTGGGGAAGAGCATAGCTAGAGGCCATCAATATAAGATAGTCACCAAGAAATCAAACAGAGAATTGAGAAGAAACTTCTTTACCCAAAGAGTGGCGAGAATGTGGAACTCACTACTACAGGGAGTAGTCGAGGCAAAATGTATCGATGCATTTAAGGGGAGGCTAGATAAGCATATGAGGGAGAAGGGAATAGAGGGTTATGCTGATGGATTTAGATGAGGAAAGACGGAAGGAGGTTCGAGTGGAGCATGGACTGGTTGGACCGAATGGCCTGTATCTGTGCCGTATATCCTATGTAGTCCTATGCTCAATCACAGCCTCACCTCCACCTCTGCTGCACTTGTCCCCAATAAAACCATTACTCACACCCTAGTCATTCCCTCTGGTACGGCCCTCATCTCTGCTCCCTTAAGTCCAAGGGACGCAGACTTGAATGTTTATGGCAGACAACTGGTTCAGATATTCATTGCCACATGAAGCACTATCGGATCCTGCTCTCCTCTGCCAAAACTGTTCACAATTCCAGGATCATCCGGGAATGCAAATTTAACCCCTGGCTTTTCTTCTCCACTACAAACCGTCTTCTTAAATTCCTCTCCACAGCCTCCTCCACCCACACCTCCAATAACAAGTACGAGGAGCTCATGGATTTCTTTGTCACGAAGTTTGACACCATCCGTTCAGCTACCTCCCTCCCTCAGTCCACCATGTCAAACTTTCCCTACGGTTCCCCCCTGCCCTAGCCCTGAACTCGCACCTTTATCTAGTTTCTCCCCTCATGCCCTTTCCGAGCTCATCTTGTCCATGAGACCCACCTCCTGCTTCCTCGACCCTATTCCAACCAAACTGCTGACTATCCAACTTCCCTTCCTAGCCCCTGGCTGATATTGTTAACGGTTCCCTACCCACAGGTACAGTCCCCCTCCTCTACAAATCTGCAGTCATCAGCCCCCCTCCTCGAAAAACCCACCCTTGACCTCTCTGTCCTTGCAAACTACTGCCCCATCTCCAAACTCCTTTCCTCTATAATGTCCTTGAATGTGTTGTCACCACCCAAATCAGTGCCGATCTTTCCTGCAACTCTATGTTTGAATCTCTCCAGGTTTCCGCCCCACCATATTACTGAAATGGCCCTTATCAAAATCACAAACGACATCCTATGTGACGGTGATAGATAAACTATCCCCCATTCTTCGCGACCTGTCTGCAGACTTTGAGATGGTTGAGCACATCATTCTCCTCCAACGCTTCTCCACCACTGTCCAGCTGGGTGGGACTGCACTCGCCTGGTTCCATTCTTATCTATCTCGTCGTAGCCAGAGAATCACCTGCAACAGCTTCTCTTCCCGCTCCCGCACGGTTACCTCTGGAGTCGCGTAGGGATCTATACTTGGTCTGCTCCTATTTCTCATCGACATGCTGCCCCTCAGAGACATCATCCAAAAACACAACGTCAGGTTCCACAAGTACACAGATAACACTGAGCTCTACCTCACCACTTCTCTCGATCCCTCCATTGTCTCTAATTTGTCACGCTGCTTGTCCGACATCCAGTCCTGGATAAGCAGAAATTTCCTGCAAGTAAATATTGGGAAGACCGAAGTCATTGTCTTCAGTCCCTGCCACAAACTAGCTACTGACTCTACCCCTCTCCTTGGTCAGTGTCTGAGGCTGAATCAGCCCGTTCGCAGGCTTGGTATCATATTTGACCCTAAGATGAGCTTCTGACCACATATCCACTCCATCGCCTACTTTTACCTCCGTAATATCGCCCGCTTTCACCCCTGCCTGAACTCATCTGCTACTGAAACCCTCATCCATGCCTTTGTTACCTCTAGACTTGACTATTCCTGGCCGGCCTCCCATCTACCAACTTCTGTAAACTCGAGCTCATCCAAAGCTCTGCTGCCCGTGTCCGAACTCCCACCCGTTCACCCATCACCCCTGGGCTCACTGACCTACACTGGCTCCCGGTCCGGCAACGCCTCGATTTTAAATTTCTCATCCTTGTTTGCAAATCCCTCCATGGCCTCGCCCCTCCCTATCTCTGTAATCTCCTCCAGCCCCACGACCGAGATCTCTGCGCTCCTGGATTTTAATCAGTCCACCATTGGCGGCCGTGCCTTCAGCTGCCTGGGCCCAAGCTCTGGAATTCCCTCCCTAAACCTCTTCACCTCCAAACCTGCCTCCTGTCCTAATATCTCCTATTGTGGCTCGGTCTCAGATTCTGTCTGATATTCGCTCCTGTGAAGCGCCTCGAGACGTTTCACTCGGTTAAAGGCGCTCGAGAAATACAAGTAGTTGTTGTTGGCCGAGCCTCGACTTCACTGACCCCCAGTGACCCCTCACCCTGCCCTCACTGACCCCCAGTGACCCCGTCCTCACTGTGACTCCCCTCGCTGATCCCGCCCCTCCCTTGTGACCAGCCATTTTCCCCGCTCTCTCTCACCGGGCTCTGGGGCAGAAATCCTCGCCCCTCCCCCAGTCCCGCCTCAGCAGCGCCTGCGCGCTCCGCCCCGCCCCTTTAAACCCGCGGTTGCGGCCCCGCTCTCACCCCGCGCCGCCCTTTGAAGGGGGGAGAGACCCCGCCCCGGAGCCGCTCACCGCCTCCCAGCCGCCATCTTCCCGAGGTTCCTTCACCAAGATGGCGGCGGTCACGTTGCGAACGTTGATTGGCAGGAGGGGCGGGGCCTGGAGTGGGCGGGGCTTGGAGCGTCACAGGACCTCGGGTGGGCGGGGTCTGCTGCGTCCCGGGACTGGAGTGGGCGGGGCCTGAAGTTTGAGTATTAACCCTTAACTGTCCAGGATGTCCAACATACAATTCTCCAGAAATAACAACAGAAAGCGCTGGAAAAACTCAGCAGGCCAGGCAACATCCGTGGAGAGAGAAACAGAGTTAACGTTTCAGGTCGAAACCCTTTGTCAGAACTGAGAAAAAAGCAGGAAATGAAACAGATGAAAAAGCAAGTTAGGAGGCTGGGGGAGGGAATGAAAGAACAAAAGGGAAGGTCTGTGAGCCATCTTTTGTTTCTTAACCTGTCCTATTACCATCTCGTCTCGCCTTGTGTATCTCTTAATGTCTCTACGTCTCACAGACCTTCCCTCAATCCACGCCCCCAGGCCCAAGAATTTTGGTGCCTTTGTGTTTTATATGTTTGACATTCAAAGAAATAAAGATTTGCCACACTAGTTTCCTGATGACAGTGTCCCTTTAAGAGGACAGATTGTGAAATGAGTTCACAATAAATTGGGAGAAATGAAACTGAAAGTAAAGTGAGCGACAGAATAAGGAGCAGCAACTGAGATGGCCGTCAGTAAACAGGTCTTCACCCTGACCGAGGATTTAACCTGCTCCATCTGCCTGTCTCTGTTTGTGGAGCCGGTGCGACTGGACTATGATCACAACTTCTGTAAATCCTGTATCCTGAAGTGTTGGTAAAACCAGGAGCAATCCGCGTCCTGCCCGGAATGTCGGGTGGTTCTACCCGGGAGAAACTACACCAGTAACAGGGTGTTGGCCAATCTCTCCAAGAAAGCTCGGCAGCTGGAGCTGAACCTGAAGCTGGAGAAGGGCCGGTCTCACTGTGAGGAACACGGTGAGAAGCTGAACCGGGACACGGAGAAGGGCCGGTCTCACTGTGAGGAACACGGTGAGAAACTGAACCGGGACACGGAGAAGGGCCGGTCTCACTGTGAGGAACACGGTGAGAAGCTGGTGCTGTTCTGTGAGGAGGACGAGGCTCTGATCTGTGCCAGTTGTATAGATTCTCCCGCACATTCAAACCACAGGCTCCTGCCGGTCTGGGATGCAGTGAGACGGTACAAGGTAAGGGGACATGGGAGGGGATGTTCCCCAACTCTCACCCTGGAGGCTGTGGTGTGGAGCGTGGGATAGAGGGAGTGGAGAACTGGGAATCAGTTTCATTACAGTATTTAAATAAAATAACTACAGGGAAAGAGTTTCATTACAATATTTACGTGAAATAACTACAGGGAAAGAGATTCATTACAATATTTACATTAAATAACTAAAGGGAACCAGTTTCATTACAATATTTAAGTTATATATAACGATGTGGGAATCATATCATTGGCGGGTGCTCACACCATTCCCGGTATTCCCAGTGTCCTCTCACCCTATGGGAGCCAGACATTTATCTCAAGCCTCAGGAATCTCAGGGATTCGGTCTGTAGCTCACTCTCTCGCTTTTACACACACTCCCTCGCTGTTTAAAAAATTACTCAATATAAACTTCATAAGAACATAAGAAATAGGAGCAGGAGTCGGCCATTTGGCCCTTCGAGCCTGCTCCGCCATTCAATACGATCATGGCTGATCTTTTACCTCATCTCCACTTTCCTGCACTATCCCCATATCCCTTGATTCCCTTAATATCCAAAAATTTATCGATCTCTGTCTTGAATATACTCAATGACTGAGCCTCCACAGCACTCTGGGGTAGAGAATTCCAAACTTTCACCAGCCTCTGAGTGAAGAAATTTCTCCTCATCTCAGTCCTAAATGGCCGACCCCTTATTCTGAGACTGTGACCCCTGGTTCTAGACTCCCCAGCCAGGGGAATCATGTCCCCTGCATCTACCCTGTCAAGCCCTGTAAGAATTTTGTATGTTTCAATGAGATCACCTTTCAGTCTTCTAAACTCTAGAGAATATAGGCCTAGTCTACTCAATCTCTCCTCATAGGACAATCCCCCCATCCCAGGAACCAGTCTGATGAACATTTGTTGCACTCCCTCTATGGCAAGTATATCCTTCTTTAGGTAAGGAGACCAAAACTGTACACAATACTCTAGGTGTCGTCTCACCAGGGCCCGATATAATTGCAGTAAGACGTCTTTACTCTTATACTCAAATCCTCTTGTCATAAAGGCCAACATACCATTTGCTTTCCTAATTGCTTGCTGTACCTGCATGTTAACTTTCAGTGATTCGTGTACAAGGACACCCAGGTCCCTCTGAACACCAACTTTTCCCAATCTCTCACCATTTAAAAATACTCTGCTTTTCTATTTTTCCTACCAAAGTGGATAACTTCACATTTCTCCACATTATATTCCATTTACCATGTTCTTGCCCACTCACTTAGCCTGTCTATATCCCCTGGAAGCCTCCTTTCATCCTCCTCACAACTTACATTCCCACCCAGCTATGTATCATCGGCAAACTTGGATATATTACATTTGTTCCCCTCATCCAAATCATTGATGTAGATTGTGAATAGCTGAGGCCCAAGCACTGATCCTTGCGGCACCCCACCAGTTACAGCCTGCCAACCCGAAAATGACCCATTTATTCCGACTCTCTGTTTTCTGTCCGTTCACCAATCCTCAATCCATGCTAGTATATTACCCCCAATCCCATGAGCCCTAATTTTGTTTAATAACCTCTTGTGTGGCACCTTATCGAATGCCTTCTGAAAATCTAAATATACCACCTCCACTGGTTCCCCCTTATCTATTCTGCTAATTGCAACCTCAAAAAACAAATTTGTCAAACACGATTTCCCTTTCATAAATCCGTGTTGACTCTGCTTAATCATATTATTATTTTCTAAGTGCCCTGTTACCACGTCCTTAATAATAGATTCTAGCATTTTTCCTATTTCTGATGTCAGGCTAACTGGTCTGTAGTTCCCTGTTTTCCCTCTCCCTCCTTTCTTAAATAGTGGGGTTACATTTGCTACCTTCCAATCTGCGGGAACCGTTCTAGAATCTATAGAATTTTGGAAAATGACAACCAATGCATCCACTATCTCTGTAGCCACCTCTTTCAAAACCCCAGGATGTAGGTCATCAGGTCCAGGGGATTTATCAGCTTTCAGTCCCATTAATTTCTCCAGTACTATTTTTTTACTAATACTAATTTCTTTCAGTTCCTCATTCTCGCTAGCTCCTTGGTTCTCCACTATTTATGGGAAGTTTTTTGCGTCTTCTTCCGTGAAGACAGACACAAAGTATTTGTTTATTTCGCTGCCATTTCCTTATTCCCCATTATAATTTCTCCTGTCTCAGCCTGTAAAGGACCCACATTTATTCTCGCTAATCTTTTCCTTTTTACATACCTGTAAAAGCTTTTACAGCCTGTTTTTATGTCTCTTGCTAGTTTACTCTCATATTCTATTTTCCCTTTCTTCATCAATTTCTTGATCCTCCTTTGCTGAATTCTAAAATCCTCCCAATCCTCAGGCTTACTACTCTTTTTGGCAACATTATAAGTCTCTTCCTTTGATCTAATACTATCTTTAACTTCTCTTGTTAGCCACGGCTGGACCACTTTTCCTGTGGGGTTTTTGTGCCTTAAAGGAATGTATATTTGTTGTAAATGATGTATTAATTCGTTAAATGCTAGCCATTGCTTGTCTACCATCATAATTTTTAATGTTGTTTCCCAATCTACCGTAGCTAACTCACCCCTCATACCTACGTTGTTTGCTTTGTTTAGATTTAAGACACTAGTTTCGGATTTAACTGAATCACTTTCAAACTCAATATTAAATTCTATCATATTATGGTCACTCTTCCCTAAAGGCCCCTTTACTACAAGATTATTAATTAACCCTTTCTCATTGTACAATACTAGATCTAAAATAGCCTGTTCCCTAGTTGGTTCCTCAATATACTGATCTAGAAAACTCACTTGCATGCATACCATGAATTCATCCTCCACACTATTTCTGCAAATTTGATTTGCCCAGTCTATATGTAGATTAAAGTCCCCCATGATCACTGTATTACCCTTGTTACATGCGCCTCTAATTTCCTTTTTTTATTATTCATTCATGGGATCTGGGCGTCGCTGGCAAGGCCAGCATTTATTGCCCATCACTAATTGCGAAGGTGGTGGTGAGCCGCCTTCTTGAACTGCTGATTTATATTCTGCCCTACATTACAACTACTGTTTGGGGGCCTATAACCAACTCTCACCAATGTTTTCTGCCCCTTGCTGTTTCTTAGCTCCACCCAAACTGATTCTACTTCTTCATTGTCAGAGCTAAGATCCTTTCTCTCTACTGTCTTTATCCCATCCTTCATTACCAGGACTACCCCTCCTCCTTTTCCATTTTGCCTATCTCTTCTAAAAGTGAAGTATCCTGGACTATTTAGTTCCCAACCTTGGCCACTTTGCAACCATGTCTTCATTATGGCTATTAGATCACACCTGTTAATTTCTATCTGCGCTATTAATTCATCTGTTTTGTTGCAAATGCTTCGCACATTCAGATATAGTGCCTTTAGCGTTGACTTATTTCTCTTTTTCCCTGATATCACCTTAGTCACTGATGCCTTATTACCTTTGTTACTCTCTCTGTCCCTTGCTGACCAACTCTGCTTATTTTTACCCAAAACTCTATTCTGCGCTAGAGCCTTGACATTTCTCTCACTGCTTTTACATTTACTTTTTTCTGGATCCTCCCAGCCCCCTCCCCCTCTTATTAATTTAAAGCCCTAGTCGACTGCCCTTGTTATTCAGTTCGCCAGGACACTGGTCCCAGCCGGTTTAAGTGGAGCCTGTCGCAACGGAACAGCTCCCTCTTTCCCCAATATTGGTGCCAGTGCCCCATCAACTGAAACCCCTTCCTCCCACAGCACTCTTTGAGCCACGCATTTAAACCTCTAATCTGTTTGTCCCTGTGCCAATTTGTGCGTGGCTCAGGTAACAATCAGAGATTATTACCTTTGAGGTTCTGCTTTTTAATTTGGATCCTAGCTCCTCAAACTCCCTCAGCAGAACCTCATTCCTAGTTCTACCTATGTCGTTGGTTCCTACGTGGACCACGACAACTGGATCCTCCCCCTCCCACTCCAAATTCTTCTCCAGCCGCGAGGAGATGTCTTTAACCCTGGCACCAGGCAGGCAACACAACCTTCGGAACTCTCGGTCACGGCTGCAGAGAACAGTATCTATCCCTCTGACAATACTGTCCCCTAACACAACTACATTCTGTTTCACTCCCCCCACTTGAATGGCCTCCTGCACCATGGTGCTATGGTGAACTTGCTCATCCATCCTGCAGGCCTTTCTCTCATCCACACAGGCAGCAAGAACCTCATACCTGTTGGACCAGGGCAAAGGCTGACTCCAAGTGCTCCTCGAGCCCTGCACCTGGGGTCCCCTTACCTGCCTGAGTTGCAGTCACACCCTCATGTCCCTGATCACTAACCAGACCTGTACCACTACCTAACATAAGGTGTGTGACTGCCTCCTGGATCAAAGTGTCCAGTAACTCTCCCCATCCCTGATGCCCCGCAATGTCTGCACCTCAGACTCCAGCTCAAAAACTCTGAGCTGAAGTTCCTCAAGATGCAGGCACCTACTGCAAACGTGCTTGTCCGGGATCACAATGCTCTCCACAAACTCCCACATGCTGCAGTTGTGGCACACCACCTACACTGCCATCCCTACATGACCTTGTTTTATTTAATTACATTTGTATTTAGGTAACTTAGTTTACAGTGTAGTTTCTTGTCTACTTACTTGATCTAGATTAAGTTAATGGTGCTGAAATTAAATATCTACCTGTAACACAAAGCACTACAAGTAGTGTAGGCAAAAAGCAGCAACTCCTTCCCCCTCTTCTCGGAATTCCCACTCTTTCCAAATTCCCAACCAAAGCACTCTGTTCAAGTCCACTCCGTTTAATCCCGCTCTGTGCAGACCACTGTGTGCTCTGCAGAAATGTTTACTTTTAAACTCTAGGAGCGTCACCCAATTTACAAGTGTTCACTTAGCTCCCCTCTGCTCCCAGTGCATTGTGCCTTTAAAGACAAATACCTACAGCTCACTGGCAGGTAGCTTCTGTTAACTACATTTTTTAAAGTTCTCGGTTAAAATAAAAATCTTAAACTAAATTTCACTTTTTACAGCTTCTACTTACCCAATACTTACCAGAAATTCCCATTCTTTCAAAATTCCCAAATCAAAATCTCTGTTCAAGTACACTCTGTTTAATGCCGCTCTATATATTCCGTAGATCTGAACTCCGGGTTTACATAGAATTACATAGACTATACAGAAATAGGCCATTCAGTCCAATCAGTCCAAACCAGCGTTTAGGCTCCACTCGAGCCTCCTCTCTTCCTACCTCATCTAAGTCTACCAGGATGCTGAGATGCCGGTGTTGGACTGGGGTGGACAAAAGTGGGAAGTCGCACAACACCAGGTTATAGTCCAACAGCTTTATTTGAAATCACAAGCTTTCGGAGCGCTGCTCCTGATGAAGGAGCAGCGATCCTTCACCTACTTCTCCTACTCACCTGACTAAGGAGCAGCGCTCCTTCACCTACTTCTCCTACTCACCTGATGGAGGAGCAGCGCTCCTTCACCTACTTCTCCTACTCACCTGATGGAGGAGCAGCGCTCCTTCACCTACTTCTCCTACTCACCTGATGGAGGAGCAGCGCTCCTTCACCTACTTCTCCTACTCACCTGATGAAGGAGCAGCGCTCCTTCACCTACTTCTCCTACTCACCTGATGGAGGAGCAGCGCTCCTT
Organism: Squalus acanthias; assembly: GCA_030390025.1. NCBI lineage: Eukaryota > Metazoa > Chordata > Chondrichthyes > Squaliformes > Squalidae > Squalus > Squalus acanthias. The sequence continues at coordinate 35,969,524 of CM059449.1, read as the reverse complement.
CACCTACTTCTCCTACTCACCTGATGGAGGAGCAGCGCTCCTTCACCTACTTCTCCTACTCACCTGATGAAGGAGCAGCGCTCCGAAAGCTTGTGATTTTAAATAAAGCTTTTGGACTATAACCTGGTGTTGTGCGACTTCTCACTTAAGTCTGCCAGCGTAACCCTCTGTACCCTTCTCTCTGATATGCTTATCTAGCATTCCTTTAAATGCCACTATACTATTCGTCTCACTCTCTCTGTATCTACTGTATCAAAACCTTTCATAATTTCAAAGAGCTCTATTAGGAAACACCAAAATGTTCCCATTTCAAGAGAAAAGAGACCCAGCCTGCTCATCTTTTCCTGATATGAATAACCTCGCAGTTCTGGTATCATCCTTGTAATTTTTGCACGCTCCAGTGCCTCTATATTGTTTGTTATAATATCACGACCAAAAATGTACACAGCACTCCAAGTGTGGTTTAATTAAGGTCGATACATAACGTCTCTATTTTGCAATTCTACCCCTCTAAAAATAAACCCTCGTGCTCGGATTTTTATGGCATTATTGTCCTGCCTCACAAATTTTAGTGATTTCTGCATTTTTACTCCCGGATTGCTTTGCTCCACTACCCCATTTAGATCATTATTGTCCTAGTAATATGTGATCTCCTAATTTTTTTACCCATATGTGATACCTCACACTGTCTGTTAAAATTAATTTTCCAATTATATGCCCATTCTGCAAGTTTGTTGATGTATTTTTGTAATTCGTTGCAGTCCCCCTCAGTATTGACTATCACCTCCCAGAATTTGTTGAGGTCCACAAATTTAGAAATTGTGTTTTTGATTCCAAAATCTAAATTGTTATTTTAAATTGTGAGCAAACGTGGTATATTCGTAACTTGGGCACAAAATGGAAGGCCTGGCAGGACCGTATCACTGAAAGAATAAAGCACCCATGGGATTATTTACTGAATTAATCAGCTGTGGGAACTGGCGGGCTGTTTCAACAGATAACTACATGTGTTACTGTCCGGAGGAGGGCGTGAGGGTTTTGTTCAGGAACACGGTGTTGGGTTTAGATCAATTAAAAGCAACAGCTACATTTGTCAGCTTGATTTTATTGTTATGTGTTTGTTCAGGTCCGACATCGTTTGTCTTACACTATCGGCAAAAGGTAATAGTACTCCAAGCACATATGTTCTTCTACAATATGACATCGAATATGGGGAACAGATGGCAGCTTCCATGTCCTTTAGAGATTCCTGTTTGTAGATGACAACTGAACAACTTCTGCTAGCTTCCGATGGATGTAATTGCATTTTAGTTCTGTGAAGCCATTTAACTTATTTCATTAAATTAGTAATGAGAGCCAGGGGACGCCAAATCATACTCTTCAATTCCTCTCTGAATTTGCTCTGGGACACTGCATAAATAAACGTGTTTGTTCAAGAACTCAAAGACATAAGCATAAGCCCGGATTGTTTTGCAATGGTGAAAGAGTTGTTGTAACCTGCTTCTAAAAAATGAGTATCTGTAAATATCACACATATGTAAACTATCAAATTTACCATCCAAAATAGTATAAAACTGGCAGATATAACGAGCAGTAAAATGATTGATTTCCTTCGGTTTTGCAACTCTGGATCAGTGTGATTCTGAACAGTGTTTTTCTCTCACCACGGATGCTGCCTGGCCTGCTGAGTTTTTCCAGCGTTTTCTGTTGTTATTTCCGATATCGATTCTGAATATTGTTGTTCCCTCGGAATCCGCTCCTCACTCTATTGGCCAGGACAATGTGCCTGATGATCAGGGCATTGAGCAGCGCGATCAACACAAATGGTGCAAATGCGGTTAAAATGGTTTCCAACCACAAAAATGCTGCCCATATGGGTGAGGTACAGAAGCTCGATTTTACATAGCAGGACCAAAGAACATTGTTAATTATTTCCCGAGGTTCAAGTGCAAAGTAGTTTGGAACATTTTGTAAGATGCTTAAGGAACACACCACTGTTATCACCACAGCAGCAGTTCTTTTGATGCAATATTTTGTTCACAATGTTTGGTAACAAATAGCGACAAATCGATCAAAGGTGAAAGCAGCAGCTAGCCAGACAGAGCAATCAATGAACCCATAATGCAAGGCAATATTGAGAATACAAATCAGAGTATAGTTCAGGAATTAAATTGGGAAATAAGCATCGTTAATCTCATACAGAATTACATCAAATATCAGGGCCATTAAATCAGCCACTGCCATGGCCACCAGGTAACGGGTGATGCATCTGGAGAGACCGCACTTTCCTCGGGAGAGAATCACAATTATCAGCAAATCAGCTGCAAAAAAGTGGAAATTAAATTACTAACTCTCCTGACTCTGAGTGGATGATCAGTCGAAGTTTCTTTCTTTGGAATTAATGTAATCAAATCTTGTCACCCAGAGCTCCCTTTTTCCCAATCTAGTGCATACAATTAATAATTCTGAACAGATACATTTCTTTATGGATACACGTCGCTAACTTATTCTGAGTTACTTCGAATGAAAAAAGATGGTGCAGAAATGACATGTTTGGATTCTCAACTTTCCAGCGGACCAAAAATGGAGTTTTCCTACTGGTGGCCGCAATTGAATACACGCGATTTTCATTACCATTCACTTCCAAAGAAATTCCAGGTAGGTGCAAAAATGGCGGCCGATTTGCTTATCCCTGTCCCTCCATGCACATCGTGTGGTAGCTTTCCATCTGTCTGTCCTGGCGTTAATCAGCGTTGCGGATCCACTCACAGAAAATCGAGGGCGGGCAAATCTCAGCGCCAGTTTTAAGCCAAACGTCAGAGTGAAAATGTTCCCCAGTATCTCCTCATTTCAAATATCCTCAATAATCGTGCATTGTAGGTTTCAATGTGACAACCCGATTCTGGCAGTAATATTCTGTCGTTTAGTCTTCTGGAAACAGGTGAAAATTCTTACCTGGTGTCGTCCCCGTGCTTTTCCTCTGCAAATGACCAGCAAAGAAAGATGTCTCTGTGATACATTGTTTCATGTGCACAATATAATGACAAACATTTTATTATGGATTGTGTCCCAACTATGTACCGCCCGAGTCACTTACATCAAAGTAACCGGTTAAATGACGGGAGATACGTGGGGTATGAGAATGAGAAGAAGGAATATTCTGATTTATCAATTGTTTTTAGAAATGTGGACGATAGTTTGCCTCTGATGCAAACATTTCAAGCGAATTTGAAATTAAGTTTATTAAAAATGTGCAATAGCTATTAATATCAAGCGGGGCTCTCGAAAGAATGACTGTACTTTGCAAATAGGACCAGGATTGTCTTGGGTGGTGATGCGCGGGCCGCCCGTTATCTGCCCGCTCGATGTCCAGTTTCTTAGACCAATGGAGCAGAATATCGGGAGGGGCGTATAACAGGCAGCCCGTGTCAGTGCACCCAAGCATTTCTACCCCCAGAAAACTGCTGCTACATGAGTAGCTCTCCGAAAACTAATTCCTCAACATTTCTCCCAGATGTATTTCAAGCTGTGTTTTTGAATCCAATTATTAATATTGTCCCCATTTGACGACAGGAAACGGTTCTTTGGCGTCCAATCATAGATGAATAATGTAAAAAGCAATAGCTCTTGTCTCAGATCCCAATCTCTGTGAGGAGTGTAACCTTACGTTTGGGGCCTGTAGCTTGTAAAATTGAAAATCTCTGTGACTATACGGACAACCTATATAATTACGTAGTCCTAATTGATCTGTTCCTTGTTTTGCGTTTGTAGTGTGACACTGTATTTCTCATTCCTCAAGTTTTCATAAATAACAAGCCTTTAAAAAAATCTACCAACAGCTGGGTTAAAGTCTATGATTGATTGGAACTTTTTCTCTTGGTTTATCAAGCAGGAGGAAATGATCAATAGCAAAGAGGGTCATTTTCATCTTTACCACATGGATGATAATGGGCTAAAAATTATGGTCAGTGTCGCACCTCCAGAGTACAGCTCCGACCCGCGAAAGAATTACGAATGTACCTGCTGGCGACCAGGCTGTGAAATATTGCGGTCTCAGGGCCCGAGGCGGAGGGCAGTGTAATGGTCCACGGATACCAGGACGCAGGCGGAGCAGAACCGTACCTGCCATCACGTGGACCTGGTAATCCAATTAACGTGCAGAATTCATTTTAATCATTTACGAAGTGAATCCCCAAATGAGATGCAGTGGAATCCCGAAATCTACTAATTATACAATTTACAGAAACTGAATTATATTCGAAATTACATTCATGCCACCGAACTCAATAAAATTTTAATTTTTTGATAATCATTTTACACAACATTAAAACTGTAATTCGGGCCACTGTGTGGATAAACCCATTTAAGAACATAAGAATATAAGAAATACGAGCAGGAGTAGGCCAATTGGCCTGCGCCGCCTTTCAATAAGATCATGGCTGATCTGATCCTAACCGCCAATCTACTATCACAGAACCATCTCCTGAACCTAACAGAATTGGACACACGAATTAGGAGCAGGATCAGGCTACACGGCCCCTGGGCCCGCTACGCTACCCTCAGGGCCATGACCGATCCGAACCTAGACTCTTGTCCAAATTCCTGCCCGCTCCCCGTGACCCTTAATTCCCTTTACTTCTAGGAAACTGTCTATTTCTGTTTTAAATTTATGTAATGATGTAGCTTCTACAGCTTTTTGGGGCAGCATATTCCATGGACCTACCACCCTCTGAGTGAAGTAGTTCCTCCTCATCTCAGTTTTGAAAGAGCAGCCCCTTATTCTAAGACTATGCCCCCTAGTTCTAGTTTCACCCATCATCGGGAACATCCTCCCCGCATCCACCCGATCCAACCCCTTCACAATCTTATATGCTTCAATAAGATCGCCTCTCATTCTTCTGAACTCCAATGAGTAGAGTCCCAATCTACCCAACCTCTCCTCATATGTCCATCCCCTCATCCCCGGGATTAACCGAGTGAACCTTCTTGGTACTGACTCGAGAGCAAGTATGTCTTTTCTTAAGTATGGACACCAAAACTGTATGCAGTATTCCAGGTGCGGTCTCACCAATACCTTGTACAACTGAAGCAATACCTCCCTATTTTTATATTCTATCCCCCTAGCAATGAAAACCAACATTCCATTGGCCTTCTTAATCACTTGCTGCACCTGCATACTAACCTTTTGAGTTTCGTGCACCAGGACCCCCAGATCCCTTTGTACTTCAGTACTTTCCAGTTTCTTGCCATTAAGATAATAACTTGCTCTACTATTTTTACTGCCAAAGTGCATAACCTCACACTTTCCAGTATTGTATTCCATCTGCCAAATCTCTGCCCACTTACGTAGCCTGTCTATGTCCCCTTGCAGATTTTTTATGTCCTCCTCACTCACTACTTTCCCTCCCATCTTAGTATCCTCTGCAAACTTTGATATGTTACACTCGGTCCCCTCCTCCAAATCGTTAATATAGATTGTAAAGAGTTGGGGACCCAGCACTGACCCCTGCGGAACACCACTAGTTACTGATTGCCAGTCTGAGAATGAACCATTTATCCCAACTCACTGCCTTCTGTTAGATAGCCAATCCTCTATCCATGCCAGAATATTACCCCCAATCCCGTGATTTTTTCTCTTAAGCAATAATCTTTTGTGTGGCACCTTGTCAAATGCCTTTTGGTAGTCTAAATACACCACATCCACTGGTTCCCCTTTATCCACCCTGTATGTTACTTCCTCAAAGAACTCCAGCAAATTTGTCAAACATGACTTCCCCTTCATAAAACCATGCTGACTTTGTCCTATTAAATTATGATTATCCAAATGTCCCGTTACTGTCTCCTTAATAATGGACTCCAAAATTTTACCTACCACAGATGTTAGGCTAACCAGTCTATAGTTTCCAGCCTTCTGTCTACTGCCCTTTTTAAATAAGGGTGTTACATTAGCAGTTTTCCAGTCTGCCGGGATCTTTGCTGAGTCCAGGGAGTTTTGGAAAATTATTACCAATGCATCCACAATCCCTACCGCCACTTCCCTCAAGACCCTAGGATGTAAGCCATCAGGTCCAGGTGATTTATCCGCCTTGAGTCCCATTATTTTACCGAGTACCACTTCCTTTACATGCATAATTTAGAATATTAAACTTTTTAATTAATAGCTTAGATATCCCCGTACGATCATGCAAACAGGACCTGTGCCTGCTTGCATGAACCGTAAGACTTCTGTGCGCAATCGCTGACCAGTCGGTGGGCAAATAGACCAACTGTGCACTTGTGATTGCTTTTTCATTGTCCCCGCAGGTCAAAAGTTCCAGATTTCATACATGTGCAAATGCCTGCGGAAATCCTGAACTCATGGTGGATTGTCAAGGGAATAGGATGGCTTACTCTGAGAGTACGCCGTCTTACACACAACTTCAGGGCTATTGTGAAGACATGAGAACATAAGCCCATAAGAAATAGGAGCAGGAGTAGGCCATTCGGCCCCTCGAGCCTGCTCCGCCATTCAATAAGATCATGTCTGATCTTCTACCTCTACTCCTTCCCTGCACTATCCCCATATCCCTAGATTCTATTAATATCCAAAAATCTATCGATCTCTGTCTAGAATATACTCAACGACTGAGCCTCCACAGCCGTCTGGGGTAGAAAATTCCAAAGATTCACCACCCCTGAGTGAAGAAATGTCTCCTCATTTCAGGTCTAAATGGCCGACCCCATATTCTGAGACTGTGACCGCAGGTTCTAGATTCCCCAGCCAGGGTAAACATCCTCCCTGCATTTACCCTGCCAAGCCCCGTAAGAATTTAATATTTTTCAATGAGAACAACTCTCATTCTTCTAAACTCTAAAGAATATAGGCTTAGTCTACTCAATCTCTCCTCATAGGACAATCCCCCTATCCCAGGAATCAGTCTGGCGAACCTTCGTTGCACTCCCTCTATGGCAAGAGTATCCTTCCTTAGGTAAGGAAGCCAAAACTGTACACAATACTCCAGGTGCGGTGTCACCAGAGCGCTGTATATTTGCAGTAAGGCGTCTTTACACTTGCACTCAAATCATCTTGTAAAATAGGCCAACATATCATTTGCTTTCTTAATGGCTTGCTGTAGCTGCATGTCAACTTTTAGAGATTCGTGTACAAGCACACCCAGGTCCCTCTGAACACCAACTTTTTCCAATCTCTCACCATTTAAAACATACTATGCTTATCTATTTTTCCTACCGAGGTGGATAACCTCACAATTCCCCACATTATATTCCGTTTGCCATGTTCCTGCCCACACACTTAACCTGTCTATATCTACTTGAAGCCTATTTGCATCCTCCTCACAATTTATATTCCCACCTAGCTTTATATCATCAGCAAACTTGGATATATTACATTTAGTCCCCGCAACCAAATCATTGATATGGATTGTGTATAGTTGGGGCCCAAGCGCTGATCCTTCCAGTTACAGACTGCCAACCCGAAAATGACCCGTTTATTCCTAATCTCTGTTTTCTGTCCGTTAAGCAATCCTCAATCCATGCTACTATATCATCCCCAATATCAATGCTGACGGGCCATTGTAAATCCCTCCCGACTTTCATCCCATTGTTGAAGGTGCAAATGACCCCTGCATCAGGGGTGTAGTGTCTGCAGCAACACTATTGCATACAGTTCCTAAGAAGGGATCTGCCGATCTCCTGTGGTAATCTCAATATTTTACACCGTGTCTCCCGGATTATAAAGACCTTTTATTGAAGCTGCGGTGAGTCATCGGGAGAAGACCAGTGGAAATACTACTTCTACCATGCATAGGAAACTTGGGATAGATTGCAGTCTTTATCGCCTGGGATGTTTGTAGTCAGGTTGGCATAATTTTCCCAGCATGCTTTGGTCTCAGCCATTCGCCATTTTATACAGGTTTTTTAGGTTTTTAAACATACAATTCCACATATTACAGTTATGTAAAATGGTTATAGAATCTTAATAATGTTTACTAAATCCTACAGGTACACTCTATCCTACAATGGGGCAAAGGCGGGTGTATGGAGTTAGGTCGCAGATCAGCCATGATCTCATTGAATGGCGGAACAGGCTCGAGGAGCTGAATGTCCTACTCCTGTTCCTATGTTCCTATGTCCTAAGTTCCTATTACACTCCGCCCGATTTGTTTCTGCATTGAAGTCAATTTCACCACCATGGTTTCCAGAAGCATTTAGGGTAATTTAACTTGTAGCGCTGCACAAAAGATGATGATAGCAGCGCCGATTTTAACCTTAGCCACCTGGTGGGAATGGAGTTGGTTCAGGTCTGATGCATGTTTTACACCCGACCCGATTTCACACTCCATGGTTTCCAATATAAATATAGATATCAGAATTTATAATAGCATATAAACATAAGAGCATAATACAGGACTATAAAACTGGGATTGAATGATATCTGCGTTCCTTGGTCCATTAAACCTCCGAATGTCCAGCTTTGCTTCACTTGAAGAATGCACTTGATCCTGACTCTCCATGTATTAATCCCAAGGGATAGCGGCTATTCAATATCTAGATTATATTTCTGATCGGCATTAGCTTTACATATAAGGAGTCAAGGCAACAGATTGAGTGGTGATCTGATAGAGGAGTTCAAAATTATGAAGAGTTTGGATCAGACATATCAGAAAAACTTATGTTTATTGTTGGCCAATGGGTTACTAAAGTCCATCTATGTAACAGCATCACTAACAGAAAAAAGTGAGAGGTTTAGATTTGTTTTATCTATCTTGTAAATTAGTGGGATTCTCCTTGTTGTTGTAAAGTGGTCGAGTAAAACTACACCAAACATTATTTTAGCTTTAATCCCCAAACAGATTTATTAACTGTTAATAAAACAAGCGAACAGCAGCAATAATTTGACACATGTTTACAGCAGTTGCATCGTGTTGTAGAAAGTAATTCGTTTGCAAGTCTTGTGGTAAAACTGTACTGTAATTAATCTTTTTATGCAGTGATACCTTTAATATTTTCTCATCAAATATGGTAGTTATCAGTCCGAAAGCTTTTTAAATGCTCAGACAGAGAGGGCTAGATTTTCCTGTCCATATACCCGGGGCAATTGGATTGCCTCAGAACAGTGAGTACAGGAAAACTGGGGAAGAAGGAGCACAAGCCCCTAATGAACACAGCCGAATGCCTGCCCATTGATTTAAATGGACAACAAATTGGGCAGGATCCCTTCTGGGCATTTACCGCGCTCTTTCCATTCCCCTTTATTCACGGTGCCCAGGTGATTAAGAAGAACCTTAGACACAGGAGCAGGCAATTCTGCCCAGTATAATCGCTAGAAACAATCCACAGCAATTTGCTTGGATTTGAAAAGTGCCAACATTAAATTCCATGAAGCTTCATGAATTAATAAATCTCGATTAAAATTTAAACACCAGCCAAGCCGGAACAAATCACACAGCATGTATGTATTTGAACAGAGTGGATCTCCTCAAACAAACTTTCCCGAGACCAACTGATTAATCCTAACAAAAAAGTGTTTTAAGAAAAGGTGGGATATGATTTCTGTGAGAGAAGCGGATTTAAAACTCTTGTGTAACATGACAGAATTAAAGAAGTTGATACCAAGCTAAATTGTAGAAAATGATGCTTAAATTGTCCTTACAGGCAAAGATTAAATCTGTCCAAACCGGCACTGGGCGTTCTGTAACTAGTGTGCCCATTGGGAATTTGAGAAACATAATGGCTAAATTTTCATCTTTACTGCCTGGGACTTAAACATCCATTGCAATAAATCAGGAAGATCAGGTGGGATGCATAAGGTGTGTGCAAACCAGACAGTAAAAATAATAATCTAATCCCACATCTCTCTAAATCTGCCAACATCCATTCTGGCAACAACTATATAAGGGCAACATATAGACTTAAGTTTCAATTTGATATTCAGGAAGTGGAGGCCAGTTAAGCACGATCACACCTCATCAGATGTACAGAGACGTTTCTTAAAAGTAGGAGCAGGAAACCTGGCCTTCGCTTCTCCCCTTAACCTGATGTCTATTGGCTCAACCCTACAGCTGCCCAGGCTGTTTGTGAGATCCCGAGGTGTACAGGATAACCGTCGAAATAAAATCACTCACCGCATCAAAATAATTTTACTTGATGCATTCTGAGACATTTACGAGAAACATGATGAGATGATTCATATTCACAAATGGTTCATTTTACTCCCACTGATTTCATTTTAATCACCCACATTATAAACACCTCAGGGCTGATTCACCGACTCCACACACGAGGCCCAGATCCTCAGCCGACACATTGAAATTCGTGGTTTTACAATCTGTGCTCCTGGGCAGTGCTCAGAGCACCAAAGTGGGAATTCTCCTTTAACCAGACCAAGAGGGCCCCAGGTTCAAGCCGTGGGGTCTGAGCTGTGTTATCTGGTCTCAGTAGGAGCAGCAGTAGTGGGGCTGCAATAGGCCACATTAAAATGGTCGGCCAGCACTCACAGGAAAGGCTCAGCCTGAAGACTGGCCAGCTGAGTGTGACATGGAACAATAATCGTCACTCAATGAACCTAAACCCAGTCAGGGAGTTGAAAGGATTAGGTTGCGGAAATATTTATTCAAATTGTATTTTTCATCTTTAAGAGCGCCTGGTTACGATCGTTACTAGAATTCATCGGCACAGTGTCTGACTGCTCATGAATAGAGCACCGAATCTGCCATCTTTAGTGAACTGGATGTGATGAGGTGGGTGTTCTGCTGTGGAGGACATTTACCGACAGGCGGCAGCATTTAAACTGTCACAATACAACAGCGCCAGCTTTAAGCCCCACAGAGACTGAGAACCAGCTCTGGGCCGTTATTGGGACTGGGGAGACTTGGAAGGAAGTGACATCAAAATCAACACACAATTTATTACAATTATATTAGGAGAAAGAGGATGGTCAGGAAAAATATGAGAAGTCGCACAACACCAGGTATCGTCTAACAGCTTTATTTGAAATCACAAGCTTTCGGAGCTGCTGACTGAGGAGCAGCAGCAGAGTGGTGGTCTCTGTGACCAGGAAGAGGAGAAGGAGAAGGAGACCAGACAGCAGGCCACCACCAACAACCAACAACCCCACAACTGAGGTGCCTGGAGAGAGAGGACAGGAGAGGAGAGGGAGAAGAAAGGAAGGCCAAGGCCATCAAACACCAGAGGAGAGGCCTTTCCACACTGCCTCCTCAATCGGCCTCCATTTTAGGAGAGGGAGAGAGGGGAGAAAACAACAAAACATCATCTGTTTGGAAGGAGGAAGGAAGGAAAGAACAGCTACAGGTGGGTGTGATTCTGGGGCACTCTCCCAGAGACTTTGTTTTGTAGGTGGGGGGAGGAAAGAAGAAAAAGAAGAAGGCTGGAACATCCAAGGGGTGTGTGTGTGTGGCTTCTGTAAAAGCTAGGCCGCACACACCATATTAAACACCCCTTTCCCATTGCCTGACCTGGGACAGCTGGAGCTGCCTAGGTGAAGTCCCCAATTAATTTAATCTTATTGGGCATCGTTAAGACCTGGTGCAGGACTGAGCCTGGGCATCTCCAGCTATCCCAGGTGAAGACATCTTCTCCCCCCACCAGAAGACCACCACCAAAGACTTTTATTACATCGGAGAGTGCACCCCCCTGCCAACACCCACCCACCCACCATCCTGAGTGGCGACCCTGCCCTTGCGGCTTCCCTCCTTCCCACCCCCTCTCTCTCTCTCTTTGTCTCTTGTCTCTCTCTGCCTCTCTCTCTAAGAGGCACCTCAATCTATTTTAATTAAGTACCTATTGAGCAGAGGGGAGAAGGCCCCTCTCCCAATTAATTCAAATAAAGGGAGAGGTGTGCCTTCAATTTAAGAGCTCCCTCTGCTCAGGGGAAAACAAAAACAAAAAAACCGAGGCCATTAACACCTTCAGGCCTGTGACTTGGGGTGAGTGTAGCCCTTAAAGACCAACCCATCATGGCGACTACATCTTCGCCGGTGGCGGGGGCAGCGAGGACATACGCAAGCGTGGCAGCCGCGGCCACGGCCGCAGCCACGAGTCCTCCTGTTACCCCGTCACCTTTTACCCTCCTTACGAGGAAGAATGGGGTCAAGAGCTACACTCACCCCAACATGACTATAGAGGCGTGCGTAAAAGCCATGGCTGGGGTTGTCGGCCCTTCAGCCATCGTCGCCGCCTCTAAAATGTACGGCAAGGCTGTGTTCTTCCTGGGGTCGGAGTGGGCGGTGTCCCTGGCCATCGAGAAGGGGCTCACCGTGGGCGGGACCTTCCTGCCGGTGGACCCCCTTGAGGCCACCGCGCAAAGGATTGTGGTTTCCAACGTCCCGCCCTTTGTTCCGGGTGAGCTCCTCCTCCCCCACCTACGTCAACTGGGGGAGGTGAGGTCGGGGATCACACCCATCCCGCTCGGCTTCCGGGAAGCCAGCCTTCGGCACATCTTCTCCTTCTGGCGCCAGCTTTTCGTCCGGCTGGCGCGGGAGGAGGACGCGGATGGCGCGTTCACGGTGCTCCACGGGGGGACCGCCCACCGCGTCTTCTGGACCTCGGACGGCGTGCGGTGCTACGCCTGTAAGGAGGTGGGGCACGTCCGCAAAAACTGCCCCGCCTCCAAGGCCGCCGCGACACCTGGCGCGGCCAGGGCTGGCGCCGCCGCCCCCCCTCCCCCTGATACTGTCCGCGCGTCGACGGCGACGGATGCGCGGTCGAAATCGGAGGCCAACACCACCACGGCCTCCGGCGGGGGGGAGGGAGAGCGTCCGGGGGGAAGGAAGGCGCGTAGGAAAAATAAACACCTAAGGGCGGATCCCCTCGTGGAGGAAACATCCGAGTTGACCGAACTCACGCCCGAGTACATCGCGGAGTTGATCGGGACGCATGAGACTGGGGGGGTCCTCGTGCCCGGGCCCGTGACCGTGACCGCAACTGCTGAGGCAGCTAAATCAAGACCTGCGGCCGGGCTCGGGCCCGAGGTGCCCAAGAAACCCAGTCGTCGGAAGGGGGCAGAGAGGGAGGCCCCAGCAGACATGGAGGCCTCCCCCTCTCCGGGCCCCAATATGTTAAAAAGAAAGCTAGACCCCCAGGAGGAGGACTGCGAGGAGGAAGGTCCCTCCGCAGAGGGGGAGTCGTCGCCCGCCGTGGGTGCTGCGCCCCACCCCACCACCGTCATCGTCGCGCGCGATCGGCGGGGGTCGTCTGTCCCTCGGGAGGGTGAGACAGCCGAGTCTGTCCGACCTGTGCCTCCCGGGGATGGGGAAGAGACCCTGCCCGTGGGGGGGGGGCGCGGAACAACCCGCGGAGGGAAATGTAGTTCCGGAACCGTTGCTCCTCGCCGGGTCGGGCGTCCTGGGGACTGGGGCGGGCGAGGCCAAAGAGGCTGAAGCCGAGCCCGCCTTTTACAATCCAGATATCTCCCAGGGACTGCTCGACCTGGTGGAGGACTTTAACAATCCCCAGCCCGCTGGGTCGGAGGTTGGTGGCGGGGAGACAGAAAGCCCCCTGACTCCGTCTCTGATGTTGGCGCCGGACGTACTGGAGGAATTTGAGATTATTTTCTCCCCGGTTTCTCCGGTCGCTCCGGCGCCTGAGGCGGGGGGGGGGCCCCGAACCGCCGCCGCCGCCTCCCAGCCCGGCGCCCCTGAAGGAGCCCAGGGTGGACTCCTCTGCCACCGATCCTGGGGGTGGGATCGTGATGGAGGCGGGGCCGGCCGGTGCGGCCGAGCCGTTCGCTGCACCCCGTGCGACGGACGGGTCGGCCGCCGGTGACGACCTCCCGGAGGAGGACGGGGACTCGGTGGTGGGCATCGAGGACGATTTGGAGTCCATCGGCAGCGAGGTGATGGACGCCCTCGTGCCCTTCACCGACTCTCCCCTCATCCCCGTAGGGGAACTCCGGGATTTTATGGCCATGAGCCAGGGTCGTCACAAGAAGATCCGGCTGGCCCTCGACAAGTGGTCGGAGCTGGCGCTGCTCGTCGTGTCCGTCCGCGCCGCCGTTAAAATCATGGGCGCGGACAAGGACGTTGGCCGGCTCGAGCTGCGTCGGCTCAAGAGTTTCCACACTGGGCTGCTGAGGGAGTGGTGGTCGTCAGTGACCGCGCTCCCTCCCCTCCGTTAGGTAGAGGTTGCACTATGCTTCTGAGATGAAGATAACCATAGCCAGCCTCAACATCAACGGCAGCAGGGAGGCAAGCCGTAGATTCAATAACTTCTCGGTCCTTCGGGACGGGAAATATGCGGTGTGCTTCCTGCAAGAATCCCACACCGTTCCGGGAGACGAGGCCACGTGGCTCCTGGAGTGGCAAGGAGGGGTCAGCATGAGTCACCTCTCTAACAATTCCTGCGGGGTGGCTGTCTTGCTGGCCCCGCATTTTCAGCCGGAGATCTTGAGGGTCAAGGAGCACGTGCCGGGCCGCTTGCTCCAGGTCACTGTTCGCCTGGGAGGCGTGCCGCTCCATTTAGTGAACGTGTACGCCCCCCGGACCGGTGCGCAGCAAGTGCGCTTCTTCGGAGAAGTGTCCGCTCTTCTGGGCTCCATCGACGTGGGCGAGTGCGTCATCCTCGGGGGGGATTTCAATTGTACCCTCGAGGCGCAGGACCGGTCGGGTCCCCCGCGAAGCCCGGCGGCGATGGAGAAGTTGCGGGACCTGGTCGGGTCCTTCGACTTGGTGGACGTCTGGCGAAATCTCCATCCCGACTCCAGCGCCTTCACGAGCGTGAGGTCTGGAGGAGGAAGGTCCAGAATCGACCGCCTTTACATTTCCCGGGCGTACGTCTCCTGCGTTCCGGCGGCTTCCATGCGGCCGGTGCCGTGCACGGACCACCACCTGGTGTGGGCGGAGCTCGCTCCGCTGCGCTCGTGGGGGGGGTCCGCGTACTGGCATTTTAACAACCTGCTGCTGGAGGACGCGCGGTTCCGGGATTCGTTTCGCCGGTTCTGGGCCGACTGGAGAAGGAAGCGGGGAGGCTTCCCCTCCTTGAGGCTATGGTGGGACGTGGGCAAGGCTCACGTCCGCGTCTTCTGTCAGGAGTACGCGAAGGGGTCGACCAAGAGGCGGGAGGCCCGGGTCGGGCGATTGGAGAAAGAAGTGCTCGACCTGGAGTCCCGTCTCGGTCAAGTCGTCGAGGACCCGGCCCTGCGGAAGGTGTACGAAGAGAAGAAGGGCGCGCTGAAGGACCTGCAGCTGGTCGGGTCCCGAGGCGCGTACGTGAGGTCGCGGATCCAGTTCCTGCGGGACCTGGACCGTGGCTCCCCCTTCTTCTACTCGCTGGAAAAAAGACGGGGGGTCCGTAAGCAGCTCTTGGGGCTGCTGGCCGACGACGGATCTCTGGTCTCGGATCCGGAGGGCATCAGCGCGGAGGCCCGGGCCTATTACGGGGCTCTGTTCTCTTCGGATCCGTCCAACGAGGATGCGCGCAGAGTTTTGTGGGAGGACCTGCCGAAGGTCGGCCCGGAGGGCGCCGAGAATTTAGAAGCTCCGCTAAGCCTGGCGGAGCTGACCGGCGCCCTGCGCCAGCTCTCGAGGGGCAAGTCCCCGGGGCTGGACGGGCTGACCGTGGAGTTCCACAGGGCGTTCTGGGACGTCTTGGGGGACGACTACGCGCGGGTCCTGGGGGAAAGTCTGGCGACCGGGGAGATGCCCCTCTCTTGGCGCAGGGCGGTCATCGTCCTGCTGCCCAAGAAGGGCGATCTCCGCCTACTTAAGAACTGGCGCCCGGTCTCCCTCCTCAGCACGGACTACAACATTTTCGCCAGGGCTATGTCTGCTCACCTTGGCACCGTGCTGGCCCGCATGATCCACCCCGACCAGTCCTACACGGTCCCGGGCCGGAGTATCCACGATAACATCCATCTGGTCCGGGACCTGGTCCACCATTCCCAGAGGGCTGGTCTGTCGGTCGCCTTCCTTTCCCTGGATCAGGAGAAGGCGTTCGACAGGGTGGATCACGAGTATCTTTTCGGGACTCTGCGCACATTCGGGTTCGGGACGCATTTCGTCGCCCGGATCCGACTTCTGTACGCCGCCGCGGAGTGTCTCATTAAAGTTAACGGGTCTTTGACGGCGCCCCTTCGCTTCGGGAGGGGGGTGCGTCAGGGATGCCCCATGTCCGGTCAGTTATACGCCGTTTGCGTGGAGCCTTTCCTGCGCCTCTTGCGGAAGAGGTTGACGGGACTGGCTCTGCAAGGGCCGGGTGTGGAGGTGGTCCTCTCGGCTTACGCCGATGACGTGCTCCTCACGGTCACGGATCCCGTCGACTTGCGGAGGATGCGAGAATGCCAGCGGATTTACTCGGACGCATCCTCCGCCAAGATCAACTGGGAGAAATGTTCTGGACTCCTGGTGGGCCCATGGCAGGTGGACTCCCTGCCGGAGGAGTTCGGGCCTTTCGCCTGGAGCACCACGCACCTCCTCTACCTGGGAGTCTACCTCAGCCCGGCCGAGGACGCCTGGCCGGCGAACTGGCAAGAGCTGGAGGCCAAAGTCACCGCTCGCCTAGGGCGCTGGACAGGACTGCTCCGAGTGTTGTCCTACAGGGGTCGAGCGCTGGTCATAAACCAGCTGGTGGCCGCCATGTTGTGGTACCGGTTGGTCACTTTGATCCCTCCCCCTGCGTTTGTCGCCAAGATGCAGAAGAAGCTCGTCGACTTCTTCTGGGACAAAAGGAAGCACTGGGTCTCTGCCGCGGTTTTGAGTCTCCCGCTTAGGGAGGGCGGTCAGGCGCTGGTGTGCCTTCGCACCCAGGCGGCGACTTTCCGTCTTCAGACGCTGCAGAGATACCTGTACGTAGAGAATCCTCCTAGGTGGCGTGCGCTGGCGACGTATTTCTTCCGCCAGCTGCACGGCCTCAATTACGACACGCAGCTCCTGTTTGTGAGAGTGGGTGGCACGCGTGCCAGCCTGCGGGAGCTGCCTGTCTTCTACCAGGAACTGCTATGGGTTTGGAACAGCGTCGCCTCCGAGCGCAGTTCTCCCCCGTCAGGAGCGGCGGCCGTCCTTCGGGAGCCACTGTTCAGGAATCCGCACCTCCACGACCGCGGGTTCGGCTGGCTGGCGGAGGGCAGGGCTGTGCCCGGTAAGGTGACCAGAGTCGGGGACCTGCTCGATGGCGGAGGAGCGGGCTGGATGGCGCCGGAGGAGTTGGCGAGGCGCATGTCCTGGGTCAACGTCTGGCTCACGGTCAAAGCCATCAAGTCGCTAAAAGTGGCACTGGGCCCCGTCTCCACTAGGTGTGTCGAGGAGGCTCAAGCACGTGGGGCGATCCCGTCCGAACTGACCCCCGTTCGGACGGAATTCCTTATCGGCGCGCGGCCCCGAATCCTCCCTCGGGAGCCGCCGCCTCACCACTTGAGCCTTCTCGGAGAAATGCCCTCCGTGCCCTTTCAATCCGCACGGAGGCGTTTCCTGTACGGGCTGCTCCTGCACACTCTCCACTTTGCCATCTTCGTCTGCCGTCCGGACACGCCTTGGCGTACCATCCTGCCGTCCGGCGGAGGCGAAGGTCCCCATTGGAAGGCTCTCTACGCGGGAGTCTTCCCTTGTTCTATTGGGGACTTGGCCTGGAGGGTGTTGCACGGAGCTGTCCCGTGCAATAGGATTTTAAGTAGGTTTACGGACTCCCAGGCTGCTTGTCATTTCTGCGGCCTAGAGGAGTCCGTCTATCACATTTATATTGAGTGTGAGAGGTTGCAGCCCCTCTTTCATTATTTGAAGGGGCTGCTCCTCAATTTCTGGTTGCACTTCAGCCCCACGCTCCTGATCTACAGTCACCCGGTGCGGAGGGGAGCGGGTAGGTCGGAGGACCTCCTCGTAGGACTGCTCCTGGGCCTGGCCAAGAAAGCCATTAATTGGTCCAGGCAGCGGGCGGTCGAGGGGGTCGTTCGGCCCGATTGCCTGCCTCTCTTCCGCGGCCATGTTCGCGCCCGGGTGGCCCTGGAGATGGAGCACACGGTGTCCGCCGGCACGCTTGAGTTTTTCCGCGACCGGTGGGCGCCGCGGGGGCTGGAGTGCATCGTCACCCCGGACTTCCAAATTTTGATTTGATTTATTAAGTTTCATTTAAAGTTTTAATTGATTTACAGTAAATTTTGATTTGTTCAACCAAAAAGAGCAACACCAGGTATCGTCTAACAGCTTTATTTGAAATCACAAGCTTTCGGAGCTGCTGACTGAGGAGCAGCAGCAGAGTGGTGGTCTCTGTGACCAGGAAGAGGAGAAGGAGAAGGAGACCAGACAGCAGGCCACCACCAACAACCAACAACCCCACAACTGAGGTGCCTGGAGAGAGAGGACAGGAGAGGAGAGGGAGAAGAAAGGAAGGCCAAGGCCATCAAACACCAGAGGAGAGGCCTTTCCACACTGCCTCCTCAATCGGCCTCCATTTTAGGAGAGGGAGAGAGGGGAGAAAACAACAAAACATCATCTGTTTGGAAGGAGGAAGGAAGGAAAGAACAGCTACAGGTGGGTGTGATTCTGGGGCACTCTCCCAGAGACTTTGTTTTGTAGGTGGGGGGAGGAAAGAAGAAAAAGAAGAAGGCCGGAACATCCAAGGGGTGTGTGTGTGTGTGTGTGGCTTCTGTAAAAGCTAGGCCGCACACACCATATTAAACACCCCTTTCCCATTGCCTGACCTGGGACAGCTGGAGCTGCCTAGGTGAAGTCCCCAATTAATTTAATCTTATTGGGCATCGTTAAGACCTGGTGCAGGACTGAGCCTGGGCATCTCCAGCTATCCCAGGTGAAGACATCTTCTCCCCCCACCAGAAGACCACCACCAAAGACTTTTATTACATCGGAGAGTGCACCCCCCTGCCAACACCCACCCACCCACTATCCTGAGTGGCGACCCTGCCCTTGCGGCTTCCCTCCTTCCCACCCCCCCTCTCTCTCTCTTTGTCTCTTGTCTCTCTCTGCCTCTCTCTCTAAGAGGCACCTCAATCTATTTTAATTAAGTACCTATTGAGCAGAGGGGAGAAGGCCCCTCTCCCAATTAATTCAAATAAAGGGAGAGGTGTGCCTTCAACTTAAGAGCTCCCTCTGCTCAGGGGAAAACATGCTGGAGTGCATCGTCACCCCGGACTTCCAAATTTTGATTTGATTTATTAAGTTTCATTTAAAGTTTTAATTGATTTACAGTAAATTTTGATTTGTCCAACCAAAAAGAGCTCGTAAAATTAAATAAATCTGTTGGACTATAACCTGGTGTTGTGCGACTTCTCATTTTTGTCCACCCCAGTCCAACGCCGGCATCTCCACATCAGGCAAAATATGGGCAGCACGGTGGCATAGTGGTTAGCACTGCTGCCTCACAGCGCCTGGGACCCGGGTTCGAATCCGGCCTCGGATGACTGTCTGTGTGGAGTTTGCACATTCTCCCCGTGTTTGCGTGGGTTTCCTCCGGGTGCTCTGGTTTCCTCCCACAGTCCAAAGATGTGCGGGTTAGGTGGATTAGCTATGATAAATTGACCCTTAGTGTTAGGGGGGATTAAATACGTGAAGTTACGGGGATAGGGTGGGATATGTGTCGGTGCAGGCTCGATGGGCCGAAATGGCCTCTATCAGCACTGTGGGGATTTTGTGATTCTGTGAATGTGGGTTCCTTGAAAACTGATAACGGTGATATTGTAAGTGAAAATAAGGAAATAGCGGACATATTGAATAATTACTTTGTATCAGCATGCCGGACATCCCAAGGAAACTAATATTGAATCAGGGATGGGGACTCACCAAAATTAACATAAGCAAAATAACAGTAATGAAGAAAATAATGGAACTAAAGAGCGACAAATCCCCAGGACAAGATGCTTTCAGCTCACGGTTTTAAAGGAAGTAGGTGAGAACATTGCAGATGCCCGAACTATAATCTTCCAAAGTTCTCTCGATTCGGGAACCATTCCTTTAGATTGGAAAATTGTGCATGTCAGTCTGCTATTTAAGAAAGGTAAGAGCGGGAAACCAAAGGCTTATAGAGCAGTTAGCCTAACATCTGGTGTCAGAAAATTGCTCCAGTCTATAAGGATTGAGTGACTGAACACCTTGAAAATGTTCAGCTGATCAGAGAGAGCCAGCATGGATTTGTAAAGGTTAGGTCATGCCTGAAGAACCTGGTTGAATGTTTTTGCCGATGTGATGGTTGACAGAGAAATGTCTATGAAGGTTATTTATATGGACTTCCAGAAGGCATTTGATAAAGTCCCTCATAAGAGACTGTTAGTTAAACTTGAAACTCATGGAACTGAAGGCAAATTATTGACCTGGTCAGGAAATTGGCTGAGCGGCGGAAGACAGAGAGCAGGAATAATGGGCAGGTGCTCTAATTGGCCGGATGTGACTAGTGGTGTCCGCGAGATCTATGTTGGGGCCTCAACTATTCACTGTATTTATTAAGGGCTTAGATGATGGGATAGGAAGCCACATATCCAAGTTTGTCGATGACACAAAGATAGGCGGCATTATAAGCAGCGCAGATGGAAGCATAACATTACAAAGAGATATTAATACATTAAGTGAATGGGCATAACTGGTAAATGGATTTCAACGTAGGCAAATGTGAAGTCATTCACCTTGGAATTAAAAAGGATTGAACAGACTACTTTCTAAATGGAGAAAAGCTAGAAATAGTGGAGGTCCAAGCAGACTTGGGGCCCATGTACATAGATCATCAAAATGTCATGGACAGATGCAGAAACTAAATTAAAAGACTAATGGAATGCTGGCCTTTACATGTAGATGGCTAGAATACACGGGGGTAGAAGTTGTGCTGCAGCTATACAAAGCCCTGGTTAGACCACACCTGGAGTACTGTGAGCAGTTCTGGGCACCACACCGTGGGAAGGATATATTGCCCTTGGACAAGTGCAGTGTAATTTTACCAGATTTATACCTGGATTACAAGGGTTAAGTTACGAGGAGAGATTACACAAACTGGGGTTGTATTCCATGGAATTTAGAAGGGAAGAGGTGATTAGATCGAAGTTTTCAAGATATTGAGGGGAACTGATAGGGTAGATAGAGATAAATTATTTCCGCTGGTTTGGGGATTCTAGTACTAGGGAGCATAGTCGAAAAGTTAGAGCCAAGCCTTTCAGGAGTGAAGTTAGGAAACACTTCTACAAACAAAGTGTGGTAGAAGTTTGGAACTCTCTTCCGCAAGAGGAATTGATGTGAGGTCAATTGTTAATTTGAAATCTGAGATTGCTAGATTTTTGTTAAACAAAGGTATTAAGGGATATGGAAAAAAATCGGGTATATCGAGTTAGATTCACAGATCAGCCATGATGTGGCGGAGCAGGTTGAAGGGACTAAATGACCTACTCCTGTTCCTGTTCCTATGTTCATATGGGGAATCATGGTTTAATTTTAGTGCATTAATTTAATTTTATTAACTTAATCATCTGAGCAAATGGATATTTAATCACATTCTTTAACGCATCTCTGAATTTAGTCTGGGCCACTGCATAAATAACCGTGTTGGTGCAGGAACTCAAACGCTGGAGCATATATCCACTGTGTTCCATGACGGTAAAAGGATCTGCGTAATCTGTTCGGAAGAAATGAGTATCTGTAATTTGTATACATATTTCATAGAGGAAATTTACCACCCATAGCAGGATAAAACTGCCTGAAATTGCGAGCAATAAGATGACGGATTTCCTTCGGTTCTCCATCTCTGGATCATTGTGACTCTCACCCTTCTTGCTCCCTCGGAGTCTCCTTCTGACTCGACTGGCCTGTACAATGAACCTGATGGTCAGAGCATTGAGCAGTACAATGAACACGAATGGAGCGAGTGGGGTTAAAATAATTTGGAGCCAGAGATAAGCCATCCAAATGGGAAAGGTGTAGAAGGTAGATTTTACAGCACAGAACAATTGTATGTTATCAATTATTTCACCAGCTTCACTTACAAAGTAAAATGGAATGTTTTGTAAAAGGCTCAAACCACACACCGTTGTTATAATCACAGTCGCAGTTTTTTTCGGTGCAATATTTGACTCTCAGCTTCGGGTAAGAAATGGCGATGAATCGATCAAAGGTGAAGGCGACGGTTAACCAGACAGAACAATCAGTGGCAGAAAATGCCAGGCCGAGATTAAGACAGCAGATGAGAGTATAGTCCAGGAATGAATTTGAGAAATAAATCTCTTTAATCTGATACAGTATTACATCAAATATCAGGACCAGTAGATCTGCTGCTGCCATGGCCACCAGGTATCGAGTGATACATTTGGCGAGACCGCACTTTCCACGGGAGAGAATCACAATTGTGAATAAATTCGCTGCAATAAAACAGAAAAAAATAAATTAATCATCATAGTCAAAACAAAATGGCCGGCAGATAATGACAGTTTATCAAATTACATCACATATTTTCTACTGCTCAACTCATGCTCTCTCTCTCTGACTCTCTCTGTATTTCTATATCTGTCACTGATTCTGACCATCCCTCAGTTTTACTCACACTCTGCCTTTCTCCTGCCTCTCTCTCTATGTCTCAGTTTGTTTCTGTGACGCTCTAATCATCTCTCTCTGTCTCTGTTTCTCTTTAGCTGGGATTTTTCTATCAGGGTATTTTAGTCCAGAATGGCTATGAGGGAGGGTTTAATGTACAGTATTAACCTGAAGTGCGCTCTTAACACCCAGGTCTACTCACTAGCACAGCTTGAGCTGCAAATTGGGACGGGTTTGGGAGAAGGAAAAGGTGTAGAATTCAAATACAAGGGATGGGAACATTAAAAGGGGGTGTCAGAATCGGAGTCAAGGATTCTGAGATTCTTTGGAGAGTCTCAGAAGGCATCTCAACCCGTTATCCATCTTGGCCAAGGTGAAGGAATAGTGGACTAAGAAGAAACAAGCAATTATGTAAAGAAAGGAAGCCCGAGGTTCAGGCATAAGTTGGCAGACCGCGAGACGTGGCAATAGGGAGAAAACAGTAAATCAATGGGTCAAGCACAGTTACCTTTACTGTGTATACTATAATTGATTCCCGGGCTGTGGGCATCGCTGGCATTTATTGCCCATCCCTAGTTGCCCTCAGTGACTTGCTAGACCACTTCAGAGGGCAGTGGGTGACGGACTGGAGTCATGTATAGGCCAGACGGGTAAGGACGGCAGGTTCCTTCTCTAAAGAATATTAGTGAAACAGTTGGCTCTTTATGATACCTGGTCAATTTATGAATGCTCCATTTATTTTTATTTCCAGGTATTTTTTAACCGAATTCACACATTCTCGATCAGCCATGGTGGATTTGAACTCACTATTTTTAGAAGATTGGTCCATGTCTCTGGATTCTTAGTCCGGGAGCAAAACCAAAGTCCTTTGAAGTAAATGGAAAAATAATCCAGCGAGTTTTCAAACAAGCTGTCAGCTCGCGAGCCCCGGTTTTACACGTGGCGAGCAGAGTTCAGTTTACCCTCTGTCTCTCTGACTTTCCTTTTCTCTCTCTTTTCTTTAAACTATTTTTATATTTCTGACTCTGTCGCTCTCTATTTCTCTCTCTCTCTCTCTCCCTGCCAGTTTCTTCTGTTCCGACTCTGTGGGTGAAATTTGTATCGGACGGTAGCGCAAAACTGGCGATAGTGAATTGGCAGCACATTCAGACCGTGCCCGAAATACTTTACTTTTTATTTCAATGGGAAAAACATTGTGCGCGGAGTGAAACAGGTTCGGATTCTCTGTGAGTCCGTCTCGAGCTGCTGCCGAAGACCTATTCCACCCCCAGTACTGCGAGACTGTGGTGAAAGTTGTTAAAATTGTTGGTGCTGAAACTGCAGAGACAATTGTAGCTTCCCTGGGAATTTCTGTGACGTTATTGCGTTAATGTTTCACTAGAAATGGTGACATTTAATTGATCTCAGTACAAACAAGCCCGTGAAAACAAACAGCTCACAGAATCAACAAGAGCAGTGATACAGGTAAACCCCGAGTGACATTGACAACTGATGGTAATGACTTACCAGGAACACCAAACACTGCGAGAATCGGGTAGTAAACCGCTTCAATCTGGGCAAGGATTGGTCGATCCATCTCTTTGAGTCACACGATGCCGGTGCTGGAGGCAACAGCTCAGTTTGACAAGAAGATGAAGCCGCTTCAATCCAATCCTTTATTTATATCTGAGAGAAATCTCAAGTGAGACAATTAGGTTACACAATAACTGACATTACTTACGGTCTTTTAAACAAACAGATCAGGCAGCTGCTTTTACTACAATGATTCTTGACTATTAGGAGGGTGGAACTCCTGATCGGAGACACTCTCTGATGAACTTTAACCTATTTGCCCTACATTCCTGTGTGCACTAACTTCACAGAGGTGATAACTCATTAATACACACAGGACTGTCAAAGTAAATGTGCCTCTTGCTTTTCCTCAAATAACTATAAATTTGGCTGACAGCGCTTGCTCTTTACAGATTGATTTTTCTTCTCCTTAACTAGCCCACAACTTTCAGGATTTGCTCAATATTGTCCTGTTTTCTGGTTCCAGAAGCTGTCACACGACCAATCTAATCGACCCATGTCCTCCTCTTATATCCTTTCACTCTCTCTATCGCATTCCTTGGTGAAAATTGGGGCTGAATATTGGTTTCTGTTATATCTCTAACATTCTTTCTTCCTCTAGAAGATTATTTCCTTGCTCATTTAATGAATCCTTCCCTTTATTTAACTATTATTTTGTTTTTTTAATCTGTTCCTAAGAACCTTTACTATTTACCTGCCAGTCTTCCTTCAGACTTCTTATTACCAGTTCGAATCTTTTCTTTTCCGGTCTGTTTTTTTTCAGTTTGATTTCCTTTTACATTCGAAATGTCACTTGCTTTTTTAACTCTCATCTTAATTTTTATTTCAATTCTCATTCTAGGAATTCCAGCTTTTGGTGAGCTACCTTTACTTGTGGGAATATGTCTAGGCTGTAGATTAATATTCCGCTGTTTGAATGATGCCCACTGTCTCTGCATTGCCTTATTGTAAAGCTTTCATTCCACATTTTCTGGCATCCCATCAAACTCCTCCATCACCATCCCTGGGTATGTCCAGTCCCACCGGCAGGACAGACCCACCAGGGGTGGCGGCCCAGTGGTATACAGTCGGGAAGGAGTGACCCTGGGATTCCTCAACATTGACTCCAGACCCAATGAAGTCTCATGGTTTCAGGTCAAGCATGGGCAAGGAAACATCCTGCTGATTTCCACCTACCGCCCTCCCACAGCTGATGAATCAGTACTCCCCCATGCTGAACACCACTTGGAAGAAGCACTGAGAGTAGCAACGGCACAGAATATACTATAGGTGTGGACTTCAATGTCCATCACCAAGAGTGGCTCGGTAGCACCACTACTGACCGAGCTGGCAGATTCCAGAAGGATATAGCTGCCAGTCTGGGCCTGCAACAGGTGGTGAGAGAACCAACACGAGGGAAAAACCTACTTGATCTCGTCCTCACCAATCTACCTGTCGCAGATGCATCTGTCCATGACAGTATTGATAGCAGTGACCACCGCACAGTCATTGTGGAGACGAAGTCCCGTCTTCTCACTGTGAACACCCTCCATGTGTGGCACTACCACCGTGATAAATGGGATATATTTAGAACAGATCTAGCAGTTCAAAACTGGCCATCCATGAGGTGCTGTGGGCCATCAGCAGCAGCACAAATGTATTCCACCACAATCTGTAACCTCATGGTCTGGCAAATCTCTCACTCTACCATTACCATCAAGTCAGGGGACCAATCCTGGTTCAATAAGGAATGTAGAAGAGCATGCCAGGAGCAGCACCAGGCGTACCTAAAAAGGAGGGGCCAACCTGGGGAAGCTTCAACTAGGACTACAAGCATGTTAAAAAGCGGAAGCAGCATGCTACAGACAGGGCTAAGCGATCCCACAATCAACGGATCAGGTTAAAGCTCTGCAGTCCTGCCACATTCAGTCATGAATGGCGGTGGATCATTAAGCAACTAACGGGGGAGGAGGTTCCAAGAATATTCCCATCCTCAATAATGGTGGAGCCCAGGACGTGAGTGCAAAAGTCAAGTTTGAAGCGTTTGCAACCATCTTCAGCCAGAAGTGCCGAGTGGCCGATCCATATCGGCCTACTCCTGAGGTCCCCATCATCACAGAAGCCAGTCTTCAGCTAATTCGATTCACTCCACGTGATATCAAGAAATAACTGAGCGCACTGCATACGGCAAAGGCTATGGGCCCCGACAACATCCCGCCTATGGTACTGAACACTTGTGCTCCAGAACTAGCCGAGCCTCTAGCCAAGCTGTTCCAGTACAGCTACAACACTGGCATCTATCCGACAATGTGGAAAATGCCCAGGCATGTCCTGTCCACAAAAAGCAGGGCAAACCCAATCCGGCCAATTACCATACGATCAGTCTACTTTTAATCATCAGCAAAGTGATGGAAAGTCTCATCGGCAATAACCTGCTCACTGATGCCTTATTCGTTTCCGCCAAGACTTCTCGGCTCCCGACCTCATTACAGCCTTGGTCCAAATATGGATAAAGGTGTTGAATTCAAGAGGTGAGGTGAGAGTGACTGCCCTTGACATCAAAGCAGCATTTCTCCGAGTGTGGCAGGAAGGTGCCCGTGTAAAACTGAAGTCAATGGGATTCGGGGGGAAATCTCTCCATTGGCTAGAGTCATATCTACCACAAAGGAAGATCGTGGTGGAAGGTCAATCATCACAGCCTCAGGACATCGCTGCAGGAGTTCCGCCGGGCAGTGTCCTAGGCCCAACCATCTTCAGCTGCTTCATCAATTACCTACCCTCCAACATAATGTCAGAAATGGAGATGTACGCTGATGACTGCACAGTGTTCAGCACCATTCACAACTCCTCAGATAATGAAGCATTCCATGCCCGCATGCAACAAGACCTGGACGACGTTCAAGCTTGGGCTGATATGTGGCAGGTAACATTCGCGCCACAGAAGTGCCAGGCAATGACTATCTCCAACAAGCGAGAGTCGAACCACAGCCCCTTGACATTCAATGGCATTACCATCGCCGAATCCTTCACCATCAACATCCTGGGGGTCACCATTGACCAGCAACTTAACTGGACAAGCCACATAAATACTGTGACAAGAAGAGCAGGTCAGAGGCTAGGTATTCTGCAGCGAGTGTCTCACCTCATGACTCCCCAAAGCCTTTCCTCCATCTACAAGGCAAAAGTAAGAAGTGTGATGGAATACTCTCCACTTGCCTGGATGAGTACAGCTCCACCAACACTCAAGAAGCTCGACACCATCCAGGACAAAGCAGCCCGCTTGATTGGCACCCCATCCACCACCTTAAACATTCACTGGCGTACCGTGGCTGCAGTGTGTACCATCTACAAGATGCATTGCAGCAACTCGCCAAGACTTCTTCGGCAGCACCTCCCAAATGCGCCTCCTCTTCCACCTAGCAGGACAAGGGCAGCAGGCATATGGGAAGACCACCAACTCCAAGTTCTGCTCCAAGAAACACACCATCTTGACTTAGAAGTATATCGCCGATCCTTTATCGTCGCTGGGTCAGAATCCTGGAAAACCTTCCCTACCTAATAGCACTGTAGGAGTACCTTCACCACGCGGACTGCAGCGGTTCAAGAAGGCGGCTCACCACCACCTTCTCAAGGGCATTTAGGGATGGGCAACAAATGCTGGCCTTGCCAACGCCGGCCACATCCCGTAACCGAATAAAAAAAGGTTCACTTTTACTAATTGAAACTAACTTTGCCCAGTTTGTATCTTTATCTTTGACTGTTCTCTCTTCTTTTCAGTTTTAACATGGCATTTAACTATATTTTGCTATACTACAGGCACAGCATGAGGTAAATCTACACCAGTATTTCTTGTAATCCTTGAACCGTGATATTTACACCGCCTTCACTTCTGTTCTCCTTGCCTCTTTCATCTCTTCTCATTCACTTGTCTTTTTCTTTCCCTTCACCTCTCTTTCACCTCTACCAGCATTTATTTCTCCTTCACTTCTATCCCTCTGTCTCCCTACTCCCTATTATTCCTCTCTTTCTCGAGTTACAAAGAACGAAAGACTTGCATTTATATATCGCCATTCACGACCTCAGGACGTCCCAAAAATCTTTACAGCCAATTAAGTACTTTTGAAGTGTAGTCACTGTTATAATGTAGGAAACACGGCAGCCAATCTGCGCACAGCAAGTTCCCACGAACAGCAATGCGATAATGAACAGACAATCTGTTTTGGTGATGTTTCTGGTATCTAGGCTTAAAAAGTAGGACTCAACAGCTGCTATGAAGGAGATCCTCCCTTCTATTAACGATGTTTACCATAGTTCCAACTTTCCTAGCAGGGTCAGCCTCCTGCAGCCCACCTCTATCACTCTGGAGCTCTGGGGTATTAAGTACTGGAGCTGGGCTCCCTTTAAAATTATTGTTTGTGTGTGCCATCGGCCCTTGCCCATTTCCTCCTTTGCATACATTCAGGCCGAGAAATTCATCTCAGTTGGTGGCGCAGAATGGGCGGTAGCGAATCGGCCGCCCGTTATACGCAGCGCCTGACATTCAGTTCCATTGACGTCATTGGACAGCTGGTAACTGAATGGTTGGTAAAGGTCACTTTGTTTTTTTTTCTTGCTCTTCCAGGGTCCGTGTTTAAATAGCTGGTTACAGATAAAACAGAAACTTTGAGGTTGGTAACTGTTAATACTATATTTAATTAGTAACTGTTAATACTATATTAAATTAATAACTGTAATACCATGTTATATTAATTTAAATTAGATACATCTTAGTCTTAAGTTTCTGTAAAGCTAGTTAATAGCCTATTAAATGGAGGCATGGCAGGGCAGCTCAGTCCCACAGAGTGCACATCCAGTGCCATGTGGGCAATCCAGGACGTTTCCTGTGTCCTGGACAACCACGTGTGCAGAAGTTGCCGTCAGCTGGAGGAGCTCGAGCTCCGGGTTTCGGACCTTGAACAGCAGCTGGCGTCACTCCGGTGCATCCACAAGGCTGAGAACTACTTGGATAGCACATTTCAGGAGGTCGTCATTCCACAGCTAAGGAGTATTGGGTGACCGCCAGATCGAAAAGCTGGACCAGGACAGGTAGTGTAGGAGCCCCCTGAGTGCATCTCGCTCTCCAACCAGTATTCTGTTCAGAGTACTGGTGAGGGCATTGGTTCCTCTGGGTAGTACAGCCAGAGTCATGTCCGCGGCACCACGGGTGGCTCAGCTGTACAGAGGGTGCGGAAGAAGAGTGGGAGAGCAATAGTGGCAGGGGATTCGATAGTTAGAGGAGCAGACAGGCGTTTCTGCGGCCGCAGACGTGACTCTAGGATTTTGTGTTGCCTCCCTGGTGCTAGGGTTAAAATGCCACTGAGCGGCTGCAGAACATTCTGAGGGGGGAGGATGATCAGCCAGAGGTCGTGGTCCATATTGGTACCAACGACATGGGTAGAAAGAGGGATGAGGTCCAACAGGTAGATTTTAGGAAGCTGGGAAAGAGATTAAAAAGCAGGACCTCAAAGGTAGTAATCTCCGGATTACTCCTGGTGCCAGGTGCGAGTGAGTATACACATAGGAGGATAGAGCAGATGAATGTGTGGCTGGAGAGTTGGTGCATAAGGGAGGGCTTCAGATTCCTGGGTCATTGGGACCGGTTCTGTGGGAGGTGGGACCTGTGCAGGCCAGACGTGTTGCACCTCCACAAGGCCGGGACCAGCATCCTTGCGGGGAGATTTGCTAGTGCTGTTGGGGTGGGGGGGGGGGGGGGTTAAACTAATTTGGCAGCGAGATGGGCACCGGGATGTAACATTAGAAAGCGGAAATAAAGTGATCAAAGGATGGGGAGAGGCAGAGAGCACCGAAGTAAGAAATAGTAAGGTATTATGGACCAAAAAGGAGACCTACACATGGAGGCAGAGGGCATGGCTGAGGTACTAAATGATTACTTTGCATCTGTCTTTACCAAGGAAGAGGATGCTGCCATAGACATTGTGAAGGAGGAGGTAGTAGAGACACTTGATAGGATGAAAATTGATAAAGAAGAGGTATTATAAAGGCTGGCTGTACTTAAAGTAGATACATCACCAGGAGCAGATGGGGTGCATCCTAGGATGCTGAAGAAATGCAGGGTGAAAATCGCAGAGGTACTGGTCATAATATTCCAATCCTCCATAGATACGGGGGTGGTGCAAGAGGACAGGAGAATTGCAAATGTTAAACCATTGTTCAAAAAAGGGTGTAAAGTTAAACCCAGCAACGAGAGGCCAGTCAATTTAACCGCGGTAGTGTGGAGGCTTTCAGAAACAGAAATCAGGGACAAAATCAAATCACTTGTATAGGGGTGGATTAATTAAGGAAAGCCAGCACGGATTTGTTAAAGGCAAATCGTACTTAACCAACTTGATCGAGTTTTTTGCTGAGGTAACAGAGATGGTGATGAGGGTAATGTGGTTGACCTAATGTACATGGATTTTCAAAAGGCGTTCTACAAAATGCAACGAAATAGGCTTGCCAGCAAAATTGAAGCCCATGGACTGAAAGGGACAGCGGCAGCATGGATAAGAAATTGGCAAAGTGACAGGAAACAGAGAGTAGTGGTGAACGGTTGTTTATCGGACTGGTGGAAGGTATACAGTGGTGTTCCCCAGGGGTCGATTCTAAGACCACTGCTTTTTTGATATATATTAATGACTTGGACGTGGGTGTGCAGGGCACAATTTCAAAATTTGCATTTGATACAAAACTTGGAAGTACAGTGAACAGTGACGAGGAGAGTGATAGACTTCAGGATGATATAGACAGGCTGGTGGAGTGGGTGGATATGTGGCAGATGAAAGTTAACGCAGAAAAGTGTGAAGTGATGCATTTTGTTAGAAAGAATGAGGAGAGGACATATAAACTAAATGGTACTATCCTAAAGGAGGTGTACAAACAGAGAGACCTGCGGGGCTGTGTGCATAAATCGTTGAAGGTGGCAGGGCAGGTTGAGAAAGCAGTTAAAAAGGCAGAAAATATACTAGGAATGAGGGACTTCAGTTACGTTGATAGACTGGAGAAGCTGGGGTTGTTCTCCTTGGAGCAGAGAAGTTTAAGAGGAGATTTGATAGAGGTGTTCAAAATCATGAGGGACCTGGACAGTGTAGATAGAGAGAAACTGTTCCCATTGGCAGAAGGGTCGAGAACCAAAGGACACAGATTTAAGGTGATTGGCAAAAGAACCAAAGTCGATGGAAGAAAGCTTATTTACGCAGCGAGTGGTTAAAATCTGGAATGCACTCCCTGAAAGGGTGGTGGAGGCAGACTCAATTTTATCTTTCAAAAGTGAGTTGGATAAGTATCTGAAGGAAACAATGCAGGGCTACGGGGAAAGGGCAGGGGAGTGGGACTAGCTGAGAGTCGGCACGGGCTCGACGGGCCGAATGGCCATCTTCCGTGCTGTAACCATTCTATGATACGATGACTGTAATATCAGGCGCTGCAAAAAACGGGCGTTGGATCCGACACCACCCGTTTTTCGCCGCTGCTCGAGACGAATTTCTAGGTTTAGAGTAGAACGCCAGAAGCCCGGTCCACATCTTCTCACTATATCGAGAGACCTGCACCTCACAGCAGATACTAGGAGGTGTGGATTGGACTTGTCATTGTAACACTAACCATATCCCCGAGGGGGCGCTCACTATAAGCAGCCAGAAGACAAGGCAGAATAGGTCACCACCACCATGAACAAGTGACTGCATAGGTTCCAAACATGATATTGTAACAGCTAATTAACAATTGTAACATCAGACAAATTGAATACTTAACAATCTGTCGCTTCGTATAATGCTGCTGATATATCTCCGATCTCTCTTTCACTTCCAGATGCCAGGTTACACTAAAAGCCTATGAGGTGCTGTAAGAAAAGTTTTGGTGGCGGATCTGGATGTTGTAACAGAGGCGGAGTTGGCAGCAAATCGGCGGGTTTCAACAGGTTTGGAGCAGGTGACAATCTGGAATTGGTGGCAGATTTGGATTGACTGGGCCCAGGTGATCCTAAAGACACTGGAGCAGGTCCAGCAAAATCTAACTCCGTATTCACTGGAATCTTTGATCCACGCAATTTACATCTTATTCACTTCTGTTCACTTTATCTCTTTCCTTTCCAGTCATTTACATCAGCCCTCTCTCTCCTTTCACTCCATGCGCTCTCCTTTTCCTCCATGCCCTATCCTCTCCTCTCCTCTGCTCCCATTTCCTCTCCTCTCCTCCTTTCCTCTCTCCTCTCCTCCCATTGCTCCTGTACGCTCCTCTCCTCTACTTTCTGCTCTCTTCTATTCCGCTCTCCTCTGCTCTCCTCTACTTTCCTCTCTCGTCTCTTTTGCTCTCCTGCCCTCTCTTCTCCACTCGTCTCCTCGCCTCTGCTCTCCTCTCCTCTCATCCCCGCTTCTCTCTCCTCTCCTTATATTCCGCACCTCTCCTCTCTTTTACTAAATCTGTCTGGTTTTCCTCTTTGACTTTTGTGACTCTAGAATTATTCACTCATTTATTTCTCTCTCTCGCTCCTACCTTTTTGATCTAATTGCACATCAAATGGAAGCATCCCCTCTGTGGTATTGTGTTGATTTACACCGAATGAATGCACCCTTCCCTCGTTTTGTATTGAATTACAAACCTGATGAAAGCGCCTCTGAAAGGCTTTGTACTGAAACCATACCTAATGAATCGTCCCCGTCTGATTTATTACTGATTTTTAGCCAATTCAAAGCGCCCATTGCATAAGTTGTATTAATTTTATACCAAATGACTGCACCCCGGGTACGATTTTACGCTACTTTTACACTTGAATGAACTGTGTGTGTGATTGTGTTCTGATTTTACACTTACTGAATGCACCCCTCTGTGATTTTGATCTGATTTTGTTCCTAATAAATTAATTCTCTGTGTGATTTAATTCTGATTTAACTCTAACGGAATGCAGTCCCTGAATGTTTTTTACTGTCTAAAGGTAATGAATGCATTCCCTGTCTGATTTTATTTTAATTACATAAATCTAATAAATTCATTCCTTGTATGATTTAGCAGTGATTATGAATGCCTCCCCACCCCCCGGAATGTTTTTGCCCTGGTTTTATATCAATGAATCGCCCGCCCCGCCCCCGCGAGATTACACACCGATTTTATACTGATTTTACACTGACTGAAAGCGCACCCTGTATAGTTTTGAATTACTTTACAATCAATGGCTGCACCCTGTACGATGTTGTACACCTTTTACAGTTGAATACTATTCATGACCACAGTCAATGTGTGCCCTTCATTGCCAGACTTAATACAGTACTTATTTTTGGTTAACAGCATATGTGATGCATTACAGATAAACACGCAAGTAATTATTTGATTTAGTTTAACATTAAGAATAAAAGCACAGCAACTAATATTACTATAATTTGAACAGTGACTTGTTGGAATAAATGGATGTGGTTTGAACCAGAGAGAATAGAACATTGCACAGTGATGCAGGAGGGGGCGCTCCTCCGAGGTTGGAGCAGAGGAACTTTATTGAGGTGGTGGAGGGAGCTTTAATCTGCATCCAACGGCATATACCTGACTCGCCCGTGCTTTTTACTAACACTGGGTATCACAGGAAGAGTGGTTCTGAGGGGATTGACAGGTTGGATGCCGAGAGGCTGTTTCCCCTGGCTGGAGAGTCTAGAACTAGGGGCACAGTTCAGGAGAAGGGCGCGGCCATTTAGGGCTGAGATGAGCAGACATTTCATTAATCAGAGGCTTTTGAATCTTACACAGTGCGGGATTAAACGGAGTAGACTTGAACAGTGTGTTTTATTTGGGATTATGGAAAGAGTGGGAATTCGGAGAAGAGGGGGAATGAGTTGTTGCTTTTTGCCTACACTACTTGTGGTTTGTGTTACAAGTAGATATTTAATTGCAGTACAGTTAAATTAATCTAGATCAAGTAAGTAGTCAAGAAATTACACTGTAAACTAAGTTGCCTAAATACACAATTAATTAAATTTAATTAAAGAAAACAAGGTCATAAAGGGATGGTAGTGCAGGTGGTTTGCCGCAACTGTAGCATGTGGGAGTTTGTGGAGAGCATTCTGATCCCGGACAACCACGTTTTCAGTGAGTGCCTACATCTTGAGAAACTCCATCTCAGAGTTTTTGAGCTGGAGTCTGAAGTGCAGACATTGCGGGACATCACAAATGGGTAGAGTAACCTGGATGTTTTGATCAATGAGGCAGTGACACCACTTAGGTTAGGTATTGGTACAGGTCTGGTTAGTGGTCAGGGACAGGAGCGTGTGACGGAAATTCAGGCAGGTAAGGGAACCCCAGGTACAGTGCTGGAGGAGCCTCAGCCTTTGCCCTGGTCCAAAATGTATTAGGTTCTTGCTGCCAGTGTGGATGAGGGAAAAGTCTGCATGTTGACTGAGCAAGTTGACCATGGCACCGTGGTGCAGGAGGCCATTCAAGTGGGGGGAGTGAAAGGGAATGTAGTTATGCTAGGGGACATTATAGTCAGGTAGATAGATACTTTTCTCTGCAGCCGAAGTTCTGAAGGTTTTTTTTTAAAATTTTTATGGGATCAGGGCGTCGCTGGCAATGCCAGCCTTTATTGCCCATCCCTAGTTACCCTTGAGAAGGTGGTGGTGAGCCGCCTTCTTGAACCGCTGCAGTCCGTGTGGTAATGGTACTCCCACAGTGCTACTAGGTAGGGTATTCCAGGATTTTGACACAGCGACGATGAAGGTTCGGCGATATACTTCTAAGTCAGGATGGTGTTTGACCTGGAGGGGAACTTGGAGGTGGTGGTGTCCCCATGTGCCTTGTACTTCTAGGTGGAAGAGGTCGCGGGTTTGGGAGGTGCTGCCAAAGAAGCGTTGGCGAGTTGCTGCAGTGCATCTTGTAGATGTTACACACTGCAGCCACGGTACGCCGGTGGTGGAGGGACTGAATGTTTAAGGTGGTGGATGAGGTGCCAATCAAGCGGGCTGCTTTGTCCTGGATGGTGTCGAGCTTCTTGAGTGTTGTTGGAGCTGCACTCATTCAGGCAAATGGAGAGTATTCAATCACACTCCTTACTTTTGCATTGTAGATGGTGGAAAGGCTTTGGGGAGTCAGCAGGTGTGAAACTCGCCACGGAATACTTAGCCTCTGACCTGCTCTTGTTGCCACAGAATTGTGTTGCCTGCCCGGTGCCATGGTTAAAGATATCTCCTCGCGGCTGGGGAAGAATTTGGAGTGCGAGGGGGAGGATCCAGTTGTCGTGGTCCATGTAGTAAACAACGACATAGGTAGAATAAGGAATGAGCTTCTGCTGAGGGATTTTAAGGACCTTGGATCAATATTAAAAAGCAGAACCTCAAAGTTAATCATTTCTGGATTATTACCTGAGCCACGCGCACATTGGCATAGGGACAAACAGATTAGAGGTTTAAATGCTTGGCTCAAAGAGTTATGTGGGAGGAAGGGGTTGCAGTTCATGGGGCACTGACACCGGTACTGGGGAAAGAGGGAACCGTTCCTTTGGGACGGTCTCCACTTAAACCGGGCTTGCACCAGTGTCCTGCCGAACGGAATAACTAGAGCAGCAGACAGGGCATTAAACTAATGAAGGTGTGGGTGGGAGGATTCGGGAAAGAGCGTATTTCAAATAGATAAAGAAAGGGAAAATCAAATATGAGATTAAACTAGCGAGAGACATAAAGACAGATTGTAAAAGCTTCTATAGGTATGAAGAAAGGAAAAGATTAGCGAAAGTAAATGTGACTCTGTTACAGGATGAGACAGGAGAATTATAATGGAGAATAAGGAAATGGCTGAGGAATGAAACAGTCTTCATGGAAGAAGACGCAAAAAACTTCCCGGAAATATGTGGAGAACCAAGGGTCTAGCGAGAATGAGGAGCTGGAAGAAATTAGTATTAGTAATAAAATATAATTGGACAAATTAAAGGGACTGAAGGCCAATAAATCCCCTGGAACTGATGGCCTACATCCTAGGGTTTTGAAAGAGTTGGATATAGAGATACTGGATGCATTGGTTGTCATTTTCCAAAACTCCATAGATTCTAGAACGGTTCCCGCAGATTGGTAGGTAACAAATGTAATCCCACTTTTTAAAAGAGGAGGGAGAGAGAAAACGGGGAAGTACAACCAGTTAGCCTGATATCAGGAGTGGGGGAAATGCTAGAATCTATTATTAAGGAAGTGGAAACAGGGCACTTAGAAAATATTGGCCCAGAAATTTGACTCGGAGGCTTGCCGCGGGGGTAAGGATCGCGCGCGATCCTACCTACCGTGCCTGCCTTTATGTTTCGGGCCCACACGAACGTCTGGTCCTGGGCCTCTCCCTGGTGCCGACGCGCAGTGTGTGCATGTCCCAGAGGCGCAGTTAGTTCGATGCGACCTCTGGGATCACGTGGGCCATGGAGAGCCAATGGCAGCACACCATCTTTCATTCATAGTTTTGACAGGAGAACTGTCAAAACAATGAATACAAATTGCCCCCAAAAGAACAGCTAAACCTCAAATAAATTTAAAAAAACCATCACATTAATAAAATAACTATAGTTAAATAAATTAACCACTTTAAACAAAAATTAAAATTTTTGAATTTTTTTTAATTCTTTTTAAAAGTTATAAAAATAAACTTACCTTTCTTTAAAGTCTCTAAAAAAGATAAACCTGTTGAAAATTTTTTAAAATAATACTTAATTAACTACTTACCTTGTTAAAAGGGGGTCTTACGCCTCCTTTTTTATGTGTAAAATCTTCAATACTTACCCTCGCGTTGAAACCTGAAAAAAAACCTAAGTGTGCTGCGTGCGCACAGCCTGTAGTGCGCACGCGGTTCACTTAGGAACCGCCCCCTTAGCAATACCGGAAGTGCCGGTTTCCCGCCCATGCGCAGTGCATGCAGGAAGCCGGCACTTCGGGACCGAATACGCGAGAGTACACAGTTCGTACTCTCCCGTATTCAGCCGAAGTTTTGGGCCACTAATGGGATTGGGCAGAATCAACACGGATTTATGAAAGGGAAATCGTGTTTGACAAATCTGTTAGAGTTTTTTGACGCTGTAAATAGCTGAATAGATAAGATGGAAACAGTGGATGGGGTGTATTTGGATTTTCAGAAGACTTTCGCTATGGTGCCACACAAGAGGGTGTTAAACAAAATTAAGGCTCATGGGAATGGGGGTAATATATTAGCATGGATTGAGGATTGGTTAACGGACAGAAAACAGAGAGTAGGAACAAACGGATCATTTTCGGGTTGGCACGCTGTAACTAGTGGGTTACCGCAAGGATCAGTGCTCGGGCCTCAGCATTCACAATCTACATCAATGATTTGGATGAGGGGACTATATGTAATATATCCAAGTTTGCTGGTGATGCAAAGCTGGGTGGGAATGTAAGTTGTGGGGAGGATGCAAGGAAGTTTCAAGGGAATATAGACAGTCTAAGTGTGTGGGCAAGAACACGACAAATGGAATATACTGTGGAGAAATGTGAAGTTATCCACTTCGGTAGGAAAAATAGAAAAGCAGAGTATTTTTTAAATGTTGAGAGATTACAAAATGGTGGGGTTCAGAGGGACCTGGGTGTCCTTGTACACGAATCACTGAAAGTTAGCATGTAGGTACAGCAAAAAAGTAGGAAAGCAAATGGTACGTTGGCCTTTATTACAAAAGGATTTGTTTATAAGAATAAAGATGTCTTACTGCAGTTATATAGGGCCCTGGTGAGACCACACCTGGAGTATTGTGTACAGTTTTGGACTCCTTAGCTAAGGAAGGATATACTTGCCATAGAGGGAGTACAACGAAGGTTCACCAGATTTGTTCCTGGGATGGGGGGGATTATCCTATGAGGAGAGATTGAGTAGACTAGGTCTATATTCTCTGGAGTTTAGAAGAATGAGAGGTGATCTCATTGAAACATACAACATTCTTACAGGGTTTGCCAGTGTAGATGTTTCCCCTGGCTGGAGAGTCTAGACCAAGGTGTCACAGTCTCGGAATAAGGGTTTGGCCATTTAGGATTGAGTTGAGGAGATATTTCTTCACTCAGAGGGTGGTGAATCTTTGGAATTCTCTACTCCAGAGGGCTGTTGAGGATCTGTCGTTGAGTATATTCAAGACAGAGATCGATTTATTTTTGAATATTAAGGGAATCAAGGGATACGGGGATAGTGCAGGAAAGTGGGGATGAGGTAAAAGTTCAGCCATGATCTTATTGAATGGTGGAGCAGGCTCAAAGGGCCAAATGGCCTACTCCTGCTGCTATTTGTTATGTTCGTATGTAAGGAGTCCACATACTCTTTGGAAAATAAGAGACTAAATGGGGTAGAATAGCAAATGGATCTAGGTGTAAACATTCACAGATCATTAAATACAGCAACACTGGTTAATAAGGCCATACAATCCTAACAAAGCACTGGGGTTAATTTCTTGATAAATACAATTCAAAAGCAGAGAAGTTATGTTAAACCTGTTTTGAACCTTGCTTAGATCACGCTTAGATTACTATGCACAGTTCTGGTCTGCATATTATAAAAACAAAGGATATAGATGCATTGGAAAAAGTATTTTTTACAAGGATGTCACCAGACTGAGAGGTTATAACTATCAGGAAAACATGAATAGACTGGGGCACTTTACTCCAGAAAAGGGAAGACTGAGGGGTGAGCTGCTAGAGGTCTTTAAGATTGTGAACGGGTTCGATAGAGTAGACTTATAGAAGATGATTCTACTTGTGGGGAATCCAAAACTCGGCGCCACAAATACAAGATAATCACTAATACATCGAACAATGAATTCAGGAGAAAGGTCTTTACTGAGAGAGCGGTGAGAATGTGGAACTCGCTACCACGTGGAGTGGGAGAGGCGAATAGTACAGACGTATTAAGGTGAATCTAGATAAGTACATGAGGGAGAAAGGAATAGAAGGATATGTGGATAGGGTGAGATGAAGCAAATAGAGTGGGAGGAGGCTGGTGTGGAGCATAAACACTGGCAGGGGCCAGATGGGCCGAATGGGCCGATTGGCCTGTTTCTGTGCTGTAAACTCGATGTAATGCACCACGTGAAGATAAGTGTTCCATGTTGTAGTTAGTGACGGGCCCAAAGCGTCCTTTACATAATTCAAGAAAGCTAACTCTCAGATAATGTTTCAATTTAATGGATTTATTTTCTTATTAGTAACCAGAATGATTTCAAATAACCAACAGCTTTATATCTCCATGTCTGTTACTCACTATCACCGAATTGAAATGTACGGTTTGGAGAATTTTTCTTTTGTTTTAGGGGTGGGGATGAATTATTTTTCCCTCCTATACCGGAGGCAGTGACTCACTGTGGAGTGCACAGGAACCAACTGACATCGGATAGAACACCTTTCAGTCTGTGTTTCATGGGGGAGCCCAGACACTGAGTCTTGGTTTGCTGGTAAAGTTCCTCCCCCGCACGGGGGTCGCACTGGCCATTTATGATGTGACTGGAAGGACTCTTCATACTTGTATTGAGCAAGGAAATCCCGTCCTTACTTCCTGGCCTCGCACAGTGCCCAGATCGTCAGGTTTAAAGATTAAAACACAGTCGGGGGCGGGAGGAGGGAGAAAGGTGTTAGATATACCTGTGGACCTTTGAGCTTTCCAGTGAATGAAGTACCCCTTTAAATAATATTAAATCCACCTTCCGTAATTGGTACAATGCGGCCAAGTTAACAACAAACTTTAATAATACCAAATTTCCTTTAAAATCGGAAATCAAACATTGAGGTCAGCCAGGGGGTCATTTAAACCGATCAAATATCACATCTGTTGAACACCGTTATCGAGTCCCAGAAACTTTTCCAAACACTGCCTTTATTTTATGTACATATCTGCGCGCCTCCAATTCTGGCCTCTTGCGCTCCCCCGATAGAGGAATGGCGGATCCAATAGTTTCCCAATGTAGCCTTCCAATTTACTGGATCCGCTGGAGTTTCCAAATATTCTATTTTAGCAAAACAGAGTCTGAAAGTACAGAAAGAAAGCGGAAGACAGTGAATTCACCATTTAGAATACCATTGTCATTTCCGACTTGCACTTAAAGTCACTCTGTATACACAATGGATGTAATGGAGCTGGGCTAGGAATGGTCGATTCCGTGATCCGACTGTGTAACATGTTGTGGATGCTTTAAGCAATGTGCTCTGTGCTATATTTGTTGTCGCTTGCGGTTTATGTGCAGGGACTTTCTGCTAACACTGCTAGTCTCTGAGTGACAGAAAACGAAACTTTGTGGCTTTAGTTTCTGCCGAACTGGAGAGACACCCGCGTCCCTTCAACAAAGCTGTTTCCGTTACCGGACTCACAGTTCCGCATTTTCAGTGTTCCAACCACGAGAAGATAGCTGGAAATTCTTGAAACCTTTGCAATTTGCTCCATAACAGCAAAACAAGCAATGAACAAACAAACTGCAGCGAATATGTAATGTCTAATATTCCATGTCCCAGGACTTGAGCTGTGAACAAGGTACATTTCCCGTTTGCCTTCATTCCGTGAATCCACACCATGACTAGACCCCGCCATGCAGTCAACTGCAATGGAGCACCTCTACTCTACATTTTAAAGGGCACAGTTCCATGTACCAGCATTATTCCTTAACAGTATTGGTATTCAATAATCTGCACCGAAGCCTTACCAGGTACAGCAATTCTACGTCCAGTACAAGTGCCGAATCTTTACCAGTGCAGAGACAACTGGGCAACTTTGGCGGTGGTCATTGAAGTCCCCACTCAGCGTACATTCTGCGTCCGTGCTTCCCTGAGCGTTTCCTCCAAACTGCCTTCAATATGGAGCAGTACTAAATCTTCAGTTAATGGAGAGTGGACTGTTTCGGTAGGTGGGCTCCAGCAGGACCATTCCTTCGTCTTGCTTGTCCGAAATCCATACGATATTTGTGATCGAGTATTTTTGTGTGAGGAATGGGGTGGTGTGAAAGAGAACGATTAGAAACACTCACGGGGGACCCAGGTTCAAAACACAACTGGAAGAATGGGAGATTTCATATCAGTCTGTTAAGGGGTCATACTGCCCCACAGGTTGATTTCATATCAGTGTGTTATGGGGTCACACCGCCCCACAGGGTGATTTCATATCAGTGTGTTATGGGGTCACACTGTCCCACAGGGTGATTTCATATCAGTGTGTTATGGGGTCACACTGCCCCACAGGGTGATTTCATATCAGTCTGTTAAGGCCACTTTCAAGACTGCAGTATAACATTTTAAAGTAAGTCAGAAGACACAGATTTAGGTTAATGGCTTGGTAATTGAAAACAAATATTAGGAGCAACTTTCCTCAAGGATGATGAAAGCTACGATGAATTCCTCAGTAGGAAAGCATGGTGTTCCCAATGAAGTTCCAATCTACTGGGACAGTCCTAACCCCGGAGGGATGAGTTGCAATGGGCCCAATGGCCTTTTCTTGTAGAGAAAATGTAGCCTATGTTTTACCACAATAAAGATTTGTCACTGGTCGTCCAGGTTTCTTCAATATTAGTTCAGGAAACATCATTGAGAAAAACCTGGCAAAATGTAAAGAAAAACATTCCCCGCTCACTGATCGCTACAGGTGTATGCTGGGAAATTAGGCCTAGTTAACAATCCCAGATTGAACCGTCACCATCCAACTCAAAGACCAAGCTTCTGAAAGAGGATGAGGCCTTCAGTTAGACAGTTTGAGGAAGACATTAAAAGATGCAAAAGACAATTTACTGGATAGAATTAATGATTGTATTGTAAAATATAATCGTTGACGTTTTAAAATGTAATCTCTTATTGTGGACAATAGAACGTTCAGACAACAGCGATTGGGAAAAAAACCCACACAAAGATGTTTGAGTGATTTGTGGGAACCCGTGGCCAGATTTCATAATTTCAAATTGCATAAACCCTGGATAGATAGATAGCTAGATAGATAGCTAGCTAGCTAGCTAGATGGATAGATAGATAGATAGATAGATAGATAGATAGATAGATAGATAGATAGATAGATAGATAGATAGATAGATAGATAGATAGATAGATAGATAGATAGATAGATAGATAGATAGATAGATAGATAGATGTTCATCTTTTAGGTGTCATTGTATCTTCTCAGGAAACGTGTATTAATTTCCACTAATTTAATATTTCTGATGTCAGAATATAAGTTCAGATTCTTGCACAAATTGCTCAGTGAACTGATTTCTAACACTTGATGTTATTCCAATATATTATGGTGTTCTAGATTCTCACTCTTTGATGCATCACTACACAGTGAACCATGGGAGTTCTTATCTTCCGGATTATAGTAAAATGGAGATTGTGGATGGCTGTGAGATAGACTATTGTGACAGCAATATGTGCATAACGGTTCCAAGGAATCAGTGGATGGTGACTTTCTGTGACACCAGTTACTGTGAGGAACTCACAATTACTCTAGCCAGTTTCCACGGAGTCAGAAAGGGCAAGTTTCCAGAACGTTACAACTGATGAACCTCAGTTCAAGTAAGTTGATTTGTAAAAAAATCCCCCTGGATCCACCTGGTGAAACGCACAGCACGCAATCCCAGTTGAATTATATTATTTACTGTTGCCTATTCATTCAGCTGTACCAGAGAACTATGAAAGCAGTATTTTGTAAATACATTAGCAATGTTCCAGAACGAGTGAGGGGGATAATACAGTAGCCTAGTGAAGGTAGTACTGGACGAGCATCGGAAAGGTTTTGAGTCCAAATTCCAATATTGAAAGCAGTAAGTCTGATAATTTGTGGGCTACCACCAAGACAAATGATCACGGAAGCTGGCGGATTATCATAAAAACCGCACTGTTTCACTAATGTCTTACAGAGAAGGAGACCTGACACTCTCTATCTGGTCTGGCCTACAAGTGATGCTATCCCACCCAACATAGCTGCTCTTAATGCAGTCAAGGCAAGAACGAATGGACAATAAATGCTGGCTTGACTGAGTCGGTCACATAGGAAGAACAAATCATAACATCTTATAATACGCTTGCAGTTATATATATTACTGGTTTACTGATTTAGTAGCCGTTTCTTTGCATATTTGATGAATAGTTGTAGTTTAGAGACATTTAACAATCATTTAATGAATGATACTTGTGCCTTGATAATTCTTCGTGTCTGTCTCAAGCCTAACCAAAACCGACTAGATCTAATCTACAGTGTCTACACTCTTAGTTTTTTCTCCATCTCTAGACATTATTAGTTATAATAACTATGGAATCTGAAATCACATCTCAGTTCAACATTGGGCGGGGAAGCGAACACACTATGCAGAGGTCTGCCCAATCTTCCCTCCATATAAAGGAATGAATGGACAATCAGAAAGCTCCGTTTGGGGAAAGCGCTCTCCTCCACCGGAGATTTTCAAGTATTGACTGCAACAGACAATTCAACAGCTCCCAGGTGCAGAGACAGGAACATCTGGCCCACATCCATCGAATGTGAATGAAAGAATCCATTAGGGGTTCCTGATGATACTTCTTTGCTGCATCTATAGGACTGATACTGAGGGGGTGAATTAGATGTCCATTACATGTTGCTTCATACACAAACAGGAAAAAGCTTCATTTACGCGGAACATAAAGAACGGATTGGATAAGTTTTGTAGTGAAGTCTTGAAATTAAAGTTATGTCAGGTAAGCACTGTGACACCCCACTGGGACACCATCAGATATAATCTGAGATTATCTAAAATGTACATAATCAATAGCACAGCGATAGTCATAACCTGAACAATTATGGAACTTTACAGCATAGGAGGAGGCCATTCGGCCAATCTAGCCTGTGCCGGCTCTTTGAAAGAGCTATTGAATTAGTCGCACTCCCCTGCTTTTTCCCCAAAACCTGCAATTCTCTTCCCTTCAAATATTTATACATTTCCCGTTTGAAAGTTATAATTGAATCTGCTTCCACCACCCTTTCATGCAGTGCATTCCAGATTACAGCAACTCACTGCGTAAAATAAACTCTCCTCATCTCAACTGTGGTTCCTTTGCCAACTACCATAAATCTGAGTCCTTTCATTACATGACCCTTCTTTCAGTGGAAATAGTTGCTCCTTACTTACTCTGTCCAATCCCTTCATGATTTTCATCATGTCTATTACAGCTTAACCATCTCCGCTCGAAGGAGAACAATCCCAGCTTCTCTAGTCTCCCCACAGAATCACTGACATAATATTTAGTGTCACTGTTGCTATAGATAGTGGAAACAAATTAAATATCACGAAGTTGATGAGCAGGATGGAATATCAGACGAAGCCTTAGTGTACACATCTGTGTTCATAATTCTCTGCGTCCTTCTGACATATATTGCTTCCAGATGATGAATTACATCATCTGGTGGTAATTTTAGCCTAACCCGGCAGGGACGGGGTGAGTTTGTGTCAGACACCTGTTTCCCAGTCGCCAGATTTGAATTCAGTAGAAGAATTATAATAAAACAC
This sequence comes from Squalus acanthias, assembly GCA_030390025.1. NCBI lineage: Eukaryota > Metazoa > Chordata > Chondrichthyes > Squaliformes > Squalidae > Squalus > Squalus acanthias. Next base: position 35,925,019 of record CM059449.1, on the reverse strand, counting down.
ATTTGACTTGATTATCAAACGCTAGAAGTATATAGGTTGCAATATATAATTTACTCATTTTTGGACATCCCACTTTATGTCACTTAAATTAAATGTTTTCCAGTCACTTCACCATCGCCTGTTTTGCGCTGGGCCCGAGATCAATTTACCCCTGGAGAATATAATATAAAATTGTCAGCATGGGTTTGTAAAAGGAAGGCCACGTTTAACCAACCTTATTGAATAAGTTGAAGAATTAATGGAAAGAATACACAAGGGCAATGCAGTAGGTGTGATCTACATGGACATTCAAAAGGCCTTCCATAAGCTGCTCGATAAGAAGCTCATGGCAAGGGTCAGAGCCTGTGGAGTCAGAGGTCAGGTATCAGACTGAATTGAAAGATGGTTAGAATACACAACATGGGGGTGGGTGATAAGGGAAGTTTCCCAGACTGACGGCAAGTGGGAAGTGTTGTCCCGCAGGGACCTGTGCTGGGACCACTGTGGTCCACCATAAACATCAATGATTTGGACTCAGAGTGTCGATGTATGGGGGATGACTTTGAATTTGGTGATCAGCCATCCATTAGACATTTCCTGGGGGGGTTTCCCTCCTGGTGTGGAAATTTGCACACGATACCAATTGGGGTGTGCAGCCAATAATGTGGAGACTGCACTAAAATACAAGAAGACACAAACAGGCTCGCAGAGTGGGCAGATAAATGACAAATTAAATTCAATATGGCGAATAGTGAGGTGGTTCTTTTTGGTAGGAGGAATAAGGAGTGTAATTATTCCTTGGAAGGTAAGAAAGTAAATGTGGTAGAAGAGCAATCAGATCTGGAAACACAGATGCACAAATCCTTCGAAGTAGCAACGGAAGGTGATACGACCATAAAAATTGCAAACAAAGTACTGGGGTTCATTTCGAGCAGAATATAACAAAACACTGGGAGGTAATGTTAGGGAAACTAAAACCAGGGGTCACAGTCTAAGGATAAAGGGAAAGCCATTTAAGACTGAGATGAGGAGGAACTTCTTCACCCAGAGAGTGGTGAATCTGTGGAATTCTCTACCACAGAAGGTTGTTGAGGCCAGTTCGCTAAATATATTCAAAAGGGAATTAGATATAATACTCACAACTAGGGGGATCAAGGGGTATGGCGAGAAAGCAGGAATGGGGTACTGAGGTAGCATGTTCAGCCATGAACGCATTAAATGGCGGTGCAGACTCGAAGGACCGAATGGTCTACTCCTGCACCTATTTTCTATGTTTCTATGTTTCTATGTAATGTTACATTGATACAGAGTCTTGGTTAGATCAGATTTGGAGCATTTTGGGCAGTTCTGGACTCCATGCTACAAAAAGGATATTGAAGCACTGGGGAACGTACAGAAAATATTTGCAAGATGTTATCAGAGTTGGGAGGACACAACTATGAGGAAAGATTGGGCTGGGCTGGGGCTGGTTTCTTGTAGACACTTACAGATTAAGTAAAGAATTTCGGAGGCATTTCCTTACACACAGAGTGCTGAGATGTGGAACTCGCTGCCACGTGGAATGGTTGAAGCAGAGAGCATTGCTATATTTAAGACTGGGCTTGATACATACCTGAGGGAGGAGGGAATATAGGGGTATATAGGGACAGAGTGTGAAGCAGTAATTAGATTAGGATAACACCCCTGTGGAGTATAAACAAACAGATAGACCAGTTAGGCGAATGGCCTGTTCCTGTGATGAAGATCCTAACGTGTAATTCCATGTAATCGGCTCAAACAACAATGCAGAAGCTTGGTGGAGTCACGGTAGAGCAGTAGGTATCGGAGGAGCAATTGGATTCTCTCTGATATCAAATCTGGTTCTGTACGAACATACAATAACAGAAAAATAAAGAAATACGTTTACAGTTTAAAGTGATCATGAAACGATTGTTGTGCTCTCAGGGAACTTGGAAGTTCTACAGAATCTTGAATTGAATAATTCTTCAAATGCAATGCTAATTCTTTCAGAGGAAGTGAAACTACAAGAGGAAGAGACTCCAGGCGTGAATCATTCTAGGGGCCCGCAGGTGTCACAAAACCCAGTGCTCGCATTTTAAAAATAATATTGTAAAATGCTGATGTCTTAATGTAGAGACTAGTAAATGGATAAAATGCCAATTTCACCCACGGGAACATGAGAGTCTTTGGGAAAGTGGAAACATGGGAAAGTTAGACAAGTTAGTGGGACAGTCTAGTTTAAAAAGACTTAAACAATTGCTGGGAGAAATGTAATCAGACGTCTTTCCCTGGTTTGGTTTTTACACTTTCTCTCTGAATTTCCCTCTCATTCTGTGACCTCGCCCTCCTGTAGAGGAGGCGGTACCTGATGCTGAGACAGAGTTCTGCGGGTGCCTGCGACCTCTCCCATTTCTCTGATGAGATCACCTTTCAGGTGCGAGCCCATAGAATGAGAGTAAGCAGGATATTCCACTGTGAGGGGCAGTGCAGCGCAGCACAGACCGATCCAACATAGGTGCACAAGGATCTTCTAGCGGGAGGTCACTCAATGTCGAACAACAATGTGTACCTGGGATCTGCCAGCCCATAACAGGGAGGCTAATTCTAATCCCACATCCCACCAGGTCGCAGCCTTGGATAAAATAACAACGTCAACACAGATCAGAGGGACACATCGACTCTTTGTTGGAGACGGGAAACACCAACAAAGCAACATTTTTTAATTGCCCACCTTGATGGAATATTGTGCGTATTCACAACAAACTGTTGCAACTTGTTTCACTAAACACTCATCAAGGTTAGAGTTCTGTTTCCAAACCGTGAAAATGCAACCAAGAAACCAGTGCTTCTGATGTCGCTGTTGACATTGCTCACAAGGTGATGACCATGGGGCAGATTCCCATCTTTACCGCCTGGATATTAAGCCTCGCCTGGCGGAGCACAGAGTAAAACCAGATGGAGAGGCTCCCACACCATTTGCAGAACCCGCCTGAATTCCCTTCTATTGAACATCTAGCACCGAGTGTATTATTCCAGTGAGGTGGGTTCGAGGCTTGGGGAAAACTGGACCAAGGCGCCCAGACATCATTCATCTCCATCTATCTATAATTCCTGCCTTCTCTCCTTACTGATAGAAACCTTTGGTTTTATATAACTCATAGTTACATAAGAAGATTTAGGGTAATTTAGGAATTGTAATAATTGAGATGGGTGGAGCATTGGGTGTTTTTCCTAGAATAATTCAGTTCCCATTTGAAAGTCAGGACATTCGGTCCTTATTTTTACTCAGTACTTTGACTTTATATTTTACAGTTTGGTTTGACAGCTCAGAAGCACAAAGTAATGTCAGTTCAAGTGTAAAGTAAGCCGGAATGAAAAAAAAATGAAATATTAGCCCACACGCCGCTGCTGCAATGACAGCCGCAGTTTGGGGCAATTTGAACCTTAGTGGCTGGGCGGGATCCCACGGGGCGGGTGGAACGCTGCTTTCCCGCTCCCGCACAATATTACTCTCCACTGATTTCAATGGAGAATAAAATTGGGCGCGGGGTAAAACCAGTGTTGCCCCCGATGCCGGCAGTTGTTCGGCCGGGCGGGTTAGGTTAAAATAGCCCCACGGGGTCAGGAAGGGTTTAATTGCCGTGATATGAACTTCGGTGGTTCACTGTATTGAGGTTCAACAAGCTGAATAGTTTATCACTCGACTCTCTGCGGCAACGAGGGCGTTTCCCGCTAGATTCAGACAATATATTAATTGTTATCAATTATACAACTTAACCCCCGGAGCGCTGTTTTAAACATATTTCTAACCGCCCGCCGTGTATTGTCCATGGCCACATGGCGCAGGCCTTGGACTGTGAGTCAGTTTCGGTGCTGCTCACGGTTCAGGGACAGCCCTGGACAATCAGTGACGGATCTTTACTGCGATTGGATGGTGAGCTCCCGCACTGCCCACTTGTGAGTGAAGCTGGGCTCGGTTCCATTCAAATCGCTCAATCTTGTTCTGTCACTGGGAGAGACAGCAGGTTGGCGGACGGAAGGGACGGCATGTTTCTGTCACTTGTACTGAGTTTCTTCCGCCTACAAGCGGCCCTGTCTGGTGAGTAGCCGGTTCGGGATGCATCCTTGAATGTCTCCAGGCTCACCCTCTGATCTTAGACTGTAACCGGCAGGCCTGTCGGTCACATCAGGTGTTTCACACAGGGAAACTAGTCAGTGTGTGCGGAAGTGAAGCGATGAAGCGGGATTGGCATCTCCATCTTGCTTCTCAGGCTCGCTTCTCCCTCTGCTTGGATTAGATGATGTCCATTACTGTCCGGACAGCCTGACATTACCGCTCAGTTACTGTGACAGCTTGTATGTTCGCTCTGATAAGCAGGAGGGGGACGGACAGTTTGTTCCCGCTAAGCGGCTTGCGGGTACGGAAGTGTCAGTATAACTGCGAGCCCAGTCCCGACCTGACCCCCTGAGTGACCCAGAGCCCAGCGGCGAGACTCCTGCAGGAAAGCGGCTCAGTCGGTTCGGGTTCACACCTGTTTCAGTGTAACTGCAGCCGGCGGGAAGCTGCATTTTAAAAGCTTCTTTCTACCTCCTGGGAACTTGGAAAACCTTTTAAAACTCCCAATAAATCGGACAAATCATTAAAAATACAGAGGGAGGGGTTCACTTTTATCACAGGGGGAAACGGGTTCCAGCGACCCGGGAACCTCTTTTACACTTTCCGACTCGCTTTAGAATGAAGCTTTGAGGCGTTCCGTGCAGGTTCGGGTGAAGATTGAGCTCCCAGAGTTAACCTCTCTGTCTCTTTCACACTGACCTGCTGCATATTTGCAACATTTGCAGTTTGTAGCGGATTCCCACCATGTGCGGTTCCATTCGGGCTCATGTTGACTCTGTGCGATGGTGTAACGAGGGCGAGAGCGAGTCGGCCGCCAGTTTTCCATCTTTCTCTCCGTTTCCCCCCTTCTATTGAGTTCAATGGCAGTAACAATCTGGAGAGCTGTAAAAGGAGCTGCCGACTGGCTATCGCCCGTTTTACTATCGCACAAAGTCAAGATCGAGCCCACTGACTGTTGGAATTGATCAGTGCCTGCTGCTCACAGCCTGGAGCTGTTCGGGGTGAACATCAGAGGCAGCTTTCGGCACCTGTTACAGCTCGCTGTGGAAGAAAGAGAGAAAGAAAGACTTGCCTTTCTACAGCGCCTTTCACCACCTCAGGACATCAGGTGGAAGCCGATTTAACAGAAACTTTGAAAATGGAATTGGACAAATAATTAAAGGGAAAACAAAAATACAGGGCTATGGAGAAAGAACAGGTGAGTGGGACTGATTGGCTCGTTATACCAAAGAGCCGACACAGGCACAATGGGCCGAATGGCCTCCTTCTGTGCTATATTATTCCATGATTGGATGGAGTTAAAATACAGATCAGCCATGACCTAATTGAATGGCAGTAAAAGTCTCGAGGGGATGAATGGCCTCCTCCTGTTCCTAAATTAATGTTGGTGATATTAGAGGTGAAACGCTTACCATATTGGTGTAACATTACTTTGCCTGTTATTTTAATGGTGTAGCCTGCTTAAAACAAGTGTGATATCACCTGTGTTACAGCAATGGACAGTAACATGTCTCAGTAATATTGCCAACAGTAATTTTAGGCAGAACATGTATGGCGGTACAGCGAGTAATAAGGCTCAATGAACAAGTGTATTTGTATCTTGGTCTGAAATTCCTCTTTCCACTATTTTAGCAGAGCCTCAATCTGTTCAAAGCAGATATATTTACACCGCCACTGAAACGGAGGAGTGTTGAATTTTCAGATTGTGTAGCTTGTAAACTTTCTATCACCCAGCAGAAACACTGAAAGTGACCAGCCTGTGATTGGCCTTTCATTGACCTTAACAAGGCGAGGCTGTATTTGCCAGTGAGGTTTGCACCTCTTCTGATAAGGTGCAAACACAGGATTGGAGATTGCTGCTGCTTTTAACAGCCAGCTCTATAATCGCTAACGATCAGGTTCAGTGGGTAATATTATCGCCGATGCCTTCAATTTGTGTCCCAGTCTTCCTCCAGTTTCAAGTCTTTGCCATTGACCAGTGTGTTATTTTCTAATCCAATTCTGCCCGCAGTTCCTAATGTTGGGAATAGAGCCAGAGATTCCCTCCCCAGTGACGGGAGGTGAGTTCATTCCCATTGGATAGAATGAGTTTCACTAAACGAGATAAGTAGAATAATGTGGGAGAGGTTCGGGCAACGACATAACTTTCCCGTCTCGCTGTACAGGGTTTTCACTGAGTGACTCCCTGAAACATGTTCCTCTTTGCTTTAGTGAGCCTTTACTTTTTTCAAAGGGTGGTTCCTGGTAAGTCAAATGACAGGAGTTGTGCGGCTATATTCATTATTGCACTAGACCGCCATCATGAACAAAGTATTTGACCCGGGTTTAGTCCGGGATACACCGACTGCCCCCGTGTTTAGTCCGGGTTATACTGCCTGTTCCGTAATTAGTCCGGGTTACACTGACTGCCCCGTGTTTCGTCCGGGATACAATGACTGCCCCGATGTTTAGTCCGGGTTACACTGACTGCCCTCTTGTTTAGTCCGGGTTACACTGACTGCCCCCGTGTTTAGTCCGGGTTACACTAACTGCCTCGGACCTTGCGGATGCCCTGGGGGAGCTCCTGTGTTGGTTGAAATGGTGAGGTGACGATAGGGCCTCGTGTGGCGTTGGACGATTAAGAAACACGCCAGAGAGTTACTGCAGGACTGAAGTAATGTCCCTCAATCATAGATGGGAATTTGTGCGGTGATTCAGGCCGACGTGTTGGCAACGTTGGTTGGACTCATTCCAGGAGCTTTCATCACATGACCTCCAGCCCAGTCAACCCGCCTTCTGTCCCCAGCTCTAATATTATTGTAATTGTGATTGTTGTGCTGTTGTTGTTATCTTTCTCTCTAGTTTCTTGCAGCGGTGTCCAGGAGATTAATTTTTAATTCCTGGAGACTCCGGGATAGTTCTGGAGGGTTGGTAAACCTATGCTCCGCCTGTCTGATAGATTAAGTTGGTGGGGACAGTATAATTTCATGATCCGGCTTCATTTACATGAAATGAGCGCCAAGACCTTTTGCTTTAAAGGCTGCCTGCAGTCCCTTAAAGGGACGATGCACTTTTCAAGGGTAGTTAATGGAGAGCGACTTACTGGAGCAGCAGCTTTCATGACATGGTCAGGTGTCCTCCGATTCTCTGGGCAACGGTGGAGGCGCTTGAAGAGCAAGTTAGCACTGGTACTGAGGACCTCGACTCCTCTAATAGGTAATGATAGGCCCGTCAAATTAGTCAGCTGTAATGGCGAGAGGTGGATGAGCAAGTTAATTGCAGCAACATTGGGTATAAAGTGCATGGTAACCGACAGCGGCTGATGGAGATCGACAGCCTGTTTTGGCTATCGTCCAATTTTCTTTTCCAAAGACTTCAATCGAGTAGAAATTCAGGCCGCGGGCAAAGCTGGCTGCTGATTCGCTGTCGCCCATTCCGCGCTGCCACCCAAGACAAATTTATATTCCATTTTCCCAAGGATCTAGCTGCATTGCAGGAGGAAACGTAATGACCTCACCAGGACTGACAAGGTCAGACTCGGCTTCACGTCTCTCTTACTATCTGCACAGCCTCGCACCGCCTGAAGTTAGCCGCTGCTCTACTAATCCTTCCCTTCAGACTTCCCATGGCTCTCCTCCAATCACAACTGACACTCACTACATTCCAGAGTGAAATTACGAGAAGTCCATTAACAGTTCAAAATATTCAGCAGCCAGTACAAGAAATTTAAATAGATTAAGTAGTGAAATCCTACAACAAAATAGAAGTAAAATGTCTCCTAAATATTCCAGCATTTTATTTCAGACCAACTGAGGATCCCTGTAATATCTGCCTCCCGAGTGGTTCCAGTGTGTCGGCAGGATCAGGAACTAGCGGTAACAATGTGGGCAGAGAGGGAAATATTGCTGAGGGCCCTGATAACCTCCTTTAACCGCAATTTGCATATATTCAAGCTGCTTTTCCCCCTCTTTCGCTCAGTAAATCTGAGGCCAATTTTAATGTCGCTACAAGCAGCGGGCTGGGAGTAGATCACTGCGCACGCACCAGGGGTGGATTCTGCACGGCTTAGTACCATAATTCTGGATGCACTTCCTCACTAATTCACCAAAGAATCCCCAGGTCAGACGTGGGACTAAAATCTTAAAGTTACGATTTACAAATGAGATGAGCTGATGTAATTTATTCGAACCATCACATTTTTCATTTATTTGGAAAATGGGAATATTCTTGTAAATGGATAACATTAAATATTAAGGCTCATTTTGTCTTCTCTGCAATGGTTTAATACGGGAGCGATGGCAAAATATCCAGTGATCTCTCATTTTTCGGAATAAATTATTTTTCCGAAGTTGTTTTGCAAACGGACATTTCTGATATTTGATATGCCAATGATGTTGTTTTGTATTATATCCTAGAGTCTCACTCCCTGCTATATTACTACACCCTGAACCATGGGATTGCTGATCTGCCGGAGTATAGTTTCCTGGGACGATTGGATGGCTGTGAGATTAGCTATTACGACAAAAATATGAAGATAACTGTTCCAAGACAGCAATGGATGGCGGAAGCATTTGACAAGAGTTACTGGGACGGATACACAAGCACTCAAGCTGGTTTCCACGGACTCATCACGGACAGGTTGATAGATGGTTGCAGCAGAACAACCAAACATCAAGTGAGTGTATTCGTTTGAATGAATGCAGCGAACGACAGGGGTCATTTAAACTTGGAGGATAGTGTAACATGAGTGATATCGAACCGCCTGATATACACCCGCCTGATTTTCCCTTCCATTGACTTCAGTGGAAGGGAACATTAGGCGAGGTGTATAATGGACAACTAATTGGATATCAGCCATTTTACACCATCTCTGGAAGGTAACATTAACCCCAATGAATGAAATTGGTCATACAGGGGGCGAAATTCAGTATTGGTGTGTGTAAAATGGGCAGTAGCAGCGAGGCCACCCTTTATACATGCTGATTGATTTTCCTTCCCATTCCCTTCACAGTAAAATGGGCCGGATCTATAACAGGCGGCTTTTCCGCTCCCACCCGTTCAGCAACCCTGCTAAAGTTGAATTTCACTTTCATCACATGTAAAATCCGGGCGCCTGTGAATCAGCTGTTGTTTTACACCGCGATCGATAAAGAAAATGAGATGTGGTTTAAAACGGGCAAAATATGGGCGCCTGTGAATCAGCTGTTGTTTTACAGCTTAATCGATTTTCTGAAAATCGGACATGTTGAATTCTTTAGGTGCACATTATAAACAAATAAACTGTAACTAAAAATAACCATTAAAGCAAACTTAACATCGTAAATTAAAATTTGGTTACGGGGATGATGATGCACTCCAGTCTCTGCGATGCCCATCGGTCGCGGAAGGCCTTGAGCATGCCGGCGGACACCGGGTGCTCCATCTCCAGGGCCACCCGGGCGTGAACGTGGCCGCAGAAGAGAGGCAGGCAGTTGGTCCGAACGATCCCCTCGATCGCCTGCTGCCTGGACCAGTTGATGGCCACTTTGGCCAGTCCCTACAAGGAGGCCCCCCGATCTGCCCGTTCCCCTCCGCACGGAGTGACCAAAGATCAGGAGCGTGGGCCTGCAGTGCAGCGAAAAATCGAGGAGCAGGCGCTTCAAATAATGGAAGAGGGGCTGCAACCTCTCACATTCGATACATACATGGAACACGGACTCCTCCAGGCTCGGACATGGTGTAAAGTGGGCGGCCGATTCAGCATTGAACAAATTTTACCTGGTCCAACAGATAAAAATGCACCCCTCCCCACCACCACCAGTGTTTATTGAATGGCATTTGTATTATTACATTTAATTCATGATATTTGTAATATTGGCCCAGAAATTAAACATGGATGGTTCCCGCGGGGGTAAGGATTCCCCGCGATATCGCACTCCGCGCCTACCTTTTTGCTCCGGGCCCACACGAACTTTAGTTTCAAAGGCTCTCTCTGTTGGAACCGTGCAGTGCTTGCGTGACCCAGAGACGCAATTAGTTCTTGCGAGCTCTGGGATCACGTGATTCAGTTAGAGCCAATGGCAGCACACCATCTTTCATTCATAGTTTTGACAGGAAGACCTGTCAAAGCTATGAATACTCCACACCCCCAAAAGAACAGCTAAACCTCAATTAAATTAAAAAAAGCCATCACATTAATAAAATAAGTATAGTTAAATAAATTAACCACTTTAAACAAAAAATTAAATTTTTGAAAACATTTAAAATCTTTTTAGAAGTTATAAAAATAAACTTACCTTTCTTTAAAGTCTCTAAAAAAGATAAACCTGTTGAAAAAAAATTAAAATAACACTTAATTAACTACTTACCTTGTTAAAAGGGGGTCCTACGCCTGCTTTCTATGTGTGTAAAATCTTCACCACTTACCTGCGCATTCAAAGCTGAAAAAAAACTAAGTGCACTGCGTGCGCACAGCCTGTAGCGCGCACGCAGTTCACTTAGGAACCGCCCCCTTTTCAATTCACGAAGTGCCGGTTTCCCGCACATGCGCAGTGCATGCAGGAAACCAGCAATTCGGGATCTAATACGCGAGAGTACACAATGCGTACTCTCACGTATTAGGTCTAATTTTCGGGCCATTATGTTTATTTAATTGTTTTGCTGGTGGTTTACATGTAACTAATCATAATGGGCCAGAAATTCGGGTCTCCACGGGTACTCACCCACAGACCGAGCGAAAGTGCCGGTTTTGCGCATGCACTGCACATGCGCTGGAAACCGGAACTTCCGTTCCCCTGAAGGAAGGGGTTCAGAGGTCGAACGCGTGCGCTGGAGAGGCAGTGCTTAGACCTCGAACTTCAGTTTTTTTTCAGGTTTCTCCATGAGGGTTAGTACGGAGAAGCTGCGTGGGGAAAAAGGAGGTGCAAGGCCTGCTTTTATCAAGGTAAGTGGTGAATTAAGTACAATTTAAAAAAAATTCAACAGCTTTATCTTTTTTACATACTTTAAAGAAAGGTAAGTTTATTTTTAGCACAGTTAAAAAGTGTAATTAATTTTTTCAAAAATTTAAATTTTTGTTTAAAGTAGTTAATTTATGTAATATATAGTTATTTTAAAAATGTGATGCTTTTTTAAAAATTATTTGAAGTTTTAGTGAGGTTTTGGGGCCGATCTCTATTCATAGATTTGACAGGTCTTCCTGTCAAATCTATGAATGAAGATTCCCTGCTCCGATTGGCTCTCCATGGCCCACGTGATCCCAGGGGACGCTTCGAACAAACTACGCCCCTGGGATACACGAACACTGCACGCCGGCAGCTGCAGGAGGCCCAGCAGCCGAATTCCACGTGGGCCCGAAGCACAACGGCAGGCGCGGTATGTAAGTACGCGCACGATTCTTGCACCCGCGGGAAGCCGAAGAGCCGAATTTCTGGCCCATTATGTTTATGGGGTAATTTTTAACTCTTCAGCAAATAAGTAAAGTGGCCAATATTGGACCGACCGCCCGTTCTACACCTCGCTCGGATTCCCTTTCAATTGCGCGAGGTTTATAACAAGCCACTGACCCGATATTTTCCGCTTTACACTATGACCACAATTTAAAATTAACCCCTCCATGCATGGTCATATTACTTTTAATGAATAATATTCGTAATAGATTTATTGAATGACATTGGAAATAACACATGTATTGAATCATATTGGCAATATTGTGTTTATTGAATTATATTGGCAATATTAAATTGAAGGATTATTATTCATATCATTGCATTTGCTCAGTGATATTAGTGAGCACATATTTGATATTTAATGTAGATGTGTAAGTTTGAGGCTTCAATGCCATCTTATATCCCGCAGGTTGCTTATCAGAAAAGCATAATGCACTGCCCGCAGTTTTCTATTCATTAGGGGTAAATTTTATATTTGGGCAATAGTGTAAAATGAGCGATATCGAACTGACTACCCAATATACTCCCTGTCTAATTTTCCCTTCCGTTGACCTCTATGGACATGAGAATCAGGCGAGGTGCAAAATGGGCGGACGATCCAATATCGCCCATTTTACACACTCATCCAAAGTCAAAATTACTTTCATGGAGTCAAGTCCATTGTAACAAGCTTGGAGGACAGCGAATGTTAGCCTATGCTGTGCAAACATAACGCAGTCCCCAATTTAATATCATTTCTGGCATGTATTGTGACAGCATTGGCTAATATTCTGGCATGTTATTTTATAGTTAAGTAACAACATTGCTGGAAATTTGTGAAGGTGAGAAGTAGAGTTGGTTTATACACGGGAGTTTTCCAGAAGTATAGGCTGAAGTGTTGGGTAACAAAAAACTGAGGCATTACAGCGCCACCATTGGAGCGAGGGTGCAATTGCAACATGCTGACTTTTCATCGGCAACTCCCATTTCAAATGTTGAGATATAGAATCATAGAATAATACATCACAGAAAGAGGCCATTCGGCCCATCGTGCCTGTGCCGAGTCTTTGAAAGCTATCCAATTAGACTCACTCCCCTGCCCTTTCCCCATAGCCCTGCAACGATTCCCCTTCAAGTATTTATCCAATTCCCTTTTGAAAGTCACCATTGAATCTGCTTCCAGCACCCTCTCAGGTAATACATTCCAGATCACAACAACCCACCACGTAAACAAAACCGTCATATCACCTCTGGCACGTTTTCCAATTACCTTAAATCTGTGTCCTCTTGTTAACGACCTCACTCCTTATTCACTCTATCCAAGGCCTTTATGATTTTGAACACGAATCCAGAGGAATTGATAATGGGCAAAGTTGATAAAAATGTGACAACAGGAAGTAAGAACATAAGAACATAAGATAAGAGCAGGAGCAGGCCATTCGGCCCCTCGAGCCTGCTCTGCCATTTAATGCGATCATGGCTGATCCAATTTTGGCCTCAACTCCACTTTGCTGCCTGCTCCCCCTAACCCTTGATTCCCCTGTTCCTCAAAGATCTGCCTATCTCAGCCTTAAATATGTTCAATAACTCAGCTTCCACAGCTCTCTGGGGAAAAGAATTGCAAAGCTTCCCGACACTCTGATAGAAGAAATTCCTCCTCACCTCCGTCTTAAATGGGCGACCCCTTATTCTGAGACTGTGTCCCTCGTTCTAGATTGCCTGACGAGGGGAAACACCCTCTCAGCATCAACCCTGTCCAACCCCCTCAGAATATTATATGTAACAATAAGATCACCTGTCATTCCTCTAATCTCCAATGAGTACAGGCCGAACCAGCTCATCCTTTCCTCATAAGACAACACTTCCATCCCAGCAATCAACCTAGTGAACCTTCTCTGAACTGCCTCCAATGGAAGTATATCCCTCCTTAAATAAGGGGACCAAAACTGTACGTAGTAGGTTGTGTGGACAGGTAGTACATAACATTTCTAATATAATATAGCTAGATTTTAGTTAAATACCAACATTTATTCAATTTGGGAAGCAGAGAAGTAGAATTGGTTGGAGCACCGCAGTTTCTCTGGGAAATGCAAAGCTAAGTCCGACAGTGCCACCACCGGTGGGAGGGTGTAATTACAGCATGACCAGCCGACGGTGGCAGCTTCCTTATAAAGGTGGACATAGGAATTTATAAACGGAATTGTTAACACAAATGTAATAGAAATATGACAACAGGAAGTATGCTTTTGTGGACAGGAATTACACACAGATGTAAGAGTTTTAAATTTTCTACTCAATGTCCTGTGGTGTTGCATATGTGAGGGGTAATTTTAACTTTTGGTGACAGTGTAAAATGAGTGATATTGGATCGGCCACCCATTACACACTCCGCCCAATCTTCCCTTCCATTGGGGCCATGGTGAATTGACAGCCCATTTTATATCTTTGAAGTTATTAGAAGAACAATGGGTGGAGTGTAAAACGAATGCTGATTCGCTATGAGTCCATTTCGCACTACTGGCAAAGACCAATTTCACCTCGTCTGTATTTTGCTCAATGGGTCATTGAGTATAACATCAGGGAATTGATGTTGACTTACAGAAGACATTGGTTAGGACACTGTTAGGGTTTTTCATGCAGGTCTGAACACCTAATATAGCAGGAATATTACAGCAGACAGCTGCCGTTTAACTTTGGTGCCAATTGTTCTCTTTCTGTGCTGTAAATTCTATGTCCCTGTGTGATGAACCTTGTTTTAGACACTAAATTCCATTTCTACACATAGTAATGGAAAGAGTAACTAAAGAATAACTGAAATTCTGAGATTTGGTGTATAGATGAGATAATTATGTAGCTATTGATCGATTCAATTACTGTTCTAGGTACTCACTACATTCAAGGACTGTTTGGCTGTGAGCTGAATGATGCCAATCCTAGTGTAGGGGTTTTGAAACTCGCTTATGATGGAAGATACTCATTTAGTTTCGATAAAGACAAATTGGTTTGGACCGTACATGATCCAATAGCTCAGACCTTCAAAGTGAAATGGGATAAGGAAACAAAGATGAATCTTTATTTCAAGAGCTTATTAGAAAATTACTGTGTGGATTTATGGAGGAGATACTATTCAATTGGAAATGCTTCACTAACCAGACAAGGTAAGTTCAGAACAAACTGGGGGTAAATTTAAATTTTGGCGATAGTGTAGAACTGGCGATATTGGATCAGCTTCCGTTATGAACCTCTCCCCATTCTCCTTTAACAGGCGGCTGATCCGATATCACCTGTTTTACATTAGTGGCAAAAGTTAAAATGACTTCATTCATTCTGTTTTGAAATGTGTGACTTTTATTGAAGTTGAAAATAACTGTCGTTCTATCATGTAGTTTCCCCTGAGGTCTCAGTTATTGCCAGGGCTGCTGATCGTTGGTTTCTCCACTGCATTGTGACTGGATTTTATCCACAGTCCATCAGCGTGACCTGGTTGAAGAATGGAGAACATGCCCCTGAGACCAAATCTACTGGGCTATTACCCAATCACGATGGGACGTATCAACTAACGACAACCCTTGAATTTGATCCGTATGATGGGAAACAATACTCCTGTCATATTGAGCACAGCAGCTTGCCGGGTGGGAAAACAGTCTCCTGGGGTAAGGACATGAGCAGCAATACTGAACAATCCATCAATAATAGCAACACTCACCCATACAGAGATAGAGAGCAGAAAGAGATCAATGAAATGAATGACTGAACCAAATTGCACATTACCTCCCTGCTTTACTACTCTATTCCTCTACAAATGAACCGGATATTCTGTCTCCCAGTGATGTTTATTGGTTACTATTGGCTCTCCCGGGCTGTTGCTGATGGACAAGAACAGGAACATTGAAATCTTCCACTCCCTGTAACTGTCTTTTCTTGTCCATCACTTTCTCTGTCTTCTTCTTTCTCTCTATTTCTTCATACATCAGACAACACGTTTATTATCTCTGTACTTCAGGCTGTCTGTGATTGTTCTTCATTCTTGCTCTCTCTTTTAGTCCATTTCTGTTATCTTCTGACACTTCCATAATCTGCGCCTACCCCTCATTGTGTGCTTCTCACACTTGCTTTATCTGGATATATTTCCCAATGCTTCTTGCTGTCTATCTCCACTCCATACCCACACACCTCACACACACTGCATGGTCTCAGAGTTAGATAACAAATCAATCCCTGTTCACAGTCTATCTGGGTTAGAGAATGGATTAATCTACATTCACCACCCACTCTCAGACATCAGACTCTTTATTTCCCCGACTTGCTGTTGCTTCACTCTTTGTTTCTGCTTTCTCATTGTTGTTCCCTTTCACTGTGGTGATGGAGCTGCTCGGTTTCTGAGCTGGAACTTTGGCTCTGTGCTGAGCTATTTCCCTTTCAGCCTCAGTGTGTTTTTGCTTCTCTTGTCTCTTTGTTCAGGTGGGGAATGAGAGGACGGTTCACTTTGGGATATTAGAGGAGGAGTGGGGAAGTGTTGTGAGGAAAGGTCATTAAAATGTAGTGAAATGGGGGGGGGGGGGAGGGGTGAAAATAATGCGGCCTGGTGGTAAGGGTGAGTCTGAGGCTGGGCTTCTGAGGCGGGGATGAGCCGAAGTGCACTGGGAGCTGCAGGCAGGGAAGGTGGGGGCGGTGGGCTTTGCCCAGAAAGCAAGGAGCTGCAGCAAGAATGATGGTTGGGACAGCTGTAGGGGAACCCCAGGAGATAAGCCTAGAAATTGCTGTTGGTGATTAACAGTGTCACCAAATGTCTCCAGGGGAACCTCCTGCTATTGGTTTAGACACAGCGGGGTAGATTTCCAACCTGCCGCCCGGCTGTAAAACCGGAGTTGCCTCCAATGGGAATGAAAAGCGGGCAGTTTGTGTGACAGGCGGCTGATCCACAGCGACAATTTCACACCAGAGCGGCGCGGTGAAAATCTACCACAAATTGTTTAATAGATAACGGTGCTGCTCATTCAGGTCTCTCCATGGAAAGGTGCCTCCCTCAGGGGAACAGGTAGGATGATCCTTATGACCTGGAATTGTATTTCTGGTCGGTTACTGCGCTGATCCTCTGCTGAGGGCAATTTCCAGATGTTGCGGCCCAACCTGTGCAGTTCCCAGTTGTTTAATACAATCCCTTCCATTAGACAATCGGTTCATTAAAGGTCTCTTTTATGGGCTGCATATACACAGCTTCCTATAATCAGATCTGTCTGTCTGTCTTTCTCTCTATCTGTCTCCTTGTCTCTCTAACTATGTCTCTCTCTCTCTCTCTCTCTCTCTCCGTCCCACTCTTTGCCTCTCTCCGTCTCTCTCTCTGTCTCTCTCACTCTCTCTCTCTGTCCCACTCTTTGTCTCTTTCTGTCTCTCTCTCTGTCTCTCTCTCACTCTGTCCCTCTGTCTGTCTGTCTGCCTGTCTCTCTGAATCTCTGTCTGTCTGTTTCTCTCTCTGTCTGTCTCTTACTTTGTCTCTCTGTCTGACTGTCTCTCTCTGTCTGTCTCTCTGTCTGTATATCTCTGTCTTTCTGCCTGGATGTCTCTCTGTCTGTCTGTCTGTCTCTCTCTCTGTCTCTCTCTCTCTGTCTCTCTGTCTGTCTCTCTCTCTCTTTCCCTCGCTCTGTCTCTCTCTCTGGCTCTCTCTCTGTCTCTCTCTCTGTCTCCCTCTCTGTCTCTCTGTCTCTGTCTCCCTCTCTGTCTCTCTCCCTGTCTCTCTGTCTTCCTCTGTCTATCTCTCTGTCACTCTCTCTGTCTCTGTCTCTCTCTCTGTCTCTCTCTCTGTCTCTCTGCCTCTCTGTCTCTCTCTCTCTGTCCCACTTTTTGTCTCTCTCTGTCTCTCTCTCACTCTGTCCCTCTGTCTGTCTGTCTGCCTGTCTCTCTGAATCTCTGTCTGTCTGTTTCTCTCTCTGTCTGTCTCTCTCTTTGTCTCTCTGTCTGACTGTCTCTCTCTGTCTGTCTCTCTGTCTGTATATCTCTGTCTGTCTGGCTGGCTGTCTCTCTGTCCGTCTGTCTCTCTCTCTCTCTGTCTCTCTCTCTCTGTCTCTCTGTCTGTCTCTCTCTCTCTTTCCCTCGCTCTGTCTCTCTCTCTGGCTCTCTCTCTGTCTATCTCCCTGTCTCTCTCTGTCTATCTCTCTGTTTCTCTCTCTGCCACTCTCTCTGTCTCTCTCTCTCTCTCTGTCTCTCTCTCTCTGTCTCTCTCTCTGCCTCTCTGTCTCTCTATCTCTCTATCTGGATTTCTGTCTCTCTATCTATCTATCTCGCGATTTCTATCTGTCTATTTTGAAAATGGTGACTGTGGTTAAGATTCCAAAGCTGCTGCACCAATCTAACATTACATTAGGTGACAGATTGAAAATGATAGGGTGCCGCCTATTGTTGAACGATACCACAAACCTGCTCTTGCAGTACATTGAAAATTCGCATTAAAGAAACGGAGTCTGTAAGCAGTTACAGACGCTGACCACTGAGTGGCACTGTGGAGCAGTCTGGGTTTTGGAGACAGCAGTGATGTTGCTGTAGATAAGTAAAAGGGAGCAAACATTTAACTGTGTGAATTAAATGTAAACTTTGCACCTTGAGCCCCATCCCATCACACAGAGCTGCGGGGACGGTCAGAAGCTCGATCCCCCAGCCCTGGGAGCTGGCACATTGGCATTATCTATTCAACTGCCATTACTTACCCCTCATATTGCCCCTTTCACCAGGCCCGCAGACACAGACCTCTGCCACTTTCCTACCTGGCTCCCCTCACACAGCGATCCATGGGGGTTTGCGTGGTAGAGGACTGCTAGCTTTCCCCCTGCCTCGCTGAGCACCACGACCACAACCTTTTTCCACTGGCCTCCCAGCAGCACATTCTTATCGCTGGCCCAGCCCCGATCAGTCTAGAATCCATGCTTCATTCTTCACAGTCATTGCTTCTTCCTCCACCACCCCCCAGTCACCTTTACAGCCTGACCACCTGTCTTTGACCAGAATCTGTGCTTTATTCACAAAAAGTGAAGTTTGTGGCTTTAAAGAAACCTTAATGAAATAATACATTGTGCATTATATGGTGTAGGGATACTGTCCATATAAAACAGCGCATCATCCTACTTACCATGAGCAGGGCCATAGCTTTCCACGGATTATATATACAACTGTCAATCCGCACATATAATTATACAACCCTTGCCAATATTTTTCAGAAGGAAAAGTAGAGAAAGTCAAGCATGTGGGGCTGATTGTCGTGTGTGTACTGGTGTCGCTGGCTATCGTTATAGTTTTAATCTATATGTGGAGGAAAAAACAGAGGTAAGGCGAGGGTATAATGTTACACCCCTGTTTGTAAAAGTATGACACAGCGGCTTTGCAGAAAATCCTTTGGCCTGCCCCAGGATTATATTTGAATTGTAAATATCTGTTATAAAGAAAGAAAAAGAAAAACTTTCATTTATATCGCGCGCCTTTCACGACCTCAGGACGTCCCAAAGTGCTTTACAGCCAATGAAGTACTTTCGTTTTCAGGGTAGTCACTGTTGTAATGTAGGAAACGCGGCATTCAAGTTGCGCACAGCAAGTTCCCGCAAAAAGTGGTGTGATAATGATAATCTGTTTTTAATGA
Organism: Squalus acanthias; assembly: GCA_030390025.1. Classification (NCBI taxonomy): domain Eukaryota; kingdom Metazoa; phylum Chordata; class Chondrichthyes; order Squaliformes; family Squalidae; genus Squalus; species Squalus acanthias. The sequence continues at coordinate 35,905,914 of CM059449.1, read as the reverse complement.
TCGTGAATGAAGGATAAATATTGGCCAGGAAACCGGAGAGATCTCCCCTGCTCTTCTTCGAGCTGGTGTCATGGGATCTTTTGCATCCACCTGAGAGGGCAGATAGGGCCTCGGTTTAACATCTCATCTGAAGGACGGCACCTCCGACAGTTCGGCACTCCCTCAGTACTGCACTGGAGTGTCATACAAACATTGAAAAATAGGAGCAGGAATAGGCCATTCGGCCCATCGAGACTGCTCCGTCATTCAATATAATCATGGCTGATCCTCTATCTCAATACCATATTCCCGCTCTCTCCCCATACCCCCGATGCCTTTTGCGTCTAGAAATCTATCTATATCCTTCTTAAATATATTCAGTGACTGGGCCTCCACAGCCTTCTGTGGTAGAGAATTCCACAGGTTCACCACCCTCTGAGTGAAGAAATTTCTCCTCTTCTCAGTCCTAAATGTCCTACCCCGTATCCTGATACTGTGACCCCTCGTTCTAGACCCCCCCCCCACCCCCAGCCAGGGGAAACATCCTGCCTGCATCCAGTCTTTCTAGCCCTGTCAGAATTTAAGACGTTTAAATGAGATCCCTTCTCATTCTTCTAAACTCTAATGAATACAGGCCTAGTCGAACCAATCTCTCCTCATACGACAGTCCTGCCATCCCAGGAATCAGTCTGGTGAACCTTCGTTGCTCCCCTCGATGGCAAGTATATCCTTTCTTACGTAAGGAGACCAAAACTGCACACAGTACTCCAGGTGTGGTCTCACCAAGACCCTGTATAACTGTAGTAAAACATCCTTCCTCCTGTACTCAAATCCTCTTGCAATGAAGGCCAACATAGCATTTGACTTCCTAACTGCTTGCTGCACGTGCATGTTTGCTTTCAGTGACTGGTGTACAAGAACACCCAGGTCCCTTTGTACATCAACATTTCCCAATCTATCACCATTTAAATAATGCTCTACCTTTCTGTTTTTCCTACCGAAGTGGATAACTTCACATTTATCTACGTTATACTGCATCGGACATGTATTTGCCCACTCAATCAACTTGTCTAAATCGCCTTGAAGCCTCTTTGCATCCTCCTCACAACTCACAATCTCTCCAAGTTTCGTGTCGTCAGCAAACTGGGAAATATTACATTTGGTTTCCTCATCCAAATCACTGATTTATATTGTGAATAGCTGCGGCCCAAGCACTGATCCCTGCGGTACCCCACTAGTCACCGCCTGCCACCCCGAACAAGTCCCATTTATTCCTACTCTCTGTTTCCTGTCTGTTAACCAATTTCCAATCCATGCCAGTGTATTATCCCCAATCCCATGTGCTTTAATTTTGCACACTAACCTCTTATGTGGGACTTTATCAAAGGTTTTCTGAAAATCCAAATACACCACATCCACTGGTTCTCCCTTATCTATTCTACCAGTTACATCTTCAAAAAACTCCAGTAGGTATGACAAACACGATTTACCTTTCATAAATCCATGTTGACTTTGTCTCATCCCGTTGATATTTTCTAAGTGTCCTGTTATCACATCCTTTATAATAGACTCTAGCATTTTCCCTACTACTATCAGCCTAGATTTTAATGCTCAATTCTCTGGAGTGGGATTAAAATGGTTCATTTATTGAATTGTTTGAGAACAAATGGTATCTTATCGTGGCAAACTTACTAATGGAATTCTAGGTTTAACCCCAAAGGTACAGAACATTTCAGCCAAGACGTAACTATGAGCCTCTATAAAACCTTAATAAGACCTGAGTTAGAGCACTGTGTGCAGTATTGAATTTCACGCGATAGGTGGGATCTTGAGCTTTCGAGAAGCTACAAGGTGAATTCTCTAGGATGCGGCCTGATAGAAGGAAACACAAATATAAGGAAAGGCTTGGAAAATGCGCCTTTTTATTTGAACAATGCTATACCGGGTGACATAATACAAGTGTTTAAAATGATGGACGGATGGCTCAGGGTAGATAGAAGCAGACGGTTTCCAATAGTTGAAGGTCAAAATTGAGGGGTTATAGATACCAGGTTAAATATTAGAGATTTAGAACAGAAGGTAGGAGACGATTCTTTTCACGGAGTGTTGTGAGGCTGTGGAATCAATTTCCAGTGAGAGAAGTTGAGGCACAAACTATCACAACATTTAAGATTAGATTGAGAAGTTGGACAAAGGGAAAAGGGGTTGAAGGGATATGAGAACAGGGTGGGTAAATGTGATTAGTAATATTTACTCGTGTGGAGAGTAAATGCCGATACGCACTGGTTGGGCTGAAGGATTTGTTTCCATGTTGTAACTTCTGTTTATTTCGATATGCACGTGCCCTAAGTATAATGAAATTGAAATCCAGTTCTTTGTTAATCAATTTAGGGGGCGAAATTGGTCTTCGACGATAACACAAAATATCCACTTGTGAATCGGCCGCCCTTTCATTGAAGTCAATAGAAAAGCCCATGGGGTTGTTGTGAAACTGGCTGGTGATTCGCTATCGCCATTTGGCGCTACCCCCTGAGCCCAATGTCACCTCCTTACATTTTCTAACAGGTGGCCCACACATGAAAACTTTCCCCATGGTAACACCATCAGCATCAACATGATTTTATGTTTGATTGATATGTTCAGAGGGAAGCATACTTGCTAAAAAACCTTTATTACCAACATCATCAAGTATTCTCTCTGAAAGTGTGTCTTTTCGGAACAAGGTGGATACTTGAAATACTTCCTTATGCAGCACCCCACAACCTGCCAATCAAAAGAACCCAGATTTAAGAATGGAGGTCAGCATCACACTTCATGGAAAGGTTCAATTCCTCTGAAACGTTTTAAAGGCGAACCTTAATTCCTAGAAGTGAATGAAAGTGGGCTGACAGGACACAGATCCACACTAATTGTCTCAGTGACAATGCAAGTTTAATAGCGTTCCTGATTCTGCATTGGAGCGAGTACTTTCTCTTCCCATAGGCCACATTCACACTGCAGCCTGAGGATCCCTAAGGGCTGGTTTGGCTTAACGCCAGATGTTTAAGTGTAAGTCCAGATCCAGGACCCCACCTGACTACCAGGTGAAGTAGAGGGAGACTGCCTCCTCCAGAATACCCCTTCACACCAAATCTAAGGTTGTGATGTAAATGGCTTCAGAGTGACATTAAGGTAAAGGGTAGAAATGTAATCAGAAGAGCACAAAGCGAACTAGAACTCCCAGGTGTTAAAAATAATGCCCCATTAGGGCAAATATTGCCCGTGTCTACTGCGATCATGGCACCTTCATAGGGGCAAGACAGGTTGGAGAGTCATTGGGAGTCATTTTCAGATTTGGAGATAGGGTAAAACGGGCGATATCTGATCAGCCGCCCGTTACACACCTCCCCCAATTTTCTTTCCCATTGACTTCATGGAAAAATCGGAAGAGGTGAATAACAGATACCCGATTCAATATCGCCCGTTTTACATTAACACCAATAATTAAAATGACACCCATTGGGGTATAAAATTGTCTTGGGCGGTAGTTCAAATCGGGTGATAATGACTTGGCAGCAAAATGGGAGAGAGCGACTTGCCAGCAAAATGGGAGAAAGCGACTTGGCAGCAAAATGGGAGAGAGCTACTTGCCAGCAAATCGGGCGATAGTGACATGGCAGCAAAATGGCGATTGCGACTTGGCAGCAAATCGGGCGATAGCGACTTGGCAGCCCGGCAGTCCGGAGTGCAAGCAAATCTTTCCGGTTCCATCGCCTGTGGAACTGATTGGAACCTGCACAACGTTACCGGGAAGATAAGGCTACCGACCCCATTTGGAAGCCATTACCGCCCCGTTAACGCCGGGCGAAAGCAGTGAGAATCGACCACTCTTTAGTCCCGCTGCTCCTGTGCACTAAACGAGCTGCCACTGAGCTACATTGAAGGGGAAGGACCATGTAAAGAGAATGAACAAGTCACTTCATTCTCTGTACTGTGCTCTGCACCATCATCTCGGGATTGTCTAACATTTGGATTTCACTCCCTAGATTTCAAAGGTGTTTAACCAGAACCTGAGAGGGTCAAAGGCGAGAATTGCTTTGGATCCAAGAACACGCTGAAATAATCATCGTTAATCAGAGGAACATATGAACATAGGAAGAGGATTAAGCCTGCTCCGCCATTAAATGAGACCCTGGCTGATCTGCGACCTAACTCAATATACGCACCTTTGCACCATAGCCCTTAATACCTTTGGTTAACAGAAAGCTATTAATCTACGATTTACTATTAACAATTGTTCTAGCATCAATTGCCGTTTGCGGCAGAGTGTTCCAAACTTCCACCACCCTTTGTGTGTAGAAGTATTTGCTAATTTCACTCCTAAAAGGTCTGTCTCTAATTTTTAGACTATGCCCCCTAGGCCTAGAATTCCCATCCAGTGGAAATAGTTTCTCTCTGTCTACCCTTTCTGTATCCCTTAATATCATGAAAATTTCGATCAGATCACCTCTTAACCTTCTAAATTCTAGGGAATACAACCATAATTTGTGCAATCTCTCCTTGTAACTTAACCCTTGAAGTCCGGATATCATTCTGGTAAACTTACGCTGCACTCCCTCCATGGCCAATAAATGGTTCCTAAGATGTGGTGCCCAGAACTGTTCACAGTACTCCAAGTGCGGTCAAACCAGGGTTTTGTACAGCTGCAGCATAAGTTCAACCCTCTTGTATTCTAGACCTCTATATATAAAGACCAGCATCCCATTAGCCTTTTTGAATATTTTTTGTACCTGTTGATGACATTTTAATCATCTATGTACATGGCCCCCCAAGTCTCTTTGGACCTCCACTGTTTGTAGAATTCACCATTTAGAAAGTATCCTGTTCTATCCTTTTTAGGTCCAAAGTGAATGACCTCACATTTGCCTACATTGAAATCAATTTGCCACAGTTTTGCCCATTCACTTAATCTGTCAATATCCCTTTGCAATATTATGCTTCCATCTACACTGCCTACAATTCCACCTATTTTGTGTCGTCGGCAAATTTGGATATATGAATTTCCATGTATTCATCTAAGTGTAATTGCTTTACTACTGAAACAACTCAATTTGCATAAACATTTCACCCCGACTTATGTTTCAGTCACTTAATTCAAATATTACTAACTTGTTTAACTTTGAAGGAACATTGTCAAATCTCCTCTGCATTTGCACAAACTGGCGTTTTAGACATTGGCCCAGAAATTGATCTCGCTCTGTTCCCGCGGGGGTAAGCCTTCCCCGCGATGTCTCACCTCGCTTATGCTTTTTCTGATCCAGCTCGCACGAAATTGATGTTCCAGACATCAGCTGTGCTGGGCTTGCGTATCCCAGCGGCGTAGTTAATTCGTGCGAGCTGTGGGATCACGTGACTCAGTTAGAGCCAATGGCAGCACACCATCTTCCATTCATAAGTCTCACAGCATGGCTGTGAGACTTATGAATCTTACACCCCCCCAAAATAACAGCTAAACCTCAATTAAATTAAAAAAAAAACCCATCACATTAATAAAATAAGTATAGTTAATTAAATTAACCATTTTAAATAAAAAATTAAATTTTTGAAAAAATTTAAAATCTTTTAAAAAGTTATAAAAATAAACTTACCTGTCTTTAAAGTCTATAAAAAAGATATACCTGTAAAAAAAAATTCAAAAAAATACTTAATTCACTACTTACCTTCTTAAAAGCGGGTCTTACTCCTCCTTTTTACATTTCCAAAATCTTCCCTACTTACCTGCGCGTCCAAAGCATGAAGTGCACAGCGTGCGCGCAGCCTGTAGCGCGCACGCGATGCAGCCAGGCCCCGCCCCCTTTTCGGAAGAGCAATTGCCGGTTTTCAGCGCATGCGCAGGGCATGCAGAAAACCGGCAATTGGAGTGGGAATACGCGAGAGTACGCAGTGCGTACTCTCGCGTCCCGGGATCAATTTTCGGCCCATTACGTAACGGCCGCACTGAATAATGGCACGCCAGGGATTTAAAATTTTGTTTTGTTAATATTTATACCTTCCTAATTAGTACAATTGACTCCGACATTGGTCTCAGGTAGACAGTCTCCATCTGTGAGCAGAAACAGTGACTGCAAACACTGTTCAATTACTGGAAACACAGCCGCGCCCGATCCTGTCCACACACTCACATTTCACCAGCAGCATCGCCAACACAGTTGTCCGGAGCAAATCCCTTGGCCACTTCTCCCTCTGTAACTGAAGGGAGCGAGGCCAGTGTAGTACTCTGCTGCTAACCCTGTGGTTACAATGGGAATGAGAATAAGACGAATTTCTAGCACCGGTGGCCAATCTGCAACATCGATTTCAGGCTCCAGCGACAAGGTGAAAATCTTCGTCAGAGAGTCAAGTTGAAAGTTAAAATGTCACACAAATGCAAAAAGGGAAAATTTTCCAGGGAACTTTCTACTTCGGCGTGGAGTAAAATGGGGAGAATTGGATCGTCTGTTGTCTATAAACGCCGCCCGCATCTCCTTCCATTGACCTCGCTCCCGCCAGAGGTGAAAGTTCCACCGACCAGGGGTGAAATTCACCTTCAGGTGCGGCGCAAAATAGGCGGGAGCAGGTCGGACGCTCATTACACTCCCGCGCGACTTTCCTCTCCATTAAACTCTACCGAAAAGCACATGGTGTTGGGCGAATAACAAGCGGCTGATCGGCTGCTGCCCGTGTTGAATAAATAAGATGGAAGCGAGTCTCAATTCTTTGTAGTCAGCTCTGGTTAGACTCAGACCTTCTAATTATTTCCCTAACTTAGTAATTACAGACAAGGGATATTGAATCAGATTCTTTAACTCCACTCTGAATTTAGTCTGGGACACTGCATAAATGATGGTATTTGTGCAAGGACTCATATTCTGCAGCATATATCCAGTTTGTTCCAAAATGTTGAACGGATTACTGCAGTCTGTGTGCAAGTATTGAATATCCATAATTTGTACAGATATATAATGAATTAAACTTACCATCTATAACAGGATAAAACTGCCAGATATGGCCAGCAGTAAAACGATGGATTTCCTGCGGTTGTTCATTTCTGGGTCACTGTCGATTCTGCGGAGATCCCTCCTGATTCTACTTTTCAGTAGAAATTGCCTGATGGTCAGACCATTGAATATCAAAAACAAAAGAAAAGGAATAAAAGGGATTTAAACTATGTCAAGCCATAAGAATATAACCCATATATGTACAGTATAGAGTTTTGAGTTCAGTTCACAGAACTACGGTATATTGTCAATTATTGCGCGAGGTACTAAAATAAAGTACATTGGGAAATTTTCAAAAATGCTCAGCCCCGATATCGTTGCTACAACCACTGCCGCAGTTTTTTCGGTGCAATATTGAGTTCTTATTTTTTGGCAACAAATGGCGACAAATCGATCAAAGGTGAAAGCGACAGTTAATCAGACAGAACATTCAATAGAAGCATAAATAAGGAAGACATTCTGACTGCAGACCGGAGTGTAGTCCAGGAATGAATCCGGGAAATAAATTGCTTTCATCTCATACAGGACCCCGCCAAATATCAGGACCAGCAGATCGGCCACTGCCATGGCCACCAGGTAAATAGTGATTTACATGGAGTGGCCGCGTTTTCCCCGGAAGAGAATCACAATTTTGACCAAGTTGGCTGCAAGTGCGAGAGTGGGTAAATAAATCACGATTATGGACATCACACGTAATTGGAACAAAAAAAGTGTACTAATTAATGCTGATTTTTCCTTCACTCAAATCAATCACTCTCTGTGCCACCTAGACGTGGTAATCCTGAGGATGACTAACTATTTATCCATGCACGGCACATCCTTATTTTCCTGAGTTGCCTCGAAGTAAAATACTGGCCCAAAAATTACGATCGGCGGTGTAGCTCGGAGTACAATCTTACCTTGTGCAAGGCCCAGAACGGAGACATGCTTTCGGCGCTGCAGAGCTGTGCGCAGCGAATGACATCACAAAGGGCAGGAGAGCAGCGGACAGCCTGTGCGTAAGAGAAGACACGCCCACAAAAGCTGCCCAAACTAAGCCACGCCCACAGAAACTGCTTTCCGTCTCTTCTATTGAAATTACATTTTAAAAACTTCTAAAAACTTGGACTTGTTTCATATATCAGCATTTTGTTTTATTTTTCATCTAAACTCAAAAATTTTTAGTCGATATTTATACAACTTCCTGCTGTGATACTCAGTAACAATCTATCACTGGTACAAGTAATGTTGCTAAATTTCAGATAGAGATTACCAGCCATATATTCAATGTTAACTTTCAGGCTTAAAATATATTATTCAGACCTCATTTAGACTGGTAATAGTTAAATTTATGTTCTTGTTAATATTGCATTATATTGCTTGTTATGTTGTTCATGTTTGAGCGAAAAGGACATATTCGTTACTGAAATCTGATAGGTGTTCGCTTTATTTAAGTTTCTTATCCAACTTTCCAAGTAATTAAAATGAAACTCGATCGACAATATGTACACACATATATCGGGCCGTATGTTGCGCACCTTGACAGATGGCAAATTCTGGATTTAGTGCAAGTGCATGCGGAAATACTGACCTTGTGGTATATTTTAAAGGCGGTGTGATGGCATACTGTCAGAGTACGCTGTCATAGCCAACACAAAATCTGCCCCAATAACTTTTGGAAATCGGTAACTTCTAAAACTTAAGTCAATCATTTGGCATTTATTTGCACACAACAACTTTAGATACAAATCAGTGAACACACATACTTCATAACACCACCCGTACAGATTCGATGTCTTGTTTACAGATTACATCAAAGATACTATAAATCGGACTTACAGATCTTTATTTTCCTTTTTTTGCAAATAACCTTCGTGATTTTGCATTGTAATGTGTAATAGTGTAATAATATTAATCACCACGTAATATTCAGTCCTGTCTTGTAAGCAAACATATTCAAAGATCCAGCAAGGTGCTATCCTGGTGTTGACGCCCATAAGTTAAGTTTCTGAGTGAGTCGTTGTTCTGGCCTAAAGTGATATCAAAATATTTCAAACTGGATTGTAGGGCATCTACACAAAGCCCGAGAGTCAGAGCGCTCCACACCTCGGCAGCGGGATCCATGAAATGTACCAGACCAGATTTGTACTCCATGAAATATAGTACATTCTAATTAGTAGAAAGGTGGGAATTCAGGAATGACCTGTATAAACGCTTTAATCAATTTACAACAGTTAGTTCACTTGCAATGTTGCTGCCAAATCTAAAAACAACCTGGGGTGATTGGTAAAAGAACTAGTGATGGGACACGGATTGCTGGCGCTGCATCGGCGCTGCCCTGGGAGCACATTCCACAGATATACACCTTCCGAGTTTGCTGTAGTGCAATGATCCACAGTGGTTAGTACCGGGGAGTCACAGGCAAATTGTTGTTTCTCATCCAACCTGAAAATTATAAAAATTGCGAGTTCGGCATGATCTGTTCCCGGTGGGATTCTAACACTCGGTCTGGACACAAGGGGTCGGGTTTGACATTCGGCGCTCGTGTAAAAGTAATGATATCGGATGGGCCGCCCTTTATACACTCCTCCCGGAGCTTCATTTCTCTGAGGCCAAAGATAAACTAACCCCAGGAGGCTGGATTTTATTCTGAATTAGGGTCATGTTTGTGCTAAAAACTCGGTAAAATGGAGCAGTGATGGTCCCCGCCTCTACTACCTCCTGTAAGGCATTTGATTATCTTTAAATAGGGGAAAGCGGGGATGAAAAACTCTTGAATTGGGAGGTAACTTTAACTTTGGGGCTCAGCGTAAAATGAGCGATATGTGATTCACTGCCCATTATAGGCCAGGCCCAAATTCAATTTCCATTGAAGTCGATGGATTGGAAATAGGGAGGACCTATAATTAGCGGAAAATTCGATATCACACATTTTACATTATAACCCAAAGTCAACAGGACTCCCATTGTCCGCAACATTTGCCCCAAACGCGATCCCATTTGTCACCAGCACTATATAAGGGTGATATTACCTGCAGACTGGTTCCCTGAGGCCACTCCACATTGAGCATGCCATTATGTTTGCTAGTACTGAGGTTTGCTGTTACTTTGCCTGCCTGTTGATTTTAACTGTTTGGTTCTCTGGAGGTTCTGTCTGGAGTTTTTGTGCTCCTTTTAGACAGCTCTGCAGAATGTACAGTATTGACTGGGCACATGCATTTCCCAATGGGAATCTCAGTATTCCCATGTTATGAGGAGGAGATAGAACAGGCCAGTTTGGACTCTCTTGCAGTGAAGCATCACAAAGGAATGTTTCTACAACCTCCTGCAGACAAAATCCAAGTCAATGCAAAGGGGAATCGGGGGAGATGTAGAATGGGTGGCCCCTCCGATATCAATCATTTTACAGTATCGCCCAAAGTTAAAATGTCCCTAGTAGCGTTCGGACCACCACACCGCAAACCCGCCAGTGGAAGGAGAAAACCCTTCAAATCTCTTCTCGCAATGGCTTCAAGTAGCAACAGCTTCACAGATACATCTGACAATCTGAGCGCCTTCCTGCTGTTGACCCCCAGCCCTGAGCCTCCGGCCCCTTCAAGGCACTCGGGCAGTTGTGCTTCCTGCAGCTCCAAAAGTGATATCCCTCTTTAATTAGCTTCAACCTTTTAAAAATTGCATCAACACTAAATGTCGCTCGCTCCTAATAGCGGGGAGCCAGTAAGGAGCTGCGTTAACACAATAAACATTGTATCACCAATGAGGACTCCAGGAGGAAGCTTCAGCAGGTTAGTGTTGGCAGTGCAGTGGGCGGGCGCCAGTCTTGCCTCCCTTCAACCTGCCAACCAGAGGACTATTCAGCACAAAATTGCAATGGAATAAAATCGGTAGGAATGCTGATTTTGAAAGATCAGAGGAAGTCGTATTTTCTCTGATCTGATTCAGTTAAAACAATATGTGGGAACTTGAACGCACGTTTGTCATCTAACTGATACCATTAAAAGTAACTATACAGAGAATAGATCAGAATGATCAGATGCCATTATCACATAGGAAGAAAGAGCAGTAGGACAGTTAAACACTGGGAAAGATAACCAGTAATTGAGAATAGTGACTTACCAGGAGCACCAAGCAGCGCGAGAATAGGGTAGTAAATTTCTTCTATCTGTGCAAGTATTGGACGTCCCATTTTCGATGAGAAGCAGCGTAGCTTGTTGGTGTTAACGACCCACAGACGAGATATCTTCAGATGAAGCCCTTATATATATCTGAGAGGGGTCTGCTGAGATAATTACATCACACAGTAATGGACATTAGCTCCAGTTATTTGAATAAGCATATTAAGTACCTGCCCTTGGAACAATAGTGATTAGGGGATACTTTCCATCCCAATGGTAATGCAACCATCACAATGACAACAGTTCGAATGCCACGTTGATATTTTTACAACATAGTCTTTGTAAGATCTAAATTAACTATTGGAGATCCTTCACGGACTTGAGCATTCACAGTTGTTGTTTGTGGTGCAGTAATTACTGGTGCCGTCGGCATCGACGACACATCAGACCAAAGAACAGAGCAATCCTAAACTGGGCTTCACTTTACTAAACATTGAACAACCGAGTTTCTTTGATGGTATGTCTATTTTATTTTTAAATAAATACAAGATTTGCATTTCTTGGTCACGCCCTTGTATGATAATGTTAAACACATATTGAAAAAAAGACATGTGTTTTACTGCTTCAAGTTTTCTTCATCTTGGTGATCAAGGTGAGGGCTACTGGTGCTCGGGACTGGATCCCTTCTCATTTCACGCAGCCATTGTCAGCCCGAATCACTCGCAGGTAAGGTTTGTGCAGAGGAAAGCACCGCGGTACACAAAGACCCACAAACAGGAGGGTATCCTGGCAGCACCAGTGTAGCAGGTTCCCATTTCCAAATCCAGCCATCAGGTGACCTCTTTGAGTGGAATTGCCGATGAATTGGCGTCAAATTTCTTACGTATTCCCAACCCCATGAGGAACCTGATGGACTCATTTCACATAAAACGCGTGCAGCCAGCACACATCAGAGAATTTCACCCCATTAGACCGGGCTGATTAAACCCAGGTCCCCGAGGTGACAGGCCAGTGTCTAAACCACTGCAACTCCACCTGTTCCCGTTGTATTTTTTTTTATCTCTGATACCGATAACCATCTTCCTGACGATTACATTTGCAGAAACCGCCTATAGCTGCAGCAATGAAATTCTTCCTTCATATTTATATTGATTCTTTTTGTGAACGGACAGTATCAAATAGCATGAATAAAATATGAATTATTGACACTGCTTAATAACGAATTCATCATTGAGTGTTCTTCAGTGATTGCGGACTTCAATACCCACAACCAACTTCAATAATCTGCCATTGAATTAAGCCGTAAGTTTTTCCTCAATTCTCCACCCTGTTTGTGCCCTACACTTTCTCCCTTTTCTGATTCCTAAACATGGCAGGAAAGTATGATTCTGCCTGTGACATAAGATAGGAGTAAACTTGACAAGACCCTGCTCAACCCGCGGGGTTCCGCATCCAACTGATGGAAAGGGACCCGCAGGCCAACAGACGGCATTTACTGTCGGTGAACTGTGATGACAGGAGATTGCCCGGCTGCTGAGAGGCCTCACCGGCGGAACTTGTTCTGACACCACTTACTCCATTATTGATATCAAGCAGCAAATTCCAGTATTTCAATGACAGCTGATTTTAATGGAACATCATTTAGAGGTAATGTTCATAATATTCGTGCCAAATGAAACATGATCTTTATCATGAACACGGACTGTTTAGAAACAGATATGTCTGAGTGTAACCCTCCCTTCAATATAACTATCAAGCGGGGCCTATAACAGCGGGCCGATATCATCTCGCCCGTTTAGCGCTCTGCCTGAGATGAATTTCTGCTCCCATATGCACTGTCTATATCAACGGTGGCTTAAAACGGGCGGTAGCAGATCAGCCGCCCATTGTACATCTGCCCCCCTATCCCCCAGTTTTCCGTTCCATTGACTTTAGCACCGGATTGAAGAGGAAAGTTGCACTGAAATTTTAGATTTACATATTTAACAGTGGGGGTGAACTTATGGGACAGATTGCCAAAGGAGGTAATGGTATTCGGTTCTGTTGAAAAATGTACAAACATGGAGCAATATTGATTTGATAGGCAATTGATGGCCATTTGCTTCTTGAGGGATGCCAGACTGCATAGGGTTCAGTATTCAGGCCTACCATCCAGCTGAAATAAGACGGTAAGTGCCCCTAAAATGATGGGGAATGACCCACCGGCTGATTACCACAGTCACTGTTGCCGCAGCAATGTTGCCCTGGCCAACGATGGACGGTCAGAGTGGTCCACTGAGTCAGGTGGTAGGCTTATTTAGAATGAACATTGATGTACATCAGACCCGACTGCCATTTTTGGAGAGAACTCGTCCGAGAGTTGGACGGGCACCTTCCACCAGTTCTACCTGGGTTGGAGCGGACGTGGTCCCGGAAAGGTACGTTTGACAATGTGGAGAAAGTGCGCTCCTCTGGGTGTAAGAAATGTACTGCCGGCCTGCAATGGCCCTCCTCGGCCTCGCCTCCTCAAACCCTTCACAGGACCTACTTGCAGCGGCTGCTGGTGTCGAAACCAGGCGACATTCCAGGGAGCCAAATCCAACAAACTGCGCCCCTTAGCAGCTGGTGTAATTCAAAAAGGCCCCGGCCTGTAAATCACAGAGGTCATTTTTCCGCCGTTATGCAGGAATTAGTGCCTGATATTGGAGATACCCATAAAAGATGTGTCCCTGCTCCCAGGGAACGCCGCAGGTGACTATGTGCAGTTACAGACCTTGATTTTAACAGCCTACTATTGGTAGCCCTGCAACTGTGTGTAAAATAATTCTGAGCTACTTTGGAAGCTTGGTTTCGATCGTGAGTTTAATGGAGACAATTGTTTTGCATCTCAGCTCCCACTGGTGTTTCCGGCTAGATATTGCATTCTCCGCGAGCATCTCCCTGTACTTGGTGGCAATGGGGTGAAGACCAGGAGCAGTAGGGAATAGAGGGTGGGTGCGGCTGCTCTGAAGACATCTATTTTCAGCTGTCGGTGGCCAGACACCAGAAGATACCGAACAAGTTGCCCCTTTCAGACTCTGACCCGGGACAATGAGTTTAGAGCCTTCACTTCCCTAAACAGACAATCCAAGTGGGTTGGTGTCTCTTCCCTGAGAACCTCCGCCTGACCTTCTGAACTCTCCCAACAGTTCCTGCAGCAGTGACAGTCATGATAGCAAGTATATATAATGGCTCAGAATCATTCCATGTCTTCATCGGCGACATTTGTGATGTTTTACATCCAGTTGCCAGTAGTTACAGCCGAGAAATAGATCCAGGTGTAGCAATTGGATCTTGTGGCGCGCATTTAACGGACAAAACACAGGTGCAACATGGCCCAGTCTCAGGGACTTACGCCCTGCGCCCCAAGGATGTCATTCCTGAAATTGGATCCGCTGTTTCTGAAGCCTCTTGTCTGCTAAAACAAGCTTTCGCCCCTTGCATATGCTAATGAGGGTCCAACGCCAGTTTTCGGACCATTCTGGGAAACTGGGCTGCCCTGAGCTGAGTGTGTGTCGGTTCTGTTTCACTTCGGTTTTCTAGATGTGGATGAGGCCTAGTTGAAATTCGCCATTGAGAACGTAAATTTATTTACAAGAAGAAGCAGAAGATTTCCTTTAGCAGATCAACAAAAGCCGGATGTCAACGCCTCCTCCCCAGTCTGGAACATAACGGCCCGGAATTTGCGGTCAGCGGCGAAGCAAAGGCATTCAGCGCTGGCCCAGGAGAAAGCTGCCCACAAAGATCTCCCGATTTTTATGGTGGGAAGTTTGGCATCTTCGATGTTCAGTTGAGATCAGTGCAGTGTAGTGGGGAATTCATTGTGGGCTCTGCTGTGACGTCAACAAGTTGTCTAAGCAGCCAATCACAATGCAGAAATTACAATTTTATGAACATTTTTAAAAGTACTTTTTTAATGTCAGTTTGTTCATATTTATTTCAGATTTACCTTTGCCCCAGGAGAGTGCCACAATCTTAGTTTTGCTCTCTATAACATTTTTAAAAATCAGAATAAAAGCAACTTCTGATTCCCTGTCTGTGAGAATTCTCCATTGTGATTGGCTGCTTAAACAGTTTATTGCCGTCACAGCAGCTCTCACTCTGGGATTCCCACTACACTAAACTGATCTCAATTGCACGATGAAAAAGCCAAACTTTTCGCCGCAGAGATAGCGATATCTTTGTGGGCAGCTTTCTTCGGTGGCAGAGCTGAACGCCTTTCATTCGCCGCTGACTGTAAATTCTGGGCCAATTAATAAGCTAATAAGCAATACCTTCGCTCAAAGTGCATCGGAGATACCACTGAGACACTGACAGCTATTGGACACTGTTCCTCTATCCAAGTGACCCTTCCCTGCATTCTCTACACTGTGCAAACACAGGTCCCATTCGCCAAGCTGTACACATGTACAGAAGCAATTAGTAACACTAATAGTAACTGCCGCCGTGACATCGGCCGTCTGCATTTCTCTGCTACCCTCACTCACTCCAGCCTACCCCCCCCTCAACTTGCAGCACTCCATTCTCTCAGATCCAAACCCGACATTGTCATTAAACCTGCTGACAAGGGTGGTGCTGTTGTTGTTTGGCGAACCGACCTCAACCTAGCGGAAGTTGAACGCCGACTCTCTGACCCCTCCTCCTACCTCCACCTGGACCATGACCGCACTACCGAATATCAAGCCACCGTTTCCAAGACTGTCACTGACCTCATCTCCTCTGGAGATCTTCCCCCCACGGCCGCCAATCTCATAGTTCCCCAACCCCACACAGCCCGCTTCAACATCCTTCCCACGATCCACAAACAGGACCCATCGTTTCAGCCTGTTCTTGCCCCGCGGAACTTATCTCTTCCTATCTCGACTCCATTTTTTCTCCCCTTTTCCAGTTTCTCCCCACTACATCCGCGACTCCTCTGATGCCCTCCACCACTTTAAGAGTATCCAGTTTCCTGGCCCCAACTGTCTCCTTTTCACTGTGGACATACAATCCCTCTACACCGCCAACCCCCACCAGGACGGCCTGAGGGTGCTCCGCTTCTTCCTTGAACAGAGGCCCAACTAGTTCCCATCCACCAGCACCCTCCTCCACCTGGCTGAACTTGTTCTCACATGGAACAACTTCTCCTTTGACTCCACTCATTTCCTCCAAATCAAAGGTGTTGCTATGGGTACCCGCATGGGTCCTAGCTATGCCTGCCTTTCCGTGGGATATGCGGAACACTGTTTGTTCCAGTCCTACTCGGGTCCCCTCCCTCACCTCTTTTTCCGGTACATTGATGACTGTATCGGTGCCGATTACTGCTCTCGACCTGAACTAGAAAATTTCATTCACTTTGCCTCCAATTTCCACCCTTCCCTCACCTTCACATGGTCAATCTCCGACTCTTCCCTTCCCTTCCTCGACTGCTCCGTCTCCATCTCTGGGGATAGGTTATTGACCAACATTCACTACAAGCCCACTGACTCCCACAGCTACCTGGACTACACTTCCTCCCACCCCACCTCCTGTAAGGACTCTATTCCCTTCTCCCAGTTTCTCCGTCTCCGCCGCATCTGCTCCGACGATGACACCTTCTATACCAGTGCTTCTGACATGTCTTCCTTTTTCCTCAACCGAGGATTCCCCTCTACCGTGGTTGCCACGGCCCTCGACCGTGTCCGTTCTATCTCCCGCACTTCTGCCCTCAACCCGGCCCCTCCCTCCCAGACCCACGATAGAGTTCCCCTTGTCCTCACCTTTCACCCCACCAGCCTCCACATTAAACGGATCATCCTCTGCCATTTCCGCCACCTCCAACGTGATCTCACCACCAAATGTATCTTCCCCTCACCTCCCCTTTCAGCATTCCATAGGGACCGCTCCCTCCGAGACACCCTAGTCCACTCCTCTATCACCCCAGCAGCCCCTCCCCCTCGCCCGGCACCTCCCCGTGCTGGCGCAGGAGATGCAACATCCTGCCCTTATACTTCCCCCTTTCCCACTCTCCAGGGCCCCAAACACCCCTTCCAGGTGAAACAGCGATTTACTTGTACTTCTTGCAATCTAGTATACTGCATTCGCTGCTCACGATGTGGTCTCCTCTTCATTGGGGAGACCAAACGCAGATTGGGTGACCGCTTTGCGGAACACCTCCATTCAGTCTGTAAGGGTGACCCCGAGCTTCCGGACGCTTGTCATTTTAATTCACCGCTCCACGCCCACTCAGACCTCACCGTCCTCGGCCTCTTGCCTTGTTCCACGGAAGCTCAGCGTAAGCTCGAGGAACAGCACCTCATCTTCCGATTAGGCACTTTACAGTCTACCAGACTCAATATCGAGTTCAACAATTTCAGATCATATCCTCGGCCCCTACCATATATAGATATTTTTTTTATCCTGACATTTGGTTTGTGCCTTTTCTCTTTTTTTTTCTCTCTCCCCCATGGCAGCTGTCTTTCATTCTGCCAGCGCATTTCACACTTCTGAGCCATCTTTTGTTTCTTAACCTGTCCTATTAGCATCTCATCTCGCCCTGAGCATCTCTTAATGACTCTACTCCTCACAGACCTCCCCTTTTGTTCTTTTATTCCTTCCCCCAGCCTCCAACTTCATCTGTTTCATGTCCTGCTTTTTTCTTACTTCTGACGAAGGGTCTTCGACCTGAAACATTAACTCTGTTTCTCTCTTCACGGATGTTGCCTGGCCTGCTGAGTTTTTCCAGCGCTTTCTGTTGTTATTTCAGTTTTCCAGCATCCGCAGTATTTTGCTATTGTATCAATTAGTAACACTGCCTGAAACATCAGATTATTGGAAATCTTCAAATATTTAGACGTGATTTGTCACGTTTACCGCCGGGTATAATGCGCCTGTTTTATACACCACCCAAATTTAATTTCCAGTGAAAAATCAAAACATTAATCTCTGAGCACAATAGTGAAGAAACAACCTGATCTTGCCCTTGGTGCCTGTAAGTGCTCTTCTCCTTTGGTAGAAACTAATTCTTCTTTTTAAAAGCCTGTTGTGCTCGAGGTGGCTGGATACTCATTCCAAATACTGGTGGCTGTGTCGCATGTGTCCTTCTCATCTGGTGAGCTGCATCCTAACAAAGGCCATCCACAGACTACACCTGCAGGACTGCACCTGCCATTTTACTGACACGTGTATGGATTGAGGGGGGATGTTGTGATACATAATTATATTTTATATCATATTTTACATAGCCTAATGAGATTGTCTTTTGGATTTGTTTAATATTATTGTATTACTTAATTGTAGTTGCAAAGTACAAGTAAATATGCTTGTACTCTTTTTGATCATTTGGAATGAAATAACTTTCTCTTATGTTGTAAAACATGCCAGTAATATCTCTGTACTTTCAGACAACAATCCACGAATACTGGTAACTCTGAGACAAAAAGCATTTAGTAAAACATAGGAGAAGAATAAAAACATTGAAAAGTGCCATTAATTAAATTAAATGACTATTGACTAACAACAGAGATAGATCACTTCCGAATATTTAGGTAAAACTGAGTCCCATTGTGGAAACTGTGAATATTACACATAATGTCTGTTCTACAGAAGAAGAAAGCAATGACATTCGATTGTGATGGAATTTTATACATAAAAAGAACAGGCATGAATAGAAGGTCATGGATGCCTAAATCTGCCGGAGTCAGTTTAATCTATTTGGGAGAAGCAGAACAAAATATTTGCTTTAAAAAGTGATTTTTTGACCTGCAGTATAAGGTACATCCTGTCCTGACAGGGAGTCCTCCAACGCTGCTGGCCAGTGGCTCCATTTTCCACAGCAAACCTCTAGCAGTGAGCCCACTAATACTCTGCCCATTAAACACGCTCACTCGCCCTCCACACCTGTCTCCGAACTTGGACATGAGTCCGTCGGTCCTCCTTGCTGACTCCACCGTATCAACAAGTCAACTTCATCCCACCACGGGACCTCTGACTTTAACTTTGGACTCTCTCTTATTGTCTCCTCAATATTCTCCATTGACAATCACGACATTTCTATCCTAACCTTTGCCAGGCCTGTGTAACCTGAGTTTACTGCTGCTCCGGCCCAGAACCCATCATTTCTATCTCCCGTTTTTCTTTCTCTTCTCTCAATCTCTCGGAATCTTCTCTCCTGTCTCCTCTCTTTCTTGGTACCTAGTCATGTCTCCTTTCATTTATCCTCTTTCGGGTACTTTGTCCACGCCCCGGCTAATCACTGCTCCCATCCTTCCTTATTCCTGGACCTTCGTTCTCTCCTGCTGCCCCCCAGGCTTGACACCCTCTTAGATAAGCCGAAAACCTCCCAATTTGCCTCTCTCTACATTCTCTGAAGGGCCCATCCAGGCATTCGGCTCTGTGTCATGAGCACAACCCCAACTCCCCCGTCCTCACCTCTCTTCGATCCTCTCACAACATGTTGGCTGCTGGTTAATCTTCCCAAACTCCTTCCCGTTCCACTCACTCCTAGCAGCGCTGACCCTGTGAACTCTGCCAGTGGATCAACTATCACCGCCCCTCTCCACATCTCCCTACAGAATGTTGATTCACTTGAAAATAAAGCCCATGATATCTTTGACCTTACTGAGGATGATTACATTGATATCATGACCTTGATGGAAACTTGGCTCATAGTTGATGACATCTTCCCCCTTACTAAAGCTTTCCAGCCTGGCTGTACCTTCCAACACCTGTCTCGCCCAAACCGCTGTGGGTGGTGTGGTCCTTCTCACTAACTCTCACCTTGATCCGTCCCCATACTCCTCTGGCACCATCTCCCCCTTTCAGCAGCTCAGCTTGTTCCAGCCCTATCGCCTCTCTTTTTAAATCCTTCTCTATCGCCCACACAAGCCCAAGATCACATTTCGATATCCTCACTACTTCCCTCCCTCAGCATTGGCATCGAGCGACTTCTCACCCTTGGTGATTTGAACCCCCATCTCAACTCACCTTGCCTCTCTCCCTTGTGTACACTGCACTCCTGTCCTCCCTTAACCACTGCCTCAATTTAAACTCTCCTGCGCATATTCAAGGCCACCCCCTCGAACTTTCCACATGACGAGGCCTCTCTATTCCTATCATCTCAATCACAGTGAAGACCATCTCTGATCACTTCATTGTATCTCTCACCACTCACATCCTCCTTCCTCTTCCAAGCCCACTTCCTTCTGTGTTCATCACTGGAATAAACTGTCCCTCAAATCACTTACATCCGCACTTTCAAACTAACAACTGGCTAACCTTTGACCCTCCATTGATCGCGATGCTTCTGCAGCTACCGATCTGATCAGTCACACCCTGATCATTAACTTTAATGCTCTTGTCCCAAGTAAAAGCCTTACTCTCTCCCTCCAAATCTGTCCTCTTGCGAGTCCCCCGCTTCATCGGCTCCACCGTTGGTGACTGTGCCCTAAGACATCGAGGCCCTAAGCGCTGGAAATTTCTCCATAAACCTCTCCACGTCTCTCTCGTCCTCTAAGACACACCTTAAAACCTACCTCTTTGATCAAGCTTTTAGTCATCCGCCCTAATATCCCGTTCTTTGACACAGTGTCAATTTTAGCTTGATTACACTCCTGTGAAGCGCCTTGTGACGTTTCCCTACGTTGGAGGCGCGGTATCAATGCAAGTTGTTGTATTTATTTATACCGGGCAGGAACTTACAACTTACAAGGCGTTACTGCACTGCAAGAGAGAGAATCTTCAGATTATGGGTATTTCGGTGTATCGGTCCTCAAACTGCACCAGTAAACTATAATCTGGCTATTCAAATCTGTGTTCATTTACAAAGACGAAAAGATAGATCGATGAGATTGCAATGGGTGTATTTATTCTTATGTCCATAATCAAACTCACAGCTTTAAAATCAGAAGCAGCATTAAATGATAAGTCATGTTGTAAAATGCGTGCTTCGTTCACTTTTGTAAATTGTATTGTATTGAACAATACATTTAAATAAATCACAATACATCATTCATTTGAAATTGCCTTGTTTGAAAGGGAAGATTTGACGGGGATGGACTCAAGCAGGGAAATAGAATTAGACGAGATTGGTCAAACAGAGAATTAAAACACTTGGTCATGTCGTAAGTACATCATTTGATCTTTAATATTTCCTGTGAGACAGAATGAAATATACACCTCCTTATGAAGAATGTGAAGTTTACTGCGGCTGCTGGCGTAGTTTTACATTAAATTCGATGAAGGAAAATTGCAAAACGCCCGGACATTGGGTCACCACACCCGTTTCATTAGTTTTTATTCAAACGGACAATTTGACTAAAATCGAACTATTACAGCTGGAACTATAATCATTGCTGAAGAACAGTCGGGGCTGACAAACAATTGTAAGGGAATTACTTAAATACAAACAGAAAAAACTGGAAATAATCGGCAGCTCGATAACCTTCCGTTAGACCTGAACGGTTAACTCTACTTCTCTCTCCACAGATGCTGCCTGACCTGCTGAGTTTTTCCAGCATTTTCTGTTTTTATTTCAGATTTCCAACATCTGCAGTATTTTGCGGTTGAATTATAAAGGGGTCATTTTCTTCTCAGTGCCGTGCGGGATTGCTTGTCATAAATTGAGCATCTGCTCAGAATATCCTAATCATTAATATTAAAATGTTGAACAAAATAAATACTTAAACATTGAAATTATCCCGAAAGAGATTCACACAATTTCTGTATATAAAGCAGCTTTGTAGAACCGGTGGAACACTCAGCACTGGTTTAGAAGGCTGCGGGTTCAAACTTGGGCCAGGAGTTGAGCGGATGTTCCACTGAAGGAGCGCCACTTTGTCACGGGTCAATTGATGGAGCGATACATTGACCCAGGAGCCATCGTTCTGGTCTGGGTCACTTAAAGTCCCTATGGCAGTATGAAAAGAGAGGTGAGCTCTCTCCATTTCCTGGTCAAAACACGTCCCTAAATCAAAAGCACCAAAGCAGCTTAACCGGTTCTTCATCACATTGCTGTTATTGGGATCTTGCTGAATCCAGACTGGATCCACACTTAACTACTGAAGAAATGCAATTGTCAGACACAGAAGTCGGTCAACATGTCAAAGAGTCTCCAAGTCAACTTACTAAAATATCTATGATTGCAGAACTTATAGCTGCTTGACAGAACCTACAAAAAGTTTGGCCACGGGAACACACCCGACTTACGCAAATTCAGAAAAGTTCGACACAGAGTGAGCACAGCCATGGTTTACGGGCCTTTCTGAGGTACTTCTGGATTTTAACAAGTAAATCCGGGCATTTTGCCAGTGCACCAAGGCAGTAAGATTATTTCTGCCTGTCAGAGTGTGACATCCTCCCCTGTTCGGCCTTTACAATGCCAGTTGATCTGGAGACAAGTGAGGAACAGTCGTGACTCCCAACAACACATCGACCCATCAGGGGTCCACCAGTGATCCATACTGGCTGACAAATCGTCAACAGATTACCAGAGGAGTGCACATGTGTCTTGTTCAGGTACCATTTTACTGAATTGATCACAGAGCAATAACGTGATCCTGAACCTCCACTCAGGCATGTCATCCTGGAGTTACCTGCTAGCTCCCTTCCCCCTAAAGGAAAGTCGAAACCAGTTGCTCATTGGAAAACCGATCACTCGTTTGATCCCTGAGTTGATGAAGAGCGGATATCAGAAGATACAACGGAGCCAAATGGTGGACAGTGCAATTCACTATCGCGCCACCATCCTCTTGACCACAGAATGGACACACGGGGCTTCCCTTTGAATGGAGGTTCCATCAGTTGCGGCCGTGGAGCGGCAGCAATAACTGCTCGCTCCGCTGCACTGGAATAAGGTAGGCCATGAATTTGGAGACATGGCCGAGAGCTTAATACCCGAACACGAGGTAACACCTTCAGCTACAGCCGCCCTGAAAGAAACGAATAGGTGAATAACCTAGTACTGGGAGGGTGGCAGTGTTGTACTGTCACTAGCCGTTTCACCTAGCCGTCACCCATTCCCAAATGCGCGGAAAGTGGGTACTTCAATTAAAATGGAGACAACAGGGCGTGGGCCCCACAGAGGCTGCATAATGTTGGAGTGGGAGTGTTAATGGCCACTCGAGCCATAGATGGCAGAGATTCCAATGTTACCCTTTATTTCTGGGCCTGTGATATCGGCCTCCTGTCCGAACGAAGACTGTTTGCTATTGGTCTTTTCAAATTTGGCGTCACTTTAGGCCGGGAACAGAACAGGCGCCTGCTCTCAGCCGACACAGGTTCCGCTGCCAATTAGTGGACTAATTTATGAGATTCCTGTTGCGGCCTTGATAGACCCCAGAAACGGCCCTAAACTGTTTCCGGCATGTAGGGGCCCGGCAGAAGAAACATTGCCCCATTAGGATTTTCTGTGGCTGCAAAAAGAGGTGGAAACCCAATGGGGTATTAATTGGTAAAGGGACATGAACGCAATACGGGCAATCGTGGATTGACAGCCGGTTTAACACACGAGAATAACTTTAACTGGTGCCCGTAGTGTAAACTGGGCGATATCGGATCAACCACCATTCTGCACCTCCCCGATTGTCCTTCCCATTGGAAAGGTACTTTGGGGGAGGAGTATAACTGGCTGCCGATCAGACATATCGCCCGTTTTACTCTATCAACAGATGTAAATGTCACAATCATTGAATTCAATTGAAAATAAAATCAGGCAGTTTGTAAAATGGACCTTCGATTTACTGTCGCCCATACTGCGATTCTGGCCAAGACGAATTGTCACCCCCATAGCACTTTACCTGGATTCAGTCATGTGACACATTCCTTCAATATATTTGTTATCTTACATTAGTAGACAGAGAGTTGGAAAGATAAAATGCCACATAATTATAATTGGATTCAGTGAATATATTGTGATCTATGTTGGGTAATTTCTGGGCTGAGGTTAGATGACATTGAGTTTCAATTTTGTGAAGCCATTAACTTAACAGTTAGATTCAAGGGATATTTAACGATATTCTTCAATTCCTCTCTGAATTTAGCCTGAGCCACTGCATAGATAAATGTGTTTGTGCATGAACTCAAACACTGAAGCATATATCCAGTCTGCTCCATGATGGCGTATGGATCATTGTAATCTGTGAGCATAAACTGAGTGTCTGCAAATTGTGTACAGATGAAATGTACAAAAGTTACCATCCATAACAGTATAAAACAGCTGGAGATAGCGAGCAGTAATATGATCGATCTCCTTCGGTTCTCCATCTCTGGATCACTGTGATCCTCACTATTATTGTTTCCCCGGAGTCCGCTCCTCACTCTGCTGGCTCGGACAATGTGTCTGATGGTCAGGGCATTGAGCAACATAATTAACACAAATGGAGCAAATGGTGTTAGGGTGATGTCAAAGAAGAAGTATGCTAACCATATAGGCAAACTAGAGAGGCTTGATTTTACAGTACAGAACCACGCTACATTGTCAATAATTTCCAGGTGTTCATTTTCAAAGTAAATCGGAATGTTTTCAACAAAGCTCAGTCCAAACACAGTCGCTATTACTACGGTCGCAGTTCTTTCAGTGCAATATTTTCCTCTCAACTTCTGGCAACAAATGGCAACGAATCGATCAAAGGTGAAGGCGAGAGTTAACCAGACGGAGCAATCAATGGCTGCAAAAACCATGGCAATAATGAGACTGCAAACGGGAGTGTAGTTCAAGAAAGAATTTGGGAAATAAATGTCATTAATCTCATACAATATTACATCAAATATTATCACCAGTAGATCTGCCGCTGCCATGGCCACCAGGTAACGAGTGATACATTTGGAAAGACCGCACTTCCCACGGGAGAGAATCAGAATCGCCACTAGATTCCCTACAAGGAAAAGAGAATACAAGGGAAAGATACTAATTACACTCAATTCACATTAATAATCAGTTGGAGAATATGTTTCATGGAAATTAACTCCAAATCTTTTGTTCAGTCGCTTAACTCAGTAATGGGGTGGAATTGGTCTCGGATGGCAGCGCCAAACCGGCTCACAGCGAATCATCAGCTAGTTTCACACTGCGTCCAGTTTATTCTCAATTTATTTTATTTACAAGGGGCATAATTTTACAGAAACAATAAAGAATATACGAGAAGAGAAATTCAAATTGTTAAGTTGTACACTACATTAAACTACTTAAAATAGCAAGAAATGTCCCAGAGCTTAGAGATTTTCCAGATAATTTAATTAGCTGTTTGAGGAATGTAACAGGTGCGCATCTTCCCTGAAGGAATCTCACGGCACTGCCCTGGTTCATAAATTAACCAGAAGAGAAGTGCAAACTGATCAAACAGGGAAACAGTCCTAATATATCGGGCTTCCCACTGGGCAGGATTATAATCGCCGTGGCACAAGGTGAGCGAGGATTTGTTGAATGATTACTGAGGGTGCTTTCCTCTATCTCGAGTTCCTTGGATGGAACTGGCTGTTGCTTAGCAAAACATAACTGCACATTGAAATGAAGTTGAGTTATAATGCAGAATAACTAATACAACAATAGGATTGTGGGACGACCATTGACTCCTATGTAACAGGTTTACTGAACTCAGTATATTCACCCACACTGAGTGGCACCGGCTTCATAATAATCAAACTGATGTTTACATATATATCAGGTCCTAGTGATTACTTTGTATTAAACTCTTTTTACTATTTCACTGACAATAATTAGAGTTGTACACATGAGCAGATAACATCATTAGACCGGCAGCAAGAGCGGGAATGCAGTCACACTCTGGAAAACAAAGGAATAACGGATTATAATAACTTACCAGGAACCCCAACCAGTGCAAGAATAGGATAGTAAATTTCTTCTATCTGTGGAATTACAGATAGTCCCATTTTCTTAGAAGTGACGTTAGCTCTTGGTGTAATTCATACACCAAAGAGATGCATTTAAATGGGCGCGATTTATACTATTCAGAAATCTCAAGTGAGATAATGAGGTCAGGCAATAATTGGTATTAGTCACAGCTGCTTGAACAAATTGATTAGGCAGCTGTTTCTACTCCAATGCTCAGCGGGAATAGAACCTTGTTATTCACATTTCCCAGTGGTAATGAGGAATACGAATAAGAGAATATTACTTCTATTATTTTGGACGTTTTAGTTATTTGAAAGATGCAGTTACTGAGTCATGGGTAATACCAATCTAAGGCGAGGCTTTCATTCATATGTTTTCACATTAACAATTACACATATGTGGTATTTCATGATATAAGGGTTTGTTTGTCGATAAGATTGGCACTATCAATGGTTGTAGCTACCTGGTCTTGAATTTTCACCGGGCCAATGGCACACTCGTGGTGTAAGTCATCCCAGACTACAGTGCGGCCTAAGGACAATTGGGAGAAACACAAATACTGGGGCTCCAGAGCTGGGCTGCGAATTTCTGATGGCGTCCAATTGGAGTAAAACCTCCGTCCGCCTCAAATAGCATTCGAGACGCCGAAGGAGGTGCAATGGAGGGAAGCAATTCTCATGATGGGAGTCTCCTCGCTCCCTACCTCTCTACCACCCAGACACCTGGACGCTGAATGGGCCTGGTGCACAGATCTGATCAGCAGTGCAACTGGGGTCCAATTGGAGAAACAACCCTGTGGCTTGGACCCCCAGTGGGACTGTTAGTGCCAACACTATTATCGGCGACTTACTGAAATTCTTTACACAGACAGGTCCAGCAATTGGTTTATCCCCTCTAGAAACATTCAAAATGTGACTATTGTGCCGCAGGTTACCACTGGTGGCATTCAAATGAGATGGCACCGCCATCCATTAATACATCCTCGGATCATAAGGAAGATAAGCTGAGGGGCAGAATCCTCAAATTAGAACTAGACCATCTACCAGTGAAATCAGGATGTACATTTCACACAAAGGGTAGTGGGACTCTGGAACTCTTTCACTCAAAATGCTGTGGATGCTGTGGGTCAATTGACATTTTTAAGACTGAGATCGATAGATTTTTGTTGGTTAGGGGTATCAAGGGATATGGAGCAACGGTAGGTAAATTGAGTTGATGTACAGATCAGCCACGATCTAACTGAATGGCGGACAAGGTCAAGGAGCTGAATGGCCGTCTCCTTTGTAACTATGTTTTTATGTCCCTATGAGATGAGGGAGGACATTGCAGACATCCATAACTAATATATCATGGCACCATTAAGCATGGATGTGGGCACGATGACGGCAGAGTCCACAATGCAGCACCCAATTTTTAAACTAGGACATAGAGGTAATCCTTGTAATTACAAGCCAGTTAGATTAACATCTGTGGTAGGGAGATTTTAGAATCTTTAACTAAGGATGGAATTGTAACGAATCTTTATTAAGATAAATAGATAGAATAACCAGGAAGAATTTCAAAAGTGATGATCGTGCTTGACTAAACTCATAGAATAATTTGAGGAGGTAACAGGCATGTTGACGAGGGGAAATGCAGCGGATGCAGTATACTGTGATTCTGAGAAAGACTTTGAAAAGGTATCGCGCAGGAGATTACGAGAGAAGATTAACGGCTATGGAATCAGGGCGAGGACCCCAAACGGGTTTAAAATTCATTTTTCAGTCATTCTCGGGATGTGGCATCTCTAGCACGGTCGGAAGTTATTGCCGATCCCTAATTACCCTTGAAAATGTGGTGATGGGCCTTCATGAAAAACTGCAGTCGATGTGGTGCAGGTACTCCCACAATGCTGTAGTAGACACGAAATATATGTGGCTGGTCCAGTTAAGTTTCCGGTCAGTGGTGGCCACAAGAATATTGATGGTGGGCGATGGTAATGGCAATGAATTCACGGGGAGTTGGTTAAACTCTCTTTTTGGAATTGGTCACTACCTGGCGAAGGTTAGTTGCCACTTTTCAGCCTAAGCCTCAATGTTGTACCAGTCTTGCTGCGTGTGGGCACGGACTGCTTCATTATCTGAAAAATTGAAAATGGAGTTGAACATTGCAGTCATCAGTGAAGAGCACAACTAGTGGCCTTATGCTGGTGGGAGGGTCATTGGTGAAGCAGCTGAAAATAGTTGGACATAGAGCATTACCACAAGGATCTCCAGTAGCGATGTCCTGGGACTGAGAGGATTGGCCTCCTACGAACAGAAATATCTCCCTTTGTGCTAGGTATGGCTGCAGCCACTGGAGTCATTGAGACATAACTGCGCAGAAGGAGATCATCGGCCCATCGAGTCCGTGTCGGCTCTCTGTAGAGCAATCCATCAGACCCATTGCCTCGTTCTATCACCGTAGCCCTGCAAGTTTATTTCCCTCATGTGCCTATCCAGTCTCCCCTTGAAAACATTGACTGTCTTCGCTTCCACCACTTGCATCGACAGCGAGTTCCAGTTCACCACCACTCGCTGCATACAAACGTTTTTCCTCATATTCACCCTGTATCTCTTGCCCAAAACCTTAAATCTGTGGCCCCTAGTACTTATACCATCAATTAGTGGGAACAGCCTTTCCCCGTCTAGCTTATCCAAACCCGTCATAATCGTGATCACCTCTGTTAAACCACCCCTCAACATCCTTTGCTCTAATGAAAACAAATCCAGCTTCTTCAACCTGTCCTTGTAGCTAAGATCCCCCATCCCCGGAACCATTCTAGTAAATCTCCTCTGCACCCTCTCAAGGACTTTCACATCCTTTCTAAAGTGTGGTGACCAGAACTGGACGCAGCACTCCAGTTGTGGCTTAACCAGCGCTTTATAAAGGTTCAGCATAACTTCTCTATTTTTGTACTCAATACCTCTATTTTTGAAGCCCACGATCCCATATGCTTTGTTAACCACTCTCACAATATGTCCTGCCCCCTTCAGGGACCAATTCACATTAACTCACAGATCCGTCTGTTCGTGTACAATCTTTAAAACTACGCCGTTAAGTGTATATTGCCTCTCCCTGTTCCTTCTGCCTAACTGCATCACCTCACACTTCTCGGTATTAAATTCCATCGGCCACTTGTCAGCCCCGTTGCTGTCGATTGGTATCATCATCACGGTTTGTCACACCCTAGTTTAGAAATTCTACTTTGTATTCCAATATCCAGGTCATTTATATATATCAAAAAAAGCAGTGGCCCCAGCACTGGCTCTTGTGGAACACCACTGTCTACCATCATCCAGTCTGAGAAAGAGCAATTTACTACAACTCGCTGTTTTCTGTCCTTTAGCCAATTGCATATCCAAGCTGCCACTGACCCACCTATTGCACGAGGCTCAGTTTTGTCAACCAGCCTTCTATGTGATACTTTGTTAAATGCCTTCCGAAAATCCATGTAGACAACATCCTAGTTAAGGATCCCCTTGGAATGAGTGACCATAACATGGTTGAATTCCATATCCAATTAGAGGGTGAGAAGGTTGGTTCTCAAACAAGCGTACTGAGCTTGAATAAAGGAGACTATGATGGTATGAGAGCGGAATTGATTAAAGTGGACTGGGAAAATAGATTAAAGTGTAAGATGGTACATGAGCAGTGGTGTTCATTTAATGAGTTATTTTACAACTTTCAAAAGAAATATATTCCACTGAGGAAAAAAGGGTGTAAAAGAAATGACAGCCATCCGTGGCTAAGTAAAGAAATTAAGGATAGTATCCGACTAAAAACAAGGACATATAAGGTAGCCAAACTTAGTGGGAGGATAGAAGATTGGGAAGTCTTCAAAAGACAGCAAAAAGTAACTAAAGGATTGATTAAGAAAGGGAAGATAGATTATGAAAATAAATTAGCAAAAAATATAAAAACAGATAGCAAGAGTTTCTATAGTTATATAAAAAGAAAAATGGTGGCTAAGGCAAACGTAGGTCCCTTAGTGGATGAGACCGGGAAATTAATGGTGGGAAACATGGAAATGGCATAAATGCAGAATAAATATTTTGTTTCAGTCTTTATGGTAGAGGACACTAAGAATATCCCAACACTGGACAAACAGGGGGCTCGAGGGGGGGAGGAGCTAAATATGATAAAAATCACTAAGGAATTGGTACTCAGTAAAATAATGGGACTCAAGGCGGATAAATCCCCTGGACCTGATGGCTCACATCCTAGGGTCTTGAGGGAAGTGGCAGTAGGGATTGTGGATGCTTTGGTAATAATTTTCCAAAATTCCCTGGACTCAGCAAAGGTCCCGGCAGATTGGAAAACTGCTAATGTAACACCCTTATTTAAAAAGGGTAGTAGGCAGAAGGCTGGAAATTATAGATCAGTTAGTCTAACATCTGTGGTGGGTAAAATTTTGGAGTCTATTATTAAGGACACAGTAACGGAACATTTAGATAAACATAATTTAATAGGACAAAGTCAGCATGGCTTTATGAAGGGGAAGTCATGTCTGACAAATTTGCTTGAGTTCTTTGAGGACATAACGTACAGGGTGGATAAAGGGGAACCAGTGGACGTAGTGTATTTAGACTTCCAGAAGGCATTCGACAACGTGCCACATAAAAGATTTTTGCTCAAGATAAAAAATCACTGGATTGGGGAAAATATTCTGGCATGGGTGGAGGATTGGTTATCTAACAGAAGCAGAGAGTTGGGATAAATGGTTCATTCTCGGACTGGCAACCAGTAGCCAGTGGTGTTCCGCAGGGGTCGGTGCTGGGTCCCCAACTCTTTACAATCTATATTAACGATTTGGAGGAGGGGACCGATGATACAAAGATGGGAGGGAAAGTAGAAAGTGAGGAGGACATAAAAAACCTACAAGGCGATATAGACAGGCTGGGTGAGTGGGCGGAGGTTTGGCAGATGCAATACAATATTGGAAAATGTGAGGTTATGCACTTTGGCAGGAAAAATCAGAGAGCAAGTTATTATCTTAATGGCGAGAAACTGGAAAGTACTGCAGTACAAAGGGATCTGGGGGTCCTAATGCAAGAAAATCAAAAAGTTAGTATGCAGGTGCAGCAGGTGATCAAGAAGGCCAACGGAATGTTGGCTTTTATTGCTAGGGGGATAGATTATAAAGACAGGGAGGTATTGCTGCAGTTATATAAGGTATTGGTGAGACCGCACCTGGAATACTGCATACAGTTTTGGTGTCCATACTTAAGAAAAGTCATACTTGCTCTCGAGGCAGTACAAAGAAGGTTCACTCGGTTAATCCCGGGGATAAGGGGGTGGACATATGAGGAGAGGTTGAGTAGATTGGGACTCTACTCATTGGAGTTCAGAAGAATGAGAGGCGATCTTATTGAAACATATAAGATTGTGAAGGGGCTTGATCGGGTGGATGCGGTAAGGATGTTCCCAAGGATGGGTGAAACTAGAACTAGGGGGCATAAACTTAGAATAAGGGGCTGCTCTTTCAAAACTGAGATGAGGAGAAACTTCTTCACTCAGAGGGTAGTAGGTCTGTGGAATTTGCTGCCCTAGGAAGCTGTGGAAGCTACATCATTGAATAAATTTAAAACAGAAATAGATAGTTTCCTAGAGGTAAAGGGAATTAGGGGTTACGGTGAGCGGGCAGGAAATTGGACATGAGGCTGAGTTCGGATCGGTCAGGGCCCTGTGGGTGGCGGAGCGGGCCCAGGGGCTGAGTGGCCGGGTCCTGCTTCTACTTCTTGTGTTCTTTAGATTTGAGGTTAGGATCAGATGAGCCATGATCTTATTGAATGGCGGAGCTGGCTCGAGGGGCCGATTGGCCTACTCCTGCTCCTATTTCTTATGTTCTTATGTTCTTATTGCATTCCCTTCATCAATCCTCTCTGTTACTTCATCAAATAATTCAAATAGATTAGTCAAACACGATCTGCCTTTTACAAATCCGTGTTGGCTCTCCTTAGTTAGATTAAACCTTTCCAAGTGCCCGTTATTTTTTTGCTTGATTATTGTTTCTAAATCTTTACCCACCACTGATGTTAAACTGACCGGCCTGTAATTACTAAAATTGTCTTTACACCCTTTCTTGAACAATGGTGTTACATTTGCCACTTTCCAATCCTTGGGCAACTCCCCCGCACTGAGAGAAGATTGGAAAATTTATGGCAAGTTCTTCCACTATCTCCTCCCCCAATTCCCTTAGCAACCTGGGATGTAAGTTACCTGGACCAGGCGACTTGTTCACTCGAAGCATACCTAACCTTTTTAGTACATCCTGTCTATTAATTTTCTCCCCTTCCATTGCTTCTAACTTTTCCACTTTACCGATATTTTTTCAGTATCCACCTCCTAAGTAAACACCTATACAAAGTACTCATTGAATATTCTAGACTTGCCCTGCGCCTCTAAGCATATATCACCTTCTTTGTCTCTAATAGGCCCCTCCCCACCTCTTACTACCCGTTCCTGTTTACATGCCGGTAAACTATTTTTGTGTTCCCTTTTATGTTAACCGCCATTCTACTCTCATATTCTCTCTTTGCCAATCTTATTTTCATCTTCACATCCCCTCTCAAGTTATTGTATTTGGTCTGGTTCTTCCTTGAAGAATTCACCTGACATGCATCATCCACCCTCTTTTTTGTTTCATCATCTTCTCTATCTCCCTCATCATCCAAGAAGCCCTTGCTTTCCTTCCCTTACCCTTCCCTCTTTCTGGAATGTACCTAGCCTGTACTTGGAACATCTCCTCCTTAAAGATCACTCATTGTTCCATTACAGTTTTTCCTGTCAGTCTTTGGTTCTATTTTACCCCAGCTATATCTTTTCGTATCCCATTGAAGTTAGCCCTGTTCCCCTTTAGAAGTTCCACTCTAGATTGTTCCGTGCTTCATTCCATTACTAATCTAAATCTTATGATACGATGATCACTCGTACCCAAGTCTTCTCCCACAGACACTGGTCGACCGGGCCCGCCTCATTCTCCAGCATCAGATCCAGCAATGCCTCCTTCCTAGTTGGGCCAAGAACATATTGGAGTTTTCTCCTTGATCCCCATTGACTTCAGTTTTGCTAGGATTCCTTTGTGCCACATGCGATCGAATGCTGCCTTGATGTCAAGGGCAGTCACTCTCACCACACCTCTGTAACTCAGCTCCTTTGTCCATGTTTGGACCAAGGCTGTAATGAGGCCTGGAGTCGTGTGGTCCTGGCGGAACCCAATCTGATCATCGGAGAGCAGGTTATTGGTGAGTAAGTGCCACTTGAAAGCACTGCTGAAAACTCCTTCAATCACTTTGCTGGTGATTGAAAGGCGTGGCCGGGTTACAGTTGACCTGCTTTCGAATGAAGGGAGATGGGTGGGTAATTGTGATTGGAACTCGTAGGTCGTATGGAGGGTAAATGCCGGCACGGGTTGGTTAAGCTGAATGGACTGTTTCCGTGTTGTAACTTGTAAGTATTTCTATTTCACCCAGGATACTCTGGCGAGTTTAGGAGCAGAGGTCAGCTGAACGGCTGCACCATCCTCCAGAGGGCGCCAAATCATTCTTAGCTCCATAGACACTATATGGGGCAAATCTGCTGACTGCCCGTCTCTCGGGGTTATTTTAACTTCATCAGTGGGTGAAACTCCAACGCTGGGGAAATCACATCGCAGTCTGTTGTTTTACTGAATAACTTTAGGACCTTACGCTCGCGGTTAAACAACAACGTCTTAGGTCACCTGAAACTGCTTTCAGAAATGAATCACTTAACTTTCGGTGATATGTTTTCCATTTGAACATTTTAGCCACAATTTCGAAATAACATCTTACTTCATTATTAATTCCCATTCGGTATTATTTAGAATTTGCCTCACTTTCTTATCATTTTCGAGTATGTTTCTGATAGTGAGTCAAACAGATTAAAAATAATGGGATCGATTTTCAACTTGCTGCCAGTGCTTAAAGCTGTGTTCAGATCTTTCGCCCGCTTAGTTCCGTTGAAAGTCCGCAATAAAAGAGACCGAGGGTGAAATTCATCTTCGGCCTCAGCGCAAAATGGGCGATAGCGATTCAGCGGCCAGCCTTGCATTCGGCCGAATTTCTTTTCCATTGAAGTCAGTTTCACCCCGACCATGAGTTTATAAAAAAATCGACAAAGAATAGTTCAGGGCTTAGATTGCATCTATAAATCACACACAAACAGTCACACAAGACACAGACACACGCACAACAGACACACTGGCACACGCACACACATACAGACACATACACATACTCACAGACATAGACACACACACACAGACATAGACACACACCGCAAACAGACACACACAGATACATACACACACACACACACACACACACGGAAACTCACACGCACACACACACACACACAGAAACACACATATACACACAGAAACACACACACACACACACACACACACATACAGACACATACACATACTCACAGACATAGACACACACACACACAGATATAGACACACACAGCACACAGGCACACACAAACACACAGACATAGACAGAGACACTCACACCCACACACAGAAACACATACATACAGACAGACACACACACAGTCATACAGACACACACATACACACACAGAAACACACACACACACACAGGCACACATACACGCACAAACACACACACACAGACATAGACAGAGACACTCACACCACACACAGACACACATACATACAGACAGACACACAGACGTAGACAGACACTGAAACACGTACACACACAGTTACGCACATACTTGCACATAGACACAAACACACACACACACACACACACATAGGCTCAACACACACACTAGCACACACAACACACACATGCATATACACAGGGTCCCAGAGAGATTAACATATAGACACGTATGTACACAGACAGACAGACACAGACAAACAAACATGCAAACAGCATTAAGGGTGAACTTGCCTAAAACTCATGATGCGGAGATGCCGGTGTTGGACTGGGGTGGACAAAAATGAGAAGTCGCACAACACCAGGTTATAGTCCAACAGTTTAATTTAAAATTACGAGCTTTCGGAGCTGCTGCCCCTTCGTCAGGTAGAGGTACCTCTACCTGACGAAGGGGCAGCAGCTCCGAAAGCCCGTAATTTTAAATAAAACTGTTGGACTATAACCTGGTGTTGTGCGACTTCTCATTTTTATGCCTAAAACTGTTCTGCTCTTTTTAAATGTTTTCTTCGCCATCGTGTTGCATAGAGTCATCTATCCTCCCTTCACCCATGTTATCTTTCATAATGCTACTTATATTGTGATGTCCCTTTACTGTAGTCTCTCCTCACATTGTCCACGGATCTCTCTCCCCCGCGTCAATACATTCAGTTTGGTTCTATCGTTCCAAAGACACTTTCTTTGAGAACATTAACATTAGTTGTTTTAACTGCAGTCCAATCTATCTGTAGAACTTTCTCTGTACAAAACTCAAACCAATGACCCAGAAATATAAAATCTGCCATTCTGCAGCATCTGACAAGCCACACACTGTTGCATAAATCTGCTGGTTTCTTCCTGCGCAGCTTGTTGCTACTGATTAGGCGCTAGAGGATGGGCTAGATTTACGCTATCACTGCCTGTCTGATAATGAAGAGGGAGTTGCCCAATGTATAAAGAACACTCCCAATTTAATTCTATTAAAGTAAATATTGATGTCATTTTTTTCTTTTACCATCAATGGAAAACAGGCAATTGTGCATAGGTAGCCTGATCTATACCGTGCCCGTTCTATACCCGGCACATTCTATACCCTGCCCATTCTATACCAGCCCGTTTTATACATTTTCCCGTTCTATACCCTGCCCATTCTATACACTGCCCATTCTATACCCTGCCCTTCTATACCCTGCCCATTCCATACACTACCCATTCTATACCCTGCCATTCTATACACTACCCATTCTATACCCTGCCATTCTATACCCTGCCCGTTCTATACCCGGCACATTCTATAATCTGCCCGTTTCATACCCCGCCGATTCTAAACTGCCCGTTTTAGACAATGCTCGTTCTCATCTCATGATTTCTTCTCTCAGAGGGTCATAAAACTGTGGAATTCTATGCCCCAGAGAGCTGTGGAGGCTGGGTCATTAAATACATTTAAGGTGGAGATAGAAATATTTTTGTAAGATAAGGGAATGAAGGATTATGTGGAGCGGGCAGGGAATTAGATTTGAGCCCAAGATCAGCCATGATCTTATTGAATGGCGGAGCAGACTCGAGGGGCCAAGTGACCTAATCCTGCTCCTATTTCTTATGTTCCTATGTTCTTATACCCTGCCCATTCTCTACCGAGTCCGTTTTATACCCTGCACCGAATTTCCTTTTTGTTAACTTCAATGGAATGAAAATCGGGAGAGGTATGCAATGGGCGGTTGATCCAATATCGCCTGTTTTACAATGGGACAGAAATTCGGCTGTTCTCGGGTGAGTAGGCGCTGTGTACTCACCCGTAAGGCCACCTGAAGTGCCGGTTTCACGCATTCACTGCGCATGCGCGGGAAACCGGAACTTCCGTTCCCCTGAAGGGAGTGGTTCAGAAGTCAAACGCGTGCGCGGGAGAGGCAGCGCGCACGCTGCGAACTTCAGGTTTTTTTTCAGGTTTCTCCGGGAGGGTAAGTATGGAGAAGCTGCACTTTTAAAAAGGATGCGCAATGCCTGTTTTTAACAAGGTAAGTGGTTAATTAATTACAATTTAAGCATTTTTTCAACAGGTTCATCTTTTTTAGATATTTTAAGAAAAGTAAGTTTATTTTTAGCACCGTTAAAAGTATAATTAATTTTTTCAAAAATTTAAATTTTTGTTTAAAGTAGTTAATTTATGTAACTTATAGTTATTTTAAAAATGTGATGTTTTTAAAAAAAATTATTTGTAGTTTAAGTGTGGCTTTGCGGCCGATCTCTATTCATAGATTTGACAGGTCTTCCTGTCAAATCTATGAATGAAAATGCCCTGCTCCGATTGGCTCTCCATGGCCCACGTGATCCCAGGGGACACTTCAAACTAACTGCGCCCCTGGGATACGCAAGCACTGCACGCCGGCAGCTGCAGGAGGCCGAGGAGCCGAAGTCCTCTTGGGCCTGAAGCACAACAGCAGGCGCGGTAGGCAAGTACACGTGCGATGCTTGCACCCGCAGGAAGCCGGAAAGCCGAATTTCTGGCCCACTATTGCCAAAAATTAACATTAGCCCCATTCACTCCATGGGCCTAAAACGTGTGTGCAATCCGCCCGCCAGATTCCCACACAGTCAATGAAAAAGAAAATCTACCCAACTGTTTTTGACATCCTGCCTTATAGTCTAACACCGAAGGGATAGATTTTGATTAGTGCGATAGTGTAAAACAGGTGATGATGAATCCACCACCCGTTTTACTTCTATCCCGATTTTCTCTTCCATTGACCTAACAACTGAGTGATGTAAAACAGGTAGTGGTGTCGCTATCATCCCTTTCACACTATCGCACAAAGTCAAGATCTACCCGAGGAGGTAATTTCCATCCTTACTTCCGACAACAACCTAGGGTGCTTCCCATCCGGACCGGGTGACTTGTCTACTTTGAGCGCTGCCAAACTTTTAAGTACCTCATCTTTATCTATTTTGATCCTATCCAATTTCTCTACTACCTCCTTTGCTGTGACATAGGCAGCATTCTCTTCTTTATTGAAGACAGATGCAAAGTTTTCATTTAGTAGCTCAGGCATTTCCTCTGGCTAAACAAGAAGATTTCCATTCTGGTCTCTAATTGGCCCCGCCCTTCCTTTTACTACCCTTTTACTATTTATATGTTTATAAAATACCTTTGGGTTCCCTTTTATGTTACCTGCTAATCGATTCTCATATATTGCCTTTGTCCCTTTTCTTTTCTTTTTCAGGTCTCCCCTGTACTTTTTGCATTGAGCTTGGTTCTCTGCTGAGTTATGAAGCTAAAATTTATCATAAGCCTCCTTTTTCTGTTTCATTGTTATCTCTATATCATTAGTCACCCAGGGAGCTCTAGCTTTGGACAACCTTCCTTTTCCCTTCATCGGAATGGATGTTCTATCCCCGAACAATCTACTCTTTGAATGCCAGCCATTGCTCATTTACTGTTTAGCCTGCCAATCTTTCAATCCAGTCCACCTGGGCCAGATCCATTTTCAACTCACTGAAATTAGTCCTCCTCCAGTTGAGTATTTTTACATTTGATTTCTCTGTGCCCTATTCCTTAACTACTCACAGAATCACAGAATCCCCACATGCAGATAGAGGCCATTTCGGCCCATCGAGCCTGCACCGACACATATCCCACCCTATCCCCGTAACCCCACGTATATTAATCCCCCCTAACACGAAGGGTCAATTTTATCATAGCCAAATCAACCTAACCCGCACATCTTTGGACTGTGGGAGGAAACCGGAGCACCCGGAGGAAATCCACGCAGACACGGGGAGAATGTGCAAACTCCACACAGACAGTCACCCGAGGCCGGTTTCGAACCCGGGTCCCTGGACTCTGAACCTAATGATATTGTGATCACTATTACCCAGATACTCCCCTGCTGAAATATGCTCCACTTATACCACTTCATTCCCCAGAACGAGATCCAAGACCAGCACTGATTTCTACATCGTTAGGCTGGAAACACACTGATCAGGAATTCTTCCACCTCTTTTCCCTTTAAAAGTCTTTATTGGGATAATTGAAGTTACTTATCATCACTACTCTGTAGTTCTTGCATCTTTCTGTAATTTGGCTGCAAATTTGCTCCTCTATTTCCATCCAACCATTTCGTAGGGAATGGTAGCTTAGCATGACAGTTATGTTACTGGTCCAGTATTCCAGAGGTCTGGACTAATGATCCTAGGCATGAGTTCAAATCCCATCACGGCAGATGGGGAATTGTAATTCAGTTAACTAAATAACTCTGGATTAAAAAGCTAGAATCAGCAATTGTAACTAGGAAACAATCAGATTGCCATAAAACCTGGTTCACTAATGTCCTTTAGGGAAGAAAATCTGCCGTCCCTGCGGTTGATGCTTGACTGTCCTCTGAAATGGCCCAACCAGCTGCAGCAAACTGCTGCGAGAAACAATAATAAGAATAAAACTGGACGGACCACCCAGTATCGACCCAGAACCCGGAGTCGGACATGAAAGTTGCACACTCTGCGAAGAAGACCCTGCGAAGTTCTCCTCAATATCATCTGGGGACTTCTGCAAACATTGGGAAAGCAACAGCCTGACATAGTCATACTCAAAAATCATACCTTTCAGCCAATGTCCCAGACTCCTCTATTCATCATCCCTGGGTATGTCCTGTCCCACCGGCAGGACACACTCACCAGAGGTGGTGGTGGCACGGTGGTATACGGGAGGGAGGCGCCTTGGGAGTCCTCAACATAGACTCTGGACCCTTTGAAATCTCATGACTTCACTTGAAGCATGGGCAAGGAAACTTCCTGCTAATTACCAGCTATCGCCCTCCCTCAGCTGATGAATCAGTATTCCTCCATGCTGAACACCACTTGAAGATGCACTGAGGGTAGCAAGGGCACAGCATTTACTCTGGGTGGGGGACTTCAATTTCCATCACCAAGAGTGTCTTGGTAGCATCAGTGTTGGCCGAGCCCTGAGGATATAACTGGTAAGCTGGGCCTGTGGAAGGTTGTGCGAGAATCAACACGAAGGGAAAACCTACCTGAGCTCGTCCTCGTCAATCTTCCTGTCGCAGATGCATCTGTCAATGACACCACCGCTCAGTCCTTGTGGTGACGAAGTCCCGTCTTCACACTGAGGACACACTCTACGGTGTTGTGTGGCACTACAATTTTGCTAAATGTCATAGATTCAGAACAGATCTAGCAGCTTAAAACTGGCATCTCTGAGTCGCTGTGGGCAGTCAGCAGCAGCAGAATTGTATTGCATCAAAATCTGTAACCTCATGGTCCGGCATATCCCTCACACGACCGTGACCATCAAGCCAGGAAACCAAGCCTGCTGTAATGAAGGGTGCAGAAGAACATGCCAGGAGCAGCACCACGTGTACCTAAAAATGAGGTGCCAGCCTGGGGAAGCTGCAACACAGGACTACATGCATGCTAAACAGTGGAAGCAGCATGCTATAGACAGAACTAAGCGATCCCACAATCAACAGATGAGGTCAAAGTTCTGCAGTGCTGCCACATCCAGTCGTGAATGGTGTTGGACAATTAAACAACTAACTGCAGGAGGAGGCTCAATTAATATCACCATCCACAATGATGGAGGAGCCCAGCACGTGAGTGCAAAATACAAGGCTGATGCGTCTGCAAACATTTTCAGACAGTAGTGCCGACTAGATGATCCATATCGGCCTCTTCCTGTGGTCCCCACCATCACAGAAGCCAATCTTCAACCAATTCGATTCACTGGCATCTACCCGACAATGTGGAAAACTGCCCAGGTATGCCCTGTCGACTAAAAGCAGGACAAATCCAATCCGGCTAATTACCGCCCAATCATTCATCAGCAAAGTGATGGAAGATGTCGTCGACAGTGCTATCAAGCGGCACTTACTCACCAATAACCTGCTCACCAATGCTCAGTTTGTGTTCCGCCAGGACCACTCAGCTCCAGACATCATTACAGCATTGGTCCAAACATGGACAAAAGAGCTGAATTCCAGATATGAGGTGAGAGTGACTGCACTCGACATCAAGGCAGCATTTAACGGATGTGTCATGAAGGAGCCCTATTAAAATTAAGGTCAATGGGAATCAGGGGGAATACTCTCCACTGGTTGGAGTTATACCTAGCACAAAGGAAGATTGTTGTGGTTGTTGGAGGTCAATACTCTCAGCCCCAGGACGTTTCGTACACTACATTTTGCCTTTGATCACTACATTCCATGCATCCTACCAATAAATCATAGTACCTCAAGGATACATATGAATGCCAATACAATAACTACATAAACTAAACATCCAGGCACTTAACAGCCCTAATAGTTTTACTGCTGCAATAAAACCTTCCACTTCCTAATCAGAGTTACGAAGTTGACACATTCCGATAATACTGAAGGAATCTTAGACATCCTACTATTATCTTTCACCTGAAGATATCCTTTCCCCAAAAAACTTTTAGCCAATTTACAACCCAGGCTGAGCAGAAAGCTGTTTGAACTTTTAACTTTTCGTGTGCTGACATCAGACTGCTCAGAAAGAATAGTGAGGTACCCGAGTAGTGTGAACCCTGTTTCCAGAGGGATGTTCGCTGATGATTGCAGTGTGTTCAGTTCCATTCGCAACTCCTCATAAAATGAAGCAGTCCATGCCCGCATGCAGTGACTGGGACGACATTCAAGTTTGGGCTGATGAGCGGCAAGTAACATTCTCGCCACAGAAGTGCCAGGCAATAAGCATTTCCAACAAGTCAGAGGCTAACTACCTCCACTTGACATTCAACCGCTTTACCATCCACGAATCGC
The DNA here is from genome assembly GCA_030390025.1 of Squalus acanthias. Lineage (NCBI taxonomy): Eukaryota > Metazoa > Chordata > Chondrichthyes > Squaliformes > Squalidae > Squalus > Squalus acanthias. The sequence continues at coordinate 35,864,502 of CM059449.1, read as the reverse complement.
CCACCATCAACATCCTGGTGGACACCATTGACCAGAAACTTAACAGGACCAGCCACAAAAATATTGTTGCAACAACAGCGGTCAGAGGCTGGGTATTCTGCTGCGAGTGTCTCACATTCTGACTCCCGAAAGCCTTTCCAACTTCTACAAGGCACAAGTCAGGAGTGTGATGGAATACTCTCCACTTGCGCGGATGAGGGCAGCTCCACCGACACTCAAGAAGCTCGACACCATCCAGGACAAAGTATACCACTTAATTGGCACCCCATCCTTCACCTTAAACATTCACTCCCTCCACCACCGGCGTACCGTAGCTGCAGTGTGTACCATCTACACGATGCACTGCAGCAACTCACCAAGGCTTCTTCGGCAGTACCTCCCAAACCCGCGACCTCTACCACCTAGAAAAACAAGGGCAGCAGGTGCATGGGAACACCATCACCTGCATGTTCCCCTCTAAGTTACGAACCATCCTGACTTGGAAATATATCGTCGATCCTTCATTGTCGCTGGGTCAAACTCAGGAAACTCCCTACCTAATAGCACTGTGGGAGTACCTTCACCACACGGACTGCAGCGGTTCAAGAAGGCGGCTAATTCCTCCTTCTCAAGGGCAATTAGACTGTGAGCAATAATTGGTCGATTATTTCTTCAACAAATTCAAGAACGATTGTTAAACATGACCTTCCTTTTAGAAATATATGCTAACAGTTTTTACTGTATACTCCCTCCCAAATTGTTTTGTTACCTGATCATGAAAAATAAAGACCTGCATTCATAGAGCGCCTATCACGACCACCGGACGTCCCAAAGCGCTTTACAGCTAATGAGGTACTTTTGAAGTGTAGTCACTGTTGTAATTTAGGAGAGGCGCCAGCTATTTTGCGCACAGCAAGCTCCCACAAACAGCAATATGATAATGACCAAATCATCTGTTTTTTATGTTAATTGAGGATTAAATATTGGCCAGGAACTCTGGGGATAACTCCCCTGCTCTTCTTCGAAATAGTGACGTGGGATCTTTTACGCCCACCTGAGGGAGAAGTATGTGCCTACAGCTTAACATCTCATCCGAAAGACAGCACCATCCCACAGTGCAGCACTCCTTCGGCACTGTACTGGAGTCTAAACCAGATTTTTATGCTCAGGTGTTTAGAGTGGAAGTTGACTCCACAATCTTCTGACTCCGAGCCATGGGCGCTACACACTGAGCCACAGCTGACATCATTTAGCAAAGATGCTAGTATCTTTCCAATCACTTGCGTTAAACTAATAGTTCCCTGGATTGATGTAACTCATCTTTTTAAGATAGGAATTACATTTGCTATTTGGCAGTTCTCTGTCAGTACTCATTGTTCTATTGAATTAAAAAAAAAATATATGGATACTAGTCGCTCTGATATCTCCTCCATTGTGTCTTTGCGTTTCTGTGGGTGAAATCCACCTAAACCCGAGGACTTGTCCTCCTGAAGTTTGGCTGCTCTCTTAATTGTGATAATATCGCTCTTGAATTATTCTACTATTGTCCTTTCCTCTTTGTTACCCACTTCAGTGAAACCGGAGGTGGAGAATCTATTCAATATCAGTATCATCTTCTGTGAGTCTATCTTGCTGGAACATTACATCGACCTGGATATAAAAATACACCACCACAGCAGTAGTGGTTCACTAATGTCCGTTAGGGAAGGAAATCTGCCGTCCTTACCTGGTCTGGCCTATATGTGAATCCAGCCCCACAGCAATGCGGTTGACTCTTAGCTGCCCTCTGAAATGGCCTCGCAAGGCACTCAGTTGTAACAAACCGCTACGAAACAAAATAATTAAAATGAAACCGGACAGACCACCCGGCATAGTCCTCGGCACCGACTACGGATACGGAAACGGCACACTCCGCCCAACCAACCCTGCAACGTCCTCCTCACCAACATCTGGGAACTTGTGCCACAAGTGGGAGAGCTGTCCCACAGACCCATCAAGCAACAGCCTGACATAGTCATACTCACAGAATCATACCTTTCAGCTAATGTCCCAAACTCCTCTATCACCATCCCTGGGTATGTCCTGTCCCACCGGGGTGGCGGCACAGTGGTATACAGTCGAGAAGGAGTGGCCCCTCAACATTCACTTCGGACACCGTGAAGTCTCATGGATTCAGGTCATGCATGGGCAAGGAAACCTCCTACTGACTACCACCTACCGCCCTCCATCAGCTGCTGAATCAGTACTCCGCCATGTTGAAAACTACTTGGTAGAAGCACTGATAGTGGCAATGGCACATAATGCACTCTGGGTGGGGGACTTCAATATCCATCACCAAAAGTGGCTCGGTAGCACCACTACTGACCGAGCTGGCTGAGTCCTGAATGATATATCTGCCAGTCTGGGCCTGCGACAGGTGGTGAGAGAACCAAAATGAAAGAAATTCCTACTTGACATCGTCCTCACCAATCTACCTGTCGCATATGCATCTGTCCATGACAGTATTGGTAGCAGTGACCACCGGACAGTCATTGTGGAGACGAATTCCGGTCTTCACACTGAGGACACCCTCCATCATGTTGTGTGGCACTACCACCGTGCTAAATGGGACAAATTCAGAACAGTTCTAGCAGCTCAAAACTAGGCATCCATGAAGTGCTGTGGGCCGGCAGCAGCAGCAGAATTGTATTCCACAATTAGTAACCTCATGGCCCGGCATGTCCCTCACTCTACCATTACTATTGTAGAAGAACATGGCAGGAGCAGCACCAGGCGTACCTAAAATTGAGGTGCCAACCTGGGGAAGCTGCAACACAGGACTACATGCATGCTAAAAAGCGGAAGCAGCAAGATATAGACAGGGCTAAGCGATCCCACAATCAACGAATCCGATCAAAACTCTGAAGTCCTGCAACATTCAGTCGTGAACGGTCGTGGACTATTAAACAATTAACGGGAGGAGGAGGCTCCATGAATATCCCCATCCTCAATGATGGTGCAGCCCAGCACGTGATTGCAAAAGACAAGGATGAAGCCTATGCAACCATCTTCAGCCAGAAGTGCTGAGTGGATGATTCACATCCACTTCCTCCTGAGGTCCCCACCATTACAGAAGTCAGTCTTCAGGCAATCCACGTGATATTAAGAAACGGCTGAGCGCACGGGACACAGCAAAGGTTATGGGCCCCGATATCATCCTGGCTATCGAGCTGAAGACTTGTGCTCCAGAACTACCTGCGCTTCTAGCCAAGCTGTTCCAGTACAGCTACAATACTGGCATCTATCCGACAATGTGGAAAACTGGGCAGGTATGTCCTGTCCACAAAAAGCAAGATAAATCCAATCCGGCTAATTCCTGCCCCATCAGTCTACACTCAATCATCAGCAAAGTGTTGGAAGGTGTCATCGACAGTGCTATCAATCGGCACTTACTCATCAATAACCTCCATTCAGTCCGCAAGGGTGGCCCCGAGCTTCCACTCACGTTTGGTCTCCCCTGTGTAGAAGAGACCGCATCATGAGCAGCGAACACAGTATACTAAATTGAAAGAAGTACAAGTAAATCGCTGTTTCACCATTTGCAACATTTTGACAGGATAGAGGCTGTTCCCTCTGGCTGGAGAGCAAGAATTAGCGGGCATCGCCTCAAGATAAGGGGTCGGTGTTTTAGGACTGAGATGAGGAGAAATGTCTTCAATCTGTTGGTTGTGAATCATTGGAATTCACTCTCCGAGAGGGCTGTGGATGCTCAGTCGTTGAAAATATACAAGGTTGGGATCGACAGATGTTTGGATTCTAAGGGAATCAAGGGACATGGGATCGGGCGGGAAAGTTCAGTTCAGGTCAAAGATGAGCCATGATCTTATTGAAGGTTGGAGCAGTTTCAAGGGCCCATATCGGCTACTCCTGCTCGTATTTCTTATGTTCTTATTTTATCCTAATTTTAAGTGAATTTTTCATGTAAAATAATGCTTTCTAGGAATATTGGAACATCGGAACAGGTACAGGCCAGTCAGTCCCTCGAGCTTGTTCCGTTATTCAATTAGATCATGGATGATCTGTATTTTAACTCCATCTATCCGCCTTGGTTTGTGTCACTTAAAATCCTTGCCCAACAAAAATCTATCAATCCCAGTTTTGTAATTTTCATCTGGAACAGCCTCAGCAGCATTTTGGGGCTAGACCGCCCTCGCCCTCGCCTCCCTCCCTCTTGCCCTCACTTTCCCTCATCCTCGCGGTCCCCCTCCTTCCCCTTCCCTTGCTCTTATCCTCGCTCGCCCTCAACCTCCATCGCATTCGGGATTCATCACTCTCGCTCTCACCCACCCTCACCCGTGCCCTCCCTCGTCGTTGCCCTTCCTCTCACTCTCCCTCTATCTCGCCCACTTTCAGGCATTCGGCCTCGCCCATGCCCTCTCCCTCGTCCTCCCTCGCTCTCGCTCTCGCTCTCAATTACCCTCTCCCTCCTCCTCGACTCGTCCTCGCCATCCCTCGCCATTCCATGTCCTTGCCCTCTCCTTTCCCCTTGCACTCTCCCTCACCATCCTTTGCCCTCCCTCGCCCTCTCCTTCACTCTCGCCCTCGCCCTAACACTCGCCCTCGCCGTCCATCGCGGTCTCTTGAACACGCCATCTCTCGCTCTCTCACATGCCATCGCCGTCCTCATCCTCCCTCACCTTCTCCCTTGTCCTTGCACGCGCCTTCCTTCGTGCTCGTGCGCACCCTCTCTCGGCCTCGCCTCACCCTTATACGCTCTCGCCCTTGTCCTCCCTCATCCTTACTCTTGCCCTTGCCCTACTTCTCCCTCATTCTCTCCCTCACCCTCCATCGCCCTCCCTCTCCATCGCCCGCTCACAGTCCCGGGGGTGTGCAGCATGGGGGTTCGGCTCCCCAGGTAGTCGCGGTGGGGTCGTGGTGTGGGCTTCCCACTGACACATGGGCTGTGATTGGGGGTTCGCTGGGAGATCAGGGAACCCGCATCACGAATTTTCTTTTTTGGAGGTGGGGTTCTGTGCTTGGAAAATGGGGTTTGTTCCTGCAATAAATGAGTTCCATACTCCACACACTATCTCTATCTGCACAGCCCTTAGTTGAAAACTAATGCATCAGTGATGGGAAAATGACTAGTCATTTAAGAATGGCATTAGTAGGTATCTAGGGGAAGCGGTAATAATAACAGTAAATAAGTAGACAGCACAGATTTCGAAATGACAGATCTTGCTTGCCAAAGCTCATGGAAATATTTGAGAAGGTGACAGACAAGGCGATGGGGGAATGCAATAGATTTAAAAGGGGGGATAATAGCGGGATGAAAGTGTGCATGTCAAGGGTTTTAAAATGTTTAAAAAGGAACTTTATAATGGAGACAGAAAATGCTGTGAATATTCAGCAGATCAGGCAGCATCTGTGGAGAGCTCAACGGAAGCTCGAGGAACAGCACCTCATCTTTCGATTCGGCACTTTACAACCTTCTGGACTCAACATCGAGTTCAACAATTTCAGATCATAACCTGTGCCCCTAATTTTGAGATGGCAGATATTGATGATTCTGCTATTCACATTTACACCTCTGCCAGACCCATCTTTTGTTTCTTTACTTGTCCCATTACCATTACCTTTGTACAATCGTACGTTTTGTCATTTGATCTCTCCTGCCTTCCACCCTATCACAAAATTTCCCTTTTGTTCTATCCTCCCCTCCCTCTGTATCTGCGCCTGCACCTGCTTAAAATCTGTTACATCTCCAACTGTTTCCAGTTTTGATGGAAGGTCATGGAGCTGAAACTTTAACTCTGTTTCTCTCTCCACAGATGCTGCCTGACCTGCTCTGTATTTCCAGTATTTTCTGTTGTTGTTTCAGTTTTCCAGCAGCCGCAGTTTTTGCTTTTGCTTTAGAATGGAGGTTTAAAAGATTGTAAAACGGAGGGGAAAAGGTTTTGAAGAGGTGTTTCAAAAGGAGGTTTGATAACAGGTTTCAAGTTTGGGCTAAAATATTAAAGGGGTTTAAAAAGCAGGTTTAAATGGTTCAAAAAGGGGTGTAAACGAGGGTTTAAGAATGCGGGTTAAAAGGAGGCGTAAGGGGGTTCAAAGGGGTTATAATTAGTTTTAAAGGAGAGATGACTGCGGTTTAAAACTGGGTATAAAAAGGAGGAAAAAGGGGTTCTAAAAAGAGTTAACGGGTCCGCAGGGCTCACTGCATGTCACGGGAAGTGACCTCACCGTACAGGCACGAGAGGAAACTTTGCCGCAGGAGACCCGTGCCCTTGTGTTCCGCCATCTTGTCAATACCTGGAAGTGACCTCCCGCTAAGACGTGCAGATGGCCGCCAGACCAGCTGTGGCCCTCCTGTCCGAGGTCAGGTGATTCCGTCTCCCAGAGTGCCACGCGGTCCGATCTGGCCATCGACGGGCCTTTTCTCCGTCGCGCTACATTGTGGGAAGACCGCCATCGCTGCCTCGGTTTTCCAGAACTTATTGTAATTCCTTCACAGCTGAACAAAGTGTCCCTGAATAATGTGAAAAAGGTGGATCCCCTTCCATTAGAATGAGGGAGAAAGTGGGGAAAAATGTAATATTAGACGTGTATCTTTTATCCTCCCTCCCCCAGGATCCGGTATGGATTGTAGCGGCGGGGGGGGGGTGGGGGGGCGTGGCTTCTCCGGAGCTGAAGGATTAATAATAGAGGCGAGCCACTGGTGCCTTTAGCTCACCAGAGGCCCGGGATCAGATTCGGGCCTGCTGCAATGTCGGGGCACCCTGGGGCGTGGGCAGGGGCAACTGCAGGGGCAGTAGCGCTGTGCGACCGGGAGAGCCGCACTTCCTTTCCCGCTTCTTCAGCGACATCCAGCGTCCCTTAAGGAACCCGCTGTAGCCCCGTAGAAACGAGTCGGAGTTCGCACGGCACCTGCTCCACCCAGTTTCCCCCACATTTTGCAGAAGTATCCCCGAAACTGATGCAGGGCCTTGTCATACTGCAATATGCTAGGTACAGTACATCCCTGTATTTAAATCCAGATATACTTAAAGGAAACTCATAACCCAATCTGTTAAAGGACCCCCAGATCCCGATCTGTATATTTAAGGACCCCGGAACCCTATATGTGTATTGAAATGTCCCCCGGAATCCGATCTCCGTATTTAAAGGACCCCCCACTACATGACCTGTATATTTAAATGAACCCCCAGAACCGTATACGTGTATTTGAAGGACCCACCGAACCCGACCTGTGTATTGAAAGGGCCCACAGAACCCGACCTGTGTATTTAAAGGAGTCCAATTATCTGACCTGTATATTTAAAGGATCCCTTGGAACCTGATCATTGTCCTCAAAGAACACCCGGACCTCGATCTGTCTATTTAAATGTCCCCAGAATCCTATCTGTATGTTTAAAGACTCCCCGGTATCCCAGCTGTGTACTCAAAGGACAATCTGCTCCACAAAATTACTGCCCAGGTAGTGAACACGACAATCTACGTTATAGAATAATAGTTATATTTTAATTTGCCGCCAGGTGTAAGACGGGCACTTGGAATGGCAGCCCATTTAAGAAACCACCTAATTCGCATTACAATTTGCCCATTTCTATAATGGGCGTCCAATCAGCAACAGCAGCTTACTCCCAGGTGGTAAGTTGAAAATCGACAGCAAAGAATTCTATGACACACAGTGAGCAATGGCATTGGGGGTGCACTAGTATTATATTGAAAGCCTTGCTTATTTCCATAAGTAATTTTCTTATAGGAAATTTCATGTCACATATTCGATGATTACAACAGCGGCATCGGTGAGAGTATAAAGAGCAGCCCAAGAGCGGACCTGAATTAAAGCAGCGGCAGGGCGAGGCTCCGATTCAAAAACAACATCAAGGAGTGACGTCACATGAGAACAGGTACATCGAACAGTACAGCACAGTACAGGCCCTTCGGCCCTCGATGTTGTGCCGAGCATTGTCCGAGACCAAGATCAAGCTATCACACTCCCTATCACTCTGGTGTGCTCCATGTGTTTATCCAATAACCGCTTGAAAGTTCCTAAAGTGTCCGACTCCACTATCACAGCAGGCAGTCCATTCCACACCCCAACCACTCTCTGAGTAAAGAATCTACCTCGGACATCCCTTGTATATCTCCCCCCATGCACCTTATAGTTATGCCCCCTTGTAACAGCTGCCTCTACCCGAGGAAATAGTCTCTGAACATCCACTCTATCTATCCCCCTCATCATCTTATAAACCTCTATTAAGTCGCCTCTCATCCTCCTCCGCTCTAAAGAGAAAAGCCCCAACTCCCTCAATCTTTCCTCATAAGACCTCCCCCCCCCCCAAACCAGGCAGCATCCTGGTAAATCTCCTTTGCACTCTTTCCAATGCTTCCACGTCCTTCCTATAGTGAGGTGACCAGAACTGCACACAATATTCCAAATGTGGTCTCACCAAGGTCCTGTACAGTTGCAGCATAACCTCACGGTTCTTAAACTCAAACCCTCTGTTAATAAACGCCAACACACCATAGGCCTTCTTTACTGCTCTATCCTCTTGAGTGGCAACCTTCAGAGATCTGTGGATATGAACCCCCAGATCCCTGTGCTCCTCCACGTTCCTCAGAACCCTGCCGTTGACCCTGTAATCCTTATTCAAATTTGCCCTACCAAAATGAATCACCTCGCACTTATCAGGGTTAAATTCCATCTGCCATTTTTCGGCCCATCTCTGCATCCTATCAATGTCTCTTTGCAGCCTACAACTGCCCTCCACCTCATCCACTACTCCACCAATCTTGGTAGATGATTGGTTGGTGAGTATTACAGTTCTTTTTGCTCTCTAAGTTAGGGAGGGGGTTAAATTCAGAGCTGAAAAACTGTAACTTGCTAGTACTTATTAAATTTGGAACTTAAACTAAATAAAATAATCAAACAATGAGCCTAAATTATCGAGTTAATAAAATATTTAACTAAATAATTAATAAATACAACAAGGTTATAGATGGCAGGGCAGGTGGTGTGTCATAACTGCAGCATGTGGGAGTCTGTGGAGAGCATCGTGACCCCGAGCAACGGCATCTGCAGTAAGTGTCTGCAACTCGAGGAACTTCGGCTCAGAATTGTTGAGCTGGAGTACGAGCTGCAGACATTGCGATGCATCAGGGAGGGGAGAGTTACCTGGAAGCAGTTCCAGGAAGCAGTCAGACCCTTTAGGTTAAGTAGTACTTTAGAGTTCGTCAGTGGTCAGGGACAGGAGTGTCTGATTGCGAAGTGGTAGAATGGTAGAAGTGCAACAGAGAATAAGATAAAAGCAGTGAATAATGCTAAAACATTTAAATTAAAGTATCTTTATCTGAATGCACGAAGCATTCGTAACAAGATCGATGAACTAATGGTACAAATAGAGATAAATGAGTTTGATCTAATAGCCATTACAGAGACATGTTTGCAAGGTGGCCAAGGTTGGGAACTAAATGTTCCAGGGTACTTGACGTTTCGAAAAGACAGGCAGAATGGAAAAGGAGGGGAAGTAGCCCTGATAATAAAGGATGATACAAGGAGAGTAGCGATAAAGAATCTTGGCTCGGAAGATCAGGAAGTAGAATCAGTATGGGTGGAGATAAGGAATAATAAGGAGCAGAAAACATTGGTAGGAGTAGTATATAGGCCCCCTAAAAGGAACTATACCGTTGAACAGAATATTAATCAAGAAATAGTAGGAGCTTGCAACGAAGGTAATGCATTAATCTTGGGGGACTTTAATCTTCATATAGACTGGAGAAATCAAATTGGCAAAGGTAGTCTGGAGGATGAGTTCATGGAATGCATTCGGGACAGTTTCCTAGAACAATATATCATGGAACCAACCAGGGAACAGGCTATTTTAGATCATGTATATTGTAATGAGACAGGGTTAACTAGCAATCTCATAGTAAAGGATCCTCTGGGGCAGATAGATCATAATATGATAGAATTTGACATTAATTTTGAGAGTGACTTGCCTAAGTCCGAAACTATAGTGTTACACTTAAGTAAAGCCAATTACATAGGTATGAGAGGCGAGTTGGGAAAAGCAGATTGCAAAAATAGATTAAAAGGTATGTTGATAGATAAGCAGTGGCTAGCATTTAAAGAAATATTTCATAATTCTCAACAAAAATACTTTCCATTGAGCAACACAAACTCCACGGGAAACGTGATCCAAACGTGGCTAACTAAAAAAGTTAAGGATAATATTAGATTAAAGGAAGAAGCTTATAATGTTGCAGAGAAGAATAGTAAGCCTGAGGATTGGGAGAGTTTCAGAAACCAGCAAAGGTTGACCAAAACATTGATTAAAAGGGAAAAATTAGAATATGAGAGAAAACTAGCAAGAAATATAAAAGCAGTTTGTAAGAGTTTCTACAAGTATGTAAAAAGGAAAAGAGTAGGAAAAGTAAACGTTGGTCCCTTAGAGGCTGAGACAGGAGAAATTATTATAGGGAATAAGGAAATGGCAGAAATGTTAAATAAATATTTTGCATCTGTCTTCACAGTAGAAGACAAACAAAGCATACCAAAGATGGTGGGGAAGCAAGGCTCTAATGAGGGTGAGGAACTTAACGTAATTAATATAAGTAGAGACAAAGTACTAGAGAAGCTAATGGGACTAAAAGCCAACAAATCCCCTGGACCTGACGGCCTACATCCTAGGGTTCTAAAAGAGGTGGCTGAAGATATCGTGGATGCATTTTTTTTGATCTTCCAAAATTCCCTAGATTTTGGAATGGTCCCAGCGGATTGGAAGTTTGCAAATGTAACACTGCTATTCAATAAAGGAGGGAGAGAGAAAACAGTGAACTGCAGATCAGCTAGCCTGACATCAGTCGTCGGGAAAATGCTAGAATCCATTGTTAAGGAAGTGGTATCCAGTCACTTAGAAAATCATAACATGATTAGGCAGAGTCAACATGGTATTATGAAAGGGAAATCGTGTTTGAAAAATGTATTAGAGTTTTTTGAGAATGTACCTAACAGGGTAGATAAAGGGAAACCAGTGGATGTAGTATATTTGGATTTCCAAAAGGCATTCGATAAGGTGCCACATAAAAGATTAGCACACCAGAAGAGTGCTCGTGTGGTTGGGGGTAATATAGTAGAATGGATAGAGGATAGGTTAACGGACAGAAAACAGAGAGTAGGGATCTTTTTCAGGTTGGCAGGCTGTAACTACTGGGGTGCCGCAAGGATCAGTGCTGGGGCCTCAGTTATTTACATTCTATATTAATGACGTAGTTGAAGGCACCGAGTGTAATGTATCCAAGTTTGCTGATGATACAAAGCTAGGTGGGAAAGTAAGCTGTGAGGAGAACACAAAGAGTCTGCAAAGGGATATAGATAGATTCAGTGAGTGGGCAGTAAGGTGGCAGATGGAGTATAATGTAGGGAAATGTGAGGTTATTCACTTTGGTAAGAAGAATAGAAAAACAGAATGTTTTTTAAATGTTGACAAATTTCAAATGTTGGTATTCAGTTAGATTTGGGTGTCCTCGTGCAAGAAACACAGAAAGCTAGCATACAGGTGCAGCAAGCAATAAGGAAGACAAATGGCATGTTGGCCTTTATTGCAAGGGTGTTGGAGTATAAGTGTAAGGAAGTCTTGCTACAATTGTACAGGGCCTTGGCGAGACCACACCTGGAGGACTGTGCACAGTTTTAGTCTCCTTATCTAAGGAAGGATATACTTGCCTTGGAGGCGGTGCATCGAAGGTTCACTAGATTGATTCCTGGGATGAGAGGGCTGCCCTATGGTGAGAGATTGTGCAGAATGGGCCTATACTCTGAAGTTTAGAAGAATGAGAGATGATCTCATTGAAACATACAAGATTCTGAAGGGGATTGACAGGGTAGATGCTGAGAGATTGTTTCCCCTGGCAGGAGGGTCTAGAACTAGGGGGCATAGTCTGAGGATAAGGGGTAGGCCAGTTAAAACTGAGATGAGGAGGAATTTCTTCACTCAGTGGGTTGTGAATCTTTGGAATTCTCTGCCCCAGAGGGCTGTGAATGCTGAGTCTTTGAGTATATTCAAGGCTGAGACAGATAGCATTTTGAACTCTACGGGAATCAAGGCATATGGAGATCAGGCGGGGAAGTGGTGTTGAGGTCAATGTTCAGCTATGATCTTATTGAATGGCGGAACAGGCTGGAGGGGCCGAATGACCTACTCCTGCTCTTATTTCGTATGTTCTTATGATACCTTTTAACATGCCTGGGTTTCACACCTGGTTGTTATGTATGACTGTCAGACTTAAACTTTCAGAATACTATTCCCAACAACCTCACTCTCCACTCACCCTTCAGTTCTCCCAGTTCCTATTTTACAACTCTTACGTAGCAAGCGATGGTTTGCTTCAATTTGTGAAATGTTGATTTTTGTACCCTAGCCAAATATCATCCACTCCCTGCTGTTAGTTTGCGATCTCCCCCTCCCGTCTGTGCCCCTCACTGGATAATTCCTCAACCTAGAGCGGCATCACTAATCAACCAAAAACTAGTCTACAACCCAGGTCATATGTTCAGCTCAAGGGCTAACGTGGTAGCTGTAGTTGTAAAGATGTCCCGTGGCCCTGGCTGCATCCCTAGGTCACTATTAAAGAGATAATGTTGTTCCCTTGAAGATATAGGAACCCTATCAATAAATATGAGGCAAAGGTCCAGAAACCAACAAAATGTGAGAAGAAATTGAACTTATGAAAGTGCTCAAAATAATTTTGAATGGCTTTTAGCCACCATCTTGCTTTTTAATTAATCGAATGATATCGTACTAAGTCTTCACTTAATAAGTACTACCTATTAAACCATTGATCAAAAAGGTAAACTAGATGTAAGCATATAAGTGAACTGGGCTGAATTTTTAGCATGCTTGTCCTAAAACAATTGCCACTCCAGACTGACACACCAGTACAGTACTGCAGTGTGAGAGGCGCTGTTATCTTGATAGCTTGTCAAACTGAGCCACTGTGTTATTGTTTGGAAATATGTTATTGACTCAATGGCACTAATCAAATAGAGCACAGAGTCCTCCCAATGCCCTCGAAAACAAATCATCAATCAACAGCAAGATAAACAGAATCAGTGACCATTCACCTCATTGCTATCAGTAGGGCGTGACTGTACATGAATTGTTTGTCATATTAACCTGAAGACCAGCACTTCACGAAAATACTAATTTCTTCAAAGTGCTTTGACAGTTGCTCAGATAAACGATAAGGTGTCCTATATATGTAAGTCTGATTTTTTCATATGTTTACCGATAAATCCATGAAATGCCTTCAAAAATTTGCCTTCAACTGGTTGCTCGTATCTCTCTATTATAGACGTGGTTTTGGCATATAGCCTAGTTCTGTAGCCGGGGTATTACATCAGGGGAATCTTGCACATCCACGGAAATGTCTTTGGATGTTCAATCCTGTACATAATGTGCAACGTGTTCCACTTTGTTTCATCAAGTACCCTTTCTCTTTAAGTCTAACGCTCTGCAAATGTCTCTCGCAGAGGAGCTGAATTCCAATGATCACTTCAAATTTTGATAGCATGTTGTGTCATGGCCATTGTTTCGGAACCACATTTTAGGAATGATATCAAGGCCTTGCAGAGGGCGCAGTGGAGACTTACTAAAATGGCACGAGATTTCAGTTATGTGGAGAGACTTTAGAAGCTGGATTTGATTTATTGCAGTATGTGATCTCATTAAAATGTATATGATTCGGAGGGGGATTGACAGCGTTGATGCTGAGAGGTTGTTTCCTCTAGCTGGAGAGTCCAAAACGAGGGGGTATAGTCTCAGTATAAAGGGTCGGCCATTTGAGACAGCGATGAGGAGGAATTTCTTCACTCAGAGATTTGTAAATCTTTGGAATTCTCTGCCCCAAAGGCCCGTGGATGCTGAATCATTGCCTATATTCAAGGCTGAGATGAATAGATTTTTGGACTCTAGGAGAATCAAGGGATATGGAGAACGGGCGGAAAAGTGGAGTTGAGGTCGAAGATCAGCCATTAACTTATTCAATGGTGGGGCAGGCTCGAGAGGCCGTATGGCCTAAAGCTGCACACAATTCTTATGTTCTTATGCTCTTCGAAGATTCAGGGTGGAATTAAGAGAGTTGTTCAAAATTTTGAAGAGTTTAGATATAGATAGCCTTTCGCACTGCCAGTTTCCCATTCTCCTCAACCGATCACTTCCCCTTCCATGACTCCCTCCCCATTCCCCTTCCTCGGCCCCTAACTATAATCGGTGTCTTGTTCTTTATCAATCTCCCAATTCTCATTACCTTTTATTCTGCCTTCCTAAAACTACCCATTCCCAAATCAATGTGATGCCAAAGAAGGTTTTCCAACGCTAACCTGCACCGACTCTTTGAATCAGCTATCGACTTATTCCCATCCTTCGGTCCTTTTCTCAAAACTTACTTTATTTTCTCAAATATGTATCTAGTTCCCTTGAAATGCCCTTGTGCATGTTTGTGATATGATTATGAAGTCTTGGCAACCATACACATTGAAATATATTCTTAAGCTTTTCTTACGTTCATTTAGTGATGAAGAGAGAGAGAGAGAGATACATAAATACATCGATACATAGATTGATACACAGATACATAGATACATACATAAATCGATCGATTGAAAATAGATAGATAGATAGATATGTTAAAATATCATAAAAGTATAAATAGAATTAGACAATATACGATGGTGTCTACTGTGTAATCTAAGTCCGAGTATGTTACAACTGAGATAGATAGATAGATGGATAGATAGATAGATAGATAAATAGATGGATAGATAGATAAAGATAGAAAAAATATAGAGAGAGTGAGAGATAGATATATTTTAGATAATCATACTAAAATGTCACAACTACAAATTGAATTAGACAAATAATATGTTTTGGCATTGGACAATCTAAGGGCTGAGTTAAGGTAGAATTGAAATCAACTATTTCAATAATATTACTAACTTAATTATTCGATCAGAGGGACACTTAATCACATTCATCAGCTGCCCTCTGAATTTATTCTGCGCTACTGCATAAACACATGTGTTTATGCAGGAACTCAAATTCTGAAGCATATGCGCAGTTGCTTCCATCACAGGTCACTGTGATCTGCGAGCATATATTGAAAGTCACTTATTTGTACACAGATACAATGGCCCAGAAATTGATCTCGCTCTGTTCCCGCGGGGGTAAGGAGCAGGCGCGATCTCTCACTCCGCGTTGGCTTTTTCAGATCCAGCTCGCATGAACTTGATGTTCTAGACATCAGCTGGGCAGTGCTTGCGTATCCCACCGGCGTAGTGAATTCGTGCGAGCTGTGGGATCACGTGACTCAGTTAGAGCCAATGGCAGCACACCATCTTCCATTCATTAGTTTCACATACGTGCTGTGAAAGCTATGAATCTTACACACCCCCAAAATAATAGCTAAACCTCAATTAAATTTAAAAAAACATCACACTAATAAAATAAGTATAGTTAAATAAATTAACCATTTTAAATAAAAAATTAAATTTTTGAAAAAATTTAAAATCTTTTAAAACGTTATAAAAATAAACTTACCTGTCTTTAAAGTCTCTAAAAAAGATATACCTGTTAAAAAAAATTCAAAATAATACTTAATTCACTACTTACCTTGTTAAAAGTGGGTCTTACTCCTCCTTTTTTCATTTCTAAAATCTTCCGTCCTTACCTGCGCGTACAAAGCACTAAGTGCACAGCGTGCGCGCAGCCTGTAGCGCGCTCGCGGTGCACCGAGGAACCGCCCCCTTTTCCAAAGACCAAGTGCCGGTTTTCAGCGCATGCGCAGTGCATGCAGAAAACCGGCAATTGGAGAGAGAATACGCGAGAGTACGCAGTGCGTACTCTCGCGTAGCGGCATCAATTTTTGGCCCATTATGTAAAAGTTACCATCCATAACAGGACAAATCTGCTTCAGATGGCGAGCAGTAAAATGATAGATTTTCTCCGTGTTTCCATCTCTGGATCTTTGTGCGTCTCACTATTTTTATCAACCCTAAGTTCCCTCCTGATTCTACTGGCCGATAAAATGGGGCTGATGGTCAAAGCATTGAGCAACAAGATCAAAACAAATGGAGCGAATGGAGTTAAAATAATGTCAAACCAGGATAATGCTACCCAGACGGGTGAGGAATAGGCGCTTGATTTTATAATACAGAACCACGATTTGTTGTTAATCAATTCCCGACGTGTAAGAGTAAAATAAAAAGGAACGTTTTCTACAAAAGTTATTCCGCACACTGTTGCTATAACGACGGCCGCAATTTTCTCAGTGCAATATTTGATGCTCAGCTTCTGGTAACAATTGGCCACAAATCGATCAAAGGTGAAATAGACTGTTAACCAGACGGAACAACCAACAGCAATAAAAGCCAGAGTGATAATCAGACTGCAGACAGGAGTGTAGTTCAGGAATGAATTTTTAAAATAAATATTATTAATCTCATACAGTATCACGTTAAATATGATGACCACTAGATCCGCCGCTGCCATGGAAACCAGGTAACAAGTTATGCATTTTGAGAGGCCGCACTTTCCTCGGGAGAGAATCACAATTGTCATTAAATTAGCTGCAAGAAAGAGGAGAAAAAGTAAAAATGAGCGATTCAAACAACAAATGGATTATTATCGTTTAAAAATGAATAAAACACATTGCTGATTGTTCTTACTTTCACTCAACTCGTTCTGTTTGTATTTTAACTAAGTGATTAATTCCAGAGCAAAACATTTCTCTTCCAGACATTAATATATTCCCTCCAAGACACAAAAGGTGCTCTCATGGATCGGAGTGATTTCTTGGACTTTATTCCTTCAATATCTGTTTTGTTACAAAGCTCACTTCATGCAATATTGTAGGAAATACAGATATTGTAGAGCAACATCGTCCATCATCCCCTGCGCCTTTACTATAAATAATTTTAATTAAAAGTTATTAAAGATAAGCTAATTGATATAATTATACAATCTTGTAGTTGTGTGAAAGTAGGACTCAAAATGTGAAACTTCTCATAGTGGGTGAGGAAACAGATGGAATTCATTAGAAAGGTGTTGACCCGGTACATGGCCTGTGAGTAATGATGCTGGTCAGGTGGCTCTGTGCCACGTTGTGTGAAGGCACAATGTAAAAAGAAAAACATTCACACTGGACTCGCAGCCAGTTAGGAACAGCTGAAATTAACCGCATGAAGACAATTTGGCACATGGATTACTGGACATAATGGATATGTGTCCGTAAAACGCCAATTCAGAGTAATTCTTGGAAATAGGCATATTATAATAGAACATAAAATATTTTAATCGCCCGATTGACAAGTAGATTAATATAAAGCTCGAGAACTATTGAAAAGAAACCTTAGCCCATGGAATGTTTACTGGCTCCTTGAAACACGGAGAAATATATTTATAATAGATCAGAATTTCCCAGTAACAGGTGTTTAAAGGGTATCTGTCGGACCCAGAGAAAGGAGCCGTCCGGGCCAAAGGGTGTAATTATCCACACAAAGTAGGATCAGTTAAATAACTTTCTTTTCCATCCTGGCAAACGCGATCTAACAATATGTTGGTAAAATTCGCCTTGGGCGCTAGCGCAATATGGGCGGTAAAGCATCGGCAGCGATTTACTATCAGGTAGAATTTGTCTTAGGTAGTGTTACAAAGTGGACGGTATCGACCAGTTATACGGCCCGTTCGAAATTCAGTTCCATTGATTTCAATGGGGCGGCTGATTGGATAAGACCCGCATTGCACTATCGCCTAAGAGGAAGTTCTACCTCACTGAATCCGTTTCACTCTACTTGGTAAAACTAATTTCATCCATTATTGTCCACATCCGCACCTCTGCCCCCACACCAGAATGATAGTTCTGCTCATGGATACGTTCCTGCACCTTCATTGCTTCTTCGGGATGTGCCAGGGAGCCTGACCTGAGCATATAGTTGGCACATGACCAAGGCACTGATGGAAATGAGGCGGAGGTAGACTTTTCAGACACGGTGTCACTGCCCTGGTTTACCTCATGTTCTGTGGGGTGGTGGTGCGGCATGGGGTCAAAACATTGTCATCGCGATCTGCCCGGGAGTCCTGCTGATCGAAGTCTCTGGGACAGGGTGGACAGACTGAAGATTGTAAGCTCGGCTTACAGAGATAGTCTACACCCCTCACCAGTAGCCTGAAGTCTAAGCGCGGACCACAGGTTGCCGAGGAGATCGGTAGCCAGAAGGTCCTGATCCCCGAGGCAGAAATCTACAGGGCTGGTAGATTTCCCATTGTTTTCTTCCGACAGTCCAGAGCACGCTTGCCAAGGCCGTGTGCCTGTTCTCTGCTGCCCGCAAAGCATTTAAGTGAACGTACAGCAAATCGTGGCGATCCCAGAGCTGGAAAGCAACAGTGCAGTTTAGGTGGGCTACTCCTGACTAGTGCTGAGACACGGGAGGCAATAACCTGCATTAATAT
Organism: Squalus acanthias; assembly: GCA_030390025.1. Taxonomy (NCBI): domain Eukaryota; kingdom Metazoa; phylum Chordata; class Chondrichthyes; order Squaliformes; family Squalidae; genus Squalus; species Squalus acanthias. The sequence continues at coordinate 35,846,035 of CM059449.1, read as the reverse complement.
TATGACTAATCAAAATTGTTACAATTGTACATTTTGGAAATTCCAAAAAAAACCTGTTACCTGTCTGATGATTATATTAAAACATGCTGGAGTATAGGATCAAGTTCCTCATTTAACTGATATTCAGAAGCTAATGACCGAACATCAAACACAGCAAAACAAACATATGGCATCATAAGACAGACAGCAAGAACAGTAACACAGTTAACACTGAGAACGGTTAATAATAACTGTTCGTAGTGACTTACCAGGGACACCAACCACTGCCAAAATGGAATGGTAAATTGCTGATATCTGAACAATTATTGTCCGCTCCATAAACTCTGAGAGGTAACGTTGCCCGTCGGTATGATGACACACGGATCAAACACCCTCAGATCAAACCTTCCTTTATTTCAGAGAGAAATCTCTAGTTTACAAAATAATTGACTTTAGTTACAGTCATTGAACAAACAGATTAGGGAACTGCTTCACTGCAATACTGATCTGGGAATAGATTATTTTAGTAACACTTCCCAGTGGAATTCAGAAAATCAAGTGACTACAATTTTACCGCTTTTTTTGATGCAAAGTATTTCTAAATATCCACTCCTGCAGCACTGGCGCATTCTATTCCAATACAATGACTTTATTTCATCAGATCTGTCACAATATCATAGACTTTTACGGTGTATTTAGTGAACTAAATGTATCAATTTATATTACATTAGTTCAACTTGAGTATTAGAAAGATAGAGAATGTAATTTCTACTATTTTAATGTTATTTCTGCAGAGTTAGTGTACAATAGGGTAAACATGATATCCAAGAACATTCACAAATTAATATTTACTGCACAAAAGGTTGTGTGCAGTAGTTAGTGTGCAAAAGATATTGGCACCCAGTGCCGGTGTGCGAGTCAGGTCTAATGAAATTGAAGCGAGCAGAACCTGACCTGAATCTGACTGAATTTTTGGCTTCATGTCTTTAGAATATCCCATGATCCCCCAGTGCGGATGAGCCTCTTGGCAGCTGCTCGCACCTGTCATCGGGAGCAGAAGGCCAGCAACTGTTGAAGGCCAGAGAAACCTACAACAGGCAGAAGGCCTCCAGCTCCGAGCCTCCGAAGGGTTCCTGTTGTAAAGGAAGGCCAACAACTTTCTAACCTTCTTCACTTTACTTCCTGTGACTCTCACAACCTCTGATTTGTGGAAGGTGGGGGTGAAGGCCACAAGAGTGAGCTAAGGCCTCGTCATTAGAGCAAAGTTGATCGAAATGAGAAGGCGTACACGAAATACATAGAAAACTAAAGGAAATAATGAGAAAAGGGAGCACAAAGACGTTAGGAAATACGTACAATAATACAATTTAGAAGGCAAAGAGGAACAATGAAATTAAGTGATAAAGAATATACAATGAATTAGCAAAGTATTCTCCAGACACATAAATAATAAAATAACAATCAAGATAGGATTAGGACCACTAAGGAATGCGGAAGTTAAACTTAAAGGTAATGACAGCGAAATGGCAGCAATATTGAGCAGTGAATTTGCCTCATTATTGACCATGGAAATTAACAGGGTGGAAATGAAATTAGAAGAAGAGATGAAAAATAATAGAAAGGCATTAAAGATAGAAAGGGAGTAGATAATTAATAAACTACCGAAACTTAGTGCGGATAAAATTCTGTATTGAATCCGTGCATATAAAAGAAAAGTTAGGGAGGAGATAGCAGAGGCACTATTACGTATTTATGAAAAAAATTAGAAAAGGGAATAGTACCTGAGGACTGGCGGACAGCCAATGTCATTATTTTATTTAAAAAGGGAGGTAGAACATTTCCAAGGCCCTATAGACCAGTTAGCTTAACGGCGGTGGTAGGAAGGATAATGGAATATTTACTCAAAGATGTATTAGAAAAACATCCAGAATCTGAACATATAGTGAAGAATATTCAGCACGAAATTCAAAAGGGAAGATCATGCTTGACTAATTATATTGAATGCTGTGAAGAAGTAACAGAAATAGTAGATGATGCTAATGTAGCATAGGCACTATATTTGGATTTTCAAAAGGTCTTCGATAAGGTACCGTGTAGTAGGTCAAAGCACATGGATTCAGGGGAAAAATCCAGAATAGATAACAAATCGGCTACAAAACAGAAAACAAAGATTAGGGGTTGAGGGTATCTACTCAGACTGGTGTATGATGGGAAGTGGTGTTACACAGGTATCAGTTCTGGGATCATCCGTTATTCACCAATTACATAAACAATTTGGACTTGGGAATCAGAAGTACAATTTCAAAATGTGCAAATAACACCAAATTGGGAGATATAATCATTACTGGAGAAGACTACGGTACATTACAAGAAGACATTAATAAACTTTCCGAATAGACGTGTGATTGGCAAACGAATCGCAATATAGATAAGTGTGAGTTGGTGTATTTTGGATGGACGATAATGAAGCCACATACTCCTGGGTAAAGGAGCAAATGCAGCTCGGAGTACAGATACGCAATGCGCTAAATGTCGTGACAGACGTTAATAAGGCCCTAACAAGCAAACCAAGCACTGGGGTCCATTTATAGAGGGAAATAATTGAAGAGCAGAGACGTTATGTTAAATTTAGACTATATAGAGTACTGTGAACAGTTCTGGTCCCCGTAATATCGAAATGATATCTGGGCACTGGAGAAGGTATAAAAAAGATTTACATGGATGATACCTGAACAAAGAGTATATACCGATCAGGAATGATTGAACAGGCTTGAGATCGTTTCTTTACAAAAAAGAAGACTGAGTGGGTGACCTGACAATGGTCTTCAAAATTATGGAAGGGTTTGATAGGGTAGATGTAGAGAATATATTTGCACTTGTAGGAAGTCCAAATTAAAGGCCATAAATATATGATGGTAACCAATAAATCCAATAGGGATTTCAGAAGGAACTTCTTTACACAGGGGAGTGGTTAGAAATTGGAACTCGCTGCCACATGGAGTAGTTGATGTAAATAGTATAGATGCACTTAAGAGGAAGCTCGATAAACACGAGTGAGATAAACACGGATAAGCTGATAGCCTTATATTAATTGGATTGAAGGAGGGTCTTCTGGAGCATAAAAAACGGCATGTCCTGTTTTTGTGCTTTACTTCTAAGTCATTCTATGTAATTGCTGCTATCTGTGGGAGCCTTTCCAGTCAATCCTGCGGAGCATCAGGTGTTTCATCCCGACATCCAAATGTACACTGGAAGAATTCCTTGTAATTATATAGCAGGGATGGTAAACAGTATTTTTAGTAAATAATATACAGGACCTTGCTGAATCGGCATGATTATGGTTGAAAGTCGGTGGTTTTGTAGAATCAATGGTGTAATGCTAAATTAAAAATATCAAAGTAAGCATGAGAAGCCGTACTGGCCTATCGTTCCTAACAAAGTAAAGTCTGAATTGCACCGTTGTTATTCTAATTGTCAGCTTGATTAGTTGCATAACGTGAGAAATTCAACATACGTTCAATCATTTTCTTTGCATAAAACCATCGGTGAAGCTGCACATTTCATGTCACGGTCTGTCACGCCCGAACTACCCAAGAAGGGCGCCGATCATCAGATTGCATCCGGTGACCTTTCATCTTCGAGACCGACCGCCTGCAAGCAGCGGGGTCTCACGAAGATATTAAAATTAAGGGCCTGCTCTTTATTAATAACATTATTCAGCTGTCTCTGATGCTTCGCTCTATTGTCGTAGCCCAGCAAACCAATTTTCCCAAGTTTCCCCATGCCCTAGCCGTGGACCTGCATCTCTCTTTACTTTCTGAGGTTTTTAAATTTGTGCTGGGATGTGGGTGTCGATGGAAAGTCCTGCATTTATTGTCCATTCCTACTTGCCCTTGAGAAGGAGGTGTTGAACCGCCTTCTTTAAACGTTACATTGCAGTCTTTGTGGTGAAGGTACTCCCACACTGCTGTTAGGGAGGGAGTTTCAGGAACTTGAACCAGTGACCATGAGGGAACGGCAATATATTGCCAAGTCAGGATTGTGTGTAACTTGGAGGGGAAATTGCAGGTGATGGCGTTTGCGGGCAATGGGTTAATTTGGGGTGGGAGGGGTGTTGGGTAATTTGGGGTTGAGGGGTCAGTTTCAGGTAATGGGTCAGCTTGGGGGTGATTGGTCAGTCTGTGTTGATGGGTCAGTTTGGGGTGGTCGGTCAGTTTGGGGTGATTGGTCAGTTTGTGTTGATGAGTCAGTTTGGGGTGATAGGTCAGTTTGAGTTGATGGGTCAGTTTGTGCTGATGGGTCAGTTTGGGGGTGATTGGTCAGTTTGTGTTGATGGGTCAGATTGGGGGTGATGGGTCAGTTTGGGGTGATTGGTCAGTTTGTGTTGATGGGTCAGTTTGTGTTGATGCGTCAGTTTGGGGGTTGTTGGTCAGTTTGGGGGTGATAGGTCAATTTGGAGCTGATTGTTCAGATTGTGGGTGATGGGTCAGTTTGTGTTGATGGGTCAGTTTGGGGTGATTGGTCAGTTTGGGCGTGATGGGTCAGTTTGGGGTGATTGTTCAGTTTGTGTTGATGGGTCAGAATGGGGAGATTGGTCAGATTGTGTTGATGTGTCAGTTTGGGGGTGATTGGTCAGTTTTGGGTGATGGGTGAGTTTGGGTTGATGGGACAGTTTGGGGGGTGAATTGTCAGTTTGTGTTGATGGGTTAGTTTGGGGTAATTGGTCAGTTTGGGGGTGATGGGACAGTTTGCTGTGGTTGGTCAGTTTATGTTGATGGGTCAGTTTGGGGTGATTGGTTAGTTTGGGGCTGATTGGTCAGTTTGGGGTGATTGGTCAGTTCGGGGGTGATTGGTCAGTTTGTGTTGATTGTTCAGTTTGTGTTGATGGGTCAGTTTGGGGGTGATTGGTCAGTATGTGTTGATGGGTCAGTTTGGGATGTTTGTTCAGTTTGGGGGTGATTGGTCAGTTTGGGGGTGATTGGCCAGTTTGGGGGTGATGGTTCAGTTTGGGGGTGATTGGTTAGTTTGGGGATGATTGGTCAGTGTGTGTTGATGGGTCAGTTTGGGATGTTTGTTCAGTTTGTGTTTGATTGGTCAGTTTGTATTGATGAGTCAGTTTGCGGGTGATTGGTCAGTTTGTGGGTGATTGGTCAGTTTGTGTTAATGGGTCAGTTTGGGGTGTCATAGAGGCATAGAGTTATACAGCACGGATAGAGGCCCTTCGGCCCATCGTGTCCACGCTGGCCATCAAGCCCTGTCTAATCTAATCCCATTACTGGTCAGTTTCTGTTGATTGTTCGGTTTGGGGGTGATTGGTCAGTTTGTGGGTGATGGGGCAGTTTGTGTTGATGGGTCAGTTTGTGTTGATGGGTCTGTTTGGGGGTGATTGGTCAGTTTTGGGGTGATTGGTCAGTTTGCGATGATTGGTCAGTTTGTGTTGATGAGTCAGTTTTGGTGTGATAGGTCAGTTGGTGTTGATGTGTCAGTTTGGGGTGTTTGGTCAGTTTCGGGGTGATTGGTCAGTTTGGGGTGATTGGTCAGTTTGCGTTGATGGGTCAGACTGGGGTGGTTGGTCAGTTTGTGTTGATGTGTCAGTTTGCGGGTGATGGGTCAGTGTGGTGGTGTTGGGTCAGTTTGCCGGTAATGGGTCAGTTTGGTCTGATTGGTCAGTTTGTCTTGATGGGTCTGTTTTGGGTGATTGGTCAGTTTGTGTTGATATGTCAGGTTGCGGGTGATGGGTCAGTTTGGAGGTGATGGGTCAGTTTGTGGGTAATGGGTAAGTTTGGTCTGACTGTTCAGTTTGTCTTGATGGGTCAGTTTTGGGTGATTGGTCAGTTTGTGTTGATGGGTCAGTTTGGGGTTGATGCCTCAGTTTGGGGGTGGTTGCTAACTTTGTGTTGATTAGTCATTTTGGGGTGATCGGTGAGCTTGTGTTGATGGGTCAGTTTGCGGGGATTGGTCAGTTTGGGGGTGATTGGTCAGTTTGGGTGTGATGGATCAGTTTGGAGGTAATTGTTCAGTTTGAGCTGATTGGTCAGTTTGGGGGTGATAGGTCAGTTCGTGTTGACGGGTCAGTTTGCGGTGATTGGTCAGTTTGTGGGTAATGGGTTAGTTTGGGGGTGTTTGGTTCATTTGGGTGCGAGTGGTCAGTTGCAGGTAATGGCTCAGTTTGGGGGTGATTGGTCAGTTTTTCTTGATGGGTCAGTTTGTGCTGATGGGTCAGTTTGTGTTGATGCGTCAGTTTGGGGGTTGTTGGTCAGTTTGGGGTGATAGGTCAATTTGGAGGTGATTGTTCAGATTGCGGGTGATGGGTCACTTTGTGTTGATGGGTCAGTTTGGGGTGATTGGTCAGTTTGTGCGTGATGGGTCAGTTTGGGGTGATTGTTCAGTTTGTGTTGATGGGTCAGTTTCTGTTGATGAGTCATTTTCTGTTGATGTGTCAGTTTTGGGGTGTTTGGTCAGTTTGGGGTGATTGGTCAGATTGTGGGTGATTGGTCAGTTTTGGGGTGATTAGTCTGTTTGTGTTGATGGGTCAGATTGTAAAGATTGGTCAGTTTGTGTTGATGGGTCAGTTTGGGGGTGATTGGTCCGTTTTGGGTGATGGGACAGTTTGGGTTGATGGGTCAGTTTGGGATGATTGGTCAGGGTGTGTTGATGGGCCAGTTTTGGGTGATTGGTCAGTTTGGGTTGATGGGTCAGTTTGGGGTGATTGTTCGGTTTGGGTGTGATTGGTAAGTTTGTATTGATAGTTCCGTTTGGGGTGATTGTTCAGTTTGGGGTGATGGGCTAGTTTGGGGGTGATTGGTCAGTTTGGGGGTGATGGGTCAGTTTGGGGGTGATTGGTCAGTGTGTGGATGCGTCAGTTTGCGGTGATGGGTCAGTTTGCGGTGATGGGTCAGTTTGGGGCCGATGGGTCAGTTTGAGGGTAATGGGTCAGTTTGGGCTGATTGATCAGTTTGTCTTGATGAGTCAGTTTGGGGTGATTGGTCAGTTTGTGTGGATGGGTCAGTTTGGGGGTGATGGGTCAGAGTGCAGGTGATGGGTAAGTTTGTGTTGATGGGTCAGTTTGGGGTGATTGGTCAGTTTGTGTTGATGGGTCAGATTGTGGAGATTGGTCAGTTTCTGTTGATGGGTCAGTGTGGGGTGATTGGTCAGATTTAGGTGATATGACAGTTTGGGTTGATGGTTCAGTTTGGAGTGATTGGTCAGGTTGTGCTGATGGGCCAGTTTGGGGTGATTGGTCAGTTTGGGTTAATGGGTCAGTTTGGGTGATTGGTCGGTTTGTGTTGACGGGTCAATTTGGGGTGATTGGTCAGTTTTTGTTGATGGGTCAGATTGTGGAGTTTGGTCAGTTTGTGTTGATGAGTCAGTATGCGGTGATTCGTCAGTTTGCGGGTAATGGGTTAGTTTGTGTGGTGTTTGGCCATTTGCGGGCAAGGGGTTAGTTTCAGGTAATGGTTAAGTTTTAGGGTGATTGGTCAGTTTGTGTTGACGGGTCAGTTTGGGGGAGATTGGTAAGTTTGTGTTGATGAGTCAGTATGCGGTGATTACTCAGTTTGCGGGTAATGTGTTAGTTTGTGGGGTGTTTGGTCATTTGGGGGCGAGGGGTCAGTTTCAGGTAATGGTTAAGTTTTAGGGTGATTGGTCAGTTTGTGTTGATGGGTCAGTTTGGGGTGATTGGTCGGTTTGGGGGTGATTGGTCAGTTTGTGTTGATGAGTCAGTTTGGGGTGATTGGTCAGTTTGCCGGTAATTGGTCAATCTGGGGGTGATTGGTCAGTTTGGGTTGATGGGTCAGTTTGGGGTGATGGGCCAGTTTTGGGGTGATTGGTGAGTTTCTGTTGCTTGGTCAGTTTGTGGTTGATGGGTCAGTTTTGTGTTGATTGGTCAGTTTGTGTTGATGGGTCAGTTTCTGTTGATGAGTCATTTTCTGTTGATGTGTCAGTTTTGGGGTGTTTGGTCAGTTTGGGGTGATTGGTCAGATTGTGGGTGATTGGTCAGTTTGTGTTGATGGGACAGTTTGGGGTGATTGGTCAGTTTGTGTTGATGGGTCAGTTTGGGTTGATTGGTCAGGTTGTGTTGATGGGTCACTTTGGGGTGATTGGTCAGTTTGGGGGTGATGATCAGATATTTGTGATTAGTCAGTTTATGTTGATGGGTCAATTTGGGGTGATTGGTCAGTTTGTGTTGATGGGTCAGTTTGGGGTGATTGGTCGGATTGGGGGTGATTGATTAGTTTGTGTTGATGGGTCAGTTTGTGGAGTTTGGTCAGTTTGTGTTGATTGGTCAGTTTGGGCGTGATTGGTCAGTTTGTGTTGATGGGTCAGATTGTGGAGTTTGGTCAGTTTGTGTTGAAGGGTCAGTTTGGGGGTGATTGGACATTTTTGGGTGTTGGGACAGTTTGTGTTGATGGGTCTGTTTGGGGTGATTGGTCAGGTTGGGTTGATGGGCCAGTTTGGGGTGATTGGTCAGTTTGGGTTGATGGGTCAGTTTGCGGTAATGCATAGGTTTGCGGGTGATTGGTCAGTTCGTGTTGATGGGTCAGTTTGGGTGTGATTGGTCAGGTTGGGTTGATGGGCCAGTTTGGGTGTGATTGGTCAGTTTGTGTTGATGGGTCAGTTTGGGGTGATTGGTCGGTTTGGGGGTGATTGGTCAGTTTGTGTTGATGGGTCAGTTTGGGGTGATTGGTCAGTTTGGGAGTGATTGGTCAGTTTGGGTTGATTGGTCAGTTTGTCTGGATGGCTCAGACTTGGATGATTGGTCAGTTTGTCTTGATGGGTCAGTTTGGGGGTGATTGGTCAGTTTGGGAGTGATTGGTCAGTTTGGGTTGATTGGTCAGTTTGTCTTGATGGGTCAGACTTGGATGATTGGTCAGTTTGTCTTGGTGGGTCAGTTTGGGGGTGATTGGTCAGTTTGGGAGTGATTGGTCAGTTTGGGTTGATTGGTCAGTTTGTCTTGATGGGTCAGACTTGGATGATTGGTCAGTTTGTCTTGATGGGTCAGTTTCCTGGTGATGAGTCAGTTTGGGGGTGATAGGTCAGTTTGCGGGTAATGGGTTAATTTGTGCTGATTGGTCAGTTTGTGTTGATGGGTCAGTTTGGGGTGATTGGTCAATTTGTGCTGATGGGTCAGTTTGGGGGTGATTGTTCAGTGGTGGGTGATTGTTCAGTTTGTGTTGATGTGTCAGTTAGGGGAGATTGGTCAGTTTGTGTTGATGATTCAATTTGTGTTAATTTGTCAGTTTGGGTGATGGGTCAGTTTGGGGGTGATGGCTCAGTTTGGAGTGATTTGGTCAGATTGCGGATGAATGGTCTTTTTGTGTTGACGAGTCAGTTTGGGGGTGATTGGTCAGATTTTGCTGATGGGTCAGTTTGTGTTGATGGGTCAGTTTGGGTTGATGGGCCAGGTTGTGTTGATTGGTCAGATTGTGTTGATGGGTCAGTTTGTGGAGTTTGGTCAATTTGTGTTGATGGGTCAGTTTGTGGAGTTTGGTCAGATTGGTTGATGGGTCAGTTTGTGGAGTTTGGTCAGTTTGTGTTGATGGGTCAGTTTGTGTTGATTGGTCCATTTTGGGTGATGGGACAGTTTGTGTTGATCGGTCAGTTTGGGGTGATTGGTCAGGATGTGTTGATGGGCCAGTTTGGGATGATTGGTCAGATGGGTTGAGGGGTCAGTTTGGAGTGATGCATCGGTTTGGGGGTGATTGTTCAGTTTGTGTTGATGGGTCAGGATGTGTTGATGGGTCAGTTTGGGGTGATTGGTCGGTTTGGGGTGATTGCTCAGTTTGTCTTGATGAGTCAGTTTGAGGTGATTGGTCAGTTGGCGGTGATTGGTCAGTCTGGTGGTGATTGGTCAGTTTGTGTTGATGGGTCAGTTTGGGGTGATGAGCCAGTTTGGGGATAATTGGTCAGTTTGGGAGTGATTGGTCAGTTTGGGTTGATTGGTCAGTTTGTCTTGATGGGTCAGACTTGGATGATTGGTTAGTTTGTCTTGATGGGTCAGTTTGGGGGTGATTGGTCAGTTTGGGAGTGATTGGTCAGTTTGGGTTGATTGGTCAGTTTGTCTTGATGGGTCAGACTTGGATGATTGGTCAGTTTGTCTTGATGGGTCAGTTTCCTGGTGATGAGTCAGTTTGGGGGTGATAGGTCAGTTTGCGGGTAATGGGTTAATTTGTGCTGATTGGTCAGTTTGTGTTGATGGGTCAGTTTGGGGTTATTGGTCAGTTTGTGTTGATGGGTCAGTTTGGGGTGATTGGTCAATTTGTGCTGATGGGTCAGTTTGGGGGTGATTGTTCAGTGGTGGGTGATTGTTCAGTTTGTGTTGATGTGTCAGTTAGGGGAGATTGGTCAGTTTGTGTTGATGATTCAATTTGTGTTAATTTGTCAGTTTGGGTGATGGGTCAGTTTGGGGGTGATGGCTCAGTTTGGAGTGATTGGTCAGATTGCGGATGAATGGTCTTTTTGTGTTGACGAGTCAGTTTGGGGGTGATTGGTCTGATTTTGCTGATGGGTCAGTTTGTGTTGATGGGTCAGTTTGGGTTGATGGGCCAGGTTGTGTTGATTGGTCAGATTGTGTTGATGGGTCAGTTTGTGGAGTTTGGTCAATTTGTGTTGATGGGTCAGTTTGTGGAGTTTGGTCAGATTGTGTTGATGGGTCAGTTTGTGGAGTTTGGTCAGTTTGTGTTGATGGGTCAGTTTGTGTTGATTGGTCCATTTTGGGTGATGGGACAGTTTGTGTTGATCGGTCAGTTTGGGGTGATTGGTCAGGATGTGTTGATGGGCCAGTTTGGGATGATTGGTCAGATGGGTTGAGGGGTCAGTTTGGAGTGATGCATCGGTTTGGGGGTGATTGTTCAGTTTGTGTTGATGGGTCAGGATGTGTTGATGGGTCAGTTTGGGGTGATTGGTCGGTTTGGGGGTGATTGCTCAGTTTGTCTTGATGAGTCAGTTTGAGGTGATTGGTCAGTCTGGCGGTGATTGGTCAGTCTGGTGGTGATTGGTCAGTTTGTGTTGATGGGTCAGTTTGGGGTGATGAGCCAGTTTGGGGATAATTGGTCAGTTTGTGTTGATTGGTCAGTTCGTGGTTGATGTGTCAGTTTGGGTTCATGGGTCAGTTTGTGTCGATTTTCAGTTTGTGGGTGATGGCTCAGTTTGTGTTTATTGGTCAGTTTGTGTTGATGAGTCAGTTTTGGGTGATTGGTCAGTTTTGGGGTGATGGGTCAGTTTGAGTTGATGGGTCAGTTTTGGGTGATTTGTCAATTTGGGGTGAAGGGTCCGTTTGCAGGTAATGGGCCAGTTTGGGGGTGATTGAGATCAGTTTGGGCGTGATGGGTCTGTTTGGGTTGATGGGTCAGTTTGGGGTGATGCAACGTTTTGGGGGTGATTGTTCAGTTTGTGTTGATGGGTCAGTTTGGGGTGATTGGTCAGTTTGTGTTCATGGGTCAGTTTGAGTTGATTGTTCAGTTTGTGTTTGATGGGTCGGTTTGCGTTGATTGGTCAGTTTGCATTGATGAGTCAGAGTCTGTTGATGGGTTAGTTTGTGTTTTGGGGTGCTTGGTCAGTTGGGGTGATTGGTCAGTTTGGGGGTGATTGGTCAGTTTTGGGTGATTGGTCAGTTTTGGGGTGATTGGTCAGTATGTGTTGATGGGTCTGTTTTGGGTGATTGGTCGGTTTGGGGGTGATTGGTCAGTTTGTCTTGATGAGTCAGTTTGGGGTGATTGGTCAGTTTGGCGGTGATTGGTCAGTCTGGTGGTGATTGGTCAGTTTGTGTTGATGGGTCAGTTTGGGGTGATGGGCCAGTTTTGGGATGATTGGTCAGTTTGTGTTGATTGGTCAGTTTGTGGTTGATGTGTCAGTTTGGGTTCATGGGTCAGTTTGTGTTGATTGGTCAGTTTCTGTTGATGGGTCATTTTTTGTTGATTTGTCAGTTTTGGGTGATTGGTCAGTTTTGGGTGTTGGTCAGTTTTGGGGTGATTGGTCACTTTTTGGGTGATGGGTCAGTTTGAGTTGATGGGTCAGTTTTGGGTGATTTGTCAGTTTGGGGTGAAGGGTTCGTTTGCAGGTAATGGGCCAGTTTGGGGGTGACTGAGATCAGTTTGGGCGTGATGGGTCTGTTTGAGGTGATTGGTCAGTTTGGGGTGATTGGTCAGTTTATGTTGATGGGCCAATTTAAGGAGATTGTTCAGTTTGGGAGTGATTGGTCAGTTCGGGCTGATTCTTCAGTTTGGGGCTGATTGTTCAGTTTGTGGTGATTGGTCAGTTTGTGGTGATTGTTCAGTTTGTGATGAATGGGCAGTTTGGGGAGATTGATCAGTTTGGGGTGATTTTTCAGTTGGGGTGATGGGTCAGTTTATAGTGATTGGTCAGTTTTTGTTGATTGTTCAGTTTTGGGGTGATTGTTCATTTTGGGGATGATTCGTCAGTTTGGGTTGATTGGTCAGTTTGAGGTGATTGGTCAGTTTGGGGTGATTGGTCAGTTTGGGATGATGGGTCAGTTTGGGGTGATGGGTCAGTTTGGGGATGATTGGTCATTTAGGGGTGATTGTTCAATTTGGGGAGAAGGGTCAATTTGGGGTGATTGGTCGGTTTGTGGGTGATTGATCAGTTTGTGTTGATGGGTCAGTTTGTGTTGATGGGTCAGTTTGTGAAGTTTGGTCAGTTTGTGTTGATGGGTCAGTTTGGTGGTGATTGGTCAGTTTTGGGTGATGGGACAGTTTGAGTTGATGGGTCAGTTTGGGTTGATTTGTCAGGTTGTGTTGATGGGCCAGTTTGGGGTGACTGGTCAGTTTGGGTTGATGGGTCAGTTTGAGGTGATGCATAGGTTTGGGGGTGATTGGTCAGTTTGTGTTGATGGGTCAGTTTGGGGTGATTGGTCGGTTTGGGGGTGATTGGTCTGTTTGGGTTGATGGGTCAGTTTGGGGTGATTGGTCGGTTTGGGGGTGATTGGTCAGTTTGTGTTGATAGGTCAGTTTGGGGTGATTGGTCAGTTTGGGAGTGATTGGTCAGTTTGGGTTGATTGGTCAGTTTGTCTGGATGGTTCAGACTTGGATGATTGGTCAGTTTGTCTTGATGGGTCAGTTTGGGGGTGATTGGTCAGTTTGGGAGTGATTGGTCAGTTTGGGTTGATTGGTCAGTTTGTCTTGATGGGTCAGACTTGGATGATTGGTCAGTTTATGGTTGATGGGTCAGTTTGCGTTCATGGGTCAGTTTGTGTTGATTTATCAGTTTGGGGGTGATGGGTCAGTTTGAGTTGATGGATCATTTTGGGGTGATTTGTCATTTTGGGGAGAATGGTCCGTTTGCGGGTAATGGCCCAGTTTGGGGGTGATTGGTCAGTTTGGGCGTGATGGGTCAGTTTGGGGGTGATTGGTCAGTTTGGGGTGATTGGTCAATTTACGGTGTTTGTTCAGTTTGGGGGTGATTGATCAGTTTGAGGTGATTGGTCAGTTTGGGGCTGAGTGTACATTTTGTGGTGATTGGTCAGTTTGCTTTGATTATTCAGTTTGGGGTCATGTGTCAGTTTGTAGTGATGGGTCAGTTTGTGGTGATTGGTCAGATTTTGATGATTGGGCAGTTTGTGGATGATTGGTCAATTTGGGGGTGATTGGTCAGTTTGGGGTGATTCGTCAGTTTGGGTTGATTGGTCAGTTTAAGGTGATGGGTCCGTTTGTGGTGATTGGTCAGTTTGGGGATGATTGGTCAGTTTGGGTTGATTGTTCTGTTTGGGGTTGATGGTTCAGTTTGTGGTGATTGGTCAGTACGTGTTGATCCGTCAGTTTGGGGTGATTGGTCGGTTTGGGGGTGACTGGTCAGTTTGTCTTGACGAGTCAGTTTGGGGTGATTGGTCAGTTTGGCGGTGATTGGTCTGTCTGGTGGTGATTGGTCAGTTTGTGTTGATGGGTCAGTTTGAGGTGATGGGCCAGTTTTGGGATGATTGGTCAGTTTGTGTTGATTGGTCAGTTTGTGGTTGATGGATCAGTTTGGGTTCATGGGTCAGTTTGGGGTGATTGGTCGGTTTGGGGGTGATTGGTCAGTTTGTGTTGATAGGTCAGTTTGGGGTGATTGGTCAGTTTGGGAGTGATTGGTCAGTTTGGGTTGATTGGTCAGTTTGTCTGGATGGTTCAGACTTGGATGATTGGTCAGTTTGTCTTGATGGGTCAGTTTGGGGGTGATTGGTCAGTTTGGGAGTGATTGGTCAGTTTGGGTTGATTGGTCAGTTTGTCTTGATGGGTCAGACTTGGATGATTGGTCAGTTTGTCTTGATGGGTCAGTTTCCTGGTGATGAGTCAATTTGGGGGTGATAGGTCAGTTTGCGGGTAATGGGTTAATTTGTGCTGTTTGGGCAGTTTGTGTTGATGGGTCAGTTTGGGGTTATTGGTCAGTTTGTGTTGATGGGTCAGTTTGGGGTGATTGGTCAATTTGTGCTGATGGGTCAGTTTGGGGGTGATTGTTCAGTGGTGGGTGATTGTTCAGTTTGTGTTGATGTGTCAGTTAGGGGAGATTGGTCAGTTTGTGTTGATGATTCAATTTGTGTTAATTTGTCAGTTTGGGTGATGGGTCAGTTTGGGGGTGATGTCTCAGTTTGGAGTGATGGGTCAGATTGCGAATGAATGGTCTTTTTGTGTTGACGAGTCAGTTTGGGGGTGATTGGTCAGATTTTGCTGATGGGTCAGTTTGTGTTGATGGGTCAGTTTGGGTTGATGGGCCAGGTTGTGTTGATTGGTCAGATTGTGTTGATGGGTCAGTTTGTGGAGTTTGGTCAATTTGTGTTGATGGGTCAGTTTGTGGAGTTTGCTCAGATTGTGTTGATGGGTCAGTTTGTGGAGTTTGGTCAGTTTGTGTTGATGGGTCAGTTTGTGTTGATTGGTCCATTTTGGGTGATGGGACAGTTTGTGTTGATCGGTCAGTTTGGGGTGATTGGTCAGGATGTGTTGATGGGCCAGTTTGGGATGATTGGTCAGATGGGTTGAGGGGTCAGTTTGGAGTGATGCATCGGTTTGGGGGTGATTGTTCAGTTTGTGTTGATGGGTCAGGATGTGTTGATGGGTCAGTTTGGGGTGATTGGTCGGTTTGGGGGTGATTGCTCAGTTTGTCTTGATGAGTCAGTTTGAGGTGATTGGTCAGTTTGGCGGTGATTGGTCAGTCTGGTGGTGATTGGTCAGTTTGTGTTGATGGGTCAGTTTGGGGTGATGGGCCAGTTTGGGGATGATTGGTCAGTTTGTGTTGATTGGTCAGTTCGTGGTTGATGTGTCAGTTTGGGTTCATGGGTCAGTTTGTGTCGATTTTCAGTTTGTGGGTGATGGCTCAGTTTGTGTTTATTGGTCAGTTTGTGTTGATGAGTCAGTTTTGGGTGATTGGTCAGTTTTGGGGTGATTGGTCACTTTTGGGGTGATGGGTCAGTTTGAGTTGATGGGTCAGTTTTGGGTGATTTGTCAGTTTGGGGTGAAGGGTCCGTTTGCAGGTAATGGGCCAGTTTGGGGGTGATTGAGATCAGTTTGGGCGTGATGGGTCTGTTTGGGTTGATGGGTCAGTTTGGGGTGATGCAACGTTTTGGGGGTGATTGTTCAGTTTGTGTTGATGGGTCAGTTTGGGGTGATTGGTCAGTTTGTGTTCATGGGTCAGTTTGAGTTGATTGTTCAGTTTGTGTTTGATGGGTCGGTTTGCGTTGATTGGTCAGTTTGCATTGATGAGTCAGAGTCTGTTGATGGGTTAGTTTGTGTTTTGGGGTGCTTGGTCAGTTGGGGTGATTGGTCAGTTTGGGGGTGATTGGTCAGTTTTGGGGTGATTGGTCAGTTTTGGGGTGATTGGTCAGTATGTGTTGATGGGTCTGTTTGGGGTGAATGGTCGGTTTGGGGGTGATTGGTCAGTCTGGTGGTGATTGGTCAGTTTGTGTTGATGGGTCAGTTTGGGGTGATTGGTCGGTTTGGGGGTGATTGGTCAGTTTGTCTTGATGAGTCAGTTTGGGGTGATTGGTCAGTTTGGCGGTGATTGGTCAGTCTGGTGGTGATTGGTCAGTTTGTGTTGATGGGTCAGTTTGGGGTGATGGGCCAGTTTTGGGATGATTGGTCAGTTTGTGTTGATTGGTCAGTTTGTGGTTGATGTGTCAGTTTGGGTTCATGGGTCAGTTTGTGTTGATTGGTCAGTTTCTGTTGATGGGTCATTTTTTGTTGATTTGTCAGTTTTGGGTGATTGGTCAGTTTTGGGTGTTGGTCAGTTTTGGGGTGATTGGTCACTTTTTGGGTGATGGGTCAGTTTGAGTTGATGGGTCAGTTTTGGGTGATTTGTCAGTTTGGGGTGAAGGGTCCGTTTGCAGGTAATGGGCCAGTTTGGGGGTGACTGAGATCAGTTTGGGCGTGATGGGTCTGTTTGAGGTGATTGGTCAGTTTGGGGTGATTGGTCAGTTTATGTTGATGGGCCAATTTAAGGAGATTGTTCAGTTTGGGAGTGATTGGTCAGTTTGGGCTGATTCTTCAGTTTGGGGCTGATTGTTCAGTTTGTGGTGATTGGTCAGTTTGTGGTGATTGTTCAGTTTGTGATGAATGGGCAGTTTGGGGAGATTGATCAGTTTGGGGTGATTTTTCAGTTGGGGTGATGGGTCAGTTTATAGTGATTGGTCAGTTTTTGTTGATTGTTCAGTTTTGGGGTGATTGTTCATTTTGGGGATGATTCGTCAGTTTGGGTTGATTGGTCAGTTTGAGGTGATTGGTCAGTTTGGGGTGATTGGTCAGTTTGGGATGATGGGTCAGTTTGGGGTGATGGGTCATTTTGGGGATGATTGGTCATTTAGGGGTGATTGTTCAATTTGGGGAGAAGGGTCAATTTGGGGTGATTGGTCGGTTTGTGGGTGATTGATCAGTTTGTGTTGATGGGTCAGTTTGTGTTGATGGGTCAGTTTGTGAAGTTTGGTCAGTTTGTGTTGATGGTTCAGTTTGGTGGTGATTGGTCAGTTTTGGGTGATGGGACAGTGTGTGTTGATGGGTCAGTTTGGGGTGACTGGTCAGTTTGGGTTGATGGGTCAGTTTGAGGTGATGCATAGGTTTGGGGGTGATTCGTCAGTTTGTGTTGATGGGTCAGTTTGGGGTGATTGGTCGGTTTGGGGGTGATTGGTCAGTTTGTGTTGATAGGTCAGTTTGGTGTGATGGTCAGTTTGGAGTTGATTGGTCAGTTTTGGTTGATGGGTCAGTTTGGGGTGATGGTCAGTTTGGGCTGGTGGGCTTGTTTGGGGGTGATTGGGCAGTCTGGGGGTGATATGTCAGTTTGAGGTTGATTGTTCAGTTTGGGGAGTTACCGCTCAGTTTGGGGGTGATTGATCAGTTTATGTTGATTGTTCAGTTTGTGTTTGATTGGTCGGTTTGTGTTGATTGGTCAGTTTGCATTGAGGAGTCAGAGTCCATTGATGGGTCAGTTTGTGTTGATGGGTCAGTTTTGGGGTGCTTGGTCAGTTTGGGGTCATTGGTCAGTTTGGGGGTGATTGGTCAGTTTTGGGGTGCTTGGTCAGTTTGGGGTGATTGATCAGTTTGTGTTGATGTGTCAGTTTGGGATGAGTGGTCGGTTTGGGGTTGATTGGTCAGTTTGTCTTGAAGAGTCAGTTTGGGGTGATTGTTCAGTTTGGCGGTGATTGGTCAGTCTGGTGATCATTGGTCAGTTTGTGTTGATGGGTCAGTTTGGGGTGATGGGCCAGTTTTGGGGTGATGGTTCTGTTTGAGTTGATTGGTCAGTTTGTGTTGATGGGTCAGTTTGGGGTGATGGGTCAGTTTGAGTTCATGGGTCAGTTTGGGGTGATTTGTCAGTTTGGGGTGAAGGGTCCATTTGCGGGTAATGAGCCAGTTTGGGGTGATTGATCTGTTTGGGCATGATGGCTCAGTTTGGGGTTATCAGTCAGTTTGGAATGGTCAGTTTGTGTTAATGGGCCAATTTATGGTGATTATTCAGTTTGGGAGTGATTGGTCAGTTTGAGGTGATTGGTTAGTTTGGGGTTGATGGTTCAGTTTGTGGTGATTGGGCAGTACGTGTTGATCCGTCAGTTTGGGGTGATTGGTCGGTTTGGGGGTGACTGGTCAGTTTGTCTTGACGAGTCAGTTTGGGGTGATTGGTCAGTTTGGCGGTGATTGGTCCGTCTGGTGGTGATTGGTCAGTTTGTGTTGATGGGTCAGTTTGAGGTGATGGGCCAGTTTTGGGATGATTGGTCAGTTTGTGTTGATTGGTCAGTTTGTGGTTGATGGATCAGTTTGGGGTGATGGGCCAGTTTGGGGATGATTGGTCAGTTTGTGTTGATTGGTCAGTTTGTGTTTGATGTGTCAGTTTGGGTTCATGGGTCAGTTTGTGTTGATTTTCAGTTTGTGGGTGATGGCTCAGTTTTTGTTGATTGGTCAGTTTGTGTTGATGAGTCAGTTTTGGGTAATTGGTCAGTTTTGGGTGATTGGTCAGTTTTGGGGTGATTGGTCACTTTTTGGGTGATGGGTCAGTTTGAGTTGATGGGTCAGTATTGGGTGATTTGTCAGTTTGGGGTGAAGGGTCCGTTTGCAGGTAATGGGCCAGTTTGGTGGTGACTGAGATCAGTTTGGGCATGATGGGTCTGTTTTTGGTGATTGGTCAGTTTGGGGTGATTGGTCAGTTTTTGTTGATGGGCCAATTTAAGGAGATTGTTCAGTTAGGGAGTGATTGGTCAGTTTGGGCTGATTCTTCAGTTTGGGGCTGATTGTTCAGTTTGTGGTGATTGGTCAGTTTGTGGTGATTGTTCAGTTTGTGATGAATGGGCAGTTTGGGGAGATTGATCAGTTTGGGGTGATTTTTCAGTTGGGGTGATCGGTCAGTTTATAGTGATTGGTCAGTTTTTGTTGATTGTTCAGTTTTGGGGTGATTGTTCATTTTGGGGATGATTTGTCAGTTTGGGTTGATTGGTCAGTTTGAGGTGATTGATCAGTTTGGGGTGATTGGTCAGTTTGGGATGATGGGTCAGTTTGGGGTGATGGGTCAGTTTGGGGATGATTGGTCATTTAGGGGTGATTTTTCAATTTGGGGAGAAGGGTCAATTTGGGGTGATTGGTCGGTTTGTGGGTGATTGATCAGTTTGTGTTGATGGGTCAGTTTGTGTTGATGGGTCAGTTTGTGAAGTTTGGTCAGTTTGTGTTGATGGGTCAGTTTGGGGTGATTTGTCAGGTTGTGTTGATGGGCCAGTTTGGGGTGACTGGTCAGTTTGGGTTGATGGGTCAGTTTGAGGTGATGCATAGGTTTGGGGGTGATTGGTCAGTTTGTGTTGATGGGTCAGTTTGGGGTGATTGGTCGGTTTGGGGGTGATTGGTCAGTTTGGGTTGATGGGTCAGTTTGGGGTGATTGGTCGGTTTGGGGTGATTGGTCAGTTTGTGTTGATGGGTCAGTTTGGGGTGATTGGTCGGTTTGGGGGTGATTGGTCAGTTTGTGTTGATGGGTCAGTTTGGGGTGATTGGTCGGTTTGGGGGTGATTGGTCAGTTTGTGTTGATAGGTCAGTTTGGTGTGATGGTCAGTTTGGGCTGATGGGCTTGTTTGGGGGTGATTGGGCAGTCTGGGGGTGATATGTCAGTTTGAGGTTGATTGTTCAGTTTGGGGAGTTACCGCTCAGTTTGGGGGTGATTGATCAGTTTATGTTGATTGTTCAGTTTGTGTTTGATTGGTCGGTTTGTGTTGATTGGTCAGTTTGCATTGAGGAGTCAGAGTCCATTGATGGGTCAGTTTGTGTTGATGGGTCAGTTTTGGGGTGCTTGGTCAGTTTGGGGTCATTGGTCAGTTTGGGGGTGATTGGTCAGTTTTGGGGTGCTTGGTCAGTTTGGGGTGATTGATCAGTTTGTGTTGATGTGTCAGTTTGGGATGAGTGGTCGGTTTGGGGTTGATTGGTCAGTTTGTCTTGAAGAGTCAGTTTGGGGTGATTGTTCAGTTTGGCGGTGATTGGTCAGTCTGGTGATCATTGGTCAGTTTGTGTTGATGGGTCAGTTTGGGGTGATGGGCCAGTTTTGGGGTGATGGTTCTGTTTGAGTTGATTGGTCAGTTTGTGTTGATGGGTCAGTTTGGGGTGATGGGTCAGTTTGAGTTGATGGGTCAGTTTGGGGTGATTTGTCAGTTTGGGGTGAAGGGTCCATTTGCGGGTAATGGGCCAGTTTGGGGTGATTGGTCTGTTTGGGCATGATGGCTAAGTTTGGGGTTATCAGTCAGTTTGGGGTGAATGGTCAGTTTGTGTTAATGGGCCAATTTACGGTGATTATTCAGTTTGGGAGTGATTGGTCAGTTTGAGGTGATTGGTTAGTTTGGGGTTGATGGTTCAGTTTGTGGTGATTGGGCAGTTTGGGGTCATGCGTCAGTTTGGGATGATTTGTCAGTTTGGGGTGATGGGTCAGTTTGTGGTGATTGATCAGTTTGGGGATGATTCGTCAATTTGGGGTGATTGGTCAGTTTGGGGTGATGGATCAGTTTGGGGTGATTGGTGAGCTGGGGTGATGGGTCAGTTGGTGGTGATTGGTCAGTTTTTGTTCATTGTTCAGTTTGGGGGTGATTGGTCAGTTTGGGGTGATTGTTCAGTTTGGGGATGATCGTCAGTTTGGGTTGATTGGTTAGTATGGGGTAAATGGTCAGTTTGGGGTGATTGGCCAGTTTGGGGATGATTCATTAGTTTGGGTGATTGGTCAGTTTGGGGCGAGTGGTCAGTTTGGCGTGATTGGTCAGTTTGGGGTAATGGGTCAGTTTGGGGTGACGGGTCAGTTTGGGGATGATTGGACAGTTAGGGGTGATTGGTCAATTTGGGGTGCTGGGTCAGTTTGGGGTGATTGGTCGGTTTGGGGGTGATTGGTCAGTTTGTGTTGATGGGTCAGTTTGGGGTGATGGTCAGTTTGGGGTGATGGGCTAGTTTGTTGGTGATTGGTCAGTTTGGGGGTGATGGGTCAGTTTGGGGGTGATTGGTCAGTTTGTGTTGATTGCTCAGTTTGTGGTTGATGGGTCAGTTTGCGTTCATGGGTCAGTTTGTGTTGATTTATCAGTTTGGGGGTGATGGGTCAGTTTGAGTTGATGGATCATTTTGGGGTGATTTGTCATTTTGGGGAGAATGGTCCGTTTGCGGGTAATGGCCAGTTTGGGGGTGATTGTTCAGTTTGGGTATGATGGTTCAGTTTGGGGGTGATTGGTCAGTTTGGGGTGATTGGTCAATTTGCGGTGTTTGTTCAGTTTGGGGGTGATTGATCAGTTTGAGGTGATTGGTCAGTTTGGGGCTGAGTGTACATTTTGTGGTGATTGGTCAGTTTGCTGTGATTATTCAGTTTGGGGTCATGTGTCAGTTTGTAGTGATGGGTCAGTTTGTGGTGATTGGTCAGATTTTGATGATTGGGCAGTTTGTGGATGATTGGTCAATTTGGGGGTGATTGATTCAGGTTTGGGGATTCGAGTTTGGGTTGATTGGTCAGTTTAAGGTGATGGGTCCGTTTGTGGTGATTGGTCAGTTTGGGGATGATTGGTCAGTTTGGGGTGATTGGTCTGTTTGGGCGTGATGGGTCAGTTTGGGGTGAGTGGTCAGTTTGGGGTGATTGGTGAGCTGTAGTGATTGGTCAGTTTATGGTGATTGGTCAGTTTTTGTTGATTGTTCAGTTTGGGGGTGATTGTTCAGTTTGAGGGTGATTATTTAGTTTGGGGTGATTCGTCAGTTTGGGTTGATTCGTCAGTTTGGGTTGATTGGTCAATTTGTGGTGATTGGTCAGTTTGGGGTGATGGGTCAGTTTGGGGTGTTGGGTCAGTTTGGGGATGATTGGTCATTTAGGGATGATTGGTCATTTGGGTGATGGGTCAGTTTGTGGAGTTTGGTCAGTTTGGTCATGGTCAGTTTGTGGGTCAGTTTGGCCAGTTTGCCAGTTGATGGGTCAGATTGTGGAGTTGGGTCAGTTTGTGTTGATGGGTCAGTGTGTGGTTGATTGGTCAGTTTTGGGTGATGGGAAAGTGTGTGTTGATGGGTCTGTTTGGGGTGATTTGTCAGTTTGTGTTGATGAGTCAGTTTGGGGTGCTTGGTCGGTTTGGGGGTGATTGGTCAGTTTGTGTTGATGGGTCAGTTTGGGGTGATGGTCAATTTGTGGTGATGGGCTAGTTTGGCATGATTGGTCAGTTTGGGGGTGATATTTCAGTTTGAGGGTGATTGGTCAATTTGGGGGTGATCGCTAAGTTTGGGGGTGATTGGTCAGTTTATGTTGATTGTTCAGTTTGTGTTTGATGGACGGTTTGTGTTGATTGGTCAGTTTGCATTGATGAGTCAGAGTCTATTGATGGGTTCGTTTGTGTTGATGGGTCAGTTTTGGGGTGCTTGATCAGTTTGGGGTGATTGGTCAGTTTTGGGGTAATTGGTCAGTTTGGGGTGATTGGTCAGTTTTTGTTGATGGGTCAGTTTGGGGTGATTGGTCGGTTTGGGGGTGATTGGTCTGTTTGTCTTGATGAGTCAGTTTGTGTTGATTGTTCAGTTTGTGTTTGATGGACGGTTTGTGTTGATTGGTCAGTTTGCATTGATGAGTCAGAGTCTATTGATGGTTCGTTTGTGTTGATGGGTCAGTTTTGGGGTGCTTGATCAGTTTGGGGTGATTGGTCAGTTTGGGGTGATTGGTCAGTTTGGGGTGATTGGTCAGTTTTTGTTGATGGGTCAGTTTGGGGTGATTGGTCGGTTTGGGGGTGATTGGTCTGTTTGTCTTGATGAGTCAGTTTGTGTTGATTGTTCAGTTTGGCAGTGATTGATCAGTCTGGTGGTCATTGGTCAGTTTGTGTTGATGGGTCAGTTTGGGGTGATGGGGCAGTTTTGGGGTGATTGGTCAGTTTGTGTTGATTGGTCAGTTTGTGGTTGATGGGCCAGTTTTGTTTATGGGTCAGTTTGTGTTGATTTTCAGTTTGTGGGTGATGGTTCAGTTTGTATTGATTGATCAGTTTGTGTTGATGGGTCAGTTTCTGTTGATGGGTCATTTTGTGGAGTTTGGTCAGTTTGTGCTGATGGGTCAGTTTGTGGGTGTTTGGCCAGTTTGCCTTGATGGGTCAGATTGTGGAGTTGGGTCAGTTTGTGTTGATGGGTCAGTGTGTGGTTGATTGGTCAGTTTTGGGTGATGCGAAAGTGTGTGTTGATGGGTCAGTTTGGGGTGATTTGTCAGTTTGTGTTGATGAGTCAGTTTGGGGTGCTTGGTCGGTTTGGGGGTGATTGGTCAGTTTGTGTTGATGGGACAGTTTGGGGTGATGGTCAATTTGTGGTGATGGGCTAGTTTGGCATGATTGGTCAGTTTGGGGGTGATATTTCAGTTTGAGGGTGATTGGTCAATTTGGGGGTGATCGCTAAGTTTGGGGGTGATTGGTCAGTTTATGTTGATTGTTCAGTTTGTGTTTGATGGACGGTTTGTGTTGATTGGTCAGTTTGCATTGATGAGTCAGAGTCTATTGATGGGTCAGTTTGTGTTGATGGGTCAGTTTTGGGGTGCTTGATCAGTTTGGGGTGATTGGTCAGTTTTGGGGTAATTGGTCAGTTTGGGGTGATTGGTCAGTTTGTGTTGATGGTTCAGTTTGGGGTGATTGGTCGGTTTGGGGGTGATTGGTCTGTTTGTCTTGATGAGTCAGTTTGTGTTGATTGTTCAGTTTGGCAGTGATTGATCAGTCTGGTGGTCATTGGTCAGTTTGTGTTGATGGGTCAGTTTGGGGTGATGGGGCAGTTTTGGGGTGATTGGTCAGTTTGTGTTGATTGGTCAGTTTGTGGTTGATGGGCCAGTTTTGTTTATGGGTCAGTTTGTGTTGATTTTCAGTTTGTGGGTGATGGTTCAGTTTGTATTGATTGATCAGTTTGTGTTGATGGGTCAGTTTCTGTTGATGGGTCATTTTGTGTTGATGGTTCAGTTTTGGGGTGAATGATCAGTTTGGGGTGATTGATCAGTTTGGGGTGATGGGTCAGTTTGAGTTGATGTGTCAGTTTGGGGTGATTTGTCAGTTTGGGGTGAAGGGTCCGTGTGTGGGTAATGGGCCAGTTTGGGAGTGATTGGTCAGTTTGGGTGTGATGGCTCAGTTTGGGGTTATTGGTCAGTTTGGGGTGATTGGTCAGTTTGTGCTAATGGGCCAATTTACAGAGATTATTTAGTTTGGGAGTGATTGGTCAGTTTGGGGTGATTGGTCAGTTTGGGGCTGATTGTGCAGTTTGTGGTGATGGGTCAGTTTGTGGTGATTGGTCAGTTTGTGATGAATAGGCAGTTTGGGGATGATTGGTCAGTTTGGGGATGATTGGTCAGTTTGGGGTGATGGGTCAGTTTGTGGTGATTGGTCAGTTTGGGGGTGATTGGTCAGTTTGGGGTGATGGTTCAGTTTGGGGTGATTGGTCAGTTTGTGGTGATTGGTCAGTTTGGGGGTGATTGGTCAGTTTGGTTTGATGGATCAGTTTGGGGGTGATTGGTCAGTTTGGTTTGATGGATCAGTTTGGGGTGATTGGTCAGTTTTTGTTGAATGTTCAGTTTGGGGGTGATTTGTCAGTTTGGGGATGATTCGTCAGTTTGGGTTGATTGGTTAGTATGGGGTGATTGGTCAGTTTGGGGTGATTGGTCAGTTTGGGGATGATTCATTAGTTTGGATTAATTGGTCAGTTTGGGGCGATTGGTCAGTTTGGCGTGATTGGTCAGTTTGGGGTGACGGGTCAGTTTGGGGTGACGGGTCAGTTTGGGGATGATTGGTCAGTTTGTGTTGATGTGTCAGTTTGGGGTGATTGCCAGTTTGGGATGATGGGCTAGTTTGTGGGTGATTTTTCAGTTTAGGGGTGATTGCTCAGTTTGTGTTGATTGTTCAGTTTGTGGTTGATGTGTCAGTTTGTGGTTGATTGGTCAGTTTGTGTTGATGGGTCAGTTTTGGGGTGATTGGTCAGTTTGGGGTGATTGGTCAGTTTTTGTTAATGGGTCAGTTAGAGGTGATTGGTCGGTTTGGGGGTGATTGGTCAGTTTGTGTTGTTGGGTCAGTTTGGGGTGATGGGCCAGTTTGGGGTGATTTGGTCAGTTTGGGGTGATTGGTCAGTTTTTGTTGATGGGTCATTTTGTGTTGAAAGTTCAATTTTGGTGTGATTGGTCAGTTTTGGGGTGATTAGTCAGTTTGTGGTGATTGGTCAGTTTGGGGGTGATGGGTCAGTTTGAGTTGATGGGTCAGTTTGGGGTGATTGGTCAGTTTGGGAGTGATGGGTCAGTTTGAGTTGATGGGTCATTTTGGGGTGATTTGTCAGTTTGGGGTGAAGGGTCCATTTGCGGATAATGGGCCGGTTTGGGGTGATTGGTCAGTTTGGGCGTGATGGGTCAGTTTGGGGTGATTGGTCAGCTTGGGGTGATTGGTAAGTTTGTGTTGATGGTTGAATTTACGGTGTTTGTTCAGTTTGGGGGTGATTGATCAGTTTGTGGTGATTGGTCAGTTTGGGTTCATGCATCAGTTTGTGGTGATGGATCAGTTTGTGGTGATTGGTCAGATTTTGATGATTGGGCAGTTTGTGGATGATTGGTCAGTTTGGGGGTGACTGGTCAGTTTGGGGTGATTCGTCATATGTGTTGACTGGTCAGTTTGGGGTGATGGGTCAGTTTGTGGTGACTGGTCAGTTTGAGGATGATTTGTCAGTTTGGGGTGATTGGTCAGTTTGGGGATAATTCGTCAGTTTGGGTTGATTGGTCAGTTTGGGGTGACTGGTGAGCTGTGGTAATGGGTCTCTTTGTGGTGTTTGGTCAGTTGTTGTTGATTGGTCAGTTTGGGGTGATTATTCAGTTTGGGGTGATTGGTCAGTTTGGGGTGATGTCTCAGTTTGGGGTGATGGGTCAGTTTGGGGCAATGGGTCAATTTGGGGATGATTGGTGATTTAGGGGTGATTGGTCAATTTGGGGTGATGGGTCAGTTTGGGGTGATTGGTCGGTTTGGGGGTGATTGGTCAGTTTGTGTTGATGGGTCAGATTGTGAAGTTTGGTCAGTTTGTGTTGATGGGTCAGTTTGTGGGTGATTGGTCAGTTTTGGGTGATGGGACAGTTAATGTTGATGGGTCAATTTTGGGTGATTTGTGAGGTTGTGTTGATGGGCCAGTAGGGGTGATTGGTCAGTTAGGGTTGATGGGTCAGTTTGGGGTTATGCATAGGTTTGGGGCTGATTGGTCAGTTTGAGTTGATTGGGTCAGTTTGGGTTGATTGGTCAGTTTGGGCTTGATGGGTCAGTTTGGGGTGATTGATCAGTTTGGGGGGTGATGTGTCAGTTTGAGTTGATGGGTCAGTTTGGGGTGATTTGTCAGAGGGACATAGAATTTGAATTCCTAAAATTCAGGGTTGAATTCCTTTGAAATGACAATTAAATTGGGATCACTGCAAGATAGTGGGAAATACTACTTAGCAGGAATATCTACAGCTGGATACTATTAAAAGGGGAGTTGGATATTCGTTTAAGTTCCTGATGTCTTTATATTACGGTACACTCTAGTGTACTGCGCAATGTATTATGATTGTCTTTGTCTGTATCATGATGTGAAATATTAACCGAATGAAACTTCCTCTTGACGAGCAAAGAGCTTGAGATAGATATGTGATTCTAATAATATTAAAACCTTAAATATGCCCACGAGGGATCGCCGGGAGGTATTGGAGGTTAAGTTTGAGAAGTAGTAAAGGTAATAATTATCTTTGATCACTTCTGCAGTTAAAAAATCCGAACTTAAATGACTGACGGTGCATATGAAGTTATGTCATTCTGGGGTTGAAAATGGGGCATCCAACTTTGGAAATCATGAATCATGGGTGACAGTTTGATTTATAGTTCAGCACCGTGAACTAGCATTATACATTATAAGCAGTCAACCTCACTATATGAGCATGCATTATCAGAAATAATAAGTGGTGGAAACGTTGGACATCCTGGAGAGTTACATGTTGGATATCTTGAGGATTTAACGGTTAACAGTCGAGCTCCTTTGTACCTTGAAGCAACAGTTCTTCCAAGATAAACAGGATGGCTTTGAAGTATCGTGTGAGGAATGCAGAGTTTCTCTTCTGCTGCGTGAAGTGCATGTGTTAGGAAATAAGTGACAGTAATGACGTCAGCCATGAGCAATTAAAGCTAACTTTAGGGTCCAGGTTAATAAACATAGGCAGAGGTATCCATTAGCTCTAGTATGGAAAGATAACAGTTCATAAAGCTTGTCCTTCAGCAAGATTACGAAAAGTTACGTCAGGAAGTCTTGTTTCAGGGAAATAACTTATGAATCAGCAACTGCAACTGTTTAAATGAATAGACTTTCTTTAAAGGATTTGGGAATAGAAAAATCATGAGGTCTTATCTATGACATGTGACGTAGGAAAAATATGGTGAATAAAGGAGCACGGTTTGCAGTAGTTCTTCGGAGTGCTCGAAAGATACAGAAACCGAAAAGCTGCTCTCTCTGTAAACAGTTAGGCCGATCACTGTGCTGTCTATCAATAAAGTCTGCTCCGTATACTCTACCATCAACTGTCTCTTGCTTATGCGAAACGTGTTGTTGTGAACCATACAAGGACGGAAGTTGAATGCTAACGTTTACCACTGAAATGATTTGTTGTGACTGATTAGTGAGATTGGTCCAATGTCAGGGAGAAATAACATGGGCTTCCGAAATGGTGCTGTTGCTAAAGAGTCACCAGTGAGAATGTGATTTCGATCAAACTGTTGTCACGGGGGTCACTATAATTTTAGGACTGTTAGTCATCATAGAAGCATAGAATCATAGAAATTTACAGCACAGAAGGAGGCCATCCGTCCCATCTTGTCCGTGCCGGCCGACAAAGAGCAATCCAATCTAATTCCCAATGCTTAGGGTTTGGAAATTATTCAGGTGAAGTTGTTCCTAATGAGCTGTTGTCACCTCTGAGAATGACCAGGCTCCTAGGCCTGTTCACCAAACTCCTACTTCTACTCTGGCTCTGTGACATCAGTCGACACACGCTGATTTCTTGGGGGAATCATCTAGGACCTCTTCGGAATCACTGGGGTGTTTACAGCATTGTGTAACATGCAACAGGTCTCTTTGCTGCAGGAGATTGTGATGACCGGTACCGCAGGCTATCCAGGCATCTGAAAGTTGCTGTTACCTGTGGATCAGCAGGAGCAGCAATTCTCCTCTATCGCACGAGGATTCCTTGGATTTCCCATACACTGGGCTCCTCCCTTCCCTGACCACGTTCTCCGTCCATCCACTTACGTTGTGCTAGGAAGCGGTTCCTTGAAGGTCTTAAGGTGCACCCTTCTGCCACGTGGTTTTACCGGCCTGGCAGTAGCTTGCCACCGACTTCCCGGCAGTTTTCGGGAGGTAACACAGCAGGCGGCGAACTAATTATTCCCGACCGGTAAAATCGGTGGAGCCTGCGCACTGCTTCTCCCAAACACGCGGGCCACTCACACTCCCACCCTAGAGTTAAAATAGAGTCCAGAAGAGATATGATTTCCGCTTCTGCACTGCCCCAAACATTAAACGCTCTGTCGATGTGTATAGCATTTCAGATCTACAGTCAGAACTAAAGACATGAAATCCTGAGACGTGATGTGCTAAATAAATCCCTTCAATTCAACAAAGTGGGAGGTCAGCAGACTTCACAGTTTGTGAGGCATTGTTTTAATGTCTATATATATTGGCTTCTTTCAATAAAAGCTAGTTCAATGGTTCGCTAATCAGTTACATTAAATTCACCGATTGTTAATCCAATGTCTATTAACATTCTAACTAGACAGTCCTCTTCAAAACGCAACTAGTTACGTTTCTGCTTCGTGAATTTCCAAATAAGGTCGTGGACAAAGACCAATAAAGCCCCATAAAAATTATATGATGGTTATTTTTTACACAGACTGAGAGGTCTGCACAGTTAACGTCATCACTGCCAAGAGAACAATGGAATTATGTCAATGAAATTTCACGATCTTGTGCAGCGAAGCGTTTTAGGTGGTTTACTCAAATGACATTCGAATGGTCAAACTGCCCAATTAAACGTTAATCCCTCCTTTCCCTCTGCGCAAGGTCTGTTAATACTTCCAGAAATCTAATATTGCTGCATATCTGTGGAGCTGCTCAGCTGTATACAACTGACTATATCACGTTCAGTGTGTATCTGAATGTTCTTCAATATCACCTGTAGCATTGAGCCCACTTAATATAAATTATATATATATAGCATAAATTAAAGTAGATAGAGAACATTATCGATGTAACTAAGATCTAGAGAATGCTAATCCATCAAAATATGCGCATTTATTCCATAAAATGCCTTCCATGAATCTATAAATAAATATCCTCAGCTTCAGGAGTTTTGTACCATGACTGTAGGAATGGAGATATCAAAATATTTTGTTTGAAACGTATGATGACAATAATATTCTAGAGTCCTTACTCTTTAAACATGCAAAATCATTGCAAAATATCTCTGATCAGTAGCAGTGAGTATGACTCTGTTCAAATGACTGTATCTAATCGGAATTATTGTGTAATGCGCATGTGTCACTTGAGGTTTCTCTCAGGTATAAATAAGACCTTAGTTTAAAAGCAAAGATCTGACTCTGCATAACAGTTCCAGGCAACGTCGCTTCTCTCCGAATATGGGACAGCCGGTGATCATACAGATAGAGAACATTTACTATCCGATTCTTGCAATAATCGGTGTTCCTGGTAAGCCGCTTATAATCAGCTAATGCTCATCTTTAACATTGTTTCACTTTGTCACTGTTCCTGCTGTCGGTGTAAAGATATTTTCTGTTTGTTTTGATGTGTTTGATTCCCAGTGACTGATTATCGGCATCAAAGAAATAACACAAAAGGCTCCTAGTTTCTGTCATTTTATTAATGTAACAACCTGAGAGGAATCACCGTTTACTCTGACTATTAAATTTCAGCAATTTATTGGGGATGTCTCGGCCTTGATCGATTATCTTGTACTTCTGTGTCTGCTCCAGGTGTCAATATCGGATCGAGTAGGCAAACCAACAATTTTTAAAGACATTCCCGGAGCATACTCCAGCAAAGGCAAAGGACATCTTTTGTTATATTTTTGTGAACCCAGGAGAAACAGATGAAGCCTCCAGCGACCACAAAACGCACGCTGTTGTAATGCTGAAGTATTTGAGCCTTCCTGGGATTGTATCCCGCCTGCAGACCTAACCAGCTGTCAGATTAGCATCGGAGCCGACTGATTCCTTGCATTTTCCAAGCGGGAGCTGCTCCGGGCGCCCTTCTGGCGCATGCATCTGGCCAGCAGCGTGTAAAGAAGGCTGAAAGCCAAACCTCATCTGGCATTTCTTGTGTGTAGAATTCATTTTGGGCGCAACTCTAACTTTTCGGTATATTTGTACCATATCTATAGACTATAGTATAGATTTTGGTCTTTACCACCTGGTCATTTTGCGTCATCTTGGTGGAGCGCAGAGTGTTGCGGGGGAGACAATGGAAATGTAATTTGGGTAAAATGGGCTACCAATTCGCTATCGCTAGGTTTACGTCACTGCCTAAGACCAATTTCACGCCCCATTGTCACTAATATTCCGAGTTGGGACTGGATCAATGAGTTGTGGGCGTATATGTTGGTTCCAGGCGAGGTCATTGATCTCAGGCAACTACTCGGTAATAGAGCTTATTGACCAACCTGAAGCGCTTGATTCTGAAACTGTGCGATTTGATCTCATGTTGATTTAAGCTGGAGTCCGTTATTGTTCTGAGACAGCAAAGCAAAATGAGATAAGTGCCACTAAAGCACGTCCAGCTGCTGCTGCGCTGTTGTAATTCTAAATCCAAGTGATGATTAATGCGGTAACCATGGATGGATTTAAGTCTTTACATCCGGGGTGTTCTGCATCGCCTGGGACAAACACAAAAGGCCAAATCCCCCGCGGAGGACAGGCTTCCCTAAAAACAGCGGATTTACTCCATTACTTTCAATGGACGAAAAATCGGGCGAGTTCTGATGACACCTGCGGCTAGAGCTGCCAGAATTTCCTTTCGACATACAAGGGTAGACGGCGCTATCATGTCTGCCTCTCACTCCCCGTCTGATGTTCAGTTCTTCTGACTTCAACAGAACTCCATATTAAGCGAGGTGTATAAAGGCTGCTGATGCGCTACCTCCTGTTTAGCGCCGAAGTTTAATGATAAATCTTTCCCAATTTTCCTATGCATGTTAGAAGTAGACTGACTGCAATATTATCATCCACGTGATAACGGTGAAAATTACCCTCTTTTCAATTGGTCCTTTCTTTCCGCTTGATAAACCAAGAGAAAAATCGTTCAAATCAATATTCAATTTGAACATTTCTGTTGGTAGATTTTTTTTTCAGTTTGTTATTCAAGGAAACTGGACGAAAGAGAAATACAGTTTCACACATCTAGTGCAAAAGAGGGAATCGATAAATTGTGAGATGGTAATTATATAGGTTCTCAGTATAGTCACAGGGATTTCCAATTCAATGTTTGTACAAGCTACAGTTCCCAAACTTAAGATTACACTCCTGACAGAGATTTGGATCTGAGACAACAGCTGTTGGTTTTTATTATATTCGGCTCAGCCGGGACGCCAAAGGACCGTTTTTATGTATTCAAATGGGGGACAATATTTATACTTGGATTCAAATAGACAGCTTGAAATACATCTTGGAGAAATGTTGAGAAATTATTTAAGATAATTGATGAGAAATTATTTAAGGAAAGCTTCAGCTATCTGGGGGTAGAAATACTGGGGCGGAATGGCCTGTTATCCGTCCCTCCCGATATTCAGCTCTATTGGTCTAAGAAACGAGCGGGCAGATCACGGACGGCCCGCGCTTTACCAGCCAAGACAATCCTGGTCCTGTTTGCAAAGCACAGTCATTCTTTCCAGAGGCCCGCTTGATATTAACAGCTATTGCACATTATTAATAAACAACATTTCAAATGCGCTTTAAATGTTGGCATCTGAGCAATACCAGCGTCGACATTTCCAATAATAATTGATATCTCATAAAATTCCCTTCGCCCATGCTCAGACCTCGCGGATCGCTCGTCATTTAACCGGTTACTTTGCTGTAAGTTATTCGGGTGGTACAAAGTTGTCCCAATCTATAATGAAATGTTTGTCATGTATCACTGCGAAATCTTCCTTTGCTGGTCATTTGCTGACGAAAAGCACGGGAAGGAAACCTGTTCGGAATTTTCACCTGCTTCCAGAAGACAAAACTATAGAATATTGCAGTCAGAATCGTGTCATCACTCTGAAAACTACATTGCACGATTATTGAGGGTATTTGCAATGAGGAGATACTGAGCTACATTTTCATCCTGTCGTTTGACTTATAATTGGCCTTGAGCTTCGCCCGGCCGCTATTATCGGTTAGTAGATACGCAACGCCGTTTTAATGGAAAAACAAATAGGAAGCTACACCACGATGTGCAAGGAGGGAAAGGGATAAGAAAATCCGCCGCTCTTCTTGGATTTTTTTTGCACCGAGCCGGACATTCCTTTGTGTTGAAGTGAATGGAAATAAAAATCGGGCGAATTCAATTTGCGGCCGCCAGTCGGAAAAGTTCATTTTTGGACCGGTGGAAAGTTGAAAATTCAACCTTGTCATTCACTGCAGCATTGTTTTCTTCTGATGTAACTCAGAATAAGTTAACGATGTGTATCCATAAAGAAATGTATCTTAACAGAACTACTAGGCTTATCCGCTAGATTGGGAGAAATATATAGAGAGATTTGAGTGATAAGAAAACATTCCATGAATTTCATACAAAGCACTGTCGACTGATCATCCTCTCAGAGTAAGGAGTGTTAGTCATTTAATTTCCAACTTTTTTGCAGCTAATTTGGTGACAATCATCATTCTCTCCCGTGGAAAGTGCGGTCTCTCCAAATGCATCACCCGTTACCTGGTGGCCATGGCAGCGGCTGATCTAATGGTCCTAATATTTGAAGTAATTCTTTATGAGATTAACGATGCTTATTTTCCATATTCATTCCTGAACTATACTCCCATTTGTAGTCTCAATCTTGCCCTGCTTTATGTTTCCATTGATTGCTCTGTCTGGCTAACAGTGGCTTTCACCTTTGATCGATTTGTCGCTATTTGTTACCAAACGTTGCGAACAAAATATTGCACCGAAAAAACTGCATCTGTGGTGATAGCGGTGGTGTGTTTCTTAAGCTTTTTAGAAAATGTTCCAATCTACTTTGTATTTGAACCTCGGGAAATAATTGACAATGTACCATGGTCCTGCTATGTAAAGTCAAGCTTCTACACCTCACCCATGTGGGTAGCATTTTTGTGGATGGAAACCATTTTAACCCCATTTGCTCCATTTGTGTTCATCGTGCCGCTCAACGCCCTGACCATCAGGCACATTGTACTGGCCAATAGAGTGAGGAGCGGTCTCCGAGGAAACAATAATGTTCAGAATCACACTGATGCAGAGATGGAGAACCGAAGGAAATCAATCATTTTACTGCTCGCTATATCTGGCAATTTTATACTGTTATGGATGGTAAATTTCATAGTTGTCATATGTGTGCAATTGACAGACACTCAATTTTTAGAAGCAATTTACAACGACTCTTTCACCATTGCAGAACAATCCGGGTATATGCTGAGGTGTTTGAGTGCTTGCACAAACACGTTTATTTATGCAGTGTCCCAGAGCAAATTCAGAGAGGAATTGAAGAGTCTGATTAAGCGTCCCCTGGCTCTCATTACTAATTTAATCAAATAAGTTAAATGGCTTCACAGAACTAAAATTCAATTACAACCATCGGAAGCGAGCAGAAGCTATTCAATTGACATCTACAAGCAGGACACTCTAAATGAAATGGAAGCTGCAATCTGTTCGATATATTAGATATATTGTAGGAGAACAATGATACTTGGGATATTATTAACTTTTGCCGATAGTTTAAGACAGGCGATGTCGGATCGGAACAAACACATAAGAATTTTTCAGAACCGAAATAAAATCAATTAGATAAACATATCTGTTGCCTTTCCTGAACTAAACCCAACGCCGGTTTCTTTAACATATCCCTCAAACTTTACTCCCGTCAGTAACACATGCTGTTTTCTGCTGAAACAGCCATCTATTCCCATCAAAGGATTCATTTTGTAAATGAGCCCCCCGGGCGTATGATTCTTTCAGTGAAAATGTCCTGCCTGACCTGTCATTTTGTTCCCTACTTGAGAAATGACAACATTTATTCACAATTTATATTAACGATTTAGTCTTTGGAATCAAAAACTCAATTTCTAAATTTGTGGTGGACACCAAATTGGGGGAGAGGTTAGTCAATATTGAGGCGAACTGCAACAAATTGCAAGAAGTCATTAATCAACTTTCAGAATTGGCTTACAATTGGCAAATTAATTTTAATATAGGTAACTGTGAGGTATCACATTTTGGTAAGAAGAATTAGCCACATATTACTTGGAAAATAAGAATCTAAATGGTGTAGTGGAGCAAATGGATCAGGAATTACAAAAACCAAATCATTAAGAGCTTGTGGCACAGGTCAATAAGACCAATAGAAAAGCTAACCAAGCATTAGGGTTTATTTCTAGGGGGACACAATTGAAAAAGTAGAGAAAGTATGCTAAACTTTGTATTGAACCTTGATTAGATCACCCTTTGTACAGGTTTGGTCAACATATTATGAAAAGGGATATAAAGGCACTGGAGAAGGTGCAAAAAACATTGCAAGGATAATACCAGAACTGCGAGGTTATACATATCTGGAAAGGATGAACAGGCTCTTGAAAAGAGAAGGCTGAGTGGTTACATAATAGAGGTCTTTGAAATTATGAAACGTTTTGATAGAGTAGACAGAGAGAGAAGGAGAGAGTGTTTCCACTTGTGGGGAAGAGCAAAACTAAAGCCGTCATCATAAGGTAGTCACTAAGAAATCAAATAGGACATTCAGAAGAAACATCTTTACCCAGAGAGTGGTGATAATAAGGAACTCGCTGTCACAGGGAGTAGTTGAGGCGAATAGTATAGATGCATTTCAGGGAAAGCGAGATAAGCATATGAGGGAGAATGGTACAGAGGGTTATGCTGATAGACTTAGATGAAGACGGATGAGAAGAGGCGCGAGTGGAGCTTTAACCCTGGCATGTACTGGTTGGACCGAATAGCCTGTTTCTCTGCTGTGTATTGTAAGTAATTCTATGTAAATCCAAAGTTTAGATCTCTAGTCAGCATTAAAGACAAGGCAAACCTTAGACTTGCTGTTACACTGGAAATTAATCCAGCTACAGAAATTACCTTGAAATCAGCAAAACGGGAGGTCAACTGACACCTAGTTTGTGAGGCAATGTTAAATGTAGTGGCTCCTTCCACTAAAAGTGGCCTTAATTGATCCACCATTGGAGAGCTTAAAACCGCCAACTACATTGCTTCTCAGTCCATATGTATTCGATTTATAAATATGCCGTTCCAATCAATAAATATCATTTCCTCCTTAATTTATTTCCAAACCAAGGCACAAACAAAGCAAAGAAACCCCATCAGATTCGATGTTTCTTTTCGCTCAGACTGACACATCTGCACAGTTAACGTCATCACTGGCATGGCAACAATGGAATTCTCATAATGATGCAGTTTGCTTATTCTATGTATAAGTCATATTACCCTTCCTATTTCAAATCATGCAAATTAAAACACAAAAAATCTCATTGTGTTACAGAATCACAGAAAACAAATCCCATCAAAATTTCCCAACATGCACATTTTATGAGGGGACGCGAATATCAATTCGGAGATAAAGCGGAGAACATTTCCCAAAATAATCGAAGGGAGCTGAGACGGATTGTAATGCCTGAAATCGCCACCCTGAATGGGATCAGCGACCTCAGTTTGCAACACTCGGGAATAAGTTTGGATAGGACTTTTGGAAAGTTTATGAAAATAGCATTCAAGTAGCATAAAGTGGACAATCTAACTTTCATATACAAAAGTGGCACCTCTTTCCGCCATCCAAACCTTGCGCCCAATCCCAGCATCTGCTGCAGTGAGAATGGTAATCACTTTGGGGAACTATCTGAATGTACATCATCGTTTTAATATACATCACACCAAAATTCATCGTTGGCCAAATGTAAAATATTCAAAAAGATGACGGGCATTAGGGGAATGTGCCTTATTTCAGGCAGGGCTACTTACCATTGACCCGAGGGGTATAACCGGGTACCGCTCCCAATTTCGGCTACACAGTCGGCGTGCAGTCTCCTTTCTGCCCCCAACTCCTTAGAATTTGACGGCCATCAACTTCCAATAGCCCTTCCAAACGGCTAATGAGATGGTTATCGACATTCATCTTTCTCACACTCGGTATATATCAGACCAGACCCTTACCTTCCCCTCCTTCCGAAGCCTGCCGATGCTGAAAACCAACATCTCAGTATTTCCGCGGGGCTGCTCAGCTGTATACAACTGACTATCTCACTTTCAGTGTGTATCTGTGAGCGCTCTTCGATCTAACGGGCACCACGGGTAGTTTAGGAGAGCAGAGTTCAATCTATTTTATTTTAAAATATGATCAATGTGATATTCTTGACATTTTTTGAATGTGAAAGGTCCTGCTCCCTGATCAGTAGGAGTAAATACGGCTCGGCTTAATCTATTTGTTCAAATGACTTTAATTGATGCTAATTTTCAATTCACTTTTATCATTTGAGCTTTCTCTCAGGTCTGAAAAGGACCTCATTTTGAAAGCAGTGTGTCCATAACACTAACAGACCGCATCGCTTCCCTCCGAAAATAGGACAGCCGGTAATAATCATATAGATAGAAAGCACATACTACCCTATTCTTGCAAAACTTGGTGTTCAGAGTAAGCCGCTTATATTCAGTTAATATTCACCTTTAGCAATATTCCACTGTCTCACTGCTCCTGCTGTCGGTGTCATAATATTATCTCTTTGTTTTGACGTGGTTGATGTGCAGATATTAATTACCGCCAGCAAATAAGTAACAACAAGAAAACACAAATGTTCCTACATTTTCCTCATGTAATAACCGGACGGGCAGCACAAATTGCTCTGAAGTTTTAAATTAACGGTTTCTGGGGATTTTGTCTCATTTGTAGATGGTCTTGCAAATTTCAGTCGAAGCCAAATATTAGCATCGCAGCTTGTTTCTGGTTGGTTAATATTATTGAAGAGTCGAAACAATCCATTAGGATAAGTTGCCGAGATCTGCCGGGAGAGGCGGTCTGAACGGCCAAGTTACGGCCGCCGATCGGAAGAACCTCCAACCTCCGGAATTCTACCCAGTAAAGTATCGCTGGAGGTAAACTCTGTGCTGATTCTGCTTTCTTCGGCGTTAGTAAGACAAGGCATTAATGATATAAATCACTGATAGACTTTACTTAACTTGTGGGCAGATCTTTTTTAAATTATTGTTATTCTGGAAAACTGATCGCAGGAAAACATTCGCATCAAACATCAAACCCTGAAAATGCAAATGGGAAGTTGTAACTAATTTCCCAAATGTGTTCCGGGTTTAAAGGCAGCTTGACATATATATTGCTTTAAATAGTTGAGACACGACTCAGTGAATCTACTGGAGAGTAATATTGGGCGCGGTGTAAAACCAGCGTTCCAGCGATTCCATGGGATTCCCGCCCTGCGAGTTCGGTTAAGATTAGCGACAGAGGCTTTGGAGTAACAAGATAAAGGGAGCAGGAATTTTCATAAAAAGCAACTGTCGACTGATCATCCTCTCAATATAAGGAGAGTTAGTAATGTCATTGCATCCTTTTTGCAGATAATTTAGTAACAATGGTGATTCTCTTCCACGGAGGTTACGGTCTCTGCAACTGCGAAACGCATTACCTGGTGGCCATGGCAGCGACGGTCTCCTGGCCCTGATATCTGATCTAATAGTGCATGAGATTCACGATGCTTATTGTTCATATTCATTATTGAATTAAGCTCCCATTTGCTGTCTCAATCTCGGCCTAATTTTCACTAATTGGAGGCAGTATCAGCAGCGGCTGAACCTTCGACGATTTCCAAAAGAACAAGGAGTGACATCACAGGACAGCAGGTTACTGAGTAATGGTTGGTGAGTAATAAGTTTTTTTTCCTAATTTTTCTCTTTAACCTAGGACAGTGGCTTTATCCAAGTGCGGGAAACTACAAAGTACTGTATTAAATTTATAGCTTAACTAGTCAAGTTAATTAATATAAGTATAAATAATCGTTGAATAAAGACTTTAACTAATGAAGTAAATAAAATAAGGTTAGATTAAGATATGGCAGGGCAAGTTCTGTGTCTGGACTGCAGTGTGTGGGGGTTTGTGGACAGCGAGTCTGTCCAGAGCGAACACGTCTGCAGGAGATGTCTCCATCTCGAATCTCTCCGGCTCAGAGTCATTGAGTTGGAGTGCGATTTGGAGACAATCCGACACAAAAGGGAGAGGGAAGAATTTCTGGACAGTTTTATCCAGAATGCAGTCATACCCCAGAGGAAAGCACACGTTCAGGAAGGGAATGCTGTGACTGCTAGGGAGCCGTGTAGCGGGGATTTAGGAGTGTTTGAGAAGGAGGTCCCGCAGACACTGGACCTGTCCAACATGTACGAAGCACACTCTACCTGTGAGGACAAGGCGAAAGACTGCAGGGAGGACAGCCACAATGCAGACCAAGCCACCGTGGCTCAGAAGGCTGTCCAAGGTTGGGGGGGTGGGGGAGGTGGGTGATGGTGGAGGAGCAGAATAGAAATGTGGTAGTGGTAGGGTACTCTATTTCCTCTCAAATGTTTCATCTCGATGTCCATCCCTCTGCCAAATCAGATTACACCCTCCCCCACAGCACTGGTTAAACGCGCCGCGACGAGTTTGGTCCCAGCCCTGTTGCGGTGCAACCCGTTCACCTTCAACAGGATCCTCCTGCCCCAGAACTATTCCCAAAGTCCCAGGGATCTGAAGTCCTCCCTCCGGAACTTTGTCTCCAGCCACGTGTTAACCTGTTTTTCCCCACTATTCCTATACTCACTGGCGCGTGGCACTGGGAGTAATCCAGAGATTACTACCTTTGAGGTCTTGCTTTTTAACATCCACCCTGGTCCCTGAAACTCTGGTTGCAGGACCTCAACCCTTTGTCTTCCTATTTCATTAGTTCCAACGTGGACCACAACATCTGGCTGTTCCACATCCCTAAATAAAAGGTTCTTCACCCTCTCAGTAATGTCCTTTACCCGCTCACCAGGGAGGCAACACATGATGCGGGACTCATGTTTCTGGTTAGAGAAACGCCCTTCTGCCCCACTTGCTAATTAATGTCCTATAACCACTGCATTTCTACAATTCGCTGTACGCCCCTCTCCTTCGGGCAATCCATGGCCCCATGGTGCCACTCCCGCTCTCCTTCGAGGAGTTATCAACCTCACCAGTAAATTACTGAAACCGGTAAGTGAGCGCCACACTCCCGGAGGATTCCTGCACGGCCTGCAGCTTCCGACCATGCCGGATGGCCACCTCCAGCAACGTATGATCCAGGAATGAAAACAGAAAATGCTGAAAACACTCAGCAAGTCAGACAGCATCTGTGGAAAGAGAAACAGAGTTAACGTTTCAGGTCGATCACCTTTCGTCAGAATGATCCAGCCCATTGTCAGCCGCCCGTGTGCCCTGCAGTGATTCGAGTTGTGCAAAATATTGGTTTTGATTATTTCATGAATTTTTTCCAGTTAACTGAGAGAGCACTTGGTTATTTTATATTAGTGTCATTGGGTCTGTAACATATTTACAAACATTCAGACACTGGTCTTCCATGCCGTCCAGATAATAGCCTATCGAACAGTGCAGTGCTCTGCTGTCTGGTTAGTCTGGAGTGGGAATTGACTCAAGGCAAGGATGCTGCAACTTTTGCCAAATGCGCTTGTATTCTTCCATCTTGTTTACCTTTTTAGATCAATGGCATAATTATGATGTGCTTATTAAGTTAAGACGTAATACGATATATTTCGATTCATTAAAAAGCAAGATGGTGGCTAAAAGCTTTTCAAGAATATTTTGAGCAATTTCTCAATTTCAATTTCATCTCAATCTGTCGTTTGCTGGATCTTTGCTCCCCGTTGAATGTCAGGGTTCCGATATCCTCAAGTAATTAGCATTATTCCTTTAACAGTGAGTTAGGGATACAACCAGGTGTACGGGACTACTTTGCAAATAAAGGTACAGGGTTACCCCTTGGGGCGAGAATGTGGTCTGGGTTGTAGGCTGGATTTTCGTCCATGCGCGATGCCGTTGTGGGTTGGTGGATTTACCCAGTGAGGGGCACAGACGGGGAGGGGGAGATTGCAGACTAACATCAGGGAGGGTTTTGAGATTTGGCTGGGTTAAAAAATATCAACATTTTCGAACGAACATTGCACAAACGTGAAGCAAACTAGTGCCCCTTATCTTTCAGTGTAAAACGGGAACTGGGAGGACTGAAGGGTGAGTTGAGAGTGAGGATATTGGAAATTGATTCCTGACATCTAAAGCTGACACACATAAATGACAAACAGGTGTCAAACCCAGGCATGTTAAATGGTGTAATCGAACGTGTGACGGGACACTTCCTATCAGCAAATTAATTAAGTAAATGAACAGGACTTTCAATATAACACGAGCAGATCCCCCACACCATTGCTCACTGTGTGTTAGAGGATTCCTTGCTGTAGATTTACTACTTACCACCTGGGAGTAAAACTGTTTTTGCAGATTGGCCGTCCTTAATAGAAATTGGAATTGCGGAAAGAAAATCTGTGGTTTCTTAAAGGGGCTGCCAACCCACAATGCCAGTCTTACTGCTGGGTGTAAATTGAAAACACACCCATCATTCTATTACGGAAATAAACAGGACTTTCAATGTAATACTAGCAGATCTCCCACGCTTTTGCACGCTGAAATTTAGCAGGCAGGTACAGCAAACGATTAGGAAGGCAAATGATATGTTGGCCTTTGTTGTAATGCAGTTGGAGTACAAGAGTAAGGAAGTCTTACTACAATTGTGCACAGCTTTGGTGAGAGCACACCTGGAGTACTGTGCAGTGTTTTGGTTTCCTTATCTGAGGAAGGGTATACTTGCCTTAGAGGCGGTGCAACAAAAGTTCACTAGATTGATCCCTGTGATCAGAGGGTCGTCCTATGAGGAGAGATTGAGTAGATTGGGCCAATATTCTCTGGAGTTTAGAAGAATGAGAGGAGATCTCATTGAAACATATAAGATTCTGAGGGAGATTGACAGGGTAGATGCTGAGAGGTTGTTTCCCATGGCTGGCAAGTCTAGAGCTAGCGAGCATAGGCTCAGAATAGGCTTTGGCCATTTAAGAGAGAGATGAGGAGGCATTTCTTCATTCAGAGGGCTGTGAATCTTTGGAATTATTTAACCGAAAGGGTTGCGAATGCTGATTCGTTGAGTATATTCAAGGCTGAGATAAATAGATTTTTAGACTGCAGGGGAATCAAGGGATACGGGGATCGGGCGGGAATATGATGTTGAGGTCGAAGATCAGCCAAGACCTTATTGAATGGTGCAGCTGGGTCGAACAACCGTATGGCCTACTCCTGCTCCCATTTCTTGCGTTTTTTTGTTCCATAACATGAAGATAGATTTTCGTATTCAATGCTTGAGCTGTAATCTGGTCGAGTAGATTGCCCGCCCAATATTGAATTCACTTGAATGTTATCCCATTTCTTTCATATTGAATGAACATTGGGCAGGTTCTACAGCAGGCGGGTGAACTGCTCTGTGGATTACTGCCCAGTCTGTCAGGAGGGGGATCTAGATTTTCACACTGACGCCCAGACCTTAAACTGTCATTGCGGGTCGGCCGGCTATTATAGAGAGAACACACGAGTTTGAGTTCCATTGAAATCGATGATGTTAAATTCGGGCATTTTCCATAACAGACGATCGACGGGCAATGCCAGTTTTAAGCTTGGGCGGTAAGATCGTAAATCTGACTCGAGGTTCTACTTCTGGGCCGTTATGTTATAGTTAGCAATGAGTTAGCATTAGGGCCTGCGATCAACGGTGAATGCATAAGACTAATTCAATTTTTAGTAAATGGACTATTCCTTAACGTTTCTGGTGTTTAGTGAATTGAATTCCAAAACTCAGTCTAATATTTTGTGCAGACTGTAAACGAGTACCGTTATAAATCTATATTGCTTCATTACCATATTGAAACAGAATGCTCAGATAGATGGAATGCAATATGCACTAATTGACGATAAGTATTTAATATGTAAGAGCACTGTGGAGGGGCATGTGTTTTAAATAGATTTGGGGGCAAACCTGCTATTTTTAGCATTATGTGCAGCCTGAGCTTCAGCTGTCACGTCGCCTGATCCTAGATGTTAGGTCGATCGATTTGGTCCATCCAAATTTATAGGTTCAATACCAGAGATAAATGTATTTGACGGCTTATTAAATTGAACAGAAAGTGTAGGGATAGAGATGTTCCATTGACTCCTGAACCTGGACCATAGTCAGTCAAAGAAAGTCACACTACTCTGTATGTTACTAAATCAAAGTTACCGTTAATGATTTCTCATTGCACAAAGCATTAAAACAGTTTTCACAAGCAAGATTCAAGCATAGAACCCTTAAAGCAAGGAAACAACGTCAAAGCAGCAGAGTGATCAGCTCCCGCGTGGCAATTAATTATTCTACTGGTGGGACGTCCTAATCTCGGCGGAGCTTCATTAGTCTCTTATGGACTGCAGTGTCAGACCAGCTATGATCTCACATTTTTATATGGTTCTTGCTCGTTGGGCCATCTCTCTGGGCAAAAATCACAAGTACAAACCAAAGTATTTGGGAGAGACAGGATCATTCAGATCAAAACTAAAGTAAAGTATTAAAAATACTAAATGGAATGATGTTATTGTTGAGAATGCAATGTTCTGAAATTTTAATTTGATTTAAATCTTTGGTTGGATAATTCAGGCACTCTGAAAGCATTTTGAGTAATGTGTGGGGGCGAAGAGAGATAGACAACCTGCACTCTCTGATGTAACAAGCAAGGCATTTGAGGTGTAATTGGTCTCTGCTAATAGCACGAAACGGACTCATAGACCAGATATTTGCCTTGGGCTGTAGCGCTAAACAGGCGCTATCATATCGGCTACGTGTTATATGCCCGGACCGATATTCAGTTCCGCTGCATTCAATAGAACTGAATAGCAGGCGGGCCATATAACACGGGCCGATGTGATACTGTTCATATATCGCTATAGGCCGAGACAAATGTTTATCCTATAGCGAATTGGCAACTTGTTTCACACCGTGCCCAATTTGTTTTTCAGTTGAAGTAAATAGAGAAGGAAAACGGGCTGTAAGGATACGATGCTCCAGTGATTCGTGAATCTGGATAGTAGCCATTGAAATAAAGTCCCACTGCTCTCTATGTTAATTCATCAAAGTTACCTTTAATGATTTAACATTGCAAACAACATTAATACAGTTTACACAGGCATTAAGACAGCACCAAGCAATAGATACCAGCTTTAAAACAAGGAATAAACGTTAGGGCAGCAAAGTGATCAGCTCTCGCGTGACACTTGACTCCTCTTCTAGTGGGACCTCCTCCTCTAGGCCGAGCTTCAGTAGGCTGTCGCGGACTGCAGTTTCGGACCTGCCACGATGTCTCATTTTTAGTTGTTTCTGCCTGTTGAGTCGTAAATAAAAATTGTTGGAATATCCATTTTATCCGATCACCCACCTTCGCTAGGCATTA
Organism: Squalus acanthias; assembly: GCA_030390025.1. Classification (NCBI taxonomy): domain Eukaryota; kingdom Metazoa; phylum Chordata; class Chondrichthyes; order Squaliformes; family Squalidae; genus Squalus; species Squalus acanthias. Next base: position 35,802,341 of record CM059449.1, on the reverse strand, counting down.
ATGATGGACGGTTGGGTGTTTGGTGTGTGTCAGTCAAAATCATTAGCGGTTAAACCAGGTACAACCTTTCACCCACAGCCTGCCCTTCTAACTCACAAGTTCCAGATTATGGATTGCACAGGCCTCTCTTACCAGTGTCCAAACTCTCTCGAAGACTTGCTTCACACAGAGATGTACCATCCTTCCGAACGATTTCTAAAGGCCCCAGCAGTCTTAAATCAAGGATTGTTTTATGTTTGCCAATCACATTCTTATCGGTTGTTTTGGGGCTTTTGCAGCGATTTCTGTCAATACTGTCCTTGCACTGTCAATGCACAATGTCCTTGGGTTTTTAACCCGAACCTTCAGTCCCCCCTCCAGTGACTATATCAGATCTTCTGACTGCTTCACCTAATAGCCCCTGAGCAATGATTGCCGTTGGTGTTAGATTTTTATCATTACACATAAGACAATTATCAAAACAAGCAGTAGAATGAATTGCGTACATGTTAAAGCCATTCTTATTATTCGAACATCTGGGTGTTGCCCAATAATATAAACTGTCTCCCACCATTTATGGTCTCCTAACATTTGTATCTCTTGTTCTATAAGCGTATTAGCTCTTTTCATTTTAACTAGCTGGTAAAGTGAGATGTGGGGCCGTGTCAGTATGGACAAATGACTAAATGACAACGGAGGAATAGGGTGACCAAAGGGCACGACGGCTTGCAAAATCTCCTCCTGTTGTGTGCTTTTTAACCGATTTCTCAACCTGCCGAGACACCTTCAATGATTTGTTCACATATACCCTCAGGTCTATCTGGTCATGCACTCCTTTAGGATTGTGCCCTTTAGTTTACATTTACTCTCCGCACTCTTTTTACCAAAATGTATCACTTTGCACATTTCTGCATTAAATTTCATCTGCCATGTGTCCGCCCATTCCACCAGTCTGTCGATGTCCTCTTGAAGGCTATCACTATCCTCCTCACTGTTCACTATACTTCCAAGTTTTGTGTCATCTGCAAGTTTTGAAATTGTGCCCTGTACACCCACATCCAAGTCATTAATATATATCAAGAAAAATAGTGGTCCTGGAACCGACCCCTTGGGGGACACTACTTCCCCCCGGATTCCCATTGACTTCAATTTTACAAGGGCTCCTTGATGACACACTCGTTCAAATGCTGCCTTGATATTAAGGGCAGTCACTTTCACCTCACCTCTGGAATTTATCACTTTTGTCTATGTTTGGACCCAGGCTGTAAAGAGGCCTGGAGCCGAGTGGTCCTGCTGGAACCCAAACTGATCATCGGTGAGCAGGTTCTTCATGCTTAAGTGTCACTTGATAGCACTGTTGTTGACACCTTCCATCAATTTGCTGATGATTGAGAATAGACTGATTGGGCGGTAATTGGCTGAATTGGATTTGTCCTGCTTTTTGTGGAGAGGGCATACCAGGGCAGTTATCCACATTGTCAGGTAGATGCGAGTTTTGCAGCTTTCCCGGAACAGCTTAGCTAGAGGGGCGTCTAGTTCTGGAGCACCAGTTTTCAGCATTACAGCCGGGATGTTTTCGGGGTCCAAAGCCTTTGCGTTATCCAGTGCGCTCAAACGCTTCTTGACATCAGGTGGAGTGAATCGAATTGGCTGAAGACTGGCTTCTGTGATGCTGGGGACCTGGGGAGTAGGCCAATATGAATCATCCACTTGGCACTTCTGGCTGAAGATGGTTGCAAACGCTTCAGCCTTGTCTTTTGCACTCACTTACTGTGCTCCACCATCATTGAGGATGTGGATGTTCATTGTACCTTCTCCTCCTGTTAGTTGTTTAATTGTCCACCTCCATTCACGACTTGATGTGGCAGGACTGCTGAGCTTTGATATGATCCTTTGATTGTGGGATCGCTTAGCTCTGTCGATAGCATGCCCAATCATTTCCTCTCATCCATTTCTACTCATCCCATTGTATTTCCATTTCGTGTGATTCATAAGTGCAAGAGGAACTTTATTGTCCAGTACAATATTACCATAACATGTTTCAAACATAAACTAAATGTTCCCAAAAGGTCCAAGTTTTTAACACATTTTGCTTCTTCATTTTCCTTCACGGAGCCACTCCTTGCACCTTTTATTTCGAAAAATAACCCGCTATATTGTGCCTTAGTCCATTTTATCATTTCCAAATTATCCTAAATAAAAAGAGCAGTATTGTTGAAATAACGGGACTTGTCAATTGTCAATGTTTTTGCTCCCAATAAACTTTCTTCCTTGATACACTGATTGGAGCAGTTCGCACCTCGACTGCAATCCTCTCTTTTTCTTAAAACACATTTAATTATCCCCGTAAACGTCAGGTAAATTTTCCCTTCTCTAGTCGTTGGAAACCAACTCATATCGACTTACCTTATCAATTCCAATTTCAGAAACTAATGCTGTCTTGGTTTTGGTGGTTTTACAAGAGACAGACAGCTTGCAATCACTTTATTACTTTTGGAGTTCACATAATCACAGATATTTACGGCACAGAAGGAGGCCATTCGGTCCATCGTGCCTGTGACGGCCCCAAAAGTGCTATCTTGCCTAATCCCACTTTCCAGCTCTAGGTCCTTAGACTTACAGGTTACGGCATTTCAAGTGCACATCCAAGAACTTTTTCAAGTAATGATGGTTTCTGCCTCTACCACCCTTTCAGGCAGTGAGTTCCAGAGCCCCACCAGCCCCTGGGTGAAAAAGTTCTCCTCAACTCCTTTCTAATCCTTCTATCAGTTACTTTAAATCTATGCCCCCTGATTATTGGCCGCCCTGATACCAGAATTAAGTCCTTCCTGTCCACACTCTCTAGGCCCCTCATAATTTTATACACCTCAATTAAGTCTCCCCTCAGCCTCCTGTGTTCCAAATAAAACCCCAACCTATCCAATCTTTCCTCATAGCTAAAATTCTGCAGTCCTGGCAACAACCTCGTAAATCTCCTCTCTACCCTCTCTAGTGCAATCACATTCTTCCTGTAATGTGGTGACCAGAACTGTACACAGTTCTGTAACTGTGGCCTAACTAATGTTTTATACAGTTCAAGCATAACCTCCCTGCTCTTGTATTCTATGCCTCGGTTAATGACGGAAAGTATCTCGCTTGCCTTCTTAACCATATTATCTACCTGTCCTGTTACCTATAGGGATCTGTGGACATGCACTCCTAGGTCCCCCTGTTCCGCTACACTTCTCAGTGTCATACCATGTATTGTGTATTCCCTTGCATTGTTAGCCCTCCCCAAATGATTTACCACACAGTTCTCCAGATTGAATTCCATTTGCCACTTTTCTGCCAACTGACCAGTCCATTGTTTGCATATGCACGCTGTAAAACAATGTTTTCAGCCAATATTTTGGTCATCCCTCCCAATTTCTCCCTTCCTCGATGGGCATCCACATCAGATATTCTCATGTACGAAGAAGTTACAACCTTTTTTTTCCATATATCTTAAAATACACAATATAAATGGAAATTGTCGTGTTGCCACTCATTTCTCGCATTGAAATTCCAGCAACCCAATCATTAATTGAGTGCAGTCTCTACTGTACGAGAAATCAAGACACAATGGGCCAGACATTCGGGTCGGAGGCTTCCCGCGGGTGCAAGCCCCCAACCTGCACTTACCTAGCACACCTGCCATTGTGCTCTGTGCCCGCGATGAATTCCGATCCTGGGCCTTCTCCAGCTGCCGGTGCGCTGTGCTTGCGTATCCCAGGGGCACAGTTACTTCGAAGCGTCACCTGGGATCACGTGGGCCATGGAGAGCCAATCGGAGCAGGGAATCTCCATTCATAGATTTGACAGGAAGACCTGTCAAATCTATGAATAGAGATCGGCCCCAAAACCTAACTAAAACGTCAAATAATTTTTTTAAAAATCAGTTTTAAAAGAACTATAAATTACATAAAATAACCATTTTAAACAATAATTTAAATTTTTGAAAAAAATAATTACTGTTTTTAACGGGGCTAAAAATAAACTTAGCTTTCTTTAAAGTATTTAAAAATAATAAACCTGTGGAAAAAATGTTTTAATTTTAGTTAATTCACCACTTACTTTGTTAAAAGCAGGCCTTGCGATTGCTTTTTCCCACGCAGCTGCCAGGGACCTACCCTCACTCCAAAACCGGAAGTTCGCTGCGTGCAAGCTGCCTCTCCCGCGCACGCGGTTGACCCTCGAAGCCCGTCTTTCACAAGACCGGAAGTTCCGGTTTTCCGTGCTTGCGCAGTGCATGCGCGAAACCGTCACTTCCGGTGGTCCTACAGGTGAGTACAGAGCGCGTACTCACCCGTGGGGACCCGAATTTCTGCCCGATTCTCACCTGGTAAGCAACATGGTCAACAACCCTGTGATGTTAAATAAAGGAGACGATCCTTGCATTTCTGGTTGGTTTTCATCATCTCAGCTCAAATACACCAGTGATTCAGGAAGCAAGGCTTGTAATGACACAGAACTGGCTTTCAATGCAGATTAACCCATTTAACATACCCTACATTGAATTTCCGGTACAGAAAAACATACTAAGGGCTTGGAAGCTGACTGAAAGGGAGATTCTTCCAAGAGTTGATTCACATCAAACTTAAAAATTCCAACCCGTAATCCATTTTTTGAAACCTCTGAACTTATGTTAGTTTACATGGGAAAATACAAGTGAGTAGAAGCCAGCTTGGATTCCAGAGACCATGCACAGCCGATTCCACCATGGACTCCACCCATTGAATATCCTGAGGGAAACGTATACATTCACATATGCAGTCCATACAAAGTGTAGGTTTTCTGTTAATACTGAAAATATGAAGTAATTGATTTAAAAAAATCCTCGCTGAATTAGCACACTCAATTCAAGAACCCCTTCCATGGCTCCTTTCCAACTGCTTCCCTCTTCGGAAGGCAACATAGGCCCGAGATTGCCGGCAACTATGAAAATCTCCAAAATGAAAACAATCCTTTTCAGAGCAATGAATCTTAATGCTGCAACACCGCTCTCTGCCGCCAGAGTGTGCTTTACTAACCATGGCTCAGTGAGGGTCTCCTGTGGCAGAAAAGCTGTAGTACAGCAACGCTGTGCATTCCTTCTTGGAAACATTTCCAATTATAATTGCACTGATCAGAGGATCGGTGCAGATGAAGAAAGCTCTTAGCAAAGTTTGATCTCTTTACTCCAAATATGAACCTTACTGCCTTCCCAATACAGCATAAGAACATAAGAACATAAGAAGTAGGAGCAGGAGTAGGCCTTCCGGCCCTTCGAGTCTGCTCCGCCATTCAATGAGATCATGGCTGATCTTCTGCCTGAATTCCATTCAGCTGCCCTTTCGCCATATACCTTGATGCCCTTACTAGGCAGAAATCTATCGACTTCTGTTCTGAATATAGCCAATGACTGAGCCACCACAGCCCGCTGGGGTGGAGAATTCCAAAGATTCAGCACCCTCTGTGTGAAGACATTTCTTCTCATTTCAGTCCTGAATGGCCTACCCTATCCTAAGGCTGTGGCCCCTGGTTCTAGACTCCCCAGCCAAGGGGAACATTCTCCCAGCATCCACCCTATCAAGTCCTGTAATAATTGTGTATGCATCAATGAGAACCACTCTCATACTTCTGAATTCTTTGGAGATAGTGACCACAATTCGGTAACTTTCACTATTGCAATGGAGAGGGATAGGGCCATACGGCAGGGCAGGGTTTATAATTGGGGGAGGGGTAATTATGATGCGATTAGGCAAGAATTAGGGAGTATAAGATGGGAACAGAAACTATCAGGGAAAGGCACAAACGAAAAGTGGAGCTTTTTCATGGAGCAATTACTGCGTGTCCTTGATAGGTATGTCCCTGTCAGGCAGGGAGGAAATGGCCGAGTGAGAGAACCATGGTTCACAAAAGAGGTTGAATGTCTAGTCAAGAGGAAAAAGGAAGCGTATGTAAGGATGAGAAAACAAGGTTCAGTTGGGTCGATTGAGGGGTACAAGGTAGCAAGGAATGAGCCAAAAAAAGAGCTTAGGAGAGCTAGGAGGGGGCATGAGAAGTCCTTGGTGGGTCGGATCAAGAAAAACCCCAAGGCCTTTTACTCTTATGTGAGAAATAAAAGAATGACCAGGGTGAGGGTAGGGCCGGTCAAGGACAGTAGTGGGAACTTGTGCATGGCGTCAGAAGAAATAGGAGAGGTGATGAATGAATACTTTTCGTCAGTGTTCACCGAGGAGAGGGGCCATGTTCTTGAGGATGAGAGTGTGATAAAGGTGGATAGGCTGGAGGTGGTAGATGTTCTGAGGGAAGATGTTTTAGCAATTTTGAAGAACCTGAGGGTCGATAAGTCCCCTGGGCCAGATGGGATATATCCTAGGATTCTTTGGGAGGCAAGGGAGGAGATTGCAGAGCCTCTGGCTTTGATCTTTGGGACCTCACTGACCACGGGAATGGTGCCAGAGGACTGGAGAGTGGCGAATGTTGTTCCTCTCTTCAAGAAAGGAAATAGGAATGACCCTGGTAATTATAGGCCGGTTAGTCTTACTTCGGTGGTTGGTAAGATAATGGAAAAGGTCCTGAGGGATAGGATTTATGACCATTTGGAAAGGGGCAACTTAATCAGGGATAGGCAACACGGATTCGTGAAGGGTAAGTCTTGCCTAACAAATTTGATTGAATTCTTTGCGGAGGTAACTAAGTGTGTAGATGAAGGTAGAGCAGTTCCTGTCGTATACATGGATTTTAGTAAGGCGTTTGATAAGGTTCCCCATGGTCGGCTCATGAAGAAAGTAAGGAGTTGTGGGATAGAGGGAAATTTGGCCGATTGGATAAGTAACTGGCTATCTCATAGAAGGCAGAGGGTGGTGGTGGATGGAACATTTTCGGACTGGAGACCAGTTACCAGCGGTGTGCCACAGGGGTCGGTGCTGGGTCCTCTGCTGTTTGTGATTTTTATCAATGACTTGGAGGAGGGGACTGAAGGGTGGATCAGTAAATTTGCTGATGACACCAAGATTGGTGGAGCAGTGGATGAGGTGGAGGGCTGTTGTCGGCTGCAAAGAGACATTGATAGGATGCAGAGCTGGGCCGAAAAATGGCAGATGGAAGTTAACACTGATAAGTGCGAGGTGATTCATTTTGGTAGGGCAAATTTGAATAAGGATTACAGGGTCAACGGCAGGGTTCTGAGGAACGTGGAGGAGCAGAGGGATCTGGGGGTTCATATCCACAGATCTCTGAAGGTTGCCACTCAAGTGGATAGAGCAGTAAAGAAGGCCGATGGTGTGTTGGGGTTTATTAACAGAGAGTTTGAGTTTAAGAACCGTGAGGTTATGCTGCAACTGTACAGGACGTTGGTGAGACGACATTTGGAATATTGTGTGCAGTTCTGGTCACCTCACTATAGGAAGGACGTGGAAGCATTGGAAAGAGTGCAAAGGAGATTTACCAGGATGCTGCCTGGTTTGGGGGGGAGGTCTTATGAGGAAGGATTGAGGGAGTTGGGGCTTTTCTCTTTAGAGCGGAGGAGGATGAGAGGCGACTTAATAGAGTTTTATAAGATGATGAGGGGGATAAATAGAGTGAATGTTCAGAGACTATTTCCTCGGGTAGAGGCAGCTGTTACAAGGGGACATAACTATAAGGTGCATGGGGGGAGATATAGAAGGGATGTCCGAGGTAGATTCTTTACTCAGAGAGTGGTTGGGGTGTGGAATGGACTGCCTGCTGTGATAGTGGAGTCGGACACTTTAGGAACTTTCAAGCGGTTATTGGATAAGCACATGGAGCACACCAGAGTGATAGGGAGTGTGATAGCTTGATCTTGGTCTCGGACAATGCTCGGCACAACATCGAGGGCCGAAGGGCCTGTACTGTGCTGTACTGTTCTATGTTTCTATGTTTTAATACAGGCAATCTCTTCTCATACGACAGTCCCGCCATCCCAGGAATCAATCTCGTGAACCTTCGTTGCACGGCCTCTATGGCAAGTATATCATTCCTTATGTAAGGAGACCAAAATTGTACACAGTACTCCAGGTGTGGTCTCACCAATGCCCTATATAATTGGAGTAAGACTTCTTTACTCCTGTACTCAAATCCTTTTGTAATGAAGGCCAGCATGTCATTTGCCTTCGTAATGGCTTGCTGCACCTGCACATTCACTTTTATTGATTCATGTATAAGGACATCCAGGGCCCTTTGAGCTTCTGCATTCCCCAATCTTTCACCATTCAGGAAATACTCTGCCTTTCTGTTTATTCTACCAAAGTGGATAACTTCACATTTATTCACATTATATTCCATCTGTCATGTTCCCGCCCACTCACTGAGCCTGTCGAGATCCCCTTGAAGCCTCTTCACATCCTCTTCGCAAATGCCACTGCCACCTAGCTTTGTGTCATCTAAAAATTTGGAAATGTTACATTTAGTCCCCTCATCCAAATCATTGATATAGATTGTGAATAGCTGGGCCCCAAGCACCGATCCTTGCGGTATCCCACTAGTCACAGCCTGCCATCCTGAAAAAGACCGGTTTATCCCTACTCTTTGTTTTCTGTCTGTTAAACAATTCTCAATCCATGCTAGTATATTACCCCCAATTACATGTGCCCTAATTTTGTTCACCAACCTTTTTGTGTCGGACCTTATCGAAGGCCTTCTGAAAATCCAAATACACCACAACTACCGGTTCCCCTTTGTCTGCTCCACTAGTTACATCCTCAAAGAACTTCAATAGGTTTGTCAAACAAGATTTCCCTTTCATAAATCCATGTTGACTCTGCCCAATCTTAATATTAGTTTCTAAGTGCCCAGTTATTGCATCCTTTATAATAGATTCCAGCATTTTCCCAACTATTGATGTGAGGCTAACAGGTCTGTAGTTCCCCGTTTTCTCTCTCCCTCCTTTCTTAAATAGCGGGGTTACATTTGCTATCCTCCAATCTGCAGGAACCGTTCCAGAATCTATAGAATTTTGGAAGATAACAACCAATGCGTCCACTATCCCAATGGCCACCTCTTTCAAAACCCGAGGATGTAGGTCATCCGGTCCTTGGGATTTATCGACTTTTAGCCCCATTAATTTTGTTAGTACTGTTTATTTACTAATAATAATTTCTTTAAGTTCCTCATTCTCGCCACACCTTTTGTTTTCTCGTATTTCTGGCACGTTTTTTGTGTCTTCCTCCGTTAAGACAGAAACAAATATTTATTTAATTACCTGACATTTCCTCATTCGCCATTATAATTTCTCCCATCTCTGACTGTAAAGGATCTACATTTATCTTCGCCAGTCTTTTCCTTTTCACATACCTTTAGAAATTTTTAAAATCCGCTTTTATATTTTTCGCTAGTTTGTGCTCATATTCCATTTTCCCTTTCTTTATCAATTTCTTGGTCCCCCTTTGCTGATTTCTAAAAAGATCCTAATCCTCAAGCTGACCGCTTTTTCTGGCAACTTTCTAAGCTTCTTCCTTTGACTTAATACTTGCTTTAATTTATTTTGTTAGCCATGGTTGGATCAGTTTCCTTTTGGGTTTTTATGCCCTAGAGGAATATATGTTTGTTGCAAATTTTGCATTATTTCCTTGAATGTTAGCCATTGTATGTCCACCTTCATACCTTTTAGTGTAGTCTCCCAATCTACCATGGCCAACTTATCCCTCATACCCTTGTAGTTTCCTCTGTTTAGATTGAAGACATTTGTTTCAGATTGGACTACATCACTCTCAAACTTAAGATATAATTCAATCATATTATGGTCACTAATCCCCAAAGGTTCATTTACCACAACATTATTGATTAGCCCTTTCTCATTACATAGTACCAGATCCAGAATAGCCTGTTCCCTGTTTGGTTCTTCCACATACTAATCCAGGAAACTATCTCGCATGCATTCCAAGAATTCGTCCTCCACACCATGAGTGCTAATTTGATTTGCCCAGTCAATATGTAGATTAAAATCACCCCTGATTACCGTATTGCTCTTGTTTACATGCACTTCTAATCTCTTATTTGATACCGTGCCCGACATTACCATTACTGTTTGGTGGCCTATACAGAACTCCCAGCAATGTTTTCCGCCGTCTGCTGTTTCTTAGCTCCACCCAAACTGATTCCAGTCCTACATCACGATCTGCCAAGCCAAGATCTTTTATCTCTACCATATCGATCTCATCCCTTATTAACAGCGCTGCGCCACCTCCTTTTCCTTTTTGTCTGTCCTTCCTAAATGTTGAGTACCCTGGAACATTCAGTTCCCAGCTTTGGTTAACCTGCAACCATGTCTCTGTAATGGCAATTACATCATACCCATTTAATTCTATAGTGCCATTAATTCATGAACCTTGTTGCGAATGCTACTTGCATTTAGATAAAGTGCCGTCAGCTTTGCCTGTTTAATATTTTTCTGCACTTTGACCCTCTTTACTGCTGGCCTTTTTCTCTGCTCCCTACTAGTTTTGCTGACTACTTTTCTAACTTGCATTTCCAGCTTTGTTTCTCTCTGTTCTGGGCCTACACTTAGGTTCCCAGCCCCCTGACAAACTAATTTAAATCCTTCCCAACAGCACGAGCAAACCCCTCTGCGAGGATATTGGTCGCGGTTCTGCCGAGGTGTAACCCAGCTTGTACAGGTCCCAGCTTCCCCAGAATCGATCCCAATGCCTCAGGAATTTAAATCCCTCCCTCCTTCGCCATCTCTCCAGCCACGCCTAGAAGTGGCTTAGATAAATCCGCTGTCATATCCTTAATCCCCGTCTCTGGCAAACCACCCCAGATGTGGGTGATCCCGCGTCCTAAACTTGCCTTTCACAAGCTAGAATAATTCAAAGGTTTATTTTTTGGTTTACATTCTCTACTGGTCAGCGTCTTGTACGTTAACTCACATATCAGCGTCTTGTATGTTAACACACTTGTATATGAACTCACATATCTCCCCCAACCTCTGCCCCTCACACCACCCCCGAGCTCTTTACCTGGAAGATAAAAAATGTCCCTGAATGAAATAAAGCCAGACCTTTGAAAGGCAAAGTCTTCAGTTCAAATCTTCACCACGCTGTGACATTTGATATTTGCCAAAGTCTGCAGATCATGTCTTAAATTCGGAACACCACTGAATCGCCGCCTGAACCAACATTTTTCCAACAAACATTCTGTGAATTCATGTTTATGTCACATAACTACTCTCGATAATCCTGCTCCATCCCACGCTCATGCGTTCCTGAAAACCATGGTCCCCTCTTCAAAAAAAAGAAAAAGTGATATTCCATTGTGGCTCTTCTTGTGAGCCCAAGAGGTTAATTCGTTAAGTCATGATTCATTCTGTCACTGTGAGGAAATATCCACTCAAAGTAAGAAACTTGGAAGTTAATAATGCCCCAAAGTGTTTACTTTCAGCAATCCAAAAGTTATTGCTCAGTGAATTACCAACAGCAATTAGCAGAAAGTGTTCAATTCTTTGCCTTTAAAAGAAAACAGGCCCAAACATTATGAATCAGTGTCAGATTGAATCACGCACATAATAGCGTTCAAGTAAATTAAAAAATCTTTGCTGACTGAAAAAGAACCAAATTTCATGTTAATTGTTTCAATATATTTGTACCTTTGAAACGGCAAGAATATCCTACCAAAATGTTTTCAGCCTTAGGAATTGAAAATCTGTTAAAGAAGCAGAAATAATTCCTAACATCACTGTTAACTCTAAACACTCTGTGAAATAATTCTGCAGTAAAGCTAACTGCAAGATATCTCCCGATTGCTGCCACAGAGATAGCAGTATATCTTTTAATCATTTCCTTTTTTTTCTTCCGGTCCCTTTTTCTGACCACAGTCAATCAGAAGATCAATGGTACTGTCAGTTTGCTAACAACTATCACATTCGAAAACAATCAAGATGATTAAACAGCAGAATCACCACAAATGTCCACATTTTTAGAGACATCAATGCACATCAATTACACTTACATTAACTCATTTTCCATTTCAAATATTTAAGCATTTAAGAACTTCAAAACATGCCAATGTTTTACATGTGTTAGACTCACGTCTGGAATTAGAGACCTTCACATAATTTATAATCACTAGAATTTCACCGCGGCCACAATAAAAGTACAGTTTTCACAATTTAATTGGTTACTTATCCACAATAATTCTAATTCAGAACAATGTCTTAAACTGAACGCAATACAGAACAGATAAAATTATCAAAATAGCACGTGTTAGGACTTATGAATGGCTCATGTAAAAAAATTATTTTTATTCGTTTACGGGATGTGGGCGTCGCTGGCAAAGCCAGCATTTATTGCCCATCTCTAATTGCCCTTGAGAAGATGCTGGTGAACAGCCTTCTTGAACCGCTGCAGTCCGTGTGGTGAAGGTACTCCCACAGTGCTGTTAGGTAGGGAGTTCCAGGATTTTGACCCATCGATGATGAAGGATTGGCTATAAACTTCTAAGTCAGGATTGCGTGTGGCTTGGAGCGGAGCTTGGCGGTGGTGATGTTCCCATGCGCCTGCTGCCCTTGTCCTTCTTGGTGGAAGAGGTCGTGTGTTTGGGAGGTTCTGCCGAAGAATCCTTGGCGAGTTGCTGCAGTGCATCTTGTAGATAGTACACACGACAGCCGCGGTACGCCGGTGGTAGAGGGAGTGAATGTTTAATGTGGTGGATGGGGTGCCAATCAAGTGAGCTGCTTTGTCCTGGATGGTGTTGAACTTCTTGAGTGTTGTTGGAGCTGCACTCATCCAGGCAAGTGGAGCGGATTCCAACACACACCTTACTTGTGCCTTGTAGATGGTGGAAAGGCTTTGGGGAGTCAGGAGGTGAGGCACTCGCCACAGAATACCTAGCCTCTGACATGCTCTTGTTGTCACAGTATTTATGTGGCTGGTCCACTTAATTTCCTGGTCAATGCTGCGGGGTTCGGAGATGGTAATGCCGTTGAATGTCAAGGGGCGGTGGTTACACTCTCGCTTGTTGGAGATAGTCATTGCCTGGCACTTCTGCTGCGGGAATGTTACCTGCCACTTATCAGCCCAAGCCTGAATTTCGTCCAGGTCTTGTTGCATGCGGGCATGGACTGCTTCATTATCTGAGGAGTTGTGAATGGCACTGAACACTGTGCAGTCATCGGTGAACATCCCCATTGCTCACCTTATGTTGGAGGGAAGGTCATTGATGAAGCAGCTGAAGATGGTTGGGCTTAGGACACTGCCCTGAGTAACTTCTGCAGCGATATCCTGGGGCTGTGATGATTGAACTTCAACCACCACAACCACCTTCCTTTGTGCTAGGTATGACTCCAGCCATTGGAGAGTTTTCCCCCCGATTCCCATTGACTTAAATTGTACAATGGCTCCTTGATGCCACACGCATTTAAATGCTACCTCAGTATCTAGGGCAGTCCTTCTCACTTCACATATACCATCTTTGATACTCTGGAGGTGAAATAAACAATGGGCCGAAAATTGATCCCGGGACGCGAGAGTACGCACTGCATACTCTCGCGTATTCCCACTCCAATTGCCGGTTTTCTGCATGCCCTGCGCATGCGTTGAAAACCGGCAATTGCTCTTCCGAAAAGGGGGCGGGGCCTGAGTGCATCGCGTGCGCGCTACAGGCTGCGCGCACGCTGTGCACTTCATGCTTTGGACGCGCAGGTAAGTAGGGAAGATTTTGGAAATGTAAAAAGGAGGAGTAAGACCCGCTTTTACGAAGGTAAGTAGTGAATTAAGTATTTTTTTGAATTTTTTTTTACAGGTATATCTTTTTTATAGACTTTAAAGACAGGTAAGTTTATTTTTATAACTTTTTAAAAGATTTTAAATTTTTTCAAAAATTTAATTTTTTATTTAAAATGGTTAATTTAATTAACTATACTTATTTTATTAATGTGATGGTTTTTTTTTAAAAATAATTGAGGTTTAGCTGTTATTTTGGGGGGGTGTAAGATTCATAAGTCTCACGGCCATGCTGTGAGACTTATGAATGGAAGATGGTGTGCTGCCATTGGCTCTAACTGAGTCACGTGATCCCACAGCTCGCACGAATTATCTACGCCGCTGGGATACGCAAGCCCAGCACAGCTGATGTCTGGAACATCAAGTTCGTGCGAGCTGGATCAGAAAAAGCATAAGCGAGGTGAGACATCGCGGGGAAGGCTTACCCCCGCGGGAACAGAGCGAGATCAATTTCTGGGCCACAATGTTAGCAATGCAACAAGTGGCAACTGATCCGCCAGTATCAATTGTATTAATTCAGTTACACAGCACACCAGATTTTCGTCTTAAATGATGCCAATGGAAAGGGAAGCCAGGCTGGGTGTATAAAAGGCAACCGATTTGCTGCCGCCTGTTTTACGCCCCCTGGAAGCTAAATTTCAACCACGTATCTCTCTTTCTCATTCTGTAACTTGTCATTGCACAAATAGATCAAGGATGCATTGGGAGTAATTTTCATCTTCACTGCCAGGGTGGTATCATAAACCGGGGACATGTGTATTATGTGGTTAACGTGTTTGCATTTTAATCACTTCTAAGTTGTATTTCGATGTTTATTTTTAGTAATAATTACCTCGCAGTAATAGTTCACATGGGCAGATCTGGTACGTCAAGACATCTCGGACAGATGTTGAAATCACTGGCGGGGCATCAGACTGTCAGCCTGGACCTGCTGCCCCTTATAGAATCCAACCAGCATTCATTTCCATTAAAATTAGCGGGATATTTTTGTACTGAATGTACATCTAATGAATGCGCATCTTGCAGGAGTATATGCCCATTTTTTCCTAAGATATAGATTGCACGTATAATTTTCTTCGTGCTTTACACTTAATTAATGCATGCTCTGCATACTTTTGTGCTGATTTTACATCTACAGTAAACATCATCTGTATGATATTTTACTGATTGCACACCAGAGAAAGCAACCTCTGAATGATCTAATACCGATTGTACACCTACAGAAAGAAGGGCTGCATGATCTTATACTGATTGTACACCTACAGATTGAGTTGTATGACCCTATACTGCTAATATATCCAGAGAAAGCAGCCTCTGAATGACCTTATATTGATTGAACACCGACAGAAAAAAGCCCCTGTATGATCTTATACTGATTGTACACCTACAGATATCATCCCCTGTATAATCTTTCACAGATTGGACCGCTATTGACTGCACATCCTATAATATTTTGTTCTGATTTTATACCTAGAAGTTTACTACCTGTGTGAATCTGTTTTTATATTTTAACTAATGAATCCAATCCTGATGTGACTTTGTACCGATTTTACATTTCACTTTTACTCAGTGTAGGAGCAAAAAAGCGTAACGTGATGTCACACTTTAATTTGGGGAAAGTCCATGTTTTCTCTACATTATTTAGTTTTATGTTTAACTTTATGGGCTCTTTTTTCCGAAAGAAATGTCAGGCGTAAACCATGGATTGATAAAGGAAACTCTCATTTATTGTACACATGAAAAATAGACGTTAGATTAAACAACATCTTCGGTTCGTGCACCATTTAGAATTTCTTTAACAACAACAATAAAACAGCATATTCTGAATTCCGCAAATACATAACCTTTTGGAAACCAAGTACATATCTTAGACTAACCCCTTAAAGAAAGTGTTTACTCATGTTTGGCTTAGGCTTGTCGAGATGATTCTTTGAATATCTTAATGGATACAGTTGTATTGTGGAATGGCATTCTATTGTCGTCCGTTCAGCCCTTTCAGAAGCAACCTGTAAGTCTCCATCAAGGCACGATACTGTGAGGTAGAGAGCAGTCATGAAATGTGTGCATTTCTTCAATTTCTCCAAAGGCAAACCGAAAAAGCAAATGGCGAGACGAGACTTGCACTGGAATGTTAAACTGTTTTATTCCCCATCCGGTGAACATGCAGAGCAACCAGATATGCTTGGATTCACCTATATCCATTAACACAAGTTGGTCTTTGTATAATATTAATAGAAAAATTCTGAACAAGCTATGCCTCCCCATTTCAGTGTTCATTTTACTTTCGAACTCCTCCCTTCAAAATTCCGTATTTCCAACTGCGTTTCTGCTGCGGAACTCCCTCCAGCTTCAGCAGCTCGCTCTGTTTCAAAAATCTGAATCCAGTTTCAGTTTTCTTTGTCAAACTGATTACACCCTCAAAGTGCAGAATCCACCAGCTTAACGGGGAAACAATCGTTGCTGAGTTAAACCGAAACGAGCTGTCAGATTAGCAGTGGATGTGAAAGATCACAGGTATGTCTTCAGTAGGCTGCTTCAGATGCCCTCTCAGAGCTAATTTTATCTCAATGTTAGCATTTTTAACACCAACGCCCACTGTCCCCTTCACCCACATACTCCCCATAATGGCGTATGGAAACTTGAAACGTGACATCTAACGAGTGATGCATTTTGAACTAAAGCCTTACCTTGGGACAGAACCGCAATCACCATAAAGTTAAGAGTCAGAATAATTACTGATGAGATTCGCAGTGAAACCATTCGATTACTGGAGTTTGTTTGAAACAAACAGCTGGATGATGTCATTCAGAGGCGGAAATTGATACCAGTAACTGCATTTTCAGCTGGGGTGGATTTCAATATAAGAATAACCAGAAAAAAATAAGAGGATGAAAGTAAACGAAATCAATTGTATCTGAATAAAATACAATGAAATGAAAAATATCAATTGCAGCAGTAACAAATAGTGAAGGTAGACTGAGTAGAATGAAATAAACAGATTCATTTTCAATATTGGAGCTTAAAGGCATACGGAAATTAAATTGGCTAGGATGGTCGAGTGACAGGGAAAGACCAATTATTGGCCAGCGCTGATAATCAGATACCCAGGGATTATACACATTTACCTCTCAACATAGGAGCGACAGGAAAATAGCAACAGGAGTAGTCCACTCAGCCCCTCTAACTTGTTCCGCCATTCAATTAGAGCATGGATGAACTGTGTCTGAAATTAATCTGACCGCCTTGGTTCCATAACTCTTAATACCCTTGCCTAACAAAATACTACCCACCTTATGTTTGAAATGACCCCCAACCTCAACAGATTTTGTGGAGCGAGTTCTAGACATCCGCCATCCTGTGTGCTAATAAGTGATTCCCGACATTATCCCTGAATGGCCAACACTATTTTTATGGGTTACCCCTTTGTTCTGGATTCTCCCACTAGAGGAAATTGTTTATCTCTGTATTCATCAACATTGCTTCCAATTTCCACCCTTCCCTCGCCTTCAGTTGGTCCATCTTCGACTCTTTCGTTCCCTTCCTCGACTTATCTAGCTCTATTTATGGGGATAGACTAATGACCAATAAGATACGCCTCGTGACACCTAAAGCTAACATCATTAAACATCCACCCACCCCGTTTCTTGTAAGTACTCTATTCTATTCTCCCAGTTTCTCCGTTTTTGTTGCATCTGTTCTCAGGATGCCACGGTCCATATCATTGGATTTGATATGTCTTCCTTTTTCCTCAACCGAGGATTCCCTCCACCTGTTGCCACACCCCTCGACCGCAACTAGCCCATGTCCTACACTTCTGTACTCACCCCGTCTCCTCCATCCCAGAATCACGATAGGGTTCCCCTTATACTCACCTTCCACCTCATCAGCCTCCACATTGACCACATTCTGGCATTTCCACCACCTCAAGCATGATGACACCATAGAAGGCATCTTCCCCTCCCCTTCCCTTTGAGCAACCTGAAGGGACACCCTGGTCCACCCCTTTATCACCCGCAACACCCCTTCCCCTTCCCACAGTACCTTCCCGTGTACGTGGAGAAGATGCAACACCTGTCCTTTTACCTCCTCCATTCTAACCATCCAGTGCCGCAAACATTCCTTCCAAGTGAAACATCAATTTACTATTTAGTATAGTGTATTCGCTGCTCACGATGCGGTCTCCTCTACGTTTGAGAGATCAAACATAGATTGGGTGATCGCTTTGTGGAACACCTCCATTCAGTCTGCAAGCGTGACACTAAGCTTCCGTTTGTTTGTCATTTTAATTATCTGCCCACTCCAACTCTGACACCTCTCTCCTCGGCCTCCTAAGCTGTTTTAATTAAGCTCAATGGAAGCTCGAGGAACAGCATCTCATCTTTCGATGACGCACTTTATAGTCTTCCGGATTCAACACTGAGTTCAACAATTTCAGATCGCAACCACTTCTCCCATCGTTTTCGGAGAGCAACTGTTGATCATGTTTCTGCTGTCGTCATTTAAAGCTCCATGGACCCATCTTTTGTTTCTTTTCTGTCACATTACCACCCCTTTTAACTTGCACCATCATCCCTTTTGCCATTTAATCACTCCAGTCCTCCACCCTATCACAAATCTTCCTTTTTGTACTTTCCTCCCTTCCCCGCTTTCCTAACCACTGTACTTGCTTAAAACCTGGTACATCTGTAACTTGTTCCAGTTCTGATGATATTTTATCGTCCAGAATCATTAAATCTGTTTCTCTCTCTCTACGGATGCTGGCTGACCTGCTGAGTGTTTTCGGCCTTTACTATTCTTCTTAAAGACATTTTACTGGCTGCTGGGGAAAAAGGCGAATAACTACATTTAATCCCTAAGGTAAAATATGAAACGGCAACATATATTGTCTGTTGTTAGAAAACATTCTTTGCACAAAGTGAGGTGAGAAGGTGGAATTATTTGCAGGAAACCATTGTTGACGCAGGCTCCATAAATTATTGTAAATGTTACGAGGAAATAAACCAAGAAGCAGAGGAATAATAACGCTTTTTTAAAGGTCCTCTTCCTTTACTGCTGATTCCACCCTCATGTATTTCCGTTCCTTCTCTCCAATTTCATCTTGACTTTCCTCCTTCGTCACCTGCTCCACTCTGTTTCTCTCTCCCTTTCCTATCTGTCTCCAGTTTGACTTCAGTTTTCCTTTCTTCTGGTAAAAGTTAGTTTCTGTCCAACAGCTCTATTGTTCATTCCGTCACTCCGCCTCTTTTTGTCTGAGCAAGTGAACAAACCTGACAAGGCCGTATTTGCTGTCAATCAATTATTGCACTGATAAGATAATGATGGGCATTTTCCTAACAAGCTCAAGTCCTTGTGGTGATGGTAATTCCACGATGATGTTAGGTAGGGAATTACAAGACATTAACCCAGGTATAATGAGAGAATGCTGATGTATGTCCAAGTCATGACAGCGTGTGTCTTGGAGGGAGACTTGGAGGTGAAGAGTGGTCTGCACAGAGTGGTGTTTAAAACGACTGATCCTAAACAGAGTGTTAATGTTGGCAATTTGGTGAAGGAGCAAGTCTCTGTTATGTAATAGCTAAGTACTACCTGAAAAAGGGAAATTTAATGTAACATTTTGAATTAAACTTGCAACATATCAACGTTTTCAGATGATACACAGATGGGAGGGAAAGTAGAAAGTGAGGAGGACATAAAAAACCTACAAGGGGATATAGACAGGCTGGGTGAGTGGGCGGAGATTTGGCAGATGCAATGCAATATTGGAAAATGTGAGGTTATGCACTTTGGCAGGAAAAATCAGAGAGCAAGATATTATCTTAATGGCGAGAAACTGGAAAGTACTGCAGTACAAAGGGATCTGGGGGTCCTAGTGCAAGAAAATCAAAAAGTTAGTATGCAGGTGCAGAAGGTGATCAAGAAGGCCAACAGAATGTTGGCTTTTATTGCTAGAGGGATAGATTATAAAAACAGGGAGGTATTGCTGCAGTTATATAAGGTATTGGTGAGACCGCACCTGGAATACTGCATACAGTTTTGGTGTCCATACTTAAGAAAAGACATACTTGCTGTCGAGGCTATATAAAGAAGGTTCACTCGGTTAATCCCGGGGATGAGGGTGTGGATATATGGGGAGAGGTTGAGTAGATTGGGACTCTACTCATTGGAGTTCAGAAGAATGAGAGGCGATCTTATTGAAACATATAAGATTGTGAAGGGACTTGATCGGGTGGATGCGGTAAGGATGTTCCCAAGGATGGGTGAAACTAGAACTAGGGGCCATAATCTTAGAATAAGGGGCTGCTCTTTCAAAACTGAGATGAGGAGAAACTTATTCACTCAGAGGGTAGTAGGTCTGTGGAATTTGCTGCTCCAGGAAGCTGTGGAAGCTGCATCATTAAATAAATTTAAAACAGAAATAGACAGTTTCCAAGAAGTAAAGGGTATTAGGGGTTACGGGGAGCGGGCAGGAAATTGCACATGAGGCTGAGTTCGGATCGGTGAAGGCCCTGTGGGTGGCGGACCGGGCCCAGGGGCTGAGTGGCCGCGTCCTGTTCCTACTTCTTGTGTTCTTTAGATTTGAGGTGAGGATCAGATCAGCAATGATCTTATTGAATGGCGGAGCAGGCTCGAGGGGCCGATTGGCCTACTCCTGCTCCTATTTCTTATGTTCTTATGCAACTTTAAAAATTGTAGTTATTAGAATCTGCCTTTCAGTTTCAATCTATTTAATGTATTTGTCTCGAATAGGTTCTAATTACAGTGAGCAGGAAGCTCAGCGAGCAATTGTAACTTTGGTGTGGCTTCAAGAAGTATAAAAGGAATCAATATCTGCTGATGCACAGAGAGGTCTTAAATGGAGTACTTCTAAACGGAGTGATAAATTTGGGAATTTCGAGAGAGTGGAAATTCGGAGGAGAGCGGAAGGAGGTGATTATCTTTGCCACCAATACTTGCAGTTCTTTATGTTACAGGTAAATATTTAATTTAATCAACCTATACCTTAAACTAGATCTAGTAATTAGTTAAACAAACTAATCTTTAAATAAGTTAATTAAATTGTTAAACTCTAATTAGTGAAATAAATAAAATAAGGTTATATAGGGATGGAACTGCAGGTGGTGTGCCGCAATCGCAGCATGTGGGAGATTGTGAAGAGCATCGCGATCCCGAAAGACCATGTCCAGACTGGGAGTCTGCATATCGAGGAATTTCAGCTCAGATTTGTTGAGCTGTAATCCGAGGTGCAGACATTGCGGGGCATCATGAAGGGTGAGCGTTACCTAGACACTTCGATCCAGGAGGTAGTCACACCCCTTAGATTAGGTAGTTGTACAGATATGGAAAGTAGTCAAGGACAGGAGGGTGTGACTGCAACTCAGGCAGGTAAGGGGACCCCAGGTGCAGGGCTGGGCTAGCCTTTGTCCTTATCCAACAGGTATGAAGTTCTTGCTGCCTGTATGGATGAGGTCATGATGTGGAGATGCCGGCGTTGGACTGGGGTGGACAAAAATGAGAAGTCGCAAAACACCAGGTTATAGTCCAACAGATTTATTTAATTTTACAAGCTTTCGGAGCTGTCGCTCCTTCGTCAGGTAAGTTAGCAACTTACCTGACGAAGGAGCGACAGCTCCGAAAGCTTGTAAAATTAAATAAATCTGTTGGACTATAACCTGGTGTTGTGCGACTTCTCATTTTTGTATGGATGAGGGCAGAGTCTGCAGAGTGGATGAGCAAACTGAGCACGGCACCATTGTACACAAGGCCATTCAAGTGCGGGTGGTGAAACGGAATGTTGTGGTGGTAAGGGACAATATAATCAGGGAGATAGATACTGTTCACTGTAGCCATAAAAGAGAGTCCCGAAGGCTGTGTTGCTTGCCCGGTGCCAGATTTAAGGATATCTCCTCGTGGCTGGAGAAAAAATTGGAGTGGAACGGGTGGATCCAGTTGTTGTGTTCCACGTAGGAACCAACGCCATAAGTAGAACGAGGAATGAGGATCTGCTGAGAGAGTTTGAGGAGCTAGGTTGCAAATTAAAGCGCAGAATCTCAAAGGTAATAATCGCTGTGTTGTTACCTGAGACACGTGTAAATTGGCACAGGGACAAGCAGATCAGTGAGTTAAATGTGTGGCTCAAAGAATAATGTGAGAGGAAGTGTCTTCGATTCATGGGGTACTGGCACCAGTACTGGTGAAAGAGGGAGCTGTTCCGCTGGTACAGACTACACTTAAAACGGGCTGGGACCAGTGTCCTGGTGAATCGAATAGTTAGAGCTGTAGATAGGGCTTCAGAATCAATATCGGGAGGGGTCATGTGAGAGGAAATTTAGAAATCTAATGAAAAAAGTCAAGGCAATGGAACAGTTGTGCGATCTGGGTAAAGACAAACTGAGTGTGACAGGAAGAGAGAGAGAATTTAGTGAATCAGCGAAAAAGTTTGAAACAGGAAATAATGGTAAACATTTAAAATTAAAGGGTCTTTATCTGAAAGCATGACACATTCCCAACAAGATAGATGAATTAGTGGCACAAATCGAGATAAATGGGTTTGATATAACAGCCATTACAGAGACGTGGTTGCAAGGTGACTGAAGTTGGGAACTAAATATTCCAGGGTACATGACGTTTTAAAAAGAAACTCGGACTGGATAAGGAGGGGATAGCCCTTATAATAAAGGATGAGTTAAGGACAGTATTGAGAAAGGATCTTTGCTCAGAACATCAGTAACTACAGTCAGTATGGGAGGTGATAAGAAATAACAAGGAGCAGAAAACACTGGAGGGAGTAGTTTACAGGGGCCCTAAAAGAAGCTACACCGTTGGATAGATTATTAATCAACTAATTATAGGAGCTTGTAACAAAGGTACTGCAATAATTGTGGGGGACTTTAATCTTCATACAGACTGGGCAAAACAAATTTGCAAAGGTCGTCTGGAGGACGAGTTCGTTTACTGCCTTCGCAACAAGTTTTCAAGAAGAATACATCGTGGAACCAACGAGGAAATAGGCTATTTCACAACATGTCTTGTCTAATGAGACGCGGCTAATTAGTAATCACAAAGTAAGGGATCATCTGATGAAGAGTGATCATAATATGATAAGAATTTAAGGATGGGTTTGAGATTAAAATACTTAAGTACGAAATTAGAATCTTAAACTTAAATAAAGCAAATGACATAGGTATGAGTGGAGAGTTGGCTAAGTTAGATTGGGAAATTTGATTAAAATGTATGACTTTAGATAGGCAGTGGCAAACATTTAAAGAAAACATTGGTGGGAGTTGTCTTTCGGCCTCCAAACAGTAGTGGTAATGTAGGGGATGGCATCAAACAGGAAATTAGAGAGGCATTTAACTAGAGTAATACAGTAATCATGGGTGACATTAATCTACATATAGACGGGCCAAACCAATTTAGCAATAATACTGTGGAGGATGAATTCCTGTAGTGTGTACGAGATTTTTTTAGACCAGTACGTTGACGAGCCAACGAGGGAACAGGCTATCCTAGATTGGGAATTGTGCAATGAGAAGGGATTAATTAACAATCTTGTTGTGCGGGGCCCTTTAGGGAAGAGTGCCTATAAAATGATAGCATTCTTCATTAAGATGGAAAGTGAAGGAGTCCAATCCGAAACTAGGGACCTAAATCTAAACAAAGGAAACTACGAAGGTATGAAGAGTGAGTTGGATATGATAGATTGGAGAGCTTCATTAAAAGGCTTGATGGTGGATAGGCAATGGCTAACATTTAAGGAACAAATGCATGAATTGCAACAGTTGTACATCCCTTTCTGGTGCAAAAACACAAAAGGAAAAGTGGCCCAACCATGGCTAACAAAAGAAATTAAGGACAGTATTAGATCCAAATAGAAGTCATATAAAGTTGCCAGAAAAAGTAGCAATCCTGAGGATTGGGAGCAGTTTGGAGTCAAGCAAAAAAGGACCAAGAGATTTATTAAGAGGGGAAAAATAGAGTATGAGAGTAAACTTGCAAGGAACATAAAAGCGGATTGCAAAAGTTTCTACAAGAATGTAAACAGAAAAAGATTAGTGAAGACAAATGTAGGTCCCTTATAGTCAGAAACGGGAAATTTATAATGGGGAACAAGGAAGTGACCGAGTCGTTACAGAAATATTTAATATCTGTTTTCACAGTAGAAGACACAAAAAGCCTACCAAAAAAGTGGGGAACCAAGGGATCAATGATAGTGGGGAACTTCAAGTAATTATAATCAGTAGAGAAAACGGAATTGAGAAACTAATGGGACCAAAATTCTACAAATCCCCTGGACATTATGGCCTACAACATCACGTTCTAAGAGGTGGCTGCAGAGACAGTGGATGCATTATTTGCGATCTTCAAAAATTCCCTAGATTCTAGAATGGTTCCAGCAGATTGGATGGTAGCAAATATAACCCCAGTATTCAAGAAAGGAGGGAGACCGAAAAGAGGGTAATACAGCCAGTTAGCCTGACATTAGTTTTCGGGAACATGCTGGACTCCATTCTTAAGGAAGTAGTAACAAGGCATTTAGAAAATCACAATATGATTAAGCAGTGTCAACACGGTATTATGATGGTAGTATACTTGATTCATTCCATAAATTGACTGAGGATTGGCAAGAAACTGATGGAGTGCTGATTGGCTGGAATAGATTTGTCCTGCATTTTTAAATATGAATTTCCTATACATCTTCCAATTCGGCAGATCGTTGAATTGGAACATATTGATAATGGAAGTAGCTACCTCTGGTGCACATGTCTTCGTTACTACAGCTGCTTGTCTCTCCTTCACCTTTTCCCCACTCTCATGTTCAACTCTTTCATTCTCTCTATCGACTCACTGTCTACTCTTCTTTTGTCTGCCTGCACTTCGACATAAATCTCGTCCTGTCCCTTCTGTTTTAGTCTATTTACCTTCCAACATCCCCTCTCCCTTCACTTCTTTCCCTTATCTTCTCATTACTCCTCATAGTTGAATTTCTAAGCGCCTTCATCTTTGCCTCTGTCACTAAACTCTTTCTCTTTTTTGACTGCGAATTTAACTCCTTCGAATTCTTTATTTTTTTCTTCCCTTTTCTTTCTGTGCTCTTTTCGCCATTTATTCCTATTTCAGTCGAAGTGGTAGATTTTCGTTTTCACTTGATGGATGTAATTGACTTTAGTGGAAAGGAAAATCGAACTTGGAATATAATGTGCATAAGTTCCGATATTGCTTGTTTTACACCTTCGGCGAATGTTAGGCATTGCAGATGGTGTGACACATATACAACCCGCCCTATTTGGATTGCCTCACTAAAGCTTTCCACCACTTGTAGAAAAATGTCATGCAAATTGCCTGAACTATGTCATCAAATTAGAGGTCCAGTTTAAAGTGACCACGAAAATGGAATCAGTCGGTAAACTGAATGCGGTGAAATAGAAACCAGTTTAAATCATGAAGTTGTATATTTAAACAGAACTTTCCTCACCAGCTGCAAGAACATATTTCTAGAGATGGCTTGTTAGTAGGATATCAACAAGTCATTCCTTGTCTGGGCATGAGTTGGAGCTTTGTTGGAGAAAGAGTGAGAATTTAGGAGAGTAGCTGTCCGGTATGCTTAGGCATTTAGAGGCCTTCAAGATCACTCACACGGCTGTTAGAAGTGAATGAAGGCAAAACAGTGAAACTTTCGGACGCATGTGCCACACAGTTTTGTCAATTGAATAGAAAAGTTTTTCTTTGAGTTTATACATGAGGGTGCGTGGCACACCTCAAGCAGATTTTTTTTGTCCTGCTTCTTCTTTGGTAGTGATCTTCACCTACCGTATGTAGAATGAACCTTTACAAGAGCCAAATTATATCCACCAGAGAGAGCAGCAGGTTATATTAGCCAGCTAGAGGCAGCGATAAGGGTGTCACATAAATGTTTAAGTTTGCTACGACAGGGGAGGATGACATTTAAGGCAGCGAACGCAGATACCGCCACTCGTATGTGAAGTGGATTCGGCTCGGTCATGGAACCCGAAAGGAAGGGATAGCGACTGGAGCGAGAGAGGTTCATCGTTCGACAACCTGCAGCCGGTATTGTCATCTGAGACCAGGTGAGCAGTCAACTCAACCACTTGACTATAACGTCAAGGACATATTCGTTCCTGAACGCTGCTAGCTGCCGGCACTTAGGGGTAGAAATTGCACAGCGCCGGCATTCCAGTGTGAAATGAGCACAGAAGGTAGATCTTGACTTTGTGCGAACAACAACCACAACTTGAAATCATATAGCGTCTTTAACGTAGTAAAATATCCCAAGGGCATTCAAAGAAGCGTTACCAAACAAAATTTGACACCGAGCCACATAGAAGACATTGGACAGATGACCAAAATCTTGGTCAAAGAAGTAGGTTTTAAGGAACGTCTTAAAGGAAGAGCATGTGTTGGAGAGGCAGAGAGATTTAGGGAGGAAGTTGGAGAACTTAGGGCCTCGGCAGCTGAAAGCACAGCCAGTAATGATAACATTGTTAATGCGCTGGAGCCAGAATTGAAGGAGCGCAGATTTTTCAGAGGTTTGTCGGGCTGGAGGAGGTTACAGAGATAGGGAGGGGTAAGGCAATTGAGGGATTTGATAGGAACAATAACGATTTTAAAATTGTGGCGTTGCCGGACTGGGAGACAATGGGACAGAAATTGGGGTTGGAGGCTTACCGTGGGTGCAAGCACCGAACCTCACTTACCCAGCGCGCCTGCCGTCGTGCTGTTGGCCCACGTGGGATTCCGATCCTCGGCCTCCTCCAGCTGCCGGTGTGCAGTGCTTGCGTTACCCAGGGGCGCAGTTAGTTCGAAGCGTCCCCTGGGATCACGTGGGCCACGGAGTACCAATCGGAGCAGGAAATCTCCATTCATAGATTTGACAGGAAGACCTGTATGTAAGAAAGATAAACCTGTCGAAAAAATGTTAAAATTTCACTCAATTCACCACTTACCTTGTTAAAAGTAAGCCTTGCACCTGCTTTTTCCCGGTGCAGCTGCCAGGGACTTACCCTCACGGGGAAACCTGAAAAAAAAGTGGAAGTTCGATGCGTTCCCGCTGCCTCTCTGGCGCACGCGTTTGACCTCCGAACCCCTTCCTTCAAGGGAACGGAAGTTCTGGTTTCCAGAGCATGTGCAGTGCATGCGCGAAACCGGCATTTTCGTTGGATCTACGGGTGAGTACACAGCGCGTACTCACCCGTGGAGTCTCGAATTTCTGCCCCAATGTAGATCAGTGGTGATGGGTGAACGGGTCTTAGTGCGAGATAGGATATGGGCACTAGATCTTTGGATGAGTTCAAGTATATAGAGGGTGGAAGATTGGTGGTCGGCCAGGCGAGCGTTGTAATAGTCATGTCTATAGGTAACAAAGATATGGATGAGGATTTCAGCAGCAGATGAGCTGAGGCAGGAGCGGAGTTGGACGAAATTATTGAGGTGCAAGTAAGCAGTGTTGATGATGGAGCTGATTTGTGGTCGCAAGTTCATCTCGGGGTCAAATATGACACCAAGGTTGCGAATGGCCTTGTTGAGTCTCAAACAATGCCCAGCGAGTGAGATGGAGATGGTGCCCTTGGAACAGAGTTTGTGGTGGGGACCGAAGACGATGGCTTTGGTCTAACCAATATTTAAATGGAGTCAATTTCATTTATCCCCGTAATGGTTGTCGAACAACAGCGTGACGAATCAGAGTGAGTGAAGGTGTCGAGAGTGGTGGTGGTGAGGTTGTGCTGGCTGTTGTCACCGTACATGTGGAACCTGATGGGCTGCTAACTTGTTTTACACCATCGAACAAAGTCATAATAACCCACTGGGAAAGATACATGCACCAGACAAGGTGGTCCTGAGACACGATCGAAATCTTGCCTCGGGCCTCGTTCAAATTAGACCGGCGATCTTCAGATACATGCTGCTCATCCCCGGGCTACTGATCTACAAAGTAGGTGTCAAGTTCCAGTGGCTTGGAGGGAATGAAGGTCATCGCGGGCTGGCCGAACAGGGAATGGCAGTGAACTTCGGAACCACTCGGGAGCGAGGAACAGTCCTGCTCCTCCTGGCTCTCCAGGAAGGGTTTTTATTTAATTAAAATTAATTACTTACCTCACTGGTACCCTGGTGGCCCCAGGGGCCGCTGAATTATCCAAAGCCGTGCAGGTCCAAAGCCTGCCCCGCACGCAGCTATCACATTTAGGAACGGGACCTTTTACAGGTGTTAGGCCCCAAATGTATATATTCAAGGGCTTAAAACGGATACCAATGTCTAACTCATAGTCTCTAATATGTTAAACAGACTGGCTATCTAATGCTCTAAGGTTTCTGTCTATCTAAGGAATCAATCCACTTTTATTCTCACAAATTTGCATTAGTCACTGATCTGAGCTATAATTTTAAAATCAGCGACCCAGTTAATGCTGAATTTCGGCGATACTCTGAATCGCCTTTATAACCTGTTATTCATTTCGTTAATGACTCTATCAAATTTTCCGATTCAAATTGCTGGTGACCCTATAAATGAAAAATGATATCTACTAATTATTTTTATAATCAAGTTTTAAATTTAATTAATGCATGTTAGCAGATTTCTTGGTGGTTATCGTCGCAACAAAGCGTCGATAGTCCGGCGAAAATAACTCCGCTTATGATTCACGGACGAGTGTTTTTTTTATAATAACAAGCTTTATTACAGTGACTGATTTGGTCTTTCACTTATATTGATGGATTTGCAAATAACACAACCTGATTCCCAGACTCCGCCTACCTCCGAGAAAGCTGTCTGATGTCAGAGAACCGCACAAGTCCTGGAGTGAGCAGCGCCCAGCCTCCGTGCGGCTGCATTGCTCCTGACCCTCCTGAACGCCCTGAAGTTGAAGGGGACCTGGTTCTATTCTTACACCATAATATCACCTTTTGTTGTGCTTAAGGAATACGTCGGTGTTTACCCAGCTAATAATGTATTCAGTCTTTGTCTCTGTGCTATAAGCTTTGTTTATAATACAGTAAGTGCTTCAGCCAAATGTTTACTCCTTTCCCTAGAACTGTTGCTCATATATAGAGATAAGATTAAGTTCCCTTTCTGCCACATTTGCTCTACCACTAAATTGATTAAAGAATGGAATGTTGGGATAGAATTACTTTTTAAATCATCTTAAATTATTCTAACAGAGAACGTTGTTATTTTGAAGTCAATAAAGAATTGTTAGTGGACGATTTACTTTCTGGATTGGGCATTGACGACTTGGCACTCAGTAACCTGTGCTTATTCTGACTGAGGGTTGACAAGTTGAACTCATATTACATAGAATTACGCAGAATTTACAGCACAGAAACAGGCCGTTCAACCCAACTGGTCTATGTTGGTATTGATGCTCCACATGAGACTCCTCCCACTGACCTACTAGTTGAAACATATTCTCTACATCTAAACAATCGAACCCCTTCATAATTTTAAAGATCTCTATTCGGTCACCCCTCAGCCTTCCCTTTTCAAGAGAAAAGAGCCCCAGCCTGTTCAGTCTTTCCTGATATCTGTACCCTCTGAGTTCTGATATGATCGTTTTAAATCTTTTTTGCAATTTCTCCATTGCTTCTATTGACATTTGTATCATAGAGTGTGGTCCAACCAATGTTCTAAATACGTTTAGCATAAACCCAGTGCTTTGCTTGCACTTTTTATGGCTTTGTTAATCTGAGTTGCTACTTGCAATGATTGGGAAGCTGTGCCCCCAGATCCACTGGCGACTCTACCCCATTTAGACGCTTATTCTGTAAGGAGTATGTGGCCTTCTTATTGCTCCTATCAGAAATCACCCTCTCACACTATCTATATTAAAATTTATTTGCCATTTACTCGCCCATTCCACAAGATTGTTAGCGTATTCTTGTATTATTTCGCTGTCTTCCCCAGTATTAACCATACCACCGAATATGGTGTTAACCACAAATTTCATATTTTAATTCAGATTCCAGAGTCAATCTGATATAGAATGGTCAGCCGTTCTACACTCCGCCTGATATCTACTCCATTGACTTCATATGTATATGATCATTTTTATTCTTTGGGTCCCCACTCCTGGTCCTGACCCCGCTGATCAGTGATTCAGCAGGCAATTTTCAACCATGTCAGCCCTGTTCGCTGCCGGTCAGCCATTGGCCCATTGTGGCAACCTTGCTGCAGCCGGAATATTTAATTCTACTTTTAATAACATGAGGTACATGTCCCTCACATGTCACTGTTTCTGGACTGTCGAAATTGAACCTTTCACGCACCGTTCTCAGGCACGTCCGCTTCTCAACCCCCATCAGTCGATATTTGTGTTTGACACACAGACGTGGGTAAATGTGCTGAGAACAGCGGCACAGAAAAACACACGGAGAACTCAGACTGAGAACCCAGACTAAAGAGAGATAAATGGGGGTGAAATCGGTTTTTGACGCAGCCCAAAATGGGCGATAGCAAATCGGTAGATGTATTACTCTCGTCCGATTTTACACTCCATGTTTTGCAATACAAATATAGATATCAACATGTATAATAGAATATAAAATTGAGAGAATAATGCAGTACATTAAAATTGGAATTGCATTATACCTGCCTACTTCGGCCCATTAAAGCTCCAAACGTCTACTTTTGCTTCACTTGAAGAATATTCTTGGCTCTCCATGTATTAAACCAAAGGGAGAGCGGCTTTTCGATATTTTAGATTATATTTGTGATCAGCCTTAGCTTTACATATAAGGAATCAAGGTAACAGGTTGAGTGATGATCTGATAGAGGAGTTCAAATTTATGAAGAGTTTGGATCAGATAAATCAGAAAAACTTATTTCCACTTGTTGGTTACTAAAGGGCAGCAATTTAACATCATCTCAAAAAGAATGAAGTGAGAGGTATAGATTTATTTTATCTATCTTGTAAATTAGTGGGATCCTCCTTGTCATTGTAAAGTGACCGAAGAAGATGACAACAAGCATTGTTTTAGCTTTAATCGCCAAACAGATTTATTAACCATTATTAAAAGAAGCGAACAGCAGCAATAATGTAACACACATTTACAGCAGTTGTATCGAGTTGTGGAAAATGATAATTCGTTTGCAATCTGGTAAAAATGTACTGTAATTAATATTTTAGGTAATAACAGTTCTAATATTTTCTCATCAAATATGGGAGTTATCTTTCTCAAACTGCTCCAGACAGGCAACGCTGGATTTTCCTGTCCCTGAGCCCGGGACTGTTGGATTGTTCAGAACAGTGAGCACAGGAAAATTGGGGAAGGAGGAGCACACGCCCCTAATGGACTCACGCGAATTTCTGCTCATTGATTTAAATGGAGAACAAATTGGGCAGGATCCACTCTGGGCATTTACTGCTCTCTGCTTGTTTCCATGTATTCATGATGCCCAGTTGATTAAATAGGCCCAGACACAGGAGTAGGTAATCTGCCCACTTTACTCTCTGGAAACGATGCAAAGCAATTTGCACGGATTTGGAAATAGCGATAATAAATTTTCTAAATTTTCATAAATTAATAAATCTCTGTTAAAATTGAAACATCAGCGAAGCAGCCGCAACCGTGAACAAATCGCACAGCATGTATGGATTTGAACAGAGCTGCTCTCTTGAAAGAAACTGCCCCGAGACCAATTGAACATCCCGAACAAAATTGTGTTAAGAACAGGTGGGACATATTTTCTGTGAGTGAAGCGGATTTTAAACTCTTGGGTAACATGACATAATTAAAGAAGTCGATAGCAAGCTAAACTGTAGAAACTGTTGCTTAATTTTTTTCTCACCGGCAACATTAAATCATTCCAACCCTGTAATGGACGTTGTGTAAATAGTGTGACCATCGGAAATTTGAGAAACATAATGGATCATTTTTCATCTTTACTGACTTGGCATTACACATCCATTGAAATAAATCAGGAAGATCAGGTGGGTTGTGTAAGGGGCGTGCAAACCAGGCAGTAAAAATAATAATCTGACCCCACGTCTCTCTAATCTGCCAACATCCATTGTGGCCACAGCTACACAAGGGCAATTAAGAGACTTAAGTTTCAGTTGGATATTCAAGGGCAGGAGGCCAGTTCCGATCAATCAGACCTCATCAGACGTACAGAGATGCTTAGTACAAGTAGGAGCAGGAAGCCTGGCCTTCGTTTCTCCCCTTAATCTGATTCCTATTATGTCAACCCTCCAGCTGCCCTGGGTGTGATATCCCGATGTGTACAGGATAGACGTCTATATATATAAAAACACTGAATGCGTCCAAATATTTGTACTTGAAGCATTTTGGGACATTCCCGGGAGACGTGATGAAATTATTCATATTCACAAATCGTTCATTTTACTACCACTGAACTTATTTTAATCACCCACCATATACACATCTCAGGGCTGATTCACCGAGTCCACACAGCAGACCCAGAGCCTCAGCCTCCAAATTGGAAATTCGGGCTGGGGCTTCCAAGACTGTGATTTTCATCCATTAAAATAGTGGATGGAGAATCATGAGATGATGGCAAGGTTTTACAATCTGTGCTCCTGGGCCTTGCTCAGAGCACCAAAGTGGGAATTCTGCCTCTTACAGATCAGGAAGATCCCAGCTTCAAACCCTGGTCTGAACTGAGTTAGCTGGTCTGGGGAAGAGCAGCAGTAGAGGGG
Organism: Squalus acanthias; assembly: GCA_030390025.1. Classification (NCBI taxonomy): domain Eukaryota; kingdom Metazoa; phylum Chordata; class Chondrichthyes; order Squaliformes; family Squalidae; genus Squalus; species Squalus acanthias. Next base: position 35,769,955 of record CM059449.1, on the reverse strand, counting down.
CTGCAATAGAATTCTGTCCAATGGCCAGTCGGCACTCACTGTGATGGCTCAACCAGGACACTGTCCAGATGAGTGTGGCATGGAACAGCAATCGTCACTCACTGATCCCAAACCTAGTCAGGGAGTTGAAAGGCTTAGGGGAGAGGAAATATGTTTTCAAATCGTCATTTTCAACAATTAGAGCTTCTGGTTACTATGGTTACTAGAATTCATGGCCAAATATCTGACTGCTCATTGACAGATCCCCAAATCTGCCATCTTTAGTACTGAAGTGTTCGTGATGAGGTTTTTGCTCTGTTGTGGAGGACATTTACCGACAGGCGGCAGCATTTAAACTGTCACAACTCACCAGAGCCATTTGAGCCCCACAGCCATTTATATTGTAGGTTCTGAGAACCAGCTTTGGTTGTTATTGGGACTGGGGAGTCATGGTTTAAATGTAGTCCTATTAATTTAATTTAATTTAATTAACTTAATCATCTGAGCAAAGGGAAATTTAATCACATTCTTTATCGTATCTCTGAATTTAGTCTGGGCCACTGCATAAATAACCGTGTTGGTGCAGGAACTCAAACGCTGGAGCATATATCCACTGTGTTCCATGACGGTAAAAGGATCTGCGTAACCTGTACGGAAAAAATAAGTATCTGTAATTTTTATGCATATTTCATAGAGGAAACTTACTACCCATAGCAGGATAAAACTGCCTGAAATTGCGAGCAGTAAAATGATGGATTTCCTTCGGTTCTCCATCTCTGGATCTTTGTGACTCTCACCCGTCTTACTCCCTCGGAGTCCCCTCCTGACTCTACTGGCCTGTGCAATGTGCCTGATGGTCAGCGCATTGAGCAGTGCAATCAACACAAATGGAGCGAAAGGGGTTAAAATATTGCGAAACCAGAAGTAAGCTATCCAAATGGGCAAGGTGTAGAAGGCAGATTTTACAACACAGAACCATTGTATGTTATCAATTATTTCACCAGACTCGTATACAAAGTAAACTGGAATGTTTAGTAAACAGCTCAACCCACACACCGTTGTTATAATCAAAGCCGCAGTTTTTTCGGTGCAATATATGACTCTCAGCTTGTGGCAACTAATGGCGATGAATCGATCAAAGGTGAAGGCGACTGTTAACCAGATGGAACAATCAGTGGCAGCAAGTATCAGGGTGAGATTGAGACTGCAGAGCAGAGTGTAGTTCAGGAATGAATGTGGGAAATAAATCTGTTGAATCTCATACAGAATTACATCAAATATCAGGACCAGTAGATCTGCTGCTGCCATGGCCACCAGGTAACGAGTGATACATGTGGAGAGACCACACTTTCCACGGGAGAGAATTACAATTGTGAATAAATTCGCTGCAATAAAAGAGGGAAAATTAAATTAATCATTATAGTCAAAACAAAATGGCCGGCAGGTAATGACAGTTTATCAAATTTCAGCACATATTTTCTACTACTCAACTCATGCTCTCTCTCCGACTCTGTATTTCTATATCTGTCACTGATTCTGACCATCCCTCTGTGTTGCTCACGATCTGCCTTTCTCCTGCCTCTCTCTATGTCTCAGTTTGTTTATGTGTCGCTCTAATCATCTCTCTCTCTGTCTCTGTCTCTCTTCAGCTGGCATTTTTCTATCAGGGTATCTTAGGCCAGAATGGCTATGAGGGAGGGTTTAATGTACAGTATTAACGTGAAGTGCGCTCTTAACTCCCAGGTCTACTCACTAGCACAGCTTGAGCTGCAAACTGGGACGGGTTTGGGAGAAGGCAAAGTGGTAGAATTCAAATACAAGTGATGGGAACATTAAAAGGGAGTGTCAGAATAGGGGTCAAGGATTCTGAGATTCTTTGGAGAGTCTCAGAAGGCATCTCAACCCGTTATCCATCTTGGCCAGGGTGAAGGAATAGTGGACAAAGAAGAAACAGGCAATTATGTAAAGAAAGGAAGCCCGAGGTTCAGGCATAAGTTGGCAGACCGCGAGACGTGGCAATAGAGAGAAAACAATAAATCAATGGTTAAAGCACAGTTATCTTTACTGTGTATATTTTACTTGAGTTGCAGGATGTGGGCATCGCGGGCAAGGCCGGCATTTATTGCCCATCCCTAGTTGCCCTCAGTGACTTGCTAGACCACTTCAGAGGGCAGTTGTTGTGGGACTGGAGTCACGTAAAAGCCAGATGGCTCAGGACGGCAAGCTCCTTCTCTAAAGGATATTTGTGAATCAGTTGGCTCTTTATTAATCCTGGTCAATTTATGAATGCTACATTTATTTTTATATCCATGTATTTTTTAACTGAATTCACATTCTCGATCAGCCATGGTGGGTTTGAACTCACGATTTTTAGAACATTGGTCCATGTCTCTGGATTCCTAGTCCGGGAGCAAAACCAAAGTCCTTTGAAGCAAATGGAAAAATAATCCAGCGAGTTTTCAAACAAGCTGTCAGCTCGCGAGCACCGGTTTTACACCTGGCGAGCAAAGTTCAGTATACCCTCTGTCTCTTTTTCTCTTCCTTTTCTGCCTCTTTTGTTTAAACTCTTTTTATATTTCTGACTCTGTCGCTCTCTATCTTTCTCTCTCTCTCTCTCTCCCTGCCAGTTTCTTCTTTTTTGACTCTGGGTGAATTTGGTCTCGGACGGTAGCGCTAAACTGGCGATAGTGAATTGGCAGCACATTCAGACCGCGCCCGAATTACTTTTCATTTGATTTCAATGGGAAAGAAATTGGGCGCGGAGTAAAACAGGTTCGGATTCGCTATGAGCCGGTCTCGAGCTGCTGCCGAAGACCTATTCCACCCCCAGTACTGCGAGACTGTGGTGAAAGTTGTTAAAATTGTTGGTGCTGAAACTGCAGAGACAATTGTAGCTTCCCTGGGAATTTCTGTGACGTTATTGCATTAAGGTTTCAGTAGAAGTTCGTGACATTTAATTGATCTCAGTAGAAACAAGCCCGTGAAAACAAACAGCTCACAGAATCAACTAGAGCAGTGATACAGGTAAACCCCGAGTGACATTGACAACTGATGGTAATGACTTACCAGGAACACCAAACACTGCGAGAATCGGGTAGTAAACCGCTTCAATCTGGGCAAGGATTGGTCGATCCATCTCTTTGAGTCACACGAAGCCGGTGCTGGAGGCAACAGCTCAGTTTGACAAGAAGATGAAGCCGCTTCAATCCAATCCTTTATTTATATCTGAGAGAAATCTCAAGTGAGACAATTAGGTTACACAATGACTGACATTATTTACGGTCTTTTAAACAAACAGATCAGGCAGCTGCTTTTACTCGAATGATTTTTGGCTATTAGGAGGGTGGAACTCCTGATCAGATAAACACTCCGATGACTTTAACCCATTTGCCCTATATTCCTGTCTGCACCAACTTTACAGAGGTGTTAACCCATTAACGCACACAGGACTGTCAAAGTAAATTTGCCACTTCTTTGTCCTCAAATAACTATTACATTTGGTTGACAGCGCTTGCCTTTTACAGGTTGATTTTTTTTCTCCTTAACTAGCTCACAACTTTCAGGTTTGGCTCAATGTTGTCCTGTTTTCTGTTTCCAGAAGTTGTCACACGACCAATCCAAACGACCCATGTCCTCTTCTTATATCATTCTCTCCCTCTATCGCATTCCTTGGTGAACCTTGGGGCAGAATATTGGTTTCTATTATACCTCTACCATTCTATCATCCTCTAAAAGAGTATTTCCTTTTCCATTTAATGAATCCTTCCCTTTATTTAATTATTAATTTGTTTTTTAATCTGTTCCTACGAACCTTTACTATTTACCTGCCAGTCTTCCTTCACATTTCTTATTACCAGTTCCAATCTTTATTTCCGGTCTGTTTTTTTTCAGTTTGATTTCCTCTTACATTCGAAATGTCACTTGCTTTTTTAACTCTCATTTAATTTTTTATTTCACTACACATTCTAGGAATTCCAGCTTTTGGTGAGCTACCTTTACTTGTGGGAATATTTCTAGGCTGTAGATTAATATTCCGCTCTTTGAATGATGCCCACTGTCTCTGCATTGCCTTATTGTAAAGCTTTCATTCCACATTTTCTGGTATAGTCCCGATCTCCTCCATCACCAACCCTGGCTATGTCCTGTCCCACCGGGTGGCGGCACTGTGGTATACAGTCGGTTAGGAGTGGCCTTGGGAGTCCTCAACATTGACTCCGGAACCCATGAAGTCTCATGGTTTCAGGTCAAGCATGGTGAAGGAAACCCCCTGCTTATTACTACCTACCGCCCTTCAACAGCTGATGAATCAGTACTCCTCCATGTTGAACACCACTTGGAAGAAGCACTGAGAGTAGCAAGGGCACAGAATATACTTTAGGTGGGGCACTTCAATGTCCATCACCAAGAGTGGCTCGGTAGCGCCACTACTGACCGAGCTGGCCGAGTACTGAAGGATATAACTGCCAGTCTGGGCCTGCGACAGGTGGTGAGAGAACCAACACGAGGAAAAAACCTACTTGACCTCGTCCTCACCAATCTACCTGTCGCAGATGCATCTGTTCATGATAGTATTGATAGCAGTGACTACCACAAAGTAATTGTGGAGACGAGATCCCGTCTGCACACTGAGAACACCCTCCATTGTGTTGTGTGGCACTACCACCGTGCTAAATGGGATAGATTCAGAACAGATCTAGCAGCTCAAAACTGGGCATCCATGAGGCGCTGTGGGCCATTAGCAGCTGCAGAAATGTATTCCACCACAATCTGTAACCTCATCGTCTGGCATATCCTAAACTCTACCATTACAATCAAGCCAGAGGAACAACCCTGGTTCAATATAGCAGAGGCCCTGACCATCATTTTCCAATCATCTCTGGCTTCAGGTGTGGTGCCGGTGGACTGGAGGACTGCTAATGTGGTACCCTTGTTTAAAAAGTGTGAAAAGGATAGAACGAGTAATTATAGGCCAGTCAGTCTAACCTTGGTGGTGGGAAAGTTATTGGAAAGAATTCTGAAGGATAGGATAAAGTCTTCATTTAGAAAGCACGGATTAATCAAGGATAGTCAGCACGGATATGTTAAGGGAAGGTCGTGTCTGACAAACATGACTGCATTTTTTGAGGAGGTAACAAGTTGGGTCGATGAGGGTAGTACGTTTGATGTAGTGTATATGGACTTTAGCAAGGCTTTTTATAAGGTTCCACATGGCAGACTGGTCACGAAGTTAAAAGCCCATGGGATCTAGGGAAAAGTGTCAAGTTGGATTCAAAACTGGCTCGGAGGCAGGAAGCAGAGGGTAATGGTTGATGGCCGTTATTGACACTGGATGTCTGTTTCCAGTGGGGTTCCGCAGGGCTCAGTACTAGGTCGCTTGCTTTTTGTGGTATATATCAATGATCCAGACTTGAATATAGGGGGTATGATTAAGATTTTGCCGATGATACTAACATCGGCTGTGTAGTTGATACTGAAGAAGGAAGCTGTAGACTGCAGGAAGATATCAATACATTGGTCAGGTGGGCAGAACAGTGACAAATGGAATTCAATCCGGAGAAGTGTGAGGTAATGCATTTGGGGAGGGCAAACAAGGAAAGGGAATACAAATGAAATGGTAGGACACTGAGTAGTGTAGAGGAACAAACGGACTTTGGAGTGCATGTCCACAGATCCCTGAAGGTAGCACGCCAGGTAGATAAGGTGGTTAACAAGGCATACGGAATGTTTGCCTATTTTAGACGTGGCATAGAATACAAGAGCAGGGGGTTATGCTTCAACTGGATAAAACACTAATTAGGCCCCAGCTAGAGTACATCGTGCAGTTCTGGTCACCACATTGCAAGAAGGATGTGATTGCACAGGAAAGTGTACAGAGGAGATTTACAAGGATATTGCCGGGAGAATCTTAGCTATGAGGAAAGACTTGAGAGGCTGGGTTTGTTTTCCTTGGAGCAGAGGAGGCTGAGGGGAGTCCTTATTGAGTTGTATAATATTATGAGGGGTCTAGATAAAGTGGATAGAAAGGACCTAATTCCCTTAGCAGAGGGATCAAAAACCAAGGGGCACAGATTTAACGTAATTGGTGGAGGTTTAGAGGGGATTTTAGGGGAAATGTCTTCACTCAGAGGGTTGTGGGGGTCTCGAACTCACTGGCTGAAAGGGTGGTAGAGTCAGAAACCCTAACCACATTTAAAAAGTACTTCGATTTGCAGTTGGAATGCTGTATCCTGCAGGGCTACGGACCAAGAGTTGGGAAGTGGGATTAGGCTGGATAGCCCTTTGTTGGCCGGCACGGACGCGATGGGCCGAAATTGCCTCATTCGTGCTGTAACTTTCTATGATTCTATGAATGTAGAAGAGCATGTCAGGAGCAGCAGCAGGCGTACCTAAAAATGAGGTATCAACTTCGGGAATCTGCAACACAGGACTACAAGTATGCAAAAAATTGAAGCAGCATGCTATAGACAGGGTTAAGCGATGCCACAATCAAAGGATCAGATCAAAGCTCTGCAGTCCTGCCACATCCGGTCGTGAATGGTGGTGGACCATTAAACAAGTAACGGCAGAGGAGGCTCCATGAATGTCCCCATCCTCAATGATGGTGGAGTCCAGGACGTGACTGCAAAAGACAAGGCTGAAGCGTTTGCAACCATCTTCAGCCAGAAGAGTCAAGTGGATGAGCCATATCGGCCGACTCCTGAGGTCCCCACCATCACAGAAGCTAGTCTACAGTCAATTCGATTCACTCCACGTGATATCAAGAAACGACTGAGCGCACTGGATACAGCAAAGACTATGGGCCCCGACAACATCCCGGCTATCGTGCTGAAGACTTTTGCTCCAGAACTAGCCGAGCCTCTAGCCAAGCTGTTCCAGTACAGCTACAACACAGGCATCTATCCGACAATGTGGAAAACTACCCAGGTATGTCCTGTCCACAAAAAGCAGGGCAAATCCAATCCGGCCAATTACCGTCCTATCAGTATACTCTCAATCATCAGCAAAGTGATGGAAGGTGTCATCAACAGTGCTATCAAGCGGCACTTACTCACCAATAACCTGCTCATTGATGCCCAGTTAGGGTTTCGCCAAGATCACTCGGCTCCCGACCACATTACAGCCTTGGTCCAAATATGTACAAAGGAGCTGAATTCCAGAGGTGAGGTGAGAGTGACTGCTCTTAACATCAAGGCAGCATATCACCGAGTGTGGCATCAAGGAGCCCTAGTAAAACTGAAGTCAATGGGAATCGGGGGGAAAGTCTCCAGGGGCTGGAGTCATACCTAGCACAAAGGAAGATGTTTGTGGTGGTTAGGTCAATCATCACAGCCTCAGCACATCGCTGCAGGTGTTCCTCCGGGCATTGCCCCAGTCCCAACCATCCTCAGCTGCTTCATCAATGACCTACCATCCAACATAATGTCAGAAATGGGGATGTTCGCTGATGATTGCACAGTGTTCCGCGCCATTCACAACTCTGCAGATAATGAAGCATTCCATGCCCGCATGCAACAAGACCTGGACGACGTTCAGGCTTGGGCTGATATGTGGCAGGTAACATTCACGCCACAGAAGTGCCAGGCAATGACTATCTCCAACAAGCGAGTTTCTATCAAAGCCCCTTGATATTCATCCAATTACCATCGCCGAATCCCTCTCCATCAACATCCTGGGGTTAACCATTGACGAGAAATTGAACTGGACAAGCCACATAAATACTTGGCAACAAGAGCAGGTCAGAGGTTTGGTATTCTGCAGCGAATGTCTCACTACCTGACTCCCCAAAGACTTTCCACTACCTATAAGGCACAAGTAAAAAATGTGTTGGAATGCTCTCCGCTTGCCTGGATGAGTACAGCTCCAACAACACTCAAGAAGATCAACACCATCCAGGACACAGCAGCCCGCTTGACTGGCACCCCTCCGCCCGCTTAAACATTCACTGGCGAAACGTGGCTGCAGTGTGCTCCATCTACAAGATGCACTGCAGCAACTCGCCAAGGTTTCTTCGGCAGCACCTCCCAAACCCGCGACCTCTTCCACCTAGAAGGCCAACGGCAGCAGGTACATGGGAAGACCACCAACTCCAAGTTCCCCTCCAAGTCACACACCATCCTGACCTGGAAATATAACGCCGATCAATCATCGTCGCTGCGTCAAAATCCTGGAACTCCCTACCTAACAGCACTGTGGGAGTGCCTTCACCACACGGACTGCAGCGGTTCAAGAAGGCGGCTCACCATCCCCTTCTCAAGGGCAATTAGGGATGGGCAACAAATGCTGGCCTTGCCAGTGACGCCCACATCCCGTAAACGAATAAAAAAAGTTCATTTTTTACTTATTGAAACTAACTATGCCCAGTTCTGTATCTTTATCTTTGACTGTTCTCTCTTCTTTTCAGTTTTAGCATTGAGTTTGGCTATATTTTGCTATACTACAGGCACAGCATGGGGAAAATCTACACTAGTATTCCTTGTAATCTTTGAACCGTGATATTTACACCGCCTTTATTCTGTTCTCTTTGCCTATTCATCTCTTCTCATTCAACTGTCCTTTTCTTTCCCTTCACCTCTCTTTCACCTCTACCAGCATTTATTTCTACTTCACTTCTATCCCTCTGCATCTCTGTTCCCTGTTTTATCCTCTCTTTCTAGAGTTACAAAGAACGAAAGACTTGTATTTATATATCGCCATTCACGAACTCAGGAAGTCTCAAAAAGCTTTACAGCCAATTAAATACTTTTGAAGTGCAGTCACTGTTATAATGTAGGAAACACGGCAGCCAATTTGCGCACAGCAAGTTCCCACGAACAGCAATGCGATAATGACCAGACAATCTGTTTTAGTGATGTTGCTGGTATCTAGGCTTAAAAATTAGGACTCAACAGCTGCTATGAGGGAGATTATCCCTTCTGTTAACCATATATCTTGATATGAACAAGTGGGACATTGTGCACGTGTTGGGAAAATGGGACAGATGAGGAATATAAATGCCCTCTCCTGTGCCTTCACGTCTTGCAGCTGCTACCTGTCTTCAGAAATACACCAGAGCTCCAACATTCCAAGCAGGGTCAGCCTCCTACAATCCACCTCTATCACTCTGGAGCTCTGGGGTATTGAGTACTGGAGCTGGGCTCCCTTTAAAATTATTGCTTCTGTGTGCCATCGTCCCTTGCCCATTTCCTCCTTTGAATATATTCAGGCAGAGAAATTCATCTCAGTTGGCGGCGCAGAATGTGTCGGCCGCCAGTTATACGCAGCACCTGACATTCAGTCCATTTACGTCACTGGACAGCTGGTAGCTGATTGGTTGATAAAAGTTACTTCGTTTTTTTCTTTTTCTTGCTCTACAAGGGGCAGTGGTTAAATAGCTGGTTAGAGATAAAACAGAAACTTAGAGATTGGTAACTGTTAATACTATATTTAATTAGTAACTGTTAATACTATATTAAATTAATAACTGTAATACCATATTACATTAATAATTTAAATTAGATACATCTTAGTCTTAAGCTTCTGTAAAGCCAGTTAATAGCCTATTAAATAGAGGCATGGCAGGGCAGCTCAGTCCCACAGAGTGCACATCCAGTGCCATTTGGGAAATACAGGACGCTTCCCGTGTCCTGGACAACCACTTGTGCTGGAGGTGCCGTCAGCTGGAGGAGCTTGAGCTCCGGGTTTCGGAACTTGAGAAGCAGCTGGCGTCACTGCGTTGCATCCACGAGGCTGAGAGCTACGTCGATAGCACATTCAGAATGTCGTCATTCCACAGCTGAGGAGTGTGCAGGCAGAGAGGGAATGGGTGACCGCCAGACAGAAAAGGAGGACCAGGACAGGTAGTGCAGGAGTCCCCTGAGTGCATCTCGCTCTCCAACCAGTATTCTGTTCTGAGTACTGGTGAGGGAAATGGTTCCTCTGGGTAGTACAGCCAGAGCCAAGTTCGCGGCACCACGGGTGGCTCAGCTGCACAGGGGGTGTGGAAGAAGAGTGGGAGAGCAATAGTGGCAGGGGATTCGATAGTTAGTGGAGCAGACAGGCGTTTCTGCGGCCGCAGACGTGAATCTAGGATGATGTGTTGCCTACCTTGTGCTAGGGTTAAGGATGCCACTGAGCGGCTGCAGAACATTCTGAAGGGGGAGGGTGAACAGCCAGAGGTCGTGGTCCATATTGGACCAATGACATGAGCAGAATGAGGAATGAGTTCCTGCAGTCAGATTTTAGGGAACGAGGAAAGAGATTAAAAAGTAGGACCTCAAAGGTAATCAACGGATTATTCCTGGTGCCACGTGCGAGTGAGTATGGAAATAGGAGGATAGAGCAGATGAATGTGTGGCTGAACAGATGGTGCAGGAGGGAGGGCTTCAGATTCCTGGGGGTTTTTGACCGGTTTTGTGGGAGGTGGGACCTGTACAGGCCAGATGTGTTGCACCCCAACAGGGCCGGAACCAACATCCTTGCGGGGAGATTTACCAGTTCCTTTGGGGAGGGTTTACCCTAATTTGGCAAGGGGATGGCACAAGGATGTAACATTAGTAAGGGGAAATAAAGTGCTCAAAGAATTGGGAGAGCCAGAGAGCACTGAAGTAAGAAAGAGTAAGGTATTAGGTGGGGTCCAAATAAGAGAAAATACAGGATGGTCTAAAATGGGATTACAGTGTATGTATGTGAATGCACGAAGCGTAATAAACAAGGTAAGTGAGCTGCAGGAACAAATAGCCACATGGGAATATGATGTTGTGGCAATAACTGAGACCTGGCTCAAAAAGGGCAAGATTGGGTATTAAATATTCCTGCTTATAAGGTGTTCAGGAAAGATAGGGAAGGAAAGATAGGAGGTGGTGTGGCAGTATTGGTCAAGGAGAATATTACAGTGCTGAAGAGGGAGGATATCCTGGAGGGGTCACGGACAAAATCTATATGGCTAAAGTTAAGAAATATTAGAGGTGCCATTACACTACTAGGTGTATTCTATAGATCACCAAATAGTGGGAAAGATATGAGAATAGAATGGCAGCCAACATAAAAGGTAATCCAACTGTCTTTTGTAGGCATATAAATAGTAAAAGGGTAGTAGAGGAGGGGTGAGGCCGATTAGGAATGAAAAGGGACACCAACACATAGAGGCAGAGGGTATAGCTTAGTTACGAATTGAGTACTTTGCATCTGTCTTCATCAAGGACGAGGATGCTGCAATAGACATTGTGAAGGAGGAGGTAGTAGAGACAATTGATAGGATAAACATTGATAAAGAAGAAGTATTAGAAAGGCTGGCAGTACTTAAAGTAGATACATTACCAGGAGCAGATGGGATGCATCCTAGGATACTCAGGGAATTGAGGGCGGAAATCGCAGAGGTACTGGTCATAATATTCCAATCCTCCATAGATACGAGAGTGGTGCCATAGGACTGGAGAATTAAAAAATGTTACACCATTGTTCAAAAAAGGGTGTAAAGATCAACCCAGCAACTGGCCAGTCTGTTTAATCTCGGTAGTGGGGAAGCTTTTAGAAACAGTTATCAGGGAAAAAATCAAGTCATTTGGATAGGGGTGGATTAATTAAGGAACGCCAGCACGGATTTGTTAAAAGCAAATCGTATTTAACAAACCTGATCGAGTTTTTTGCTGAGGTAACAGAGAGGGTTGATGAGGGTAATGTGGTTGACCTAGTGTACATGGATTTCCAAAAGGCGTTCGACAAAATGCCACGTAATAGGCTTGCCAGTAAAATTGAAGCCCATGGAATAAAAGTAATAGTGGCAGCTTGGATACGAAATTGGCTAAGTGACAGAAACAGAGAGTAGTGGTGAACGGTTGTTTATCGGACTGAAGGAAGGTATACAGTGGTGCTCCCCAGCGGTCTGTTCTAGGACCACTGCTTTTCTTGATATATATTAATGACTTGGACGTGGGTGTGCAGGGTACAATTTCAAAATTTGCATTTGATACAACACTTGGAAGTATGGTGAAGAGTGAGGAGGAGATTAATAGACTTCAGGAAGACATAGACAGGCTGGTGGAGTAGCTGAATATGTGGCAGATGAAATTTAACGTGAAAAGTGTGACGTGATGCATTTTGGTAGAAAGAATGAGGAGAGGACATATGAACTAAATGGTACAATCCTAAGGGGGGTTTACGAACAGAGAGACCTGCGGGTATGTGTGCATAAATCGTTGAAGGTGGCAGGGCAGGTTGAGAAAGCAGTTAAAAAGACTTAGGGGATCCTGGGCTTCTTAAATAGAGATATAGAGTACAAAAGTGTGGAAATTATGATGAAATTGTATAAACACTGGTTCGGCCCCAACTGGAGTACTGTGTCCAATTCTGGGCACCACACTTTAGGAAGGATGTGAAGTCCTTAGAGAGGGTGCAGAAAAAAATTACGAGAATGATTCCAGGAATGAGGGACTTCAGTTACGTTGAAAGACTGGAGAAGCTGGGGTTGTTCTCCTTGGAGCAGAGAACAGTAAGAGGATATTTGATAGAGGTGTTCAAAATCATGAGGGGTCTGGACAGGGTTGATAGAGAGAAACTGTTCCCATTAGCAGAACGGTCGAGAATCAGAGGACACAGATTTAAGTTTATTGGCAAAGGAACCAAAGACCATGGAAGAAAAAGCTATTTTACGCATCCAGTAGTTAAAATCTTATCTTTCATAAGTGAGTTGGATAAATATCTGAAGGAAAAACATGTAGGGCTACAGGGAAAGGACAGGGAAGTGGGATTAGCTGAGAGTCGACACGGACTCGACGACTGAATTGCCTTCTTCCATGCTGTAACCATTCTATGATTCTATGACTGTATTGTCAGGCGCTGCATATAACGAGCGGCCGATCCGACACCACCCATTTTGCGCCATCGCCCGAGATGAATTTCTAGGTTCAGAGAAGAGCACCAGAGGCACGGTCCACATCTTCTCACTACATTTCGAGACCTGCACCGCATAGCAGATACAAGGAGGTGTGGATTGGGATTGCCATTGTAACACTAACGACATCCTCGAGGGGAGCTCACTATAAGCAATCAGAAGACAAGGCAGAATAGGTCACCACCAACAAGAACAAGTGACTGCATAGGTTCCAATCACGATATTGTAACAGCTAATTAACAATTGTTACATCAGACAAATTGATTATTTAACAATCTGTCGCTCCGTATAATGCTGCTGATTCATCTTCGACCTCTCGTCCCTGTTAAGTTCCAGATGCCAGGTTAAATTGAAAGCCAATGAGGTGCAATGAGAAAACATCTGGTGGCGGATCTGGTGGTTATAACAGATGTGGAGTTGGCAGTAAATCGGCGGTTTTCAACAAGTTTGGAGCAGGTGAGAATCTGGAATTAGTGGCAGATTTGTGTTGGCTGGGCCCACGTGATCATCTAACCCCTGGAGCAGGACCTGCCAAATCTAGCACCGCTTTCACTGGAATCTTTGTGACAGGCAATTTAGATGTCATTCACTTCTGTTCACTTTATCTCTTTCTATTCCTTTCATTTACACAGCCCTCTCTCTCCTTTCACTCCATGTCCTGTCCTCTCCTCTCCTCCTTTCCTCTTTCCTTTCCTCTCCTCTCCTCTCCTCCCATTGCTCCTGTCCTCTCCTCTACTTTAAGCTCTCTACTCTTCTGCTCTCCTCTGCTCTCGTCTACTTTCCTCTCTCGTCTCTTCTGTTCTCCTGCCCTCTCTTCTACATTGTTCTCCCCGCCTCTGTTCTCGTGTACTCTCACCCCCGCTTGTCTCTCCTCTCCTTATATTCACCACCTCGCCTCTCTTTTACATAAATCTGTCTCATTTTCCTCTTTGACTTTTGTGATTCTAGAATTCTTCACTCGTTTATTTATTTTCCGCTCCCTCCCTCTCTCTCTCTGGAATCTTTTGATCTAATATTGCATCAAATGGAAGCATCCTCTCTATGGCTTTGTGTTGATTTACACCTAATGAATTTTATACTGAATTTATAATGAATGAAAGTGCACCGTGTATCGTTTTGAATTACTTTATACCCAATGACTGCATCGTGTACGATATTGTACGCCTTTTACAGTTGAATACAATTAAAGCCACAGTCAGTCACTAGATTCCAATGTGTGCTGTTCATTACCAGACTTAATACAGTATTTGTTTTTGGTAAATAACATATGTGGTGCATTACAGAGAAACATGGAAGTAAGTATTTTGTTTAGTATAACATTGAGAATAAAAGTACGCTAACTAATGTTTACTGTAACTTGAACATTGACTTATTGGAATAAATGGATGTAGTTTGAACGAAAGGGATTAGAACATTGTACAGTGATGCAGGAGGGGGCGCTCCTCCGAGGTTGGAACTGAGGAACTTTAATGAGGTGGTAGAGGGAGCTTTACTCAGCATCCAACGGCAAATACTTGACTCGCCCGTGCTTGTTGCTAACATTGGGTAGCAGAGGAAGAGTGATTCTGAGAGGGATTGACAGGATAGAGGCTGAGAGATTGTTTCACCTGGCTGGAGAATCTAGAACTAGGGGGCACAGTCTCAGGAGAAGGGCTCGACCATTTAGGGCTGAGATGAGGAGAAATTCCGTCACTCAGAGGCTTTTGAATCTTATACAGTGCGGGATTAAACGGGGTGGACTTGAACAAAGTCGTTTATTTGGGAATTTGGACAGAGTGGATATTCGGAGAAGAGGGGGACGGAGATGTTGCTTTTGGCTATATTACTTGTAGTGGTTTGTGTTACAAGTAGATATTTAACTTCAGTACCCTTACCTAAATCTAGATCAAGTAATTATTCAAGAAACTAAACTGTAAATTATGTTATCTAAATAAAAACGTAATGAAATTAAATTTAATTAAACAAGTTCATGTAGGGATGGCAGTGCAGGTGGTGTGCCGCAACTGCAGCATGTGGGAGTTTGTGGAGAGCATTGTGATCCCGGACAACCATGTTTGCAGTAAGTGCCTGTATCTTGATTAACTTCAGCTTAGAGTTTTTGAGCTGGAGTCTGAGGAGTAGACATTGCGGGTCAACAGGGATGGGGAGAATTACCTGGACTCTTTGATCACGGAGGCAGTCACACCCCTTAGGTCAGGTAGTGGTACAGTTCCGGTTAGTGGTCAGGGACAGGAGGGTGTGACTGCAACTCAGGCAGGTAAGACAACACTAGTTGCAGTGCTGAAGGATCCTCAGCCGTTGCCCTTTTCCAACAGGTATGAGGTTCTTTTTGCCTGTGTGGATGAGGGAAAAGCCTGCAGGATGGATGAGCAAGCTGACCATGCCACCATGGTGCAGGAGGCCATTCAACTGGGGGTTGTGAAACAGAATGCAGTTGTGTTAGAGGACAGTATAGTCAGGGGGATAGATACTGTTCTCTGCAGCCGTGACCGAGAGTTCCGAAGGTTTTGTTGCCTGCCTGGTGCCAGGGTTAAAGACATCTCCTCATGGCTGGAGAAGAATTTGGAGTTGGAGGGGAAGGATCCAGTTGTCGTGGTCCACGTAGGAACCAAGGACATAGGTAGAACTAGGAATTATATTCAGCTGAGGGAGTTTGAGGAGCTAGGATCCAAATTAAAAAGCAGAACCTCAAGGTAATAATCTCTGGATTGTTACTTGAGCCACGCGCAAATTGGGATAGGGACAAATATATTAGAGTTTTAAATGCGTGGCTCAAAGAGTGTTGTGGGAGGAAGGGGTTTCAGTTCATGGGGCAATGGCACCAGTACTGGGGAAAGAGGGAGCTGTTCTGTTTGGACGGGCTCCACTTAAACTGGGCTGGGAGCAGTGTCCTAGCGAACCGAATAACAAGGGCAGTAGACAGGGTTTTAAACTAATGAAGTGGGTGTGGGAGGATTCAGGAAAGAGTATTTTAAAAGGAGTGAGAGAAATGTCAAGGCTCGAGAGCAGCGTAGAGTTTTGGCTCAAAATAAGCAGATTGGGTCAGGAAGGGACAGAGAGATTAACAAAGGTAATAAGGCATCAGTGACGAAGGTGACCAGGGAAAAATAGAAATAAGTTAAAGCTAAAGGCAATACATCTGATCTAATAGCCATAACGATGACGTGGTGGCAAAGTGGCTAATGTTGGGAACTAAATAATCCAGGATACTTAACTTTTAGAAAAGATAGGCAAAATATAAGAACATAAGAAATAGGAGCAGGAGTAGGACATTTGGCCCCTCGAGCCTGCTCCGCCATTCAATAAGATAATTGCTGATCTGATCTTGGCCTCAACTCTACTTTCCTGCACGCTCCCCATAACCCTTGACTCCCCTATATTTCAAAAATCTGTCTATCTCCACCTTAAATATATTCAAAGACCCAGCTTCCTCACCTCTCTGGGGTAGAGAATTCCAAAGATTCACGACCTTCTGAGTGAAGAAATTCCTCCTCATCTCCATTTTGAATGGGCGACCCCTTATTCTGAAACTAAGCCCACTAGTTCTAGATTCCCCACAAGGGGAAACATCCTCTCTGCATCTACCCTGTCAAGCCCCCTCAGAATCTTATATGTTTCAATAAGATCACCTCTAATTCTTCTAAACACCAATGGGAATTGGCTCAAGCTGCTCAACCTTTCCTCATAAGACAAGCACCTCATCTCTGGAATCAACCTCGTGAACCTTCTCTGAACTGCCTCCAATGCAAGTATATCCCTCCTTAAATAAGGAGACCGAAACTATACGCAGTACTCTAGGTGTGGTCTGACCAACGCCCTGTACAGTTGTAGAAAGACTTCCCTACTTTTATACTCCATCCCCCCTGCAATAAAGGCCAACATTCCATTTGCCTTCCTAATTACTTGCTGTACCTGCATGCTAACTTTTTGTGTTTCATGTACAAGGACCCCCAGATCCCTCTGTACCGCAGGATTTTGTAGTCTCTCTCCATTAAGATAATAATTTGCTTTTTTTTTCTTGCTAACAAAGTGGATAACCTCACAATATGCTCCATCTGCCAAATGTTTGCCCACTCACTTAACGTATCTATATCGCTTTGGAGATTCTTTGTGTACTCCTCACAACTTGCTTTCCCAACTATCTTTGTATCATCAGCAAATTTGGCTACATTACACTCGGTCCCTTCATCCAATTATTGCACTGATCCCTGTGGCACCACACAAGTTACAGTTTGCCAAACTGAAAATTACCCATTTATCCCGAATCTCTGCTTTCTGTTAGTTAGCCAATCCTCTATTCATGCTAATATATTACCCCCAACCCCGTGAGCTCTTATCTTGTGCAGTAACCTTTTATGTGGCACTTTATCGAATGCCTTCCAGAAATCCAAATACATTACATCTACTGGTTCCCCTTTATGCAGCCTGCTCCTTACATCCTCAAAGAACTCCAGCAATTTTTTCAAAAATGATTTCCCTTTCACAAAACAATGCTGACTCTGCTTGATGGTATTATGATTTTCTAAATGTCCTGCTGCTACCTACTTAATAATGTCCTCCAGCATTTTCCCAATGACAGATGTTAGGCTAAAATTGTAAAGGAATAGGGATAGCCCTGATAATAAAGGATGGGATAAAGACAACAGAGAGAAAGGATTTTAGCTCCGAAAATCAAGAAGTAGAATCAGTTTGGGTGGTGCTTAGAAACAGCAAGGGGCAGAAGACAATGGCGGGAGTTGTTTAAAGGCCCCGAAACAGTAGTTGCATTGAAGGCAGAGTATAAATCAGGAAATTAGAGGTTAATGTAACAAGGGTAATACAGTAATCATGGGGGACTTTATATAAATATAGACTGGGCAAACCAAATTTGCAGTAATAGTGTGGAGGACGAATTCATGGAATGTGTGCAAGATAGTTTTCTAGATCAGTATGTTGAGGAACCAACGAGGGCACAGATTCTTTTAGATCTAGTATTGTGCAGTGAGAAAGGGTTAATTAATAACCGTGTAGTAAAGGGGCGTTTAGCGAAGAGTGACCATAACATGATAGAATTTTATATTGAGTTCGAAAGTGATTTAGTTAACTCCGAAAATAGGGTCTTATATCTAAAAAAGCAAACTACATAGTTAAGAGGGGCGATTTGGCTAAGGTAGATTGAGAAACTACATTAAAAGATATGATGGTAGACAAGCAATGGCTAGCATTTAAAGAATTAATACATCATTTACAACAAATATACATTCCTTTAAGGCACAAAACCCCACAGGAAAAGTGGTACAACCGTGCTAACAAGAGAAGTTAAAGATATTTTTAGATCAAAGGAAGAGGCTTATAATGTTACCAAAAAGAGTAGTAAGCCTGAGGATTAGGAGGATTTTAGAATTCAACAAAGGATTACCAAGAAATTGATAAAGAACTGGAAAATAGAAAATGTGAGTAAACTAGCGAGAGACATAAAAGCAGACGGTAACATTTCTACAGATATATAAAAAGTCAAAGGTTAGCGAAAATAAATGTTGGTCTCTTACAGGCTGAGACAGGAGAAATTATAATGGGGAATAAGGAAATGGCAGAGAAATTAAAGAAATACTTGGTGCCCGTCTTCACGGAAGACGATCAAAATATCACATCTGTTGAACACCGTTATCGAGTCCCAGAAACGTTTAAAAACACTGCCTTTATTGTATGTACATAATTGCGCGCCTCCAATTCTTGTCTCTTGCGCATCCCGATAGAGAAATGGCGTATCGAATAGTTTCCCAATGTAACTTTCCAATTTACTGGATCCGCTGGATTTTCCAAGTATTCTATTTTAACAAAACTGAGTCTGAAAATACTGAAAGAAAGCGGTAGAAAGTGAATTCATCATTTAGAATAACATTGTCATTTTCGACTTGTACTTAAAGTCACTCTGGATACACAATGGATGTAATGAGAGCTGGACTCTGAATGGTCGACGCTGTGATCCGACTGTGTAACATGTTGTGGATGCTTTAAGTAATGTGCTCTGTGCTAAATGTGTTATCGCTTGCGGTTTAGTTGCAAGGACTTTCTGCTAACACTGCTAGACTCTGACTGACAAAAAAGGGACTTTGCGGCTTTAGCATCTACCGAACTGGAGAGACACCCGCGTCCCTTCAACAAAGCTGTTTCCGTTACTTGATGCACAGTTCCGCACGTTCAGTGTTCCAACCGTGAGAAGACAGCTGGAAATCCTTGAAACCTTTGCAATTTGCTCCATAACAGCAAAGCAAGTCACGAACAAACATACTGCAGCGAATATGTAATGTCCCAGGACATGAGCTGTTAACAAGGCACATTTCCCGTCTGCCTTCATTCCGAGGATCCACACCATGACTTGACCCCGCCGGTGTAGTAACTGCAATGGAGAACCTCCGCTCTATATTTTAAAGGGCACAGTTCCATGTAAAAGTATTATTCCTTGAACGGAATTTGTATTCAATAATCAGCACCAAAATCTTACCAGGTACAGAAATTCTCGGTCCAGTAGAAGTGCCCCAACTTTACCAGTGCAGAGACTATTGGGCTTCATTTGGCGGTGGACATTGAAGTCCCCTTCAGCGTACATTCTGTGTCCGTGCTTCCCTGAGCATTTCTTCCAAAATGCCTTCAATATGGAGCAGTACTAAATCCGCAGTTAAGTGAGAGGGGGCTGTTTCGGTAGGTGGGCTCCAGCAAGACATTTCCTTGGTCTTGCTTTGCCGAAAGCCATAAGATATTTGTGATAAAGTCTTTTTGTGTGAGGAATGTGATGGTGTGAAACAGAAAGATTGAAAACTCCCACTGGGGGGCCTAGGTTCAAAACACAACTCGAAGAATGGGAGATTTAATATCAGTGTGTTAAGGAGTCACACCACCCCACAGGGTGATTCCGTATTAGTCTGTTATGGGGTCACACCACCCCACAGGGCGATTTCATATCAGTGTGTTATGGGGTCATACTGTCCCACAGGGTGATTTCGTATTAGTGTGTTATGGAGTCACACCGCCCCACAGGGTGATTTTGTATTAGTTTGTTAAGGGGTCACACCGCCCCACATGGTGATTTCATATCAGTGTGTTATGGAGTCACACCGCCCCACAGAGTGATTTCGTATTAGTGTGTTAAGGGGTCACACCGCCCCAAAGGGTGATTTCGTATTAGTGTGTTAGGGGGTCACACCGCCCCTCAGGGTGATTTGCTATCAGTGTGTTATGGAGTCACACCTCCCCACAGGGTGATTTCATATCAGTGTGTTATGGGGTCACACCGCCTCACAGGGTGATTTCGTATCAGTGTGTTAAGGGGTCATACGGTCCCTCACGATGTTTTCACATCGCTGGTTTGGGTTTCTACTATCCCACAGGGAGTTTTAATCTCAGTCTGTTAAAGTTACTTTCAAGAGTGCAGATTAACAGTTTAGAGTAAGTCAGAAGACACCGATCTATATGAGTGGCTTGGGAGTTGAAAACAAACATTAGGAACAACTTTCCTCAAGGATGATGAAAGCTACGATGTTTCCTCAGTAGGAAAGTACGAATGGTAATCATTGGCGGTGTTCCCAATGCAGTTCGAATCTACTGGGACAGTCCTGGCCCCGGAGGGCTGAGTTGCAATGGGCCCAATGGCCATTTCTTATACTTAAAATGTCAACCTATGTTTTACCACATTAAAATTTGGCACTGGTCCTCCAGGTTTCTTCAATATTAGTTTAGGAAACATCATTGAGAAAGACCTGGTAAAATGTAAAGAAAACCATCCCCGCTCACTGAATGCTACAGTTGTATGCTGGGAAATTCGGTCTTGTAAACAATCCCAGTTTGAACCGTCTCCATTCAACTCAAAGACCAAGCACCTGAAACAGGATGAGGCCTTCAGGTAGACAGTTTGAGGAAGATGCAAAAGGCAATTTACTGGATAGAATTAATGAATCTATTGTAAAATATAATAGTTAACGTTTTAAAATTTAATCTCTTATTGTGGACAATAGAATAAAAAGACAACCGCGATTGAAAAACAACACACACAAAGATGTTTGAGTGATTAGTGGGAACCACGTGGCCAGATTGCATAATTTCAGTGTGATTAGTTTACAATAATATACCCTGGATAGATAGTTAGATAGATAGATAGATAGATAGATAGATAGATAGATAGATAGATAGATAGATAGATAGATAGATAGATAGATAGATAGATAGATAGATAGATAGATAGATAGATAGATAGATAGATAGATAGATAGATAGATAGATAGATAGATAGATAGATAGATAGATAGATAGATAGATAGATAGATAGATAGATAGATAGATAGATAGATAGATAGATAGATAGATAGATAGATAGATAGATGTCATTTTAACTTCTCAGGAAACGTGTCTTAATTTCCACGAATTAAATATTGCTGATGTCAGAATATAAGTTTAGACTCTTGCATAAATTGCTCAGTGAACTGGTGTTTGTAACACTTGATGTTATTCCAATATGTTATGGTGTTCTAGATTCTCACTCTTTGATGCATCACTACACACTGAATCGTGGGATTTCTGATCTTCCGGACTATAGTAAAATGGAGATAGACTATTATGACAGCAATATGTACATAACGGTTCCAAGGAAGCAGTGAATGGTGAATTCCTATGACACCAGTTACTGTGAGGAACTGACAATTACTGTAGCCTGTTTCCACGGAATCAGAAACCGCAAGTTTCCAGAACGTTACAGCAGATGAACCTCAGTTAAGGTAAGTTGATTTGTAAAAAAATATCCCCCTGGATCCACCTGGTGAAACGCACAGCACGCAATTCTAGTTGAATTCTATTATTTACTGTTGCCTATTCATTCAGCTGTACCAGAGAAATATGAAAGTAGCGTCCTGTAAATATATTAGCAATGTTCCAGAACGAGTGAGGGTGACAATACAGTAGCCTAGTGACGATACTACTGGATGAGTATCCCAAAGGTGTTGAGTACAAATTCCAATATGGGAAGTTGAAAAATTAAAATCAGTAATTCTTATCATTTGTGGGCTATCACCAAGAAAAATGGCCACGGACGCTGGCGGATTATCATAAAACCCGAACTGTTTCACTAATGTCTTACAGAAAAGGAAACCTGGCACTCTCTATCTGGTCTGGCCTACAAGTGATTCTATCCCACCCAACATAGCTGCTCTTAATGCAGTCAAGGCAAGAAGGAATGGGCAATAAATGCTGGCTTGCCAGAGTCGCTCACAAAGGAAGAACAAATCATAGCATTTTATAATGCGCTTGCAGTTACTGATTTACTGATTTAGTATCAGTTTATTTGCATATTCGATGAATAATTGTAGTTTACAGACAGTTAACAATCATTTAATGAATGACACTTGTGCCTTGATAATTCTTCGTGTCTGTCTCAAGCCTAACCGAAAGCTACTAGATCTAATCTACAGTGTCTTCACTCTCAGTTTTTTTTCCATCTGTAGACATCCTTAGTTATAATAACTACTGAAATCTGAAATCACATCTCAGTTCAACTTTGGGCGGGGAAGCGCACACACTATAAAAAAGTCTGCCCAATCTTCCCTCCATATTAAGGAATGATTGGACAATCATAAGCTCCGTTTGGGGAAAGCGCTCTACTCCATCGGAGGTTTTCATGTATTCACTGCAACAGACAATTCAACAGCTCCCAGGTGCAGAGACAGGAACATCTGACCCACATCCATCGAATGTGAATGAAATAATCCATTTGGGGTTCCTAATGATACCTCTTTGCTGCATCTATAGGACTGATAAATAGGGGCTGAATTAGATGTCCAAAACATGTTGCTTCATACACAAACATGACAAAGCTTCATTTAGGCGGAACATAAAGAACGGATTGTGTAAGTTTTGTAGTGAAGTCTTGAAATTAAAGTTATGTCAGGTAAGCACTGTGTCGCACCATTGGGACACCGTCAGATATAATCTGAGATGAGCTAAAATGTACATAATCAATAGCACAACAAAATTCATGATCTGAACAATTATGGAAGCTTACTGCATAGAAGGAGGCCATTCAGTTGTAATAGAATAGCCATATTTCAGAAAAATACTCCATCCTATAAACAGATTTTTTATATTATTAATACAAGACATACTGGGTTTAAAAGTCTGGAAAGCCTCGGCGACACAGGCTGCAGGCACAATACAGGCTTCGGAGATAAGATGGTTTGTTAACACAAAGCTGTGAAAACAAGCTTTGAAATGGGAACTTGTTTGTAAATACAGAGACAAAGCCCCTATTGAAGCAAACCATTGGTGCTTCCAGAATGTCTAGAATTTGGAACAAAACAATAGCAATGCCCAAGTAAAGTGTTAAAATCTAACACGTCAAACAGGTGCACAGAACATTAAAAAACCAAGTGCCTTTGAAAAAATGACATCAAGTAAAAGAAATACCTGCCGTAAAATAGTTTCATGTTAAACTTAGAAACAGGAAACACGATTAAATATGTAACCAATTGAGATAGCAAGAAAACAAGTAAACACCCTAAGAGAAGTGTTTTCAATTTACAAGTTGTAAAATATACCTACAGAGAGGCTTTGAAAATATAATATCAATAGATGACATCAAACAATTACATTGTGTTTGTATTGAACGTGGAACACCACAGAGTCACGACGTCTGGCGTACAAGCAGTTAAGTGATATTAAGAATTCAATAGAAAGACTTCCTAAGAATGGTATCAAAAAGATAAATCGACAATAATCATTTAATGATAGTTTTTGAAACACCTAAAGGTAAAAAAAGAATCCTAAAAGTTGGCAGCTGAAATGACAGTAAGAATAGAAAATAATTCAATAAAGAATCACTAAAGATAATTAGCTTACATCAGCAGGAAACTTCAAAGAAAGTACCACTAAAAAAGAGTATAAAAATAAGAGCTTTTCAGATGAAAAGTCAGAAGTCGCTGGAAGGGCAAGCGTTTCTCAACTTCACAGGCACGCTCTGTAAGTTTTCAACTCTGAGACTCGGGTAATCAAGATATTTGATTTTCGTGGACATTCTGGATTAAGAAATAAGTAGAAGTGTGGAAATGTAACGAAGTTAAGATTTGAGAATGAGGATCTCTGATAAGAAATGTAATCTATTGGTATTTTGAATGGTTAAAGTTGCGATTGCCAAACCAGCTGTTAACTAGATGTCGGTTCTTTAATAAATCTATATATTTTTAAAATTGTCTCAAAGAGTATTTCTGTATCAATCTCACAAACTCAATTTCTGTACACTCTTCAGGGAGGAGTTGCAGAATTCTTGGGGGTTTTCCGGACCCTCATAATATCCGGAAGGTTGCAGTCTAGTTAAACTTGTTAAAAGTGCTATCCGGAGGATGATAACATCTTCAGGCCGTTTCTTTCCTTTAGGGAGAGGTAGTGTGACCTCTAGGCCCAATTAAGCGTCTTATAGGATCCGGCTACAGCTAACTTTAGTTGAAGGTAAACGTCTTGGGAATACGCCTGATCTGGGGTAGTCCGAAAGCGCTAGGACTTGTAATTATCCCCTCACAGTCAATCTAACCTGTGCCGGCTCTTTGAAAGAGCTATTGAATTAGTCCCAATCGCCTGCTTTTTCCCCAAAGCCTGCAATTCTCTTCCCTTCAAGTATTTATACATTTCCCGTTTGAAAGTTATAATTGAATCTGCTTCCATACCCTTTCATGCAGTGCATGCCAGATCACAACAACTCACTGCGTAAAATAAACTCTCCTCATCTCACTTGTGGTTCTTTTGCCAACTACCATAAATCTGAGTCCTTTGGTTACATGACCCTTCTTTCAGTGGAAACTGTTGCTCCTTGTTTAATCTGTCAAATCCCTTCATGATTTTGATCATGTCTATTACAGCTTAACCATCTCTACTCGAAGGAGAACAATCATAGCTTCTCTACTCTCCCCACAGAATCACTGTCATAATATCAAGGGTCACTGTTGCTATAGATAGGGACAAACAAATTACATATCAGGAAGTTGATGAGCAGGATAGAATATCAGACGAAGCCTGAGTTTACAAATCTGTGTTCATAATTATCTACGTCCTTCTGACATATATTGCTTCCAGATGATGAATTAAAGGAAGGAGGACATGTGAGGGTATGTTCTACCTAACCCGGCGGGAACGGGGTGAGTTCGGATTAGACGCCTGTTTCCCAATTGCCAAATTTGAATTCAGTAGAAGAATTACAATTCAAAACATTTCACTTGATTATCAAACGCTAAAAGTATACAGGTTGCAATATATAATTTACTAATTTTTGGAAATCCAACTTAATGCCACTTAAATTAAATGTTTTGCAGTCACTTCACCATCACATGTTTTGCGCTGAGCCCAAGACCAATTTCCGCTGGAGAATATAATATAAAATAGTGAGCATGGATTTGTAAAAGGAAGGCCATGTTTAACCAACCTTATTGAATAAGTTGAAGAATTAATGGAAAGAATACACAAGGGCAATGCCGTAGGTGTGATCTACATCAAAAGGCTTTCCATAAGGTACTCGATAAGAAGCTCATGGCAAGGGTCAGAGCCTGTGGAGTCAGACGTCACGTATCAGAATGAATTGAAAGATGGTTAGAATACAGAAAATGACGGTGGGTGATAAGGGAAGTTTCCCAGACTGACGGCAAATGGGAAGTGTTGGTCCGGGGTGATCTGTGCTGGGACCACTGTTATCCACCTTAAACATCAATGATTTGGACTCAGAGTTTCGATGTATGGGGGATGATTTTGAATTTGGTGATCAGCCATCCATTATACATTTCCTGGGAGGTGTTTCCCTCCTGGTGTCGAAATTTGCACACCATACCAATTGGGTGTCCAACCAATAATGTGGAGACTGCACTAAAATACAAGACACAAACAGGCTGGCAGAGTGGGCAGATAAATGACAAATGAAATTCAATATAGCGAAGTGTGAGGTGGATCATTTTGGTAAGAGGAATAAGGAAGTTAAATATTCCTTGGAAGGTAAGAAACTAAATGTGGTGGAGGAGCAATCAGAACTTGGAGACATAGATGCGCAAATCCTTTGAAGTAGCGACGAAAGCTGATAAGACCATAAAAAGGTGCAAAAAAGTACTGGGGTTCATTTCTAGCAGAATTTAACATAAAACTGGGAGGTCATGTTATGTTATATACAGTCTTGGTTAGACCAGACTTGGAGGACTGTGGGCAGTTCTGGTTTCCATGCTAAAAAAGGGGTATTGAAACACGGGGGAATGTACAGCAAAGATTTGCTAGGAAGTTATCAGAATTGAGAGGACACAACTATCAGGAAAGATTGGACTGGGCTGGGGCTGGTTTCTTGTAGACACTGACAGTATAAGTAAAGAATTTCGGAGGCATTTCCTTACACACAGAATGCTGAGAATGTAGAACTCGCTGCCACGTGGAATGGTTGAAGCAGAGAGCACTGCTATATTTAAGAATGAGCTTGATGCATACCTGAGGGAGGAGGGAATATAGGGATATATAGCGGTAGGGTGTGAAGCATTAATTAGATTAGGATAACACCCTTGTGGAGTATAAACACCAGATAGACCAGTGAGGCGAATGGCCTGTTCCTGTGTTGAAGATTCTAACATGTAATTCCATGTAATCGGTTCAGACAGCACGGATGCAGAAGCTTGGCGGAGTCACGTCAGAGCACTAGGTATCGGAGGAGTAATTGGATTCACTTTGATCTCAAATTTGGTTCTGTACCAATATACAATAACAGAAACACAAAGAAATACGTTTGCAGTTTAAAGTGCACATGAAATGACTTGTGCTCTCAGGGAACTTGGAAGATCCACAGAATCTTGAATTGAGGAAGTTCTTCAATTGCAATGCTAATTCTTTCAGAGGAAGTGAAACTACAAGAGGAAGAGCCTCCAGACGTGAATCATTCTAGGGGCCACAGTCACATATGTGTCACAAAAACAATGGCACTAATTTGAAAAATAAAATTGTAAAATGCTGATGTCTTAATATACAGACTAGTAAATGGATAAAATGTCAATTTCACCCATGGGAACATGCGAGTCTTTGGGAAAGTGGGAACATGGGAAATTTAGACAAATTAGTGGGACAGACTAGCTTAAAAAGACTTAAATATTTGCTGGGATAAATGCAATTAGACGTCTTTCCCTGGTTTGGTTTTTACACTTTCTCTCTGAATTTGCCTCTCATTTTGTGAGCTCGCCCTCCTCTAGGGGAGGTGGTACCTGATTCTGAGACAGAGTTCTGCGGGTGCCTGCGACTTCTCCCATTTCTCTGATGAGATCACTTTTCAGGTGCGAGCCCGTAGAATGAGAGTAAGCGGGATATTCCACTCTGAGGGGCAGTGCATCGCAGCACCGACAGATCCAACATAGGTGCACAAGGATCTTCCAGCGGCTGGTCACCCAGAATCGACCAGCACTGTGTACCTGGGATCAACCAGCCCATAACACGGGGGTTAATTGTAATCCCACATCCCACCAGGTCGCAGCCTTGGATGAAATAACAACCTCAACACAGATCAGAGGGACACATCTACTCTTTGATGGAGACGGAAAATACCAACAAAGCAACATTTTGTAATTGCCCACCTTGAAGGAATATTGTGCATATTCACAACAAACTGTTGCAACTTGTTTCACTACCCACACATCAAGGGTAGAGTTCTGTGCCCAAACTGTGAAAATACAACCAAGAAACCGGTGCTTCTGATATCACTGTTGACCTTGCCTGGCATTGCACACAAGGTGATGACCAAGGGGCAGATTTCCATCTTTACTGCCTGGTTGTTAAGCCTCGCCTGGAGGGAGCACAGAGTAAAACCAGATGGAGATGCTCCCACACCATTTGCAGAACCCGCCTGATTTCCCTTCTATTGAACATTTAGCACCGAGTGCATTATTCCAGTGAGGTGAGTTCGAGGCTTGGGGAAAGCTGGACCAAGGCGCCCAGACATCATTCATCTCCATCTATCTGTAATTCATGCCTTCTCTCCTTACTGATATAAACCTTTGGTTTTATATAATTCGTAGTTATATACGAAGATTTAGGGTAATTTAGGAAGTGGACAAATTGAGATGGTTGGAGCATTGGATGTTTTTCCTAGAATAATTCAGTCCCCATTTGAAAGTCACTACATTCGATCCTTATTTTTGCACAGTACTTTGACTTTATATTTTGCAGTTTGGTTTTAGATCGCAGACGCACAAAACAACGTCAGTTCAAGTGTAAAGTAAGCTGGAATTTTAAAAAATAAACATTCGCCCACACGCTGCAGCTGTAACGACAGCCGCAGTTTGGGGCAATATTAATCTAAGTAGCTGGGCGGGATCCCACGGGGCAGGTGGAACGCTGCTTTCCCGCTCCCGCGCAATAAAACTCTCCATTGACTTTAATGGAGAGTAAAATTGGGCGCGATGTAAAACCAGCGTTTCCCCCGATCCCGGCAGTTGTTCGGCCGGGCGGGTTAGGTTAAAATTGGCCCAAAGGGTCAGAAAGGGTTTAATTGCCGTGATATGAACTTCGGTGGTTCACTGTATTGAGGTTCAACAAGCTGAATAGTTGATGACTCGACTCTCTGCAACGAGCGCGTTTCCAGCTAGATTCAGGCAATATATTAATTGTTATCAATTATACAACATAACCCCCAGAGCGCTGTTTTAAATATATTTCTAACGGCCCGCCGTGTGTTGTCCATGGCCACATGGCGCAGGCCTTGGACTGTGAGTCAGTTTCGATCCTGCTCACGGTTCAGGGACAGCCCTGAACAATCAGTGACGTATCTTTACTGCGATTGGTCGGTGAGCTCCCGCACTGCCCACTTGTGAGTGAAGCTGGGCTCGGTTTCAATCAAGGCGCTCAGTCTTGGTCTGTCACTGGGAGAGACGGCGGTCGGTAGGGAGGGACGGATTGTTTCTGTCACTTGTACTGAGTTTCTCCCGCCTACAAGCGGCCCTGTCTGGCGAGTAGCCGGTTCCCGATGCATCGTTGAATGTCTCCAGGCTCACCCTCCGATCTTAGACTGTAACCGGCAGGCCTGTCGGTCACATCAGGTGTTTCACACAGGGAAACTGGACAGTGTGTGCGGAAGTGAAGCGATGAAGCGGGATTGGAAGCTCCATCCTGCTTCTCAGACTCGCTTCTCACTCTGCTTGGATTAGATGATGTCCATTACTGTCCGGACAACCTGACATTACCGCTCAGTTACAGCGACAGCTTTTATGTTCGCTCTGATAAGCAGGAGGGGGACGCGGGTACGGAAGTGTCAGTATAACTGCGAGCCCAGTCGCGACCTGACCCCCGAGTGACCCAGAGCCCTGCGGCGAGACTCCGGCAGGAAAGCGGCTCAGTCGGTTCGGGTTCACAACTGTTTCAGTGTAACTGAAACTGGCGAAAGCTGCATTTTAAAAGCTTATTTCTATCTCCTGGGTAAAGAGGGTTAAGAGAGAGAGAGAGAGCGGGAGAGAGGGAAAGCGAGACATAGAAAGGGAGGGAAACAGAGACAGTCAGAGAGAGAGAGAAAGTGAAAGACAGACAGACAGAGAGGAGAGAGAGAGGGAAAGAGAGACAGAGAAAGAGAGAAAGGGAAAGAGTGACAGAGAAAGAGACGAAAGAGAGACAGAGAGAGGGATAGAGAGACAGAGAAAGAGAGGGAAAGAGAGACAGAGAAAGAGAGAAGTAAAGGGAGGCAGAGAGAGAGAGAGAGAGAGAGCGAAAGAGAGACAGACACACAGATAGAGGGAAAGAAAGAGAAGAGAGAGAGAGAGAGGTAAAGAGAGACAGAGAAAGAGAGATGGAAAGAGAGACAGAGAAGGAGAGTTAAAGAGAGACAGTGATCGAGAGAGAGGGAAAGAGAGACTGAGACAGAGAGAGGGGGCAAGTGAGACAGAGACAGAGACAGACAGAGAGAGAGAGAGAGAGAGAAGAACAGAGATAGCGAAAGACAGGGAGAGTGAGAGAGACAGATAAAGAGAGACAGGTACATAGAGAGAGTGAAAGAGAGACAGACAGAGAGAGAAAGAGGTAAAGAGAGACAGAGAGAGAGAGAGAGGGAAAGGGAAACAGAAAGGGAGCGAAAGAGAAACACAGAGAGAGAGTGAAAGAGAGACAGAGATAGAGAGAGGGAATGAGAGACAGAGAAAGAAAGGGACAGGCAGACAGAGAAAGAGAGCGAAAGGGAGATAGACAGAGAGAGAGAGAAAGGTAAAGAGAGACAGACAGAGAGAGAGAGAGGGAATGAGAGACAGAACGAGAGCGAAAGAGAGACAGAGACAGAGAGAGAGAGAGGGAAAGGGAGGCAGAGAAAGAGAGGGCAAGACAGACAGAGAAAGAGTGAAAGAGAGACAGACAGAGAGAGAGACAGAGAGGTAAAGAGAGCGAGAGAGAGAGAGAGGGAAAAGAGAGACAGAGACAGAGAGTGAAAGACAGACAGACGGAGAGAGAGGGGGAAAGAGAGCGAGACAGAGAGGGTGAGAGAGAAAAAGAGAGACAGAGAGAGAGAGAGAAAGAGAGATAGAGAAAGAGAGAGGTAAAGAGAGAAAGAGCGAGAGATTGTGAAAGAGAGACAGGCAGAGAGAGAGAGAGAGTGAAAGAGAGACAGAGAGAGAGAGAGAGGTAAAGAGAGAGAGAGAGAGAGAGGGAAAGAGGGACAGAGACAGAGAGGAAAGAGAGACAGAGAGAGAGAGAGCAAAAGAGAGACAGAGAGAGAGAGAAGGAAAGAGACAGAGAGGGAAAAATAGACAGTCAAAGAGAGAGAGAGGTAAACAGAGACAGAGGCAGAGAGAGGGAAAGAGTGACAGTGAAAGAGTGCGAAAGAGAGACAAGACACAGAGAGAGGCACAGAGAGACAGACAGAGAGAGAACGATGTAAAAAGAGACAGAGAGAGAGATATATAGACTAGCACAGAGATAGAGAGAGACAGGGAGAGTCAGAGAGATATGGATAAAGAAATACAGGTACATAGAGAGAGGTAAAGAGAGACACAGAGAGAGAGGGAGGGACAGAAAGAGAGAGTGACAGACAGAGAGAGAGGGCAAGAGAGACAGAGACAGAGACGGAGCGAAGGAGAGACAGAGAGAGCGAGAGAGACAAGAACAGAGATAGAGAAAGACAGAGAGAGTGAGAGAGACAAAAAGAAAGAAAGTCAGGCACGGAGAGCGAGAAAGATGAAGGAAACGAGTCAAAGACACAGGTAGAAAGAAAGAGAGAGAGAAAGAAAAGAATGAGAGACGGGAACAGACAGAGAAGTGAGTCAAAGACCCTGTAACAGTTACAGGCACGGGACTCAGTAAACCAGGGATACATTCCAGGCCCTTGTCTGAGGGAGTTTACAACAGTTACAGGACTCAGTAAACCAGGGATATATTCCAGGGCAAGGTCTGAGGGAGTCTGTAACAGTTACAGGACTCAGTAAACCAGGGATACATTCCAGGCCCTGGTCTGATGGAGTCTGTAAGAGTTACAGGACTCAGTAAACCAGGGATAAATTCCAGGCCGTAGTCTGAGGGAGTCTGTAACTGTTACAGGACTCAGTAAACAAGTGATGCATTCCAGGCCCTGGTCTGAGTGAGTCTGTCATAGTTACAGGACTCAGTAAACAAGTGATATATTCCAGGCCCTGGTCTGAGGAAGTCTTTATAAGTTAGGGGACTCAGTAAACCAGGGATACATTCCAGGCCCTGGTCTGAGGGAGTCTGTAACAGTTACATGGCTCAGTAAACCAAGGATACATTTCAGTCCCTGGTCTGAGGAACTTTGTAAAAGTTGCAGGACTCAGTAAACCAGGAATACATTCCAGGCCCTGGTCTGAGGGAGTCTAACAGTTACAGGACTCAGTGAACCAGGGATACATTCCAGGCCCTGGTCTGATGGAGTCTGTAACAGTTACAGGACTCAGTAAACCAGGAGTACATTCCAGGCCCTGGTCTGAGGGAGTCTGTAACAGTTACAGGACTCAGTGAACCAGGGATACATTCCAAGCCCTGGTCTGAGGGAGTCTAACAGTTACATGACTCAGTGAACCAGGGATACATTCCAGGCCCTAGTCTGAGGGACTCTGTAACAGTTACAGGACTCAGTAAACCAGGGATACATTCCAGGGGAAAATACTGTGGCTGCTGGAAATCTGAGGAACAGAAATTGCTAGAGGTACATAGCAATTCAGGCAGCCTGAGTGGAGAGATGATCAGGGTATAAGGGACTCAGTAAACCGCTTTAATATCAGTTTGCGTTGAGATTATTTTGTCCAATGTTTTAATGTTTTTTCTGGATTCCGGCTGTGTGGAGTCTGATGCATTTATAAAACAATCCCCTTGATATTTATGGAGCCCTTAAACGTTTTACAATAACTGGGTCACTGCCTCCTGTATAGTACCAGATGAAGGAATTTTTCCTCCCATCCACTCTCTCCCTGTCCCTTCCTCGTCCCCTCCACTCCGCTGCCTCCCTCCCAACTCCACTCTCTCCCCTCACTCCCTATCCCTCCCTTCTCTGATCTTTCCCCCTCACTCCGCTTCCTCCACTCTCTCCCCCCTCCACTGTTACCCTCCATTCTCCTCCTCCCATCCCATCCGCTCTCTGCCAGCTCCCTTCAACTCCTCTTCCCCTCCCCTCTTCTCTCTCCCTTCCCTCCCCTCCACATTTTTCCACTTCCCTCCCTTCCCTCCCTTCGCTCTCCTCCTCTCCCTCCCGTCCAATCTGTCCCCACCCCATCCACTCTCTCCCGCCCCTCCACTCTTTTCCTCCCCATCCTATCCCTCCCCTCCACTCTCTCTCTCCCCACCACTCTCTCCCTCCCCTCTGCTCCCTCTCCCTCCCGACACTCTCTCCCTCCCTCTCAACAGTCTCCTCGTCCTCACTCAATGCACTCCCTTCCACTCCCTCCAAACATCATCGACCCCTCCCTCTCCGCTCACTCATCCCCTCCCCTCCACTCCACTCCCTTCGCCTCAAATCTGTCACCTCCCCATCCACTCCCTGTTCCACCATTCTCCCCTCCCCTCCACTGCACTCTTTTCCTCACGCAGCACTCCCTCTGTTACCTCCATTCTCCCTTCCCCTATCCACTATCTCCCTCCCCGCTCCCCTGTCCCTTCCCCTCCACCCTCCAGCTCCACCTCTCAAATCTCTCCCTCCACTGTCCCCTCTCCCCTCCCGTCCACTCTCCCACTCCACCTCTCCACTCTCCCCTCCCTTCCCCTCTCCCCTCCCGTACAGTCTCCCACTCCACCACTCCCCTCTCCTCTCCCCTCCACTCTCTCACTCCATCTCTCCATTCTCCCCTTCCATCCACTCTTTCATTCCACCTCTCCATTCTCCACTCCCCTCCACTCTCCCACTCCACTTCTCCACTCCCTCCCTCCACTCCACTCTCTCCCTCCCCTCCACGCTCCCCTCCCCTTCACTCTCCCACTCCAGCTCTCCACTCTCCCTCCCCTCCACTCTCTCCCTCCCCCTCCACTCTCTCCCAGCCCCCTCCACTCTCACCCTACCCCTCCACTCTCTCCCTCCCCCTCCAATCTCTCTTCCCCTCCACTCTCCCACTCCACTTCTCCCGTCTCTCCCTCCCCTGCACTCTCTCCCTACCCCTCCACTCTCTCCCTACCCCTCCACTCTCCCCTCCCCTCCACTCTCCCACTCCAGCTCTCCACTCTCCTCTCCCCTCCACTCTCCCACTCCACCTCTCCACTCTCCCTCCCCTCTCCACTGTCTCCCTCCTGCCTCCACTCTCTCCCCTCCCTCCCCTCTCCACACTTTTCCTCCCCTAAAATCCGCTCTCTCCCACCACCTCCCTTCTGCTCTCGCCCTCCCCCTCCCCTCCGCTCTCTCCCAACCCCTCCCCTCCACTCTGTCCCTCCCCGCCCCTTCACTCTCTTCCATCAGTCTCCCTCTTCACTCCTTCCCCTCGCCGCTCTCTGCCACACTCCACTCTCTCCCTCCCCCTCACTCTCACCTCCCTCGCCACACCAATCTGTCCTTCACCTACATTACACTCTCTTCCCTGCCGCTCCCTTTCTCCTCCCTCCCCTCTCCACTCTGTCTCTCAGCTACACTCCACTCACTCCCTCGCCCTCCCTTCCCCTCCCTCCCCTCTCCACTCTCTCCAACACTCCACTCCCTTCCCTCACCCTCCACTCCCTCCCTTCGCCACTCTGTCCTTCCCATTCCCTCCACTCTCTTCCCTCTTTCGCTCCCCTCTCCACTCTGTTCCTCCCCTACACTCCGCTCTCTCCATCCCTCTCCGTCCCCTCCCACCCCTCTCCACACTTTAAATCCCCTACCCTCCTCTCTCTCCCTCTTCCTCCCTTTCCTCTCCCACCCCTCTCAACAGTCTCGCACCCTTACTCGCTTCCCTCCTCCTCCCGCTCCACCCCATGCCCTCTCCAATTTGTTCCTCCCATACTCTCCACTCTCTTCCCTCCTCCTCCCTATCCCCTCCTTCCCCTTTCCACTCTGTCCCTCCCCTACCCTCCGCTGTCTGCCTCCCCCTCCATCCCCCTCCCTCCCCTCTAAGCTTTCCCTCCCCTCCCCTCAACTCTCTCTCACCACTCCACACTTTCCCTCTACTTCACTCTCTCCCTCCGCTCCACTCTCTCCCTCCCCTCCACTCTCTCCTGTCACCCCTCCTCGCCACTCTCCTACTCCACATCTCCACTCTCTCCCTCCCGCTCGAATTCCCCTCCCCTCCACTCTCCCATCCCATATCCACTATCTCCCTCGGCTCTCCCCTCTCCCCTCCACTCCACACTCCAACACCACTTCTCTATTCCCTCCCTCCCCTCCACTCACCCGTCCCCTCCACTCTCCCACTCCACCTCTCCACTCACCCCTCCCCTCCAATCTCCCAATCCACCTCTCCACTCTCCCCTCCCCTCCACTCTCCCACTCCACCTCTCCACTCTCACCCCTCCCCTCCAATCTCCCAGTCCACCTCTCCACTCTCCATTCCACATGCACTCTCTTCCTCCTCCCTCCACTCTCTCCCCTCCCACCTCCACTATCTCCCTCCCCTCCACTCTCTCCCTCCCCCTCCACTCTGCCATCCACCTCTCTACTCTCCCCTACTCCTCTCCTGTCTCTCCCTCACTTCACTCTCCCCTTCCGTTCTGCTCTCCCCCCTCGAGTCTCTCCCACACCACCACTCTCTCCCACCACTCCACTCTCTCCTACCCCTCCACTCTCTGCCTCCCCTCCTCTCTAACGCTCCGCTCCACTCTTTCCCTCCCTCCACTCCCCTCTCTCCCTCCCCTCTGCTCTCTCCCTCCCCTCCACTCTCTCCCTCACTCCACTCCACTCTCTCCCTCCCCTTCCACGCTCCCCTCCCCTCCACTCTCCCACTCTACCACTCCACCTTTCCATTCTCCCCTCCCCTCCACTCTCCCACTCCACCTCTCCACTCTCCCTCCCCCACCACTCGCTCCCTTCCCTCCACTCTCTCCCAACCCCTCCAATCTCCTACGCCACCTCTGCACTCTCCCCTCCTCCTCTCATCTTTCTCCCTCCCTGCACTCTCCCCTTCCCTTCTTCACTCCCCACTCGAGTCTCTCCATCCCCTCCACTCTCCCACCCCTCCACTCTCCCCATCACTCTTCACTCTCCTCCTCCTCCTCTTCTCTCACTCCCTCTCTTCACTCTGCACTTCCCTTCAGCTCTCCCCCCTCGAGTCTCTCGCACACTTCCACGCTCTCCCTCCCCTGCACTCTCTCCCTCCACTCCACGCTTTGCTTCCTCTGCACTCTCTCCGACCACTCCACTCTCTCCCTCCCCTGCACTCATTTCCTCCCCTCCACTCTCTCTATCCCATCCACTCTCTCCTCCACTGCATTCTCTCTTCGATCCTTCCACTCCCCAACTCCACCGTCTGCAATTTCCCCTCCCCCTTTCCATCATCTCCCACCCTCCACTCTCTCCCTCTTCATCCCTTTCCTCTCCCACCCCTCTCAACAGTCTCCCACCCTTACTCTCTTCCCTCCTCCTCCCGCTCCACCCCCTGCCCTCTCCATTTTGTTCCTCCCATACTCTCCACTCACTTCCCTCCTACTCCCTATCCCCTCCTTCCCCTTTCCACTCTGTCGCTCCCCTACCCTCCGCTGTCTGCCTCCCCTGCATCCCCTTTCCCTCCCTTCTAATCCGTCCCTCCCCTCCTCTCAACTCTCTCTCGCCACTCCACACTTTCCCTCTACTTCACTCTCTCCCTCCCCTCCACTCTCTCCCTCCCCTCCACTTTCTCCTGTCACCCCTCCTCGCCACTCTCCTACTCCACATCTCCACTCTCTCCCTCCCCCTCGAATCTTCCCTCCCCTCCACTCTCCCATCCCCTATCCACTTTCTCCCTCAGCTCTCCCCTCTCCCCTCCCCTCCACTCTCCAACTCCACTTCTCTATTCTCTCCCTCCCCCTCCACTCTCCCGTCCCCTCCACTCTCCCAATCCACCTCTCCACTCTCCCCTCCCCTCCACTCTCCCACTCCACCTCTCCACTCTCTCCCCTCCCCTCCAATCTCCCAGTCCACCACTCCACTCTCCATTCCACATGCACTCTCTTCCTCCTCCCTCCACTCTCTCCCTCCCCCTCCACTCTCCCACACCACCTCTCTACTCTCCCCTACACCTCTCCTGTCTCTCCCTGATTTCACTCTCCCCTTCCGTTCTGCTCTCCCCCCTCGAGTCTCCCCCACACCTCCACTCTCTCCCACCACTCCACTCTCCCCTACCCCTCCACTCTCTGCCTCCCCTCCGCTCTAACGCTCCGCTCCACTCTTTCTCTCCCTCCACTCCGCTCTCTTCCTCCCCTCTGCTCTGCCCCCCTCCACTCTCTCCCTCCCTCCACTCCACTCTCTCCCTCCCCCTCCACGATCCCCTCCCCTCCACTCTACCACTCCACCTTTCCATTCTCCCCTCCCCTCCA
This sequence comes from Squalus acanthias, assembly GCA_030390025.1. Classification (NCBI taxonomy): domain Eukaryota; kingdom Metazoa; phylum Chordata; class Chondrichthyes; order Squaliformes; family Squalidae; genus Squalus; species Squalus acanthias. The sequence goes on along the minus strand of CM059449.1, from coordinate 35,733,198 downwards.
CTCTCCCCCTCCACCTCTCCACTCTCCCTCCCCCACCACTCTCTCCCTTCCCTCCACTCTCTCACAACCCCTCCAATCTCCTACGCCACCTCTCCACTCTCCCCTCCTCCTCTCATCTTTCTCCCTCCCTTCACTCTCCCCTTCCCTTCTGCACTCCCCACTCGAGTCTCTCCCTCCCCTCCACTCTCCCACCCCTCCACTCTCCCCCATCCCTTTTCACTCTCCTCCTCCTCCTCTCCTCTCTCCACCTCTCTTCACTCTGCTCTTCCCTTCGGCTCTTCTCCCTCGAGTCTCTCGCACACTTCCACGCTCTCCCTCCCCTGCACTCTCTCCCTCCACTCCACGCTCTCCCTCCCCTGCACTCTCTCCCTCCACTCCACTCTCTCCCGCCCCTCCACTCACTCCCTCCCCGCCACTCTCTCTCTCCCGTCCACTCTCTCCTCCACTCCAGTCTCCAATCCATCCCTCCACTCCCCAACTCCACCATCTGCAATTTCCCCTGCCACTTTCCATCCTCTCCCAACCTCCATTCCCTCCCTCTCCCTCCCTCTCAACTCCCTCCCCTTTCCACTCTGTTCCTCCCCTATCCTGCACTCTCTTCCCTCCTCCTCCCACTCCCCTCCCTCCCCTCTACTCCACTCTCTTCCTCTCCTCCACACTCTACCCCCCTCCACTCTCTCCCTCCTCTCCACTCTCTCCCTCCCCTCCACTCTCCTACTCCACACTCTCCCTCCCCCTCCACTCTCTCCCACCCCTCTCTCCCTCAGCTCCACTGTCTCCCTCCCCTCCACTATCTCCCTTCACTCGACACTCTACCTCCCCCCCACACTCTCCCTCCCCTCCACTCTCTCCCTCCCCTCTACTGTCCTACTACACCTCTCCACTCTCTCCCTCGCCTCCACTCTCTCCCTCCCCTCCACTCTCTCCCTATCCTCCACTCTCTCCCTATCCTCCACTCTCTCCCTCCCCTCCACTCTCCTACTCCACCTCTCCAAACTCTCCCACCCCCTCCACTCTCTCCCACCCGTTATCCCTCTACTCCACTCTCTCCCTCCCCTCCACTCTCTCCCTCCACTCCACACTTTCCCTCCCCGCCACTCTCTACCTCCTCCACCACTCCGCCCTACAATCCATTCTCCCACTCCACCTCTCCACTCTAATGCACTGTCCCACTCCGCCTCTCCAATCTCCACCTCCCGCTCCACTCTCTCCCCTCCCTCCCCTCTCCACACTTTTCCTCCCCTACACACAACTCTCTCCCACCCCTCCCCTCCGCTCATGCACTCCCCCTCCCCTCTGCTCTCCCCCTCCCCTCCCCTCCACTCTATCTCTCCCCTCCCTCTCCCCTCCTTCCCCTCTCCACACTCCTCCAGCCATCCACTCTCTCCCACCCATCCCACTACCCTCTCTCACATCTCCACTCTCTCCATCCCCTCCCCGCCACGCTCTACCCTCCTTCTCCCTCTCCCCTCCCTCCTGTCTCCACGCTGTGTTCCCTCCACCTGCCACTCGCTCCCTCACCCACCCTCTTCCCCTCCCTCCCCTCTCCACTCTCTCTCACCTTCCATTCTCCCTCTCCCTCACTTCCATCACTCGCCATTGCACTCTGTGCCTCCACTCCCCTCCAATCTCTTCCCTCCCCCTCCCTTTCCAATCCCTCCCCTCTCCACTATGTCCCTCCCATACTCTCCAGTCTCTCCCTCACCCTCCCTTTATCCTCCCTCCCCTCTCCACTCTCTCCCACCCGCTACTCTCTTCCCTTAGCCTCCCTTCCCTCCCCTATCCACTCTTGCTTTCTCCACCCTCCCCTCTCCACTCTGTTCCCCCCATATGCTCCACACTCTCCCTCCATCACCCTCCCCCACACTCCCCTCTCCACTCTGTCCCTCCCCTACACTCGACTCGCACACTCTTCCTATATTTTCTCTCCCTCCTCACTCCACTCTCACCCACCCTCGACTCTCATCCCTCCCCCTCCATCTCCCCTCCCTCCACTCTCCACTCTGTTCCTCCACTAGCCTCCACTGTCTTCCCTGCCCTCCCATTACCTCTCCATCCCCTCTCCACACTGTTCTTCCCCTAACCTCCGCTCTCTCCCCTCTCCCTCCCCGTCCATCCCCTCTCTATTCTCTCCCTTCCCCTCAACTCCCTTCCCTCTCCACTCATTTCATCCCCTACACTCCACTCTCTACCCTCCACCTCCCTCTCCCCCCTCACCTCTTCACTCTGTTCCTCCCCTACACACAGCTGTCTACCTCCCCCTCCGCTCCGCTCTGTCCCACCACTCCCTCTCCCCTCCCTGTCCTCTCCACTCGCTCCCACCCTCCACTCTCTCCCTTCCCCTCCACATTTTCCCTCCCTCTCCACTCTCTCCTCCCCTCCACTCTCCCACTCCACTTCTCCACTCTCTCCCCTCCCCTTCAATTTCCCCTCCACTCCACTCTCCCATTCCACCTCTCCAATCTCCCATCAACTCACTCCCTCCCCCTCCACTCTCTCCCCCATCCACTCTCTCCCTCCCCTCCACTCTTTCCCTCCCACTCCACTCTCCCCTCCCCTCCACTCTCCCACTCCAGCTCTCCACTCTCCTCTCCCCTCCACTCTCCCACTCCACCTCTGCACTATCCCTCCCATCTCCACTGTCTCCCTCCCACCACCACTCTCTCCCCACCCTCCCCTCTCCACACCGAGTTCCTTCCCTTCACTCCGCTCTCTCCCACCACCTCCCCTCCGCTCTCGCCCTCCCTCTCCCCACCGCTCTCTCCCTCCCACTCCCCTCCACTCGGTCACTCCCCTCCCCTCCACTTTCTTCCCACCCACTCCCTCTTCCCTCACTCATCTATCCACTCTCACCTCCTCTCGCTCCCCTCCCTCCCTTCTCCTCTCTGTCACTCCTCCACCCTCCAGTCTCTCCCTCACCCTTATTCTCCCCTCCCTCCGTTCTCCACTCTCTCCCACACTCCACTCTCTCCCATCCCCCTCACACTCCCCTCCCTCCCCACACCACACTGTCCATCCCCTACATTCCACTCTCTTCACTCCCTTCCCTTTCTCCTTCCTCCCCTCTCCAATCTGTCTCTCATCTAACCTCCATGCACTCCCTCGCCCTCCCTTCATCTCCCTCCCCTCTCCGCTCTCATCGACCCTCCATTTTCTTCCCTCACCCTCCCCTCCCACCCCTCGCCACTCTGTCCCTCCTCTTCCCTCCACTCTCTTCCCTCCTTTCTCTCCCCTCTCCACTCTGTTCCTCCCCTACACTCTGCTCTCTCCATCCCTCTCCCTCCCTCTCCCTCCCCTCTCTAAACTTTCCCTCCCCTACCCTCCTCTCTCACTCTTCCTCCCTTTCCCCTTCCAACCCTCTCAACACTCTCCCACACAAAATCTCTTCCCTCCAACTCCAGATCCACCCCATGCCCTCACCAATCTGTTGCTCCCCTCTCTCCATCAACTCCAGACTCTCCCTCCCCTCCACTCTCTCCCTCCCCTCCACTCGCTCCTTCCCCTCCACTCTCCTACTCCACACTCTCCCTCCCCCTGCGCTCTCTCCCACCCCTCTCTCCCTCTACTCCACTCCCTCGCCTCCACACTCTCCCTCCCCGCCACTCTCTCCCTCCCCTCCCCTCTCTCCCACCCAAACACTCTCCTACTCCACCTCTCCACACTCTCCCTCCCCCTCCTCTCTTTCCTCTAATGAAACTGATTCCTTCTAGTTATTTAATTTAAATACTGTAATGAACGTTATTCCCTATTTTTATTTAATGTAAAATATTCACATTCATTAGCTATATGTTAAACAGTGTCGTTATAATATTTAAATTAAATAACTATATTGGAATCAGTTTCTTTATAATATTTGCTTTGCATAACTATATGATAATCAGTTTTATTTCAATATCAAAGTTGAATAACTATATTGGAATCATATTCCTGGCCTTTGCTCACACCATTCACGATATTCTCAGTATCCCCTCACACGATGGAAGACAGCAATTTCCCTCCAGTGCTCAGGAATCTCAGGGATTCTCTCTGTAGCTCACTTGCTGTCTCTCGCTACTCAATCTAAGTTTCAACTTAAAGGTTTTAAAATGTGGCCTCTCGCTATTCTTCATATCATTTTGAAAAAACAAACACAGCTCAACAGGAACTGCTCGAGCTGCAGAAAAATATTCTATCCATTTAACTGACTGAATGGTGTTGATGAACGCTGTGAAATTGGGTTCACTGCGCTTGTGCAAACCGCACAATTTGCATTCAACAAACAGAATCAAACCTCCAGGCAAAAATATCAACTCCAAGCCCAGGCTTCTGGGAGAGGCTGAGGCCTTCAAATGGAAAATTTATTGAAGCCATTTAAAGACACAAGGGATACATATATTTATGTTTTTGTGAATTATATTTTATTTTCAGTTTGCATAAAAACTAATTTTGGAAATTAGAAATTTCAGCTACAGAGGGGAAAATTGGAGCTAAACAGTTTTTCAGGAAGCATTTTGAGTAAATTGCGGGAAATACGATAACCAGCACCATGTGTTGCTTTAACATGAAGACGGGCCAGGCCACTGTTTAGATTAACATTGGAAGTCCTACTGAAGTGCCACTAAGTGGCGAGTTCAGAGTCCCGGCAGTAAGTTTGGACATTTTAAACATTGGAATTCCCACAGGAACTGCTTCTCTTGGAATTTTCAACGATTAACACACAATATAAACACCAGTTTCTGGTTAAAAGCCTGAACAGCTGTCGCCACACTTTGGGAATAAACAGAAGACATTGCAATGGGTTATGCGGAGAACTGGTTCCATTTTTAGGACCAGTTGAAATCGGCCTTGGATTCCATGAAGGAGGAAAAGCAAACTAAAAGTGAATTCAAAACCGGCAGTAGGAGGGGAAGATTTCAGCACTGGATGTGAGAATTACTGCTGTTAGCTTTAAACTATGCCACCACTTAACTACCCACTGCTTAAATTATCTCTCTAACCATCTCAGCAACTCCTCTGGAGCAAGACATCTCCGCACAATTTTCCAAAATCCATCGATATCTTGAAGACAAAGAAAAACATTTAATCGAAGAGCTGAGGAGACAAAGGAGTAGGATCTGCGACCAATGGAGAAGAACTTGGAAAGAATTGAAGAGGAACTGGCGTCACTTGAGGAGAACAGACTGAACCTTTGTGCAGACATCGAGCAGCGAGATAGTATCTCTTTTATCAAGGTGACCCTTTATAACCCAATGCCTAAGCTGTTGGTATAAGTGTAAACAGCACTTTATAATAGGGCTCAAACCCCATCACAACAATGCACAATGTGCGGTATAACTGAGGACAAACAGGTATCAGTCAGGATTGAGCTCTGAGTGTCGAGGAGACTGTCCCACATTGTCAGGACCTCACACTGGTGGCAGTATAACTGCAACCAGAGTGAAGGGAGAATATTAAACCTCTTGCTGTTTTCAAAGTTAGTAATTAACTGAGAGGACAGTCCACTCTTCGCTGAAACTAAACACTTCACTGACAGTGAGAACTCGGCTAATATCTTTATAAAGAGGTGCGCAGTCCTTGGCTTCCCCGTGTTTGACTGTGGTGTGCAGTCGGCCGTATACCTGAAATCTGTTTTTACAGATGTTACCAGGGTTGAATACCATTAATGCTGGAAATCCCTCTGTGTTTCGCGGCACCTGGTTCTGAGAGCCTGAGTGAGGGAGAGATATTGATCTTGTCATAGAAACATAGAAACATAGAATCTAGGAGCAGGAGTAGGCCATTCGGCCCTTCGAGCCTGCTCCACCATTCAATACGGTCATGGCTGATCATCCAAGTCCAGTACCCTGTCCCTGCTTTAATCCACACAGTACACATATCCCACCCTACCCCTGTAACCCCACATATTTAATTCCCCCTAACATATCCCATCCTATCCCCATAACCCCACATATTTATTCCCCCCCTAACACTAAGGGTCAATTTATCATAGCCAAATCAACCTAACCCGCACATTTTTTTTGTGTCATTGTCCTGTCACTCTAACCTTACACTGTTGTTTAAAGCCAAACAGTGCTTACCAGCATCTAGTAATACGTCATCAATCGATTCACCTTACGAATAGTTCCAATAGGTTACAGAAGTTTATTTGTTCAGGTTAAAGTTTGTCGCGTCTCAGTTTTCTCCCCTTCTCTCCTGTCCTTAAATTAGTGCCAGGCTGGTGCACAGTCCCAAGTGTGCTATCCCTGACAGCAGTAACTTGTTGGGTTGCTGTCCCTCGCGTGCAACAAAGGCTCTGATGAAAAACAGAGCAACAGGAAGCTATTTGACTGTATGGGTATCACAATAATCTTAATCCTCTTGTCGTCTGATGTTTACACATCTGCGTGTTTCGCCAGAGCTTCCTTGAAGTGTCCAGGACCTGGTACAGAGGCTGCTGTCTCCCTATCGAGGGGATGCAGAGGTTCGGTGTAACACCACTGTCCCCAGCTCAGGGCCGCACAGACCAGAAACAAGCTCTGTGTTACTGGGAAATTACAGGCCAGAAATTAAAGGAACTGATCAGTGAAACTTCAACCTCTTCGGCAGCAGAGGAAACCCTGTCGACTGTATTCCGGGGAAAACTGATCTGGCTTCACATCACTGGAGCCGGTCAGTGTAAACTCCACCCAGATCCCTTCACATTTTCCTAAAACCATTGATTATACATCATTAAAACCTACAACCTAAACGTTTCCGTACATTTATTAAGATGTTTCTGATTATCTGCCCTGCAAGAACTTAAAAGATTGAGACAAGGGTGAGGAAGGTGAAGGTGCAAAGACAGGTGAAGATGAAGAGATCCTGGTGTCTGCAATTCTGAAATACACGGTGTTTACAGTTCCGTTGCCCTACGCAGTGTGGAAGGAAATGAAATATATCATCTCTCCAGGTAAGAAACTCCACAGCTTTGTGTCCACTTTCTGTCGTGTCCTGCTCACTTCCCCCTCTCCTGAACGTGCTGCCTGTTGCTGGGTACAGATCACTGGGGCAGCAGGTCTGGGGCCTCACTCATGGGGCCATTTTTTATGTGTGACCTTAGATTGAGCAATTCAAGCACGAGGGCATCAGAACATCCTCTTATTTGACATCCAGACATTCGCATTTTCCAGTAGGACTTATTGGACCGTGATTTGACTGCGACCCCGGCTGATTGAGTTCCCCTCTGACCCAGGACTCACTGGACAGTGATCGGACTGGGACCCCGGGAGATTGTGTTCCTCTCTGAACAAGGACTCACTGGACGCCGTTCAGACTGGGACCCTGTAATATCTGTTCACCATACACTGCAGTCTAGGAACATATATAACTGTACACTGTACCAGTCAGTAATATCTGTTCACCATATACTGGAGTCTAGGAATATATGTAACTGTACACTGTACCCAGACTGCACTATTTACTAATATGGATATTATGGGTAGGTTGCCGAGTCCAGTTCTACAGACATCAGATATAAACCTGTGTCCGTACACCTTCCTCTGTCTAAACTTTTTAACATGATGTAATTTTTATTTCCACCAGTCCCAGCCTCACTGACCCTGGAGCCAAACTCTGCGTATCGTGAGCTCATCCTGTCTGAGGACCGGACCAGTGTGAGACTCGGTAACAGCGAATTACTGCTTCCTGATAACCCGGAGGGATTCAATGCTGCTGTCTGTGTCCTGGGTCACAGGGATTCACATCAGGGAAACACTACTGGGCGGTGGACTTCAGGGACAAGACTGGGAGCACTTTGTGTTTGGCAGAGAGTTATCCAATAGGAAAGGAGAGTTAAACCTGGGGTCTAAACATGGACTAAGTGTTCCTTTCGCTGAGCTCTTGGGCTGTGATCACGGCCTGGGTGATGAGGTTCCACCGTGAGTTCCTGGCCGTACGCACCAGCTGTCCAATCTGGAACACTTCACTCCTGGTCATTCCACCGTGAGAGGCCCTGCTGCTCTTTATGAATCCTGGGTCCGTGTTACATATTCCAGCAGTGCCGTTCATCGTCAGGAAACCGGAGTAACGGGTTCCCGGAGTCAGATTGCACTGTTCACACACAACCAGGTGCTAGTAGATTAAAAATTCATACAATTTACAACAGTTGTATATAAATGGGAAAAAATGGTCCTGGACGGGCTCAAGCAACGAAGGGTCGCTGAGTTACACCTCGTGGTTGTAATAAGAGACGATCAGCTCACGATATAAACTTGCATAACCTGGCTCCAGAACAGTTGAAAATGTACTTAACCTGGCAACAGACCAGCTGGACATCCAAATAACCTGGCTCCAGACCAACTGATGGGGCACCGAGATATTTTGAGGGCCTCCACAAGTCTGAACCATCCATGACTGGAGGTAAACCTTTCATTAAGATGTTATTCTGGGACAGGCCTTTGTTTTCATTTAAGGGACCCCATTTTATGAGTTATTATTGTTGTTAAATCAATTCTAAATCCTGTATCAATTGTGGATATTGTTTAATTCTAATGCGGTATTTTTCTGCCATATAATAAATCACTCTTTTGTTTATAAAGCCAAGGATTATGCCTGACATGTCTTATTAGCTAATAGAGCCACTAAGTTAAATTTAAAGGGGTAGAGTTTCTGCTGGTTTTATCAGTGCAATCCGGGTGAAATTAGCTGACCCAGTACAAAAGCTCCTGGAAACTGAATTGTGAGTTACATCAGGGTAAATCAAGTTTTTGCGATCTTTATACGCTGGCTTAAAAGTCATTTTGCCTCAAGACGGCCCCGCTCAAAAAGCTGGCCACGCCCCCAGATGGAAATAATGAGCCCATCGAGTTTCCGCACATTGTTTGGATTTCATCAATGGAGGCGAGCAGGAGGCGGGTCTCCCACTTTTGGGGTTTTAGTCCCAGCTCCATCGAGTTGTGGCCAACCCATTCGATTTTCCCTTGGTTGACCTTGTTGAGCCCGACCAGCGGGCTCAGCAGCCCAATTAAGGGTCACCCGGCAACAGATGACATCACAGATTGACATTTCATCTGTCAAGAGCTTTTGACAGATGAAATATCAGTGTTCGACAGCTCCTTGAAGCTGTTAAACACTGGCAATCTGTCCTCTAAGTTAATTCGTTCCTCTCAGGCTGATTTAGAGATCTCTGCAGAACAAAAAGCAGTGGCTGCAGATTTTGACAGCTCAACGGCCATTCTGCTTTCTGTGCCAGTGAGATTTCTGACTCTCGAGAGCTGAAGGGCTGACACCTGCAGGAGGAAGTTAAGGTAAGTTAAACTTTTTTCCGCTTTTTACACTTACCTTACACACTTACCTCTGCAAACATGCACCCATCACTCACCTGCCCATCGGACATATCGACCCCTCCAACCCCAGCAGACCCACGGTCCGCCTCGCTAAAATGGCGTGGTTTGGAGCCGTCGGATAGCCCACACTTCAGGGCTAAAAATAGGGATTAGGCAACAAACTGCCTGTTAACTACCTGTTAACAGGCAGTTAATTGTCACTAATCCGCTTCCCACCTCGGGGAGGCGGGTCCCAGCACAGGTCGGGTACCCGCCTCCTGCGGAACTGGCATTGAGGCGGGTTGGGGGCGGGATGGGTCCGGACCCCGAATCTGCTATTTTCCCACCCCACACGCCTCCAAACCCGCCTCCAGGGGTCAATGAAAATTCTGCCCATTGAGTCCGTTCCAGGAGGGTCTTCGAATTGAGCTTTTCTCCTGCGCTCAGGCACGAGTCGGCACTGTATAAAAGTTTCTACAGGTAAAACAAAAATGATTCACTAAGAAACTGACCAGTGTACACCAATAAAACTACTCAATGGGTCAGTATAGATTTTTTTAAGTCATTTTCAGTGCATTAAAATTCAGAGATGGGAGTGACTCACTAACAGCTCAAACTCAGTTCCCAGCTCCAACATGCATTCGCATTTCCCCCTGATTTCTTTGGTTCAGGGGAGTGAGGTTCTTCCTGGTTTGGACCTCAGCAAAGAAGTGCCCAAAATCGGCACCAAACTCACTCTAAAGGGCTATCTTGGCACAGTCGGTGGCACTCTTGACTTTGAAGAAGACTTTGGCTGGCCCAAATTCCTGGGTTGGTGCGTATTTCAAGCGGATTAACAGGCCGGGAGCGGTCTGGTATTGGAATTGGACACTGGTGCCATCCTAGATTCTTTCACAGGTTCGTGAAAGGTGATATATAAATGCAAGTTCTATGATTCTTATAAACATCTGCTTTATTGGACATTGCCAGCAACCTGTTAACTAATGTAATATCAATTTCAGAGGCTATTCGTGTAATACCTTGAACATTGATAGAGGCATCCTCACCTTTATATCTGCTTTTTCCAGCCGAACTCCATTCATGTCGCCACAATCCAGACCTTGTTTTGATATTGGAGATGCAACCACCAGCTGATCTCTCATGGTTCACATTTGCCATGAGGCAAAGGCCATTTCAGTTCCAGGGGGCTCCTGTTGCAAGGCATCAGCCAACCTCCTCTAAACATACTGCCACTGAAGGAAATTTACAGACAAGTAAGATGAATTACATTAAATAATGAAGAATGTAGTCGCCAAAGCTGGGCACGGTGGAAGTAAAAAAATATATTTGTTTTATAAATATATTATGAATGTTGGACATACTGGAGAGATGAATGTTGGACCTCTTGGGGAGATAAGTGTTAAAGTCGAACTTCTTTGCATCTTGTAGCAACAGTTATTTCAAGATACACAGGATGGCCTTGAATTATCCTGAGAGGAATGCATAGTGAAAAGATGTGTTTGTGTATCGCTGAGTAACGTGAATCGCCTGGGTATGATTCCTGAAATGATTTCAATTTGGTATCCATGTGCATTCTATTGAATGTCAGGAAAGTATAGGTGCAAACATTGATTGATAGGCTTCACTTGGAGATGTTTGTTTATTTGCGTACACTGAACAGTGAGAATAATGTATTTGATAGCCTGGCCACTATCCGATATTGGGACCATGCAGGGTTGATGAGAAAAGAACATCGAACTTTTGATAAGGTAATTTAAAAGCCCAGGAATGACTTGTATCCGGTGTCAAGTGTGGTATGATATTGGAAGAACGCTGTGTGTGCAAATTTGATATGTTGTGCATGAGGCAACTTGTATGATGTAATGCATGGTAAAGATGCACTGAAGATCGATTCTCAGACATGCTCAGTTACTTGACAACAGTGAGTCATGAAAAGGTTAATGTGCCCCAGGAATGTGAGATTTATTTTTAAAAATGCATTGACTTAAGCTCCAAAGTGCAACTAACGTTTTAATGGAGCAATATAGCGTTAAACGCAATGGTACCTATCAGAGGGATGGACATTAAATTAAAGAGGGACATAGAATTTGAATTCCTAATATTCAGGGTTGAATTCCTTTGAAATGACAATTAAGTTGGGATCACTGCATGATAGTGAGAAATAATACTTAGCAGGAATATCTACAAGCTGGATACTATTAAAAGGGGAGTTGGATAAACGTTTAATTCCCTGATTTCTTCATATTACCGTACACTCTAGTGTACTTCGCAATTTATTATGATTGTCTTTGTCTGCATCATGACGTGAAATATTAACCGAATGAAACTTCCTCTGGACGAGCAAAGAGCTTGAGATAGATATGTGATTCTAATAATATTAAAACCTTAAATATGCCCACGAGGGATCTCCGGGGGCTGTTGGAGGTTAAGTTTGAGAAGTAGTAAAGGTAACAATTATCTTGGATCACTTCTGCAGTTTAAAAATCTGAACTTAAATGACTGTCGGTGAATATGAAGTTCTGTCATTCTGGGTTGAAAATGGGACATCTACCTTTGGAAATCATGAATCGTGGGTGACAGTTTAAAACATAGTTCAGCACCGTGAACTAGCATTATACAGTATACGCAGTCAACCTCACTATTTGAGCATGCATTATCAGAAATAATAAGTGGTGGAAACGTTGGACGTCCTGGAGAGTTACTTGTTGGATATCTTGAGGATTTAACGGTTAATAGTAGAGCTTCTTTGTATCTTGGAGCAGCAGTTCTTCCAAGATAAACAGGATGGCTTTGAAGTATCGTGTGAGGAATGCAGACGTTCTCTTCTGCTGCTTGAAGTGCTTGTGTTAGATAATAAGTGACAGTAATGACGTCAGCCATGAGTGATTAAAGCGTAACTTTAGGGACTAGGTTTAATAAACATAGGCAGAGATATCTGTTAGCTTTAGTATAGAAATAGAACAGTTCATAAAGCCTGTTCTTCAGCAAGATTAAGAAAAGTTACGTCAGGAAGTCTTGTTTCAGGGAAATAACGTATGAATGAGCAACTGCAACTGTTTAAATGAATAGACTGTCTTTAAAGGATTTGCGAATAGAAACATCATGAGGTCTTATCTATGACATACACATGTGACGTCGGAAAAATATGGTGTATAAAGGAGCACGGTTTTCAGTATTTCTTCGGAGTGCTCGAAAGTTAAAGAAAGCGAAAAGCTGATCTCTCTGTATACAGTTAGGCCGATCACTTCTATGTCTCTGATTTCTTGATATTGTGCTGTCTATCAATAAAGTCTGTTCTGTATACTCTATCATCAACTGTCTCTTGCTTATGCGAAACGTGTTGTTGTGAACCATACAAGGACGGAAGTTGAATGCTAACGTTTACCACTGAAATGATTTGTTGTGACTGATTAGTAAGATTGTTCCAGTGTCAGGGAGAAATAACATGGGCTTCCGACATGGTACTGGTGCTAAAGAGTTACCAGTGAGAATGTGATTTAGATCAAACTGTTGTCAGGGGGGGTGGTGACTATAATTTTAGGACTGTTAATCATCATAGGAGCATTGAATCATCGAAATTTACAGCACAGAAGGCGGCCATTCGACCCATCTTGTCCGTGCCGGCCGACAAAGAGCTATCCACCCTAATCCCCAATGTATAGCGTTTGGAAATTATTCAGGTGAAGTTGTTCCTAATGAGCTGTTGTCGCCTCTGAGCATGACCAGGCTCCTGGGCTTGTTCACCAAACTCCTACTTCTACTCTGGCTCTGTGACATCAGTCTACACACCCTGATTTATTGGGGGAATCATCTAGGACCTCTTCGGAATCACTGGGGTGTTTACAGCATTGTGTAATATGCTGCAGGTCTCTTTGTTGTAGGACATTCTGATGACCGGGACCGCAGGCTATCCAGGCATCTGAAAGTTTCTCTTACCTGTGCATCAGCAGGAGCAGGAATTCTCCTCTGAGTCGCACAAGGAATCCTTGGATTTCCCCTACCTTGGGCTCCTCCCTTCCCTGACCACGTTCTCCGTCCATCCACTTACCTTGTGCTAGGAAGCGGTTCCTTGCAGGTCTCAAGCTGCACCCTTCTGCCACGTGGTTTTACCGGCCTGGCAGCAGCTTGCACCGAATTCCCGGCAGTTTTAGGGAGGAAACACAGCAGGCGGCGGACTAATTATACCCGGCCGCTAAAATCGGCGGAGCCTGCGCACTGATTCTCTCAAACACGTTGGCCACTCATTCTCCCGCCCTAGAGTTAAAATAAAGTCCAGAAGAGATATGATTTCCACTTCTGCTCTGGCCCAAACATTAAACGCTCTGTCGGTGTGTCCAGCATTTCAGATCTAGTCAGAACTAAAGACATGAAAACCTGAAACGTGATGTGTTCAATGAATCCCTTCAATTCAACAAAGTGGGAGGTCGACAGACTTCACAGTTTGTGAGGCATTGTTTTAATGTATATATATTTTCTCTTGTTCCAATAAAATATAGTTTAATTGTTCGCCAATCAGTGACATTAAATCCACCTATTAACATTCTAAATAGACAGTCCTCTTGAAAACGCAACTAGTGACGTTTCTGCTTCGTGAATTTCCAAATAGGGTCGTGGACAAAGACCAATAAAACTCCATAAAAATAATTGATGGTTATTTTTTACACAGACTGAGAGGTCTGCTCAGTTAACTTCATCACTGCCATGAGAACAATGGAATTATGTCAATGAAATTTCACGATCTTGTGCAGCGAAGTGTTTTAGGTGGTTTACTCAAATGGCATTCGAATGGCCAAACTGCCCAATTAATCGTTAATCCCTCGTTCCCTTTGCGCAATGTCTCTTAATACTTCCAGAAATCTAACATTGCTGCATATCTGTGGAGCTGCTCAGCTGTATACAACTGACTATATCATGTTCTGTGTGTATCTGAATGTTCTTCAATATCACCTGTAGCATTGATCCCACTTGATATAAATTATATATATAGCATAAATTAAAGAAGATAGAGAACATTCTCGATGTAACTAAGATCTAGAGAATGCTAATCCATTAAAATATGCGCATTTATTCCATAAAATGCCTTGCATGAATCTATAAATAAATATCCTCAGCTTCAGGGTCTTGTCCCATGACTGCAGTAATGGAGATATATCAAATTATCTTGTTTGAAACGTATGATGACAATAATATTCTAGAGCCCTTACTCTTTAAGTATGCAAAATCATTGCAAAATATCTCTGATGAGTAGCAGTGAATATGACACTGTTTGTTCAAATGATTGTAACTAATCGGAATTATTGTACAATGCTCATGTGTCACTTGAGGTTTCTCTCAGGTATAAATCAGACCATAGTTTGAAAGCAAAGATCTGCCTCTGCCTAACAGTTACAGGCAACGTCGCTTCTCTCCGAATAAGACACAGCCGGTGATCATACAGATAGAAAACATTTACTGTCCGATTGTTGCAATAGTTAGTGTTCCTGGTAAGCCGTTTATAATCAGCTAGTGCTCATCTTTAACACTGCTTCACTGTGTTACTGTTCCTGCTGTCGGTGTAAAGATATTATCTATTTGTTTTGATGTGTTTGATTCGCAGAAACTGATTAAGGCATCAAATAAATCACACAAAAGTCTCCCAGTTTCTCTCGTTTAGTTAATGTAACAACCTGAGAGGAATCACCGTTTACTCTGACTATTTAATTTCAGCAATTTATTGGGGATGTCTCGGCCTTGATCGATTTTCTTGTACTTCTGTGTCTGCTCCAAGTGTCAATATCGGATCGAGTAGCCAAACCAACAATTCTTAAAGAAAGTCCCGGAGGCTACTCCAGCAAAGGCAAAGGACATTTTTTGTCATATTTTTGTGAACCCAGGAGAAACAGAAGAGAGCCTCCAGCTCCCACAAAAACACGCTGGAGCAATGCTGACGTATTGTAGCCTCCCTGGGATTGTATCCCGCCTGCAGACCTAACCAGCTGTCAGATTAGCCTCGGAGCCGACTGATTCCTTAAAGTTTCCAACCGGGAACTGCTCCGGGCGCCCTTCTGGCGCATGCAGATGGACAGCAGCGTGTAAAGAAGGCTGAATGCCAAACCTCATCTGGCATTTCTCGTGTGTAGAATTCATCTTGGGGACAAGTCTAACTTTTCGGTATATTTGTAACATATCTATAGATTATAGTGTAGATTTTGGTCTTTACCACCTGGTCATTTGCGCCATCTTGGTGGAGAGCAGAGTGGTGCGGGGGAGACAATGCAAATGTAATTTGGGTAAAATGGGCTGCCAATTCGCTATCGCTAGGTTTACGTCACTGCCTAAGACCAATTTCACGCCCCAGTGTCACTAATATTCCGAGTTGGGACTGGATCAATGAGTTGTGGGCGTATGTGTTGGCTCCAGGCGAGGTCATTGATCTCAGGCAACTACTCGGTAATAGAGCTTATTGACCAACCTGAAGCGCTTGATTCTGAAACTGTGCGATTTGATCTCATGTTGATTTAAGCTGGAGTCCGTTATTGTTCTGAGACAGCAAAGCAAAATGAGATAAGTGCCACTAAAGCACGTCCAGCTGCTGCTGCGCTGTTGTAATTTTAATTCCATATGATGATTGATGCGGTAACCATGGGATAGATTTTAGCCTTTACAACGGGGGTGTTCTGCATCGCATGGGCCAAGCACAAAAAGCCAAATCCCCCGCGGAGGACAGGCTTCCCTAAAAACAGCGGATTTACTCCATTACTTTCAATGGACGAAAATCGGGCGGGTTCTGTTAACACCTGCGGCTGGAGCTGCCAGATTTTCCTTTCTACATACAAGGGTAGACGGCGCTATCGTGTCTGCCTCTCACTCCCCGTCTGATGTTCAGTTCGTTTGACTTCAACAGAACTCCATATTAAGCGAGGTGTATAAAGGCTGCTGATGCGCTGCCTCCTGTTTAGCGCCGAAGTTTAATGATACATTTTTCCCAATTTTCCTATGCATGTTAGAAGTAGACTGACTGCAACATTATCATTCACCTGGTAACGGTGAAAATTACCCTCTTTGCAATTGGTCCTGTATTTCCGATTGATAAACCAAGAGAAACATAGTTCAAATCAATATTAGATTTGAACATTTCTGTCGGTAGATTTTTTTTTCAGTTTGTTATTCAAGAAAACTGGACGAAAGAGAAATACAGTTTCACACATCAAGTGCAAAAGAGAGAATCGATAAATTGTGAGATGGTAATTATATAGGTTCTCAGTATAGACACAGGGATTTCCAATTCTATGTTTGTACAAGTTACAGTTCCCAAACTCAAGATTACACTCCTGACAGAGATTTGGATCTGAGACAACAGCTGTTGGTTTTTATTATATTAGGCTCAGCCGGGATGCCAAAGGACCGTTTTTATGTCGTCAAATGGAGGACAATATTTATACTTGGATTCAAATAGACAGCTTGAAATACATCTTGGAGAAATGTTGAGAAACTATTTAAGATAATTGATGAGAAATTATTTAAGGAAAGCTTCAGCTATCTGGGGGTATAAATTCTGGGGCGGAATGGCCTGTTATCCGTCCCGCCCGATATTCAGCTCTATTGGTCTAAGAAACGAGCGGGCAGATCACGGACGGCCCGCGCTTTACCACCCAAGACAATTCTGGTCCTGTTTGCAAAGCACAGTCATTCTTTCCAGAGGCCCGCTTGATATTAACAGCTATTGCACATTATTAATAAACAACATTTCAAATACGCTTTAAATGTTGGCATTTGTGCAATACCAGCGTCCACATTTCTAATAATAATTGATATCTCATAAAATTCCCTCCGCCCATGCTCAGACGCAGCGGATCGCTCGTCATTTAACCGGTTACTTTGCTGTAAGTTATTCGGGTGGTACAAAGTTGTCCCAATCTATAATGAAATGTTTGTCATGTAACACTGCGAAATCTTCCTTTGCTGGTCATTTGCTGACGAAAAGCACGGGAAGGAAACCTGTTCGGGATTTTCAGCTGCTTGCAAAAGACAAAACTATAGAATATTGAAGTCAGAATCGTGTCATCACTCTGAAACCTACATTGCACGATTATTGAGGGTATTGGCAATGAGGAGATACTGAGCTACATTTTCATCCTATCGTTTGACTTATAATTGGCCTTGAGCTTCGCCCGGCCGCTATTATCTGTTAAGAGATGCGCAACGCCGTTTTAATGGAAAAACAAATAGGAAGCTACACCACGATGTGTAAGGAGGGACAGGGATAAGAAAATCCGCCGCTCTTCTTGGATTTTTTTTGCACCGTGCCGGACATTCCTTTGTGTTGAAGTGAATGGAAATAAAAATCGGGCGAATTCAATTTGCGGCCGCCAGTCGGAAAAGTTCATTTTTGGACCGGTGGAAAGTTGAAAATTCGACCTTGTCATTCACTGCAGCATTGTTTTCTTCTGATGTAACTCAGAATAAGTTAACGATGTGTATCCATAAATAAATGTATCTTCACAGAACTACTAGGCTTATCCGCTAGATTGGGAGAAATACACAGAGAGATTTGAGTGATAAGAAAACATTCCATAAATTTCATACAATGCACTGTCGACTGATCATCCTCTCAGAGTAAGGAGTGTTAGTTATTTAATTTCCAACTTTTTTGCAGCTAATTTGGTGACAATCATCATTCTCTCCCGTGGAA
Organism: Squalus acanthias; assembly: GCA_030390025.1. Classification (NCBI taxonomy): domain Eukaryota; kingdom Metazoa; phylum Chordata; class Chondrichthyes; order Squaliformes; family Squalidae; genus Squalus; species Squalus acanthias. The sequence goes on along the minus strand of CM059449.1, from coordinate 35,715,267 downwards.
AGTGCGGTCTCTCCAAATGCATCACCCGTTACCTGGTGGCCATGGCAGCGGCTGATCTAATGGTCCTAATATTTGAAGTAATTCTTTATGAGATTAACGATGCTTATTTTCCATATTCATTCCTGAACTATACTCCCATTTGTAGTCTCAATCTTGCCCTGCTTTATGTTTCCATTGATTGCTCTGTCTGGCTAACAGTGGCTTTCACCTTTGATCGATTTGTCGCTATTTGTTACCAAACGTTGCGAACAAAATATTGCACCGAAAAAACTGCACCTGTGGTGATAGCGGTGGTGTGTTTCTTAAGCTTTTTAGAAAATGTTCCAATCTACTTTGTATTTGAACCTCGGGAAATAATTGACAATGTACCATGGTCCTGCTATGTAAAGTCAAGCTTCTACACCTCACCCATGTGGTTAGCATTTTTGTGGATGGAAACCATTTTAACCCCATTTGCTCCATTTGTGTTCATCGTGCCGCTCAACGCCCTGAACATCAGGCACATTGCACTGGCCAATAGAGTGAGGAGCGGTCTCCGAGGAAACAACAATGTTCAGAATCACACTGATGCAGAGATGGAGAACCGAAGGAAATCAATCATTTTACTGCTCGCTATATCTGGCAATGTTATACTGTTATGGATGGTAAATTTCATAGTTGTCATATGTGTGCAATTGACAGACACTCAATTTTTAGAAGCAATTTACAACGACTCTTTCACCATTGCAGAACAATCCGGGTATATGCTGAGGTGTTTGAGTGCTTGCACAAACACGTTTATTTATGCAGTGTCCCAGAGCAAATTCAGAGAGGAATTGAAGAGTCTGATTAAGCGTCCCCTGGCTCTCATTACTAATTTAATCAAATAAGTTAAATGGCTTCAAAGAACTAAAATTCAATTACAACCATCGGAAGCGAGCAGAAGCTATTCAATTGACATCTACAAGCAGGACACTCTAAATGAAATGGAAGCTGCAATCTGATCGATATATTAGATATATTGTAGGAGAACAATGATACTTGGGATATTATTAACTTTTGCCGATAGTTTAAGACAGGCGATGTCGGATCGGAACAAACACATAAGAATTTTTCAGAACCGAAATAAAATCAATTAGATAAACATATCTGTTGCCTTTCCTGAACTAAACCCAACGCCGGTTTCTTTAACATATCCCTCAAACTTTACTCCCGTCAGTAACACATGCTGTTTTCTGCTGAAACAGCCATCTATTCCCATCAAAGGATTCATTTTGTAAATGAGCCCCCCGGGCGTATAATTCTTTCAGTGAAAATGTCCTGCCTGACCTGTCATTTTGTTCCCTACTTGAGAAATGACAACATTTATTCACAATTTATATTAACGATTTAGTCTTTGGAATCAAAAACTCAATTTCTAAATTTGTGGTGGACACCAAATTGGGGGAGAGGTTAGTCAATATTGAGGCGAACTGCAACAAATTGCAAGAAGTCATTAATCAACATTCAGAATTGGCTTACAATTGGCAAATTAATTTTAATATAGGTAACTGTGAGGTATCGCATTTTGGTAAGAAGAATTAGCCACATATTACTTGGAAAATAAGAATCTAAATGGTGTGGTGGAGCAAATGGATCAGGAATTACAAAAACCAAATCATTAAGAGTTGTGGCACAGGTCAATAAGACCATTAGAAAAGCTAACCAAGCATTAGGGTTTATTTCTAGGGGGACACAATTGAAAAAGTAGAGAAAGTATGCTAAATTTTGTATTGAACCTTGATTAGATCACCCTTTGTACAGGTTTGGTCAACATATTATGAAAAGGGATATAAAGGCACTGGAGAAGGTGCAAAAAACATTGCAAGGATAATACCAGAACTGCGAGGTTATACATATCTGGAAAGGATGAACAGGCTCTTGAAAAGAGAAGGCTGAGTGGTTACATAATAGAGGTCTTTGAAATTATGAAACGTTTTGATAGAGTAGACAGAGAGAGAAGGAGAGAGTGCTTCCACTTGTGGGGAAGAGCAAAACTAAAGCCGTCATCATAAGGTAGTCACTAAGAAATCAAATAGGACATTCAGAAGAAACATGTTTACCCAGAGAGTGGTGATAATAAGGAACTCGCTGTCACAGGGAGTAGTTGAGGCGAATAGTATAGATGCATTTCAGGGAAAGCGAGATAAGCATATGAGGGAGAATGGTACAGAGGGTTATGCTGATAGACTTAGATGAAGACGGATGAGAGGAGGCGCGAGTGGAGCTTTAACGCTGGCATGTACTGGTTGGACCGAATAGCCTGTTTCTCTGCTGTGTATTGTAAGTAATTCTATGTAAATCCAAAGTTTAGATCTCCAGTCAGCATTAAAGACAAGGCAAACCTTAGACTTGCTGTTACATTGGAAATTAATCCAGCTACAGAAATTACTTTGAAATCAGCAAAACTGGAGGTCAACTGACACCTAGTTTGTGAGGCAATGTTAAATGTACTGGCTCCTTCCACTAAAAGTGGCCTTAATTGATCCTTTAGCAGTATTCCACTGTCTCACTGCTCCTGCTGTCGGTGTAATAATATTATCTCTTTGCTTTGACGTGGTTGATGTGCAGATATTAATTACCGCCAGCAAATAAGTAACAACAATAAAACACAAATGTTCCTACATTTTCCTCATGTAATAACCGGACGGGCAGCACAAATTTCTCTGTAGTTTTAAATTAACGGTTTCTGGGGATTTTGTCTCATTTGTAGATAGTCTTGCAAATTTCAGTCGGAGCCAAATATTAGCATCGCAGCTTGTTTCTGGTTGGTTAATATTATTGAAGAGTCGAAACAATCCATTAGGATAAGTTGCCGAGATCTGCCGGGAGAGCCGTTCTGAACGGCCAAGTTACGGCCGCCGATCGGAAGAACCTCCAACCTCCGGAATTCTACCCAGTAAAGTATCGCTGAAGGTAAACTCTGTGCTGCTTCTGCTTTCTTCGGCGTTAGTAAGACAAGTCATTAATGATATAAATCACTGATAGACTTTACTTAACATGTGGGCAGATCTTTTTTAAATTATTGTTATTCTGGAAAACTGATCGCAGGAAAACATTTGCATCAAACATCAAACCCTGAAAATGCAAATGGGATGTTGTAACTAATTTCCCAAATGTGTTCCGGGTTTAAAGGCAGCTTGACATATATATTGCTTTAAATAGTTGAGACACGACTCAATGAATCTACTGGAGAGTAATATTGGGCGCGGTGTAAAACCAGCGTTCCAGCGATTCCATGGGATTCCCGCCCTGCGAGTTCGGTTAAGATTAGCGACAGAGGCCTTGGAGTAACAAGATAAAGGGAGCAGGAATTTTCATAAAAAGCAACTGTCGACTGATCATCCTCTCAATATAAGGAGAGTTACTAATGTCATTGCATCCTTTTTGCAGATAATTTAGTAACAATGGTGATTCTCTTCCGCGGAGGTTACGGTCTCTGCAACTGCGAAACGCATTACCTGGTGGCCATGGCAGCGACGGTCTCCTGGCCCTGATATCTGATCTAGTAGTGCATGAGATTCACGATGCTTATTGTTCATATTCATTATTAAATTAAGCTCCCATTTGCTGTCTCAAACGCGGCCTAATTTTCACTAATTGGAGGCTGTATCAGCAGCGGCTGAAACCTTCGACGATTTCCAAAAGAACATGGAGTGACATCACAGGACAGCAGGTTACTGAGTATTGGTTGGTGAGCAATAAGTTTTTTTTCCTAATTTTTCTCTTTAACCTAGGACAGTGGCTTTATCCAAGTGCGGGAAACTACAAAGTACTGTATTAAAGTTATAGCTTAACTAGTCAAGTTAATTAATATAAGTATAAATAATCGTTGAATAAAGACTTTAACTAATGAAGTAAATAAAATAAGGCTAGATTAAGATATGGCAGGGCAAGTTCTGTGTCTGGACTGCAGTGTGTGGGGGTTTGTGGACAGCGAGACTGTCCAGAGCGAACACGTCTACAGGAGATGTCTCCATCTCGAATCTCTCCGGCTCAGAGTCATTGAGCTGGAGTGCGATTTGGAGACTATCCGACACAAAAGGGAGAGGGAAGAATTTCTGGACAGTTTTATCCAGAATAGTCATACCCCAGAGGAAAGCACACGTTCAGGAAGGGAATGCTGTGACAGCTAGGGAGCCGTGTAGCGGGCATTTAGGGGTGTTTGAGAAGGAGGTCCCGCAGACACTGGACCTGTCCAACATGTACGAAGCACACTCTACCTGTGAGGACAAGGCGAAAGACTGCAGGGAGGACAGCCACAATGCAGACCAAGCCATCGTGGCTCAGAAGGCTGTCCAAGATTGGGTGGGGGGCGGGGGGGGGGTGGTGGTGGGAGGTGGTTGATGGTGGAGGAGCAGAATAGAAATGTGGTAGTGGTAGGGTACTCTATTTCCTCTCAAATGTTTCATCTTGATGTCCATCCCTCTGCCAAATCAGATTACACCCTCCCCCACAGCACTGGTTAAACGCACCGAGACGAGTTTGGACCCAGCCCTGTTGCGGTGCAACCCGTTCACCTTCAACAGGATCCTCCTGCCCCAGAACTATTCCCAAAGTCCCAGGGATCTGAAGTCCTCCCTCCGGAATTTTGTCTCCCGCCACGTGTTAACCTGTTTTTCCCCACTATTCCTATACTCACTGGCGCGTGGCACTGGGAGTAATCCAGAGATTACTACCTTTGAGGTCTTGCTTTTTAACATCCACCCTGGTCCCTGAAACTCTGGTTGCAGGACCTCAACCCTTTGTCTTCCTATTTCATTAGTTCCAACGTGGACCACAACATCTGGCTGTTCCACATCCCTAAATAAAAGGTTCTTCACCCTCTCAGTAATGTCCTTTACCCGGGCACCAGGGAGGCAACACATGATGCGGGACTCATGTTTCTGGTTAGAGAAACGCCCTTCTGCCCCACTTGCTAATTAATGTCCTATAACCACTGCATTTCTACAATTCGCTGTACGCCCCTTTCCTTCGGGCAATCCATGGCCCCATGGTGCCACTCCCGCTCTCCTTCGAGGAGTTATCAACCTCACCAGTAAATTACTGAAACCGGTAACTGAGCGCCACACTCCCGGAGGATTCCTGCAAGGCCTGCAGCTTCCGACCATGCCGGATGGCCACCTCCAGCAACGTATGATCCAGGAATGAAAACAGAAAATGCTGAAAACACTCAGCAAGTCAGACAGCATCTGTGGAAAGAGAAACAGAATTAACGTTTCAGGTCGATCACCTTTCGTCAGAATGATCCAGCCCATTGTCAGCCGCCCGTGTGCCCTGCAGTGATTCGAGTTGTGCAAAATATTGGTTTTGATTATTTCATAATTTTTTTCCAGTTAACTGAGAGAGCACTGGGTTATTTTATATTAGTGTCATTGGGTCTGTAACATATTTACAAACATTCAGACACTGGTCTTCCATGCCGTCCAGATGATAGCCTATCGAACAGTGCAGTGCTCTGCTGTCTGGTTAATCTGGAGTGGGAATTGACTCAAGGCAAGGATGCTGCAACTTTTGCCAAATGCGCTTGTATTCTTCCATCTTGTTTATCTTTTTTGATCAATGGCATAATTATGATGTGCTTATTAAGTGAAGACTTAATACGATATATTTCGATTCATTAAAAAGCAAGATGGTGGCTAAAAGCTTTTCAAGATTATTTTGAGCAATTTCTCAATTTCAATTTCATCTCACAATCTGTCGTTTGCTGGATCTTTGCTCCCCGTTGAATGTCAGGGTTCCGATATCCTCAAGTAATTAGCATTATTCCTTTAACAGTGAGTTAGGGATACAACCAGGTGTACGGGACTACTTTGCAAATAAAGGTACAGGGTTACCCCTTGGGGCGAGAATGTGGTCTGGGTTGTAGGCTGGATTTTCGTCCATGCGCGATGCCGTTGTGGGTTGGTGGATTTACCCAGTGAGGGGCACAGACGGGGAGGGGGAGATTGCAGACTAACATCAGGGAGGGTTTTGAGATTTGGCTGGGTTAAAAAATATCAACATTTTCGAACGAACATTGCACAAACGTGAAGCAAACTAGTGCCCCTTATCTTTCAGTGTAAAACGGGAACTGAGAGTACTGAAGGGTGAGTTGAGAGTGAGGATATTGGAAATTGATTCCTGACATCTAAAGCTGACACACATAAATGACAAACAGGTGTGAAACCCAGGCATGTTAAATGGTGTAATCGAACGTGTGACGGGACACTTCCTATCAGCAAATTAATTAAGTAAATGAACAGGACTTTCAATATAACACGAGCAGATCCCCCACACCATTGCTCACTGTGTGTTAGAGGATTCCTTGCTGTAGATTTACTACTTACCACCTGGGAGTAAAACTGTTTTTGCAGATTGGCCGTCCTTAATAGAAATTGGAATTGCGGAAAGAAAATCTGTGGTTTCTTAAAGGGGCTTCCAACCCACAATGCCAGTCTTACTGCTGGGTGTAAATTGAAAACACACCCATCATTCTATTACGGAAATAAACAGGACTTTCAATGTAATACTAGCAGATCTCCCACGCTTTTGCACGCTGAAATTTAGCAGGCAGGTACAGCAAACGATTAGGAAGGCAAATGATATGTTGGCCTTTGTTGTAATGCAGTTGGAGTACAAGAGTAAGGAAGTCTTACTACAATTGTGCACAGCTTTGGTGAGAGCACTCCTGGAGTACTGTGCAGTGTTTTGGTTTCCTTATCTGAGGAAGGGTATACTTGCCTTAGAGGCGGTGCAACAAAAGTTCACTAGATTGATCCCTGGGATCAGAGGGTCGTCCTATGAGGAGAGATTGAGTAGATTGGGCCAATATTCTCTGGAGTTTAGAAGAATGAGAGGAGATCTCATTGAAACATATAAGATTCTGAGGGAGATTGACAGGGTAGATGCTGAGAGGTTGTTTCCCATGGCTGGCAAGTCTAGAGCTAGCGAGCATAGGCTCAGAATAGGCTTTGGCCATTTACGAGAGAGATGAGGAGGCATTTCTTCATTCAGAGGGCTGTGAATCTTTGGAATTATTTAACCGAAAGGGTTGCGAATGCTGATTCGTTGAGTATATTCAAGGCTGAGATAAATAGATTTTTAGACTGTAGGGGAATCAAGGGATACGGGGATCGGGCGGGAATATGATGTTGAGGTCGAAGATCAGCCAAGACCTTATTGAATGGTGCAGCTGGGTCGAACAACCGTATGGCCTACTCCTGCTCCCATTTCTTGCGTTTTTTTGTTCCATAACATGAAGATAGATTTTCGTATTCAATGCTTGAGCTGTAATCAGGTCGAGTAGATTGCCCGCCCAATATTGAATTCACTTGAATGTTATCCCATTTCTTTCATATTGAATGAACATTGGGCAGGTTCTACAGCAGGCGGGTGAACTGCTCTGTGGATTACTGCCCAGTCTGTCAGGAGGGGGATCTAGATTTTCACACTGACGCCCAGACCTTAAACTGTCATTGCGGGTCGGCCGGCTATTATAGAGAGAACACACGAGTTTGAGTTCCATTGAAATCGATGATGTTAAATTCGGGCATTTTCCATAACAGACGATCGACGGGCAATGCCAGTTTTAAGCTTGGGCGGTAAGATCGTAAATCTGAATCGAGGTTCTACTTCAGGTCCGTTATGTCATAATTAGCAATGAGTTAGCATTAGGGCCTGCGATCAACGGTGAATGCATAAGACTAATTCAATTTTTAGTAAATGGACTATTCCTTAACGTTTCTGGTGTTTAGTGAATTGAATTCCAAAACTCAGTCTAATATTTTGTGCAGACTGTAAACGAGTACCGTTATAAATCTATATTGCTTCATTACCATATTGAAACAGAATGCTCAGATAGATGGAATGCAATATGCACTAATTGACGATAAGTATTTAATATGTAAGAACACTGTGGATGGGCATGTGTTTTAAATAGATTTGGGGGCAAACCTGCTATATTTAGCATTATGTGCAGCCTGAGCTTCAGCTGTCACGTCGCCTGATCCTAGATGTTAGGTCGATCGATTTGGTCCATCCAAATTTTATAGGTTCAATACCAGAGATAAATGTATTTGACGGCTTATTAAATTGAACAGAAAGTGTAGGGATAGAGATGTTCCATTGACTCCTGAACCTGGACCATAGTCAGTCAAAGAAAGTCACACTACTCTGTATGTTACTAAATCAAAGTTACCGTTAATGATTTCTCATTGCACAAAGCATTAAAACAGTTTTCACAAGCAAGATTCAAGCATAGAACCCTTAAAGCAAGGAAACAACGTCAAAGCAGCAGAGTGATCAGCTCCCGCGTGGCAATTAATTATTCTACTGGTGGGACGTCCTACTCTAGGCGGAGCTTCATTAGTCTCTTATGGACTGCAGTGTCAGACCAGCTATGATCTCACATTTTTATATGGTTCTTGCTCGTTGGGCCATCTCTCTGGGCAAAAATCACAAGTACAAACCAAAGTATTTGGGATAGACAGGATCATTCAGATCAAAACTAAAGTAAAGTATTAAAAATACTAAATGGAATGATGTTATTGTTGAGAATGCAATGTTCTGAAATTTTAATTTGATTTAAATCTTTGGTTGGATAATTCAGGCATTCTGAAAGCATTTTGAGTAATGTGTGGGGGCGAAGAGAGATAGACAACCTGCACTCTCTGATGTAACAAGCAAGGCATTTGAGGTGTAATTGGTCTCTGCTAATAGCACGAAACGGACTCATAGACCAGATATTTGCCTTGGGCTGTAGCGCTAAACAGGCGCTATCATATCGGCTACGTGTTATATGCCCGGCCCGATATTCAGTTCCGCTGCATTCAATAGAACTGAATATCAGGCGGGCCATATAACACGGGCCGATGTGATACTGTTCATATATCGCTATAGGCCGAGACAAATGTTTATCCTATAGCGAATTGGCAACTTGTTTCACACCGTGCCCAATTTGTTTTTCAGTTGAAGTAAATAGAGAAGGAAAACGGGCTGTAAGGATACGATGCTCCAGTGATTCGTGAATCTGGATAGTAGCCATTGAAATAAAGTCCCACTGCTCTCTATGTTAATTCATCAAAGTTACCTTTAATGATTTAACATTGCAAACAACATTAATACAGTTTACACAGGCATTAAGACAGCACCAAGCAATAGATACCAGCTTTAAAACAAGGAATAAACCTTAGGGCAGCAAAGTGATCAGCTCTCGCGTGACACTTGACTCCTCTTCTAGTGGGACCTCCTCCTCTAGGCGGAGCTTCAGTAGGCTGTCGCGGACTGCAGTTTCGGACCTGCCACGATGTCTCATTTTTAGTTGTTTCTGCCTGTTGAGTCGTAAATAAAAATTGTTGGAATATCCATTTTATCCGATCACCCACCTTCGCTAGGCATTAATGATGGACGGTCGGGTGTTTGGTGTGTGTCAGTCAAAATCATTAGCGGTTAAACCAGGTACAACCTTTCACCCACAGCCTGCCCTTCTAACTCACAAGTTCCAGATTATGGATTGCACAGGCCTCTCTTACCAGTGTCCAAACTCTCTCGAAGACTTGCTTCACACAGAGATGTACCATCCTTCCGAACGATTTCTAAAGGCCCCAGCAGTCTTAAACCAAGGATTGTTTTATGTTTGCCAATCACATTCTTATCGGTTGTTTTGGGGCTTTTGCAGCGATTTCTGTCAATACTGTACTTGCACTGTCAATGCACAATGTCCTTGGGTTTTTAACCCGAACCTTCAGTCCCCCCTCCAGTGACTATATCAGATCTTCTGACTGCTTCACCTAATAGCCCCTGAGCATTAATTGCCGTTGGTGTTAGATTTTTATCATTACACATAAGACAATTATCAAAACAAGCAGTAGAATGAATTGCGTACATGTTAAAGCCATTCTTATTATTCGAACATCTGGGTGTTGCCCAATAATATAAACTGTCTCCCACCATTTATGGTCTCCTAACATTTGTATCTCTTGTTCTATAAGCGTATTAGCTCTTTTCATTTTAACTAGGTGGTAAAGTGAGATGTGGGGCCGTGTCAGTATGGACAAATGACTAAATGACAACGGAGGAATAGGGTGACCAAAGGGCACGACAGCTTGCAAAATCTCCTCCTGTTGTGTGCTTTTTAACAATTTCTCAACCTGCCGAGACACCTTCAATGATTTGTTCACATATACCCTCAGGTCTATCTGGTCATGCATTCCTTTAGGATTGTGCCCTTTAGTTTACATTTACTCACCGCACTCTTTTTCCCAAAATGTATCACTTTGCACATTTCTGCATTAAATTTCATCTGCCATGTGTCCGCCCATTCCACCAGCCTGTCTATGTCCTCTTGAAGGCTATCACTATCCTCCTCACTGTTCACTATACTTCCAAGTTTTGTTTCATCTGCAAGTTTTGAAATTGTACCCTGTACACCCACATCCAAGTCATTAATATATATCAAGAAAAATAGTGGTCCTGGAACCGACCCCTGGGGGGACACTACTTCCCCCCGGATTCCCATTGACTTCAATTTTACAAGGGCTCCTTGATGACACACTCGGTCAAATGCTGCCTTGATATTAAGGGGAGTCACTTTCACCTCACCTCTGGAATTTATCACTTTTGTCTATGTTTGGACCCAGGCTGTAAAGAGGCCTGGAGCCGAGTGGTCCTGGTGGAACCCAAACTGATCATCG